>JANRMT010062854.1:61435960-61569500 GCA_026402145.1 Polypterus bichir lapradei | reverse complement strand
TAGATAGATAGATAGATAGATAGATAGATAGATAGATAGATAGATAGATAGATACATACATACGTTTAAGAAAAAGATTTATTTAAAACAAAAAACATCTTACTGAATGAACTTATATTCATCATTCCACACATTTCCATTCAATCAATAATATTCAAGTGGTTATTTGCACTGCATTAATATAAATATGGAAGGCCATTCCAGTTCTCATTAATTCTGAGTGATAACACCTTCCATGTAACCTTAACGTTGTCAACTCTGTAATACAGGAGACAAAGAAAAAGATGGTTTTGTAATGTTGGATGGTATAAAAGAAAGTGTGTTTATCATATATCAGCTTCCACGTGATTTGTTATCATTAATCTAAAACAGTTCACTTTCAGGAAGAACTTCCACAATGTGCCAGCGCACCCTGGCAGCACTTCACCAGAACAATATTTGTGTACTTTTTGCAAAAATCTTATATTAAATTCTCCACAAATTAATTTACTTCCAAATACTTCATTTTTTTTGTATACTATTTAATTGCCATGTAGTGTGTATGGTTAAAAAGAACGGATAGCATTTAATATCACTTAATTAAAAATAATGAATTTATAAAAAGTCGTGAAGTGATTTCATAAGCAGACAATGATCAGAGTTTGTAAGGGTGAATGCATACACTTTGCACTGGATTCAACAGAGCTAATTTTATACTCTTTGAAAGGTCAGCACTTGTAAATGCATATAATGTGAAATGAAAGTTTTTTGAGTGCACTTGAAATCACCATGAGCGCATGTCCGATTTTGTTTCCAGTATTTTACACATTCGTGATGATTTTCCAGGAGAGTCCTTTCTCGAGTGTGCGCCTCCTTGTTATATCATCACCTCTTTTTAAAAACACACTGCCTCGTAAAAAAAACGACTGTTCAGATTCGCCTTTAATAACTCGTTTAAACTGCAGGACTTACTAGGAACTGTTCCTTGAAAATGAAATGAGAATTTATGAGTGCGAGGCAGGAATTCATACCATACGGCGTTTAATTAATTATGATTACCTATATATGGCGACTTTCACAAAGCACGATATAGTGCTTTTGGAAAACTCAGTCAAAAGCAACAAGATAAAGTATGATTTTTAAAAGAACTTTCAAATTAAGCATTGAAGAAAAAGTTTAAAAGTTGTTTTAAAACACGTTGATCAAGCCCACAATTAATAGACGCCTTTCTCAGCGTAACTTAAATAACTGCATGGATACCATGCAGGAAGAAAAAACAGTGTCTGGGTAAAATGGCAGTCGGAACAAACTCACACGAGTAGTAGAGCAGAACGGGACTTCGGTCATCCAGGGTAAAACTGTAGTGACAAATTGCGACGCACATGGTAAAGTCAGCTTTTTAAACAAGACCGACTAACACATCAAATGGAAACGTTCTAAACTTAGGCTCACAAAACGGATATAATTGAAAAGAAAATAAAGTAGAAAGACTTACTTGGGGCACAGCGCAGCCACAACGCCTCCAACGCCGTCTATCGGCTCCAAGGTGGTTTGTACTGCGGATTGATCAGCAGTCCATCCTCCAGCACAGCACGTTGGCGCTGAATCGCATCAGCCAGTGCTAAGCTGAGCGCATCTAAGGCGACCTTCGATAGAATTGACAGCTGTCGTACATCCGCTAACATGAGCACGCACGCTTTCGTTTCCTTTACTCCTGTTCAAGAACTTTTAACAGAAGTCACTTTTTTTGTTGCTTACAATTCATTAAAGCTTTTGAAATTAAAAGAGAAGTAAGCATTGCATAACAGATTAGTTCTAAAAAGTGAAGCTCGTGCACATGAAACCATATAGAAGAAGAGTCCTGTTTATTCCACAGTACTTCAAGAGTTACTTTCGTAAGCTTAGTGCACAGGTGCTTAATATTAAAATATTATGGGTTTATACATCTGTAATTTATCATAAATTCCTATAATGAAATCAGGCAGGCTTTGTAGCATCTCCTAATTACTTTAAATGTTAATTTAATGGCATTGACTGTATGAGAACAAAAGAAGTAAACGAACTATCCTTTTGTTCTGAATTTTATTATCTGATAGAATAAAATATATTACGTGACATTTGAGTAAAAACCGCCAGTCTTTCACTGCCCACATTGATCTCTCAGCCTTGCAGATTAACATCATACAATATCAACAAGATCAGACCAAATGCAGCACAGCCTCCTGACCAGGTTTTGAGCCTGTCATCTCCTGACTCTGGGACATCTTAAAAGCATTATAGGCCTCCCTGGCAAAGCAGTGCACTGGGGCCCCAACCTACACAACCACTCACAGGAATAAAAATGTAAATGGTCGATAAAATTAAACATGCATTTATTGTATTGGAACTTCCAACAAAATCAGTGTTTAAACATTAAAATAAACACACACTGTACAGCAAAGATTAATCAACACAAACCTTTGAACAATATAACATGAGCCTTGAAAAACACATAAATGATACTCAATTGGTAAACCATACACACAGAGATGGCAAAGAATGAAATTACTATGAATTATTTATTATTAATCAAGTGTTCAACGCAAACATTTGAGCAATTTCTTTGTAGAGAATTTTGAAGTGACGTTAACATATATGCTTTTACGTTATGTTGTGCATGAGATCCGTACACATACATACGAATATGTGAGGCTGCAGAGGTGACCGTGATACTAAATCAGAGGTAAATGCCAATGTCCACTTGTAACACAATAATAAATATTTATAGTTTAGTATTGGATAGTATTTATGTATTGACAGCAAGTCACAACATACATAACATGCTCGTGGGGCTCCCAGGCAGCTGCCCAGCGTTCCCATGCATTAAGACGGCCCTGTCCTGACTATTGCAACTCTCTGCTGGCAGGAATACCAGCTTGTGTCACCCAGCAGCTGTGGATGATTCAAACGATCCAGTGCAGATACAGGTCACTATTTTTTCAGATAGCACTACATTGTCTACCTGTAGTAGCATGTATTAAGTTGACGTTCCTCATACAGGGTGAGGCAGAAAGGACGGACTTTTTTACAAAAGCACAAAATTGTTAATTTTTTCTTACAAAGAAATTTATTGAAAGATTTGAGTTCATATTGAAATAGCATTTGACAATTTCTAGGGATTGAAATGCAGGTCTAAATGCAAAATACGCCTTCCCGAACGATTACTGAGGCCAAGTTCAGAAGAATGCTTCTGAGCAGATCGACTTGGACTGCACAGCAGGGCTAGTCATACGCCTTCCACATTTTCAGGGGTACGTGCCGTTCGTGTAGCCCCCGGCGGTCTTTTGTTCATTAGTGTACCTTGTGTACGAAGTGCTTTTACCCAACATAGGATAGTGTTACGAGCAGGAACAGCTTTATTTCTGTGGATATTGAAATGGCGATGAAACTCACGCTGAACTACGGTAATAGATTGGTTGTTCTTGACAAAACAGTCGTACACAAAAATGCGGTGTTCTATCGTCCACGGCTCCATGGCTTCAACTAAAAAGAAAATAAAAAAATGCTAAGACTTTGCGAACCTAACGGCACCTACCGCACATCTGTCACTCCACCTAGTGGTAGTTCTACGTCCGTCCTTTCTGCCTCACCCTGTACTTGCCTACAGAGTAATTGATGGGTCAACACCTACTGTATGTATATGGAAACACTTGGGAGGTCCTGTGCTTCTTCTCAACCAGTCAGGTCTTCTGATGAACAGCATCTCTTTTCATGTGTAGCTCCATGCTGGTGGAATGAGCTGCCCATCTCCATTCGAACTTCTGAGTCCCTTAATGTGTTTAGAATGTGTTTGAAGACTCTCTTGTTTAGTGAATTTCAGTCTAAGTGGTTTTGTAACCTAGGAATTGTCACTAGTTTGTATTCAGTTCTGAGCTCTGCACGTCATGATCATTTTGTAACCTTGTCCTGTAGCACGTGTTCCCAACAGTCCTCAGACCGATGTTTACTCAGTTATGTTGACTTCTTTTATAAGACACTTTGGATAAAAGCATCTGCTAAAGAATAAATATCATGGTAAAATGTAAAAATACTAATATTATGGATTGTCACTGGAGTGTCTTCACCTTGGATGGACTGGGATTCAGTTAACTTGCCAGACAGTGTAGGTGACCAAATCACATGACCTGATTCAATTCTTAATTTTTTTAATATTTAAAAAAGTTCTTGACTTAGACTTGTTTATTGTGACTTGATTCAGACTCGAGATAAATGACTTTCAAAATCTCATATCCTTGCAATTATTAAGACTCGAGATAATCGAGTTTCAGAATCTCATATCCTTGCGATTATTTTTTTTAAAACTGCATTCTTTTAATTTAGTTTCTGTTAATGTACTCAACAAAATCCCTACATGCATTTGTCATCTTGGAGAGCAAAAACCATGGCATGATCCACACAGAGGATTGGATGTTCTCAATTTACTGCAGACTACAATGCAAAGAACAGAATAGCCATCTTCAAGATCTGTAGACCGAAAATCACCAACATCTACAAACTTTGTCATTTCAAGATTCATGAAGACAGGTAGGCTTGCTAGAGAGATGGCTTCAAATACTGTGACTGATGTGTCATCGTTCCAACTAATGTCCCACAAGTCTCCTAGGCAGCATGTCAACTCCGACAACCCTGTTTCGCTCTGCTCCTCTCTGACCCCAATACACACACTTCTGTGTCAATTCGAGTCTCCCACTGCCTATACACCATTTGTTTTCCTATTTACATGAATTACTGATTCAAGTTATAATCTGATCTGCTGCCAAGCCACGCAAAAGAAGAGCGTCCAGAAGAGCACCATAAGTGCTTTATCATAAACACCAAATGATTTTGGAAAGGTGCTACTCACTAATTGCTGGGGGGGGGGGTACTTTTATGGCCATTGTTTTTTTAGTTCGCAGCTGTTAGATTTTTTAGAAGGGCACTATGCTCCCTGAGCCTCAAAAATCAAGGAATAGATCATTTTTAGATACTTAATATAAACCAAATGATATCAAACATAGTTAAGATGGGTTTAACCCTTTAATTTACTGGCTGCATGCCATTGTGGAGCTCACTATAGTGACTCCCCGGCCATTTCACTGCAACTTAGCAACTTTGATTTGCTTCTGGGTAAATATTGCCTACTAAAAACAAGCATTTAACAAGTTAAACGTTGCGAAAGATATATGGTAAAATCTACCGTTGTCAAGGCATTTCATTTGTGCTTGTTTCTAGAGAGATAGTTAGGTGTTTGAAATTATACTGTTTCATTTAACATCTTTTATAACTATTGTTGTTATTTTAATATACGAGGGGGGACACAAAAATTCCTGGAATCGGTCCTGGATCGATCTGGTAGTGACAGGAAAGACATGCAAGTAAAATCCTCAACCTTTCTTCATGTTGCCGGCACAGAAGCCTTAAAAGTGTACAATACGTTGTGATAAAGGCGCTATATAGCGCCCGACCCGGCACAGACTGACGCAGAGGCATGTGTAAAAATCACACAGGCTTTTATTTTCTCTTCAGCCGTGGGGCACTTCTTCCCCGTGTCCCACAGGCCCAACACAGTCCCAAAAGCACTTTAGAGGGGACTGGGCGGTCTCATGGTCTGGAAATCCTACAGATTTTATTTTTTTTTCTCCAGCCGTCTGGAGTTTTTATTTTGTTTTTTCTGTCCCCCCTGGCCATTGGACCTTACTCTTATTCGATGTTAATTAATGCTGATTTATTTTGTTTTCATATTGTGTTTTTTTATTTTTCTATTCTTTATTATGTAAAGCACTTTGAGCTACTGTTTGTATGAATATGTGCTATATAAATAAATGTTGTTGTTGTTGTTGTTGTTTAAACACCACAACAACTCTCCACCTTGCACCACCATTCTTCCCAGGCAACCTCGTCCTCTTCCTCCCGATTCTGGCCCCTTTGTGGTGGAGGCTGGCCTGTTTTATAGCCCACCCGGAAGTGTTCCAGGTGCTTGACCACCTGGTCCCAATTGCACCTCCGGGAGGGGCTGATGACTCGTCCAGCCGGGTTCTTGAGTCTCGGCAGCACCCCCTAGTGGCCACCCCAGCTCCCAACCAGGCTGTGGAGGACTCCATGTCCCATTGAGCCACGCGGGAGACTGGGGAATCAACATCGGCCAGGGAGGCTGCCACCAAGCGTCCCGGTGGAGATATTGAGCTGTCCATGGTGGCTCCCCCAGAACATATGCAGCAGGGGTGTCCCGGCCAGGCATGGGACCCGGCTGTCCTTCACAACGTTTATTTGAAAGAGAGGAACATAGGAAAAATTTAGAAGAAATTATAAAGAAATCTGAGAAATACTATAACCCCAAGAAAAACATTATATATAAAAGATATACATTTTTCACATGTGTTCAAGAAAGTGAAAGCATAACGCAATATTTAACTGAGTTGAGAAAGCTGGCCAAATCTTGTGAATTTGGAGAGCTGGAGGACTTACTAATCCATGATAGGACTGTTTGCGGAATTTCAGCCAAATCACAGAGAGAAACGCTCTGATGCTCGAAAAAACAATACATATATTCAGAGAAACTAAATTTACAAGGAGCCAGTTGAAGCAAATTTCAGTGGATGAAAAGTCCCACACGGTGAAGCATGTAGATATAGTGAGAGGAAAAGACAAATGAAAGAAAAAAACAGAAAAGTCCAAAAGATTATAAATTTAGAGAAAACTGTAGTCAATTAAATCATTTTAAAAAGAAGTGCAGATCTAAAAAAGTGTACACAGTTGAAGAAGACACAGAGGCTGAACTTTTTATTGGTGCAGTAAAGGCCAGAAAGAAAAAGGATGAATGGAAAATCAATGTTACAAAATCAGATAATCATCTGGAATTTAAATTTGACACAGGTGTACAGGCTGATATAATTCCTTTGACTGTGTATAACAAAATAAGTAAAGGTAAACCGTTGGAACAAACAAAAGTAAAACTTTTCACGTATACTGGTGAAAGCATAGCTATACTGGGTAAATGTGTGTTGAGGGTAAATTACAAAAGTAAATCCCAAGAACTTCCATTTTTTGTGGTGAATGAAAGGGTATCACCTATATTGGGAATAAAAGCATGTGAAAGTTTCAGACTAATCAAGAGAATAGTGTCAGTAGCACAAGATGATAGTCTGAATGAATATAAAGATATATTTGAAGGAATTGGTTGTCTGAAAGGCGAATACTCCATTAAGATTGCTGAAATGGTGACACCTAAAGTACACACACCTAGAAAACTTCTAGTAATGCTAAGGGACAGACTCAAAAAGGAGCTAGGCAGAATGAAAAAAAAAAAAAAATAATAAAGAAAATTCAAGAGCCAACTAATTGGGTTATTCCAATAGTAATTGTGGAAAAAAGAGATGGAAACATAAGGATCTGCCTTGAGCCTCGAGATGTGAATCAGGCAATCCAAAGGAAATATTATCAGTTTTAAATTGTGGAAGAAATAACAAGCAAACTCTCCAATGCAAAGTACTATTCGGTATTGGATGCAAGTTCAAGATTCTGGCAAATTAAAATGGATGAGGAAAGTTCTTGCCTTTGCACATTTAATACACCATTTGGACGTTACTGGTTTGTACGTCTACCATTTGGTATAAACTCAGCTCCAAACGTATTCTATAGAACTGAGAAAGACATTTTTGATGGCATGGAAGATGTAGAAACCTATATTGATGATATGCTTGTCTGGAGGCCTACCAAAGGTGGATACAACAATAGGCTGGGCCAAATACTAGCAAAATAGCTTAAAACTGAAAAAGGAAAAGTGCAAAATAGGTTTCCAAGTAATTAAGTATCTGGGGCTTATACTGACTGGTGGAGGAATTAAACCAGATCCAGACAAAGTAATGGCAATAGTAGATATGCCACTGCCAAATTGCAAGAAAGATCTAAAAAGATTCTTAGGAATGGTAACCTATCTTGGAAAATGTATTCTAAATATGTCTTAAATTACTTTGAGAGCTCTCACAGGAGGATGTATCACGGCACTGGGAAGAAAAATGCAACATTAATGGTCCTGAAGACATTGTTGACTGGGGTCCCATTGCTGAAATATTATGATGTTGGCCAGGCTGTCAAATTTTCTGTTGATGCTTCAAAAAATGAATTGGGAGCTGTAATTTTACAGGGTGATGCACCAATAGCTTATGTGTCAAAAGCTATGATAGAAACACAGCAATGATAAGCACAAAGTGGAAAATAAATGTTGGCAATTTTTTGGGGGATACAGTGCTTTCACCAATTTGTGTATGGAAAAGAAGTTGACGTGGAGATTGATCATAAACCATTAGAAGCAATATTTAAAAAGCCTGTTAGTACTGAACCATTAAGAATACAACATTTGCTTATGTGTCTGTAGAAATACCAAGTGAAAGATATAAACCTGAAAAAGAAATGCACATTGCAGATACATTGTTAAGAGAATTCTTATCAATTAGTAAATTTCTACATTTTAAAAAGCACTTTGAGATTCACCATTTGTATGAAAACATGCTATAGAAACACATTTTGATGTTGTTGTGTGAAATTTACCCTTAACAAGTTTCCAACTGTGCCCCCATGATCTTGGTGAACTCATTTTAAAACAACAATCTCAATCCACTGTACTAATTTCCTTCATAATTTTAAACACTTCAATCATGTCACCTCTTAATCTTCTTTGCTTAAACTGAAAAGGCTCAGCTTTTTTAATCTTTCCTCAAAATTCATCCCCTGTAGCCCTGGAATCAGCCTAGTCGCTCTTCTCCGGACCTTTTCTAGTGCTGTTAGGTCCGTTTGGTAGGCTGGAGACCACAACTGCACACAGTACTCAAGATAACGCCTCAACATTTTGTTAGCCTTCTTAATGGCCACTGAACCCTGTTGGGAAGTTGATTGCATAGAGTATACGATGACTCCTAAATCCTTCTCATAAGGTGTACTCTCGATTTTAAAATTTCCCATTGTATATTCAGACCTAACATTTTTACTTCCTATGTATAATACTTTACATTTACTGACACAAATCTGCCCAAGCCTGTATGCTATCCTAGTCCTTCTGTAATGATATAACAGATTCCAAATTATCTGCTAATCCACCTATCTTGGTATCATTAGCAAACGTATTACTTATTGTTACTTATATTCTTTTCTAAATCATTTACTGTACATATATTAAAAATAGCAGCGGCCCTAGCACTGGCCCCTGTGGAACACCACTCTTAACATCGGCCAGTTCTGATGAGGTTCCTCACACCATCACCCTCTGCTTCCTGTGTCTGAGCCAATTCTGCACCCATCTAAAAACATCACCCTGAACACTTCTGAAAATATTTTAATTTGATGCCCAACCTCTCATGTGGCACCTTATCAAATGCTTTCTGAAAGTCAAGATAAATAATATCATAAGCTCCACTTTGATCATATCCTTTTGTTGCCTCCTCATAGAATTCCAGCATGTTAGTAAAATGCGACCTCCCTCTTCTGAACCCATACTGACTGTTCCAAAAAACTCCTGTTCTTGCCAAATGTTGCTCAATCTTATCCTTAATAATTCCTTCAATTATTTTTTTAATATAATAGGATTTGCCATTTTCCAATCCTTCGGAATCTTTCTAGTGTGCAGTGACTTCCTAAAAATATGTGTCAAGGGTTTATATACATACTCGCTAGCCTCCTTAAGAGCTCAAGGGTTAAATATTATCTTGGCCTGGTGATTTGTTTGATTTTAGCTTATTTAATCTGAGCAGCACTTCTCCCTCTACAATTTCCAAATTCCTCAGTACCTCTTTAGTAGTCATGTTTACCTCTGGGAGGTTATCCAATTCCTCACTTGTGAAGACTGCAGAGAAATGCAAGTTTAGGGCATCCGCTATTTCATTGTCTGTATCTTTTAATTCCCCTTTACTATTCCTGATGCACTTGACCTCCTCCTTGACTGTTCTTTTACTACTAAAATACTGAAATAATCTCTTAGGGTCTTCTTTTGCCTTATCTGCTATATTCTTCTCCAAATGTTTTTTAGCCTCCTTGATATCCTTTTTAGTGGTTGCTCTCATGTTCTCATACGCTCTATGATTCACTTTGCAGTCATTAGTTTTATATGCCTTATAAAGTTCCTATTAATTCCAAATTTAGGTATGTATCTGTCCTGCATTACATGTAAAACTTTTTTAAACCTGTTCCACTGCTCCTCGACTGTCTCCACACTTATCCTAGTCTATCCCTTAGACTTTGTTGCATCTGCTCAAAATTTGCCCTACCAAAGTTCAACTTAACAATTTTAGTCTTTGCATCTGCACTCTTACAAAATATGGAGAGTTGTATTATATAATGGTCACTTGACCCTAGTGGTTCAATCACCTCTACACCCTCAATTCTTTCTTGATTATTACAAAATCTATCTTGATTATTGCAAAAAAATATTGTTATGGTAGATTATTATTCAAAATATTTTGAAACTGGTCTCTTAAGCCATGATACAAAAAGTACTATGATCATAAAACTCCTGAAATCAAACTTTGCTCACCTTGACATAAAAGGTAATAACAGATAATGGTCCACAGTTCTCGAGTAAATTACAGCACATTGCTGCACCCACCACACAACAGACTGCATAGAGTTTAAGAAAACTGCACACGATTGGGAATTTATACATAACTACCTCCAGCCCACATTATCCCCAGTCCAACAGAATGGTGGAATGCACAATAGAAACATTGAAGGTACTAATGAAAAAGGTCAAAGCAGACAATAAGGATCCTTACATAGCACTATTAGATTGAACACACCCTTAGAGGATATTGGATTGTCACCAGCGCAACTCCTAATGGGAATAAGATTGAGGACGTTTCCCACAGCACCTCAATTACTGATTCCACAACCCGCCAACAGTGGTGTACAGAATGAGGGTAAAAATGAAACAAAAGAAACAAAAAATGTACATAGTGCATGTTCCTTGCCTGTGTTAGAACCAGGAGAGATGGTGTGCATACAGCAAGAACCGGGATGGAATCCTGCTATTGTTAAAGAGGTGGCAGAACAGCCTAGATCATACATTTTGGAAACAACAAATTGTCACCGGAAGAAACAGAAAGTGTATTAGGTAGACACATTAACAGTTCAGTCAAGCAACAGAAACAATTGAAAATCCTGATGAAAAGTGTCAACCAGCAATAAATAAGTACAGCATGAGTCATCGAATTCTCTGAAAGAAACGGATGACACGGAGATTCTACTACCTATAACAACTAAATCACAAAAAAAAACTTCAAGTGTAAGAATTTTGAAGAAAAAAAAAAAAACCCAGCAAGATTAAAAAAAAAAAACTTGTTGCATATGAAAACGTTGGGGGCGATAAATATTTTTGTATGTTCATAAGTACGTTAATTAAAAAAAGGAAGATGTCATGAAGTAACTAAAAACACTTGTAAGTGTTAAGAATAAATAATAACGTTGATTCAATAGGCGCCGTCCGTGTGGTTGACTAGATAAACGAGACAGTCTCTGGCTACTTTCGTGTGCTGTGCTCCAACCACACAACAGGAACTGTAATCTTCCGTGCAAAATATGTGACATGCAAAGAAGAGTGACGCGGTGCTAGGTGATGCACGTTCAGCAGTTCATCGGGGAGCTTATTGCTGCGGTGCATGGCACAGTGCATCAGGGACGTGGCGATAGAGTGATGCGGTGTAAAGTGCAGCACTCCATCTTCATTGAGAACTCTAAAGTCCAAATCACTAACAGATTTGAAAGATGACGCAATTGCTTTTGGTTAAAAAATAAGCACAATCCCTAGCCCGAGCCCCAACCACGATAGTTCCTTATTGGACGAAAAGTACCTACCCTTAAGCAGAACCTAATAGAGGCACCAGGAACTATTTGCCAAGAATTACAAATGTCCCATGTTCCTGCGGTGGGAATGCTACACAAGGTGCCGAGTTTCTAAAAAGTCCGTCGTCCTTGAAAGTTTCCTGCGGTGGGAAAGCGGCTATTTTACGAAGTTGATCGAGATGCGTTTTTCTGACATTTATTCTACAATTGTGCATGTTACTTTGGCGACTTTTTTCAATCAGTAAAAATGACGTCAGGTCATATCCAGGATAACGATGATTTTGGTTTTCTGCATTAATGCCCTTGTTTATAAAAAGTTTTCCCATGAACAGACTGTTAATCAGTGACATTGCACTGTCCTGCTGAAAAGTATCAGGCGCAGTACCGCACGCAAAGTTGCAGTTTGCATACATCGCTCCACTTTGACAGCTCACCTGAACGTATCGTGTAGTCGGTCACAGAGTTTCTGACCAAAAACACTGAGGTTGTTGCTTTGCATCTGACGAATTCTTTAGATCCCGCTCCCTGTGACTCCTTTTTGCTCCCGAAATGAAAAGTGAGACTGAAGGGAAGACGATTTGCTGCTGTGTTATAAATACAGGAAATATCGCAGGAAGAACTAGACATGGTAACAAAGAGGACTACAGGAAATGTTTCCAGGAATGGAACAAACGCAGGGACAGCTGTATTGCATCGCAACGACGACTAAAATGGAAAATAATGTAAGCTGAATAATAAAGTTATTTATTTATTTTTCTCTCAACAATTTAGAGTAATTTTTGTGCCCTTCATTACCCTTCCCACCCTCAACTTCATACATTATTTTACTAGAGAATTGAACAGGAAAAGTAGGTAGGGCAGACCCAACTGCAGCTTACTACTTCTTTAGATGAAGAAAAGACATTAATTGAGGTTAGCAGTGAATCAAAGCTCATGGGTATCTTGTTTTGCAAGTGAGTTTGACACTCTGCTGTGGGAACTTTATAACAGTATTTAACAAACACAGTCTTATAGACAAAGAATTTCTTGTGCTGCCCAGGTCCCCCTGTGTTCCTCTATTCCGGTTCCCTGCATTCCTCCTCCTCCCGCAGCCTATTTTACACCCCATACCACTTTAAACAGTTACTAGCCCGCTGTAGCATACGGTGGTGTAAGAATAGGAATGGAAAATGGTGAGACAGGAATTCAGAAATCAAGAAGAAATACTTCTTGAAAGACGCAGTTGTGAATAGGTGTTTTGCTGGAGACAACAGATAGAGTCGGATCTAACCCTAGAAAAAGCCACGTACAACTGACCGTAGCTGAAGAAGGTTGTTGTAGATTAACGCAAATCTTTGCAAACGTTTGTCCTTGGGACTTGTTGATAGTCATGGAGAAGGCGAGTCTGAGTGGGAATTATGTGCGTTTAAATTTAAAAGGGAGATTGGTGTCAGAAGGAAGGAGAAAGATTCTGGGAATGAAGATTGTTTCAGAATTTTGGATAGCGATCAGTTTGCACTCAATAATATTTGTATGTATTCAGGTAACGATGAGTCTTGTTCCGTTGCAAAGACCTTTTGATGGCATAATATTTCGGAGGAGCATAGCTACGGCTCCCACCTTTAGATGAAGGATATGGGGAGGCATGCCAGTTGGTGTGAGGGTGTGTAAAAACTCCTGTAGGTACGTTAGTTGTTCATTAGGATCGTCACCGACCACTGTATCTACACTCTTGAAGGTCACTTTTTCACCCTGTATAAGATCGAGAACTTTGTTGTTAATATGTAGAGAATCGTCATTTGTGACGCTCAGTATTGCTCTTGCAGCAAGTTCTTGGGGAGTCATAGTTGAGAAATTAATATCACCGTAAAGTTGAGCAACTGGGTCTTGTTGTTGTCGGTAAACCATAGGATCGCAATTCATACTGAGTGTGGAAATCTGTTTACAGGAGTTGCCTCTGGGATAGATGGAAATGTCCCTTTCGGCAGGGGGTTCGCCATCTTCTCCAACAAAAATCGCTGCAACATCAGTGTGACATGTCGGGGCATTGTATCGTCGTAAATCCTGCACAGGGTTTTCTTTGAAAACCATTCGTACAGATGCTGTTGGATTGGACTGAGCAATTTCATGCATGTGTTTGTATGATTTAGCAAAGGGGTTGATGGTTTTGAGCATGGAATCTAGCTGGAGAAGTAAATTTTCGCTACATGCAGTTTTATTTTGTAAGCGTATTTGAATAGCTTGCGCTGTGTCATAAACATACAACTGTCCATATCCTGGAGAGGTAGAGGTGTTAGCGTATAGTGGAGAGTTTTGGTGATAAATTTGCCCGTGTATTTTAAAACAGTATGGTCCATGGCCAGGAGGTTGAGTTATCTTTGCACCCATGGAAGCAAACGCTAAAGAAGAGTTGTATTCTCTAAAGCGTTCACAATAATTTTTACTTTCTGATGTTTGCTGTGTAAGAAGCTGTTGTAAAGACACAAGTGGCTCCCGCAAAGGTGGTAAAGCTACTTTACCGTCGTGGTCTGGAGTCCCAATGTTGTACTCTTGGACGGGAAGACAGGAATGAGGTGAAGAAGTATCTGTGGTAACGGGAAGATGATTGTGTGTATGTCTGCTGAGACTGCATTGGTTTGGAAACATTGCTTTGCAGATGTCGCATTGCAAGACTTGTGAATGAGTTTTGTTGTGTTTAGTCAGACAATCCTGTGTAGTTAACTTCTTATTGCATTTCTGGCACTCATATAGTTGTTGGGAAGAATGCCTTTTCTTGTGTTTAGCAAGTAAGGTTCGTGTTTGAAAAGTTTTGTTGCAGGAATCGCAGTGGAAGTATGTGTTACTGGAGTGGGAGTCAGGTAATTTTTCCGCAAAATGAATTTTTGTGTGTTTGTGAAGATAGTTCTGCGTTTTGAAACGTTTTGAGCAAGTGTGACACTGAAACAATTTGTCGTTGCAGTGAATTTTCTTGTGTTTGGCAAGGCTGTGTTTTGTTTTGAAAGGTTTACTACAAATGTCGCAGAGGAAGGTTGTACCAGTAGATGAAACTGTAGTGCTTTGTGGAAGAGAACAATGACTGAGGACTGATGTGTTGGCGTTATCAGACATTATATGCTGCTGTGGAGACATGATCGGAATCGGTAGGAGGGCTTCATAGTGGCCATTGTCCAGTTGTCCTGTGTACAGAAGATAAATGAAGAGAGTATTTCCAGAATTGTAAATGCAAGGCGGGATGTTGGGGTCGTGTTTGAAGTAAATGTAGCATGGAGAATCTCTGAAAGAGCTTGAATTTCAGCTTCACCACCATAAACTTCAGATGTTGCCATGTATTGATAGTACTCCTGACTTGTTGTGATAACTCAATTTGCGTTGGAAAGAACAACAGGAAGAATGTCTCCAAATCTGTCCCAATGTGATGCAACGAAATCTACTGCCCTATGTTATAGTGAGAGTGCATTGCCTTCGTCAACTGTTTGTGTCAAGAAATAACCCACTTATAGGAACAGGCAGTTGCCGGATCCCGGAATAGAGATGACATTGTACAAAAACCTGTCGACAGAGAAGATACTGTCATTTATTTTATAACAAAGGCTTAGGAAACAACTGCCGCAGTATAACGAAAATAGTAATGTGTATGGGAGGCCGCAGGCAGCCTGGGGAAGGGTTTGGAAGAGGACAAATAGGAATTGAGAAATGCCGTGTCAGCTGCTTGTGGGAGGGACCGGTTTTGAAGAGGAGCCGCAGGCAGTGTAGGGAAGGGTTTGGAAGAGAAGAAATAGGAATCGAAAAATGCCGTGTCGGCTGCGTGTGGGTGGGACCAGTTTTGAAGTGGAAGCAGGACGAACCAGGGGAGAAATATATATAAGAGATAAACACATTATCCCACAACGGGCACTGGCTTAAGGGCAACATATGCACTATGTTACTTAAACAAGTCTCAGATTATGTTTTCCTCAATTTTTAAGGCTACAGTTAACGTAAATATGCTAATAATCAACAAATACGGTGTACAGTGACGTAGTGATAGCGCTGCTGCCTTGCAGTAATGGGTCCGAAGATTGCACCTTGAGTGCACACAGCATGTATAAGGATCCACATGTGTTTATCTAAAGACATGTATGTTAAGTGAACTTTCGATGCTAAACTCTGATGTGTTTGTGTGTGTGTGTGTGTGTTCAGCCTGCGATGGGCTGGCGCTATGTACCGGATTGTTTCTGCCTGTGCCCATTGCTTGAGAAGATGGACTCCAGATGCTCCCATAACTAAGCAGGTTTAGGGAACCGGTGGGTCGACTCTTTTTCTTGCACATCGCCTATCTTTAAAACAGGTAGAGAACATTTTCTATATAATTTCAATTACACATTAGTTTATTGTTTCAGATTTAAATTAATTTCAACTTGAAGATTTTATCAATAGTGATTTCCTCATTTATACGTCTGATAGCCGCTCCTGTTGGAAAAACAAATCCTCAGTAATCAGACTGAAATGATACCAGCACTTACAACTAACTACCTGCACAGACAGCGGGGTGGCGCTCTAAGCCAAATCTCCAGCACACATCATACGTGCCACTGTACCAAAATATTTACAAAACAAAAATGTTATGTGGGCGGCACGGTGGTGCAGTGGTAGCGCTTCTGCCTCGCAGTAAGGAGACCTGGGTTTGCATGTTCTTCCCCATGTCTGCGTGAGTTTCCTCCGGGTACTCCGGTTTCCTCCCACAGTCCAAAGATATGCAGGTTAGGTGCATTGGCGATTCTAAATTGTCCCTAGTGTGTGCTGGGTGCGTGTGTGTGTGTGCCCTGAGGTGGCACCCTGCCCGGGGGTTTGTTCCTGCCTTGCACCCTGTGTTGGCTGGGATTGGCTCCAGCAGAACCCCATGACCCTCTCTTCAGATATAGCGGGTTGGAAAATGGGTGGATGGATGGATGGAAAATGTGATACTTGGAAAATGTTTCTTTAATGAAGCAAGCAAATAACAGGAAACTCCCCATCTTTCAACTGGGTTAATGAAATTTCATCTGAATGTTATGCTGTGGGTACATTTTCTAACTTGTTAAAATAAGAAAGGTTTTGCCACAGTTAAAAAAACAACTTGAAAAAGCAATGATTCCTGCGATTTAAATAACATGGTATTTTTGTACTGCTACCTAATTTCAAAGTCTTAAATGTGTTTATGTAAATACGATTTATTTATACTACAAATTTAAATTATAAATAGTTTACTATATTTAATATGAGAAGTGGTGTGAATATGTTTCAGTACAGTTGAGATTCTGCAATAATATAGTTTTTTTTATGATTTTTCTGGTCTGCCAAGCTTAAATGTCAAACTCTGTCAGTGTCAGGGCTGTTTGCATTATACACAAAAAAGAAAAAAAAAATCTAAACACTGCAATGCTCTTGTTCAGCTGAACCAATTCCTGGATATCTGTGATGGTAACAGCAGTCTTCCAGTTGGGGCTGTAAGCTGGGGTTTAGTCATTTTAGCCACAGAGGTACAATAATGTGTCCGCATTATAAATAAGTAATGAAATCTGATCAAACTACATTCTCTTTTTTTTTTTTTTCTAAAACTTTGCATATGACAATCAGACATAAATTTCAGTAAAACAAAATTAGAAGATGTAAAAAGTCGGCTCAATCAAAAATACAACTGACCCCATATATCACTGAAACTGTCATGGCTTTGCAGCCTCATCTGTAACGCTGTAATCTCAAGTCATCCTTAATGATGCCCTAACATTCTGTCTTCAGCAGTGCTATCTCATTCTGTCCTGTCATGTTGAACTTTAAAAGCATCAATGTACGTTTCATTCCTCCAGTCTACACTGAACCTTCAGAAAGCATTGGTTTCACAGAATTATCATCATTAATGTTTGAACCTTGTTATAATATATATTTGTGTATGTTTTGTGTTAAAGTAGCACAGCCAAATCAATACTTATCTTGGGTGGTTCTGTTTGGTGCAACAAGTTAAAGAAACAGTTATGCAATTGATTCTTCTTTATTTGATACATTTTGAGACTTTTTAGTTAATATGATTAATTGCGCTTCCTTTATAATATTGCTTTAATTTGATTTTACGTATGTTTTCACAGTTTCACACTATTGGTGATTTTAATATGGAGGTACACATTCAAGTGAAGTTTGCTCAACACTTAGCTCTTCATTTTTTGCCCTTGTTTAACTGTCTGTTGAGTTTGCAAGCTATGCAATAGCAGTGGCAGAAAAGGAACTATTAAGAGCTGTAAACATAAACCACACTAAAATGCCTACCCTCGCCCAGCACAGAGAGCTAATTTGTAATAAAAGCAGGCCCACTGTGTTATACAACCACATATTAATTACCACAACAGGAGTTTAACAGAGAGCTCACTTGCCAAATTCTGAAGAGGCCTTGCACATTTTCTACACAAAGAAAATGTGTTTTTTTTCTAGATGATCACCTCATTGCCATTCCTTTTCTTAGCAAACGGACCATCCTGGATGTGTCCTACCTCTTCCCTCCACCCAAACCTCCCCTGATGCACAGTCTCAGTGGTCCTCCAAGGGTATATTTAGTAATGTGCCATCTACTTCTCCATCTAATGTCATCCCCAGGTGAGTTGCTGCTATTTCCTCATTTTATTTATTGTGCTGAACAGCCAGGTATATCTGCATGGGAAAGTTTTCCATGATTTCTGACTGTTGAATCTGGGCTAGAGTACCTCCTTGAATGAAGGTGCAGAGGTAGAGGTTTCTTGGTTGTCTTTCCCCTATAGGTTAGGCTAGATCTCAGCTTCGGGACACTTCATCAATTTGATGAGATTGTGGCAAAGCTTATTTTGATATTTCAGTGTGATGAATGTGTAATGGGCTAGAATTCAGTATTCTAAAGAAAATGACATTTCTGTGTGTTGCTTAGTGTAATGGGCTATAAACCAATGTTTTAAAGAAAAGGCAGAATTTCTGGAAAATTCTGCTACAGGTTATTGTTGATGGCTATCTACAGGACATAAATATTTACCTGCCTTGCTAAACAGTCAGACTGCTTTGATTAAGTATCTTATCTACACACAATGTGGGGATACAGAATTGTCTGCTTCCTTTGAAAATTAACGAGTTCTGGGGGCATTGGTTTCTAATCAAGTACTCAAACTAAATGTGTTTACACTATTTGTTATACAGACGAAATTGGCTTGCACCATTGTTTCACTGTTTGCCATGCTGACTATGCAGAAATTGAAGCATATATATATATTTCTGGGGAAAGGAGAATAAAACAGAAAAGAGAAGTATGGTCTGAGACTTGGGACTGCTGCCTGTTTCTTTTATGCTTTTCACCATATTGCTGTGGCTACACCCTGTAGCAACAGTGGCTTGTATCTGGCCCAGATTCCCCTAGACTTGAGGCCAGTAACAAATGTCAGGTCTGAAAACTGGGCAGACAAGCTTACGGAGGAGTCTTCAAAAATGACAGCCTTCGGCACAGTGTTTGGCTGTCACAGATTCCTCCATCTGTATTTTGGACTAATTCTGCTCAAGATGAACTTCAGTGAAAGACAGGTGAAATATCTGAAGGCCTCAAATGGGGAGTTGGAATATTTTTGATGATATTCACATATATGGTGTGGAAGCTGGCCCGGACACAGACAGGCAGACACATCTAAGTCACCCAACACACATTTATTTGCCATTTTTACAATAGTGCAACACACCCCAAAAGTCCCCAAAGTCCAGGCCACCAATCAAATGCTTCACGTCTCTTCAGGCCGCCTCCACTCCTCTCCTCCAAGACCTCGTCCTTCTTCCACCCGACTCAAGTCATCGTATGGAGGGAGGTGGCCCCTTTTATAATCACCCGGATGTCCTCCAGGTGCATTTCGACAATCTTCTGCCAGCACTCCCCAGTGTGGCGGAAGTGCCAGCTGCACACCCGAAGCACTCCGGGTGGCCCCGATCCTTTTCCCCCCAGCACTTCTGGGTGTGGTGGAAATGCTGAGGTCCAGGGCTCCCAAGGCATTGGGGCACCCCCTGGTGGTGACCACGGGTCCCTACAGGGCTGAGCTTCAAAGCTCTGTACCCGTGGTCCCCATAGGCACCAGGGCAGTCGCCCCCACGTGGTCTGGGGGAGGCGTAAGCTCTCTTGCGGTACTCCAGGGCATCCCGGCCGGGTTGCCCCCACCCCCCCCAGCTACCTGTGACAATGGTAAGGATGTAATTGCAATGCTCAGGCTATGCTGAAAAGATCTAGAAAGTGAGGTGTTTCTCTCAACCCTGACAAGAGCACCATTCATTGGTTTGACAACACAGTGGTACTATACAGAAAGGGCCAGAACAGGCTGTACTTCTTAAGGAGATTTAAGTCTTTTAATGCATGCAGCAAGCTGCTGGAAATGTTCTGTCAATCCATAGTAACCAGTGTGTCATTCTACATTGTAGTCTCGTGGGGAAGTAACTTGAGGTCAAAAGAAGCACAATGCCTGAACAAACTTACTAAGAAAGCCTGCAGACTGTACCATGGACACAAAAGGAATCTGCTGTGGAAAAGAATAATGAAAAATCCCCTCCATCATCTCCAGGAGGTGCTGTCTTGGAGCACTTTTAGCCTCAAGCTCTTTTCACCACAGTGTGCTAAGAAGTGCCTCTGAGGGTCTTTTCTGCCCACTACTATCAAGCAATTCAATGCTTCCTCCTGACGTAAAACCTCCAAGGAACTGTACAGAAATGGAAACATTGACCAGGCCGTACTAGAATACTTTAATCCTGACAAAGAATTTTTCCACATCAATGCATCAAAATATGGACTAGGTGTAGTTGTTCTGCAAGAAGGCTAGTGAACAGACTATGCCTCAAATCACTTAGTGAAGCAAAATGCAACTATACACAAACCAAGGAGCAGCTGCATATCACTCTCTTTGTATACACACACACATTTTCATCATTACATTTATGATTCCTAGGTGATTGTGGAATCTGAACATAAACCATTGGACTCCATAATTAAGAAACTGCTAGCAGCAGCACCACCCGGAATGATTTTGCAACTACAAAGGTACGTCGTCATCATTATTCTTAGGGCTGGGAAAGGCATACCTCTTACAGATGCACTCTCCAGTAAGTCACTGGTAGACCCAGACAGCAATCTCAGTGAAGGCACGAACCTCTAAGTCCACATGGTCTATAACAACTTTCCTGTGAGTGACGGTAAGTTGATGTAGATCCAGACAGAAACCCCCAAATACATACAGCTTGTTACCTTTAAGAAATAATTCAGGAAGGCTTGCCTAAGAAAAGACCAACATTTCCACAAGACATTTTACAATAGTGAAATTACCTGTACCAGATCAATGATATTGGGCCTCATGTATAACGGCATGCATAGAATTCACACTAAAATATGGTTTACGGACAAAACAGGAAATATGCGTATGCACAAAAAAATCCAGATGTATAAAAATGTGCGCATACAAAGTTTATAAATCCCAATGAGCGAGAAATGTAACACACGTACAAGCACCCACAGCCCCACCTCAACTCTTCCTAGAATTTTGCATATTTGAATATGCAAATCCCCTTCTATTCAGTGTTTTGTTAAAAGACAATGGCAAAAATGGACAAATGCGAAGTGGAGGCAAGGAAAAATGTACTATTTCTTGGCTTAAGCCATGCTATAACCAACAAAAGGAAGTTGATGAAGTGATACAATGTGGTGGAGACACTCAAAAGTTCAAGTTCAGAAAGTCGCACAGTGCCCGAAATAAAAAAAGAAGTTGTCAGATATCAAAGTCGACATGAAAAGTGAGTTGCAGCCCACTATCTGTTTATTCTGTTTCAGACAATATTACAAAAGCTGACCCCTGTGCTGAGGTCATGACTCCAGGGGGCTCATTTATAAACGGTGTGTACACACAGAAATGTTGCGTAAGAACGTTTCCATGTTCAAATCGCGATCTATAAAACCTAAACTTGCCGTAAAGCCACACACTTTTCCATTGTACCTCATACCCTGTCGTATGCAAGTTCTCCATTCAGTTTTGCAGACTGGCGGCACCCAGTGTCAAAGCAGTGCTACTGTTCCTGTGTGGTTTATCTTTCTTTTTCAGATCCACATCCCTGATGCAGCTTTATAAATACATTGAAATTAACTGCATATTGTTTATTAGTTTAAGGCATCTGATTGTAATTAACCTGTAACAATATAATGGTCCACGGAATGGCCAAACTACTGTATTCCAAATACCATAGCTGCTTTAGCGTTGTTACTCTCACTGCACCTTCTTTTTCTTCTTTCAGCTGCTTCCGTTAGGGGTTGCCACAGCGGATCATCTTTTTCCATACTACTCTCACTGCACCACATGGAGAAGCTGATCGGAAAGAGAATTATCGGTATACAGTATCAAGCACACGCTGCCTCAGCCATGCTTCCTATTTGAACTGTTTCTCACACGTCAAACGCTTCAAAACCTTTCCTGTACAGACCTCGCGGTTCAGAAAAAGTTTCATCCCAAGAGCTCTAAACGTACTCCATCAGGCCATCAAGTGCTCCTTGTGGAACTGTTTGTACTTATAAGTACAATCACCTCACTATAAACTTGCACTACAGTTATAATATTACACAACCTGAGCCACTTTATAAAGCACGTATTTACATATGATTATGATATATCATTTTAAAGATGAAATGCAGCAAAATATGTTTACTATATTATACAGATAAAACTTTAACTTCATTTAAATAATCTATATTGTTAATAATTAAAGGACGCGGTGTCGCTATGCTAGCAAGGATCTGGCGCTCTGTTCATGGATTGTTCCTGCCTCGCACTGTATTCTTCACTGGGACTGTCTTGAAGGACAGAATAATTAAACATGTATTACAAAGATATTTCAGTGTTCCTTAAACGTTTTGAAGAATCGGCGTTATAAGCTTACAGATGGCTTAACGTCTATTACAGAGCTGATTGTATGGCGATTGGGTATTTGGAGAAAGAAAGGTAAGGACAGGAATTTGGGGTTAGTACATTTGAAAGAGACAGTACTACTGCAATAAATTATTTCATCGAAGGTAGCGCACAATCACTGTGCCACCATGTTCCCATGTTTAATAACATGCTTTAACTCCTATCATCATGAAAATTATATCACGTATACATCTCAGTATTTTAATTATTCAGATAGCTATAATATTACGAATGTAATGGATTCTGTGCCCTGTCGGAGGAAGAGAAAGCACGTAAGCATGTAATGATTCACACACATAGAGCACATAGAACATCAAATACAAAACAAAGCATTTAACGTGCTACTTTAGTTACGATGGGATTTGAGAAACTAGTAAATTAAACAATTTTAAGATGAAGTTTATGATCTTCTATTTTAATGACAAAATAAACCAAATGATTAAAGTGGACATTTCGAGATTAAAGTTGACATTTCGTGCTTTTTTCCCCACTGTGTGCCTATTTTTTTTTCCTCTGTACCCTGATAAGCTTTCATATGACACTCAGACGGTGGGCTACGACTTGCCTTTTCATGGCGACTTTGATATGTAACAGCTTCTTTTTTATTTCGGGCACTGTGCGATTTTGTGAGCTTGAGCTTTCGAGTTTCTCCGACACGCTATGTCACTCGATCAACTTCCATTTGTTGTTTATACCACTGTTTAAACCAACAAATAGTACGTTTTTCTTTGCCTCCACTTGGTATTCACTGAAATTGTTCTATTTTTCCTTGTGGTTTTGCAATTGTCTTTTCACAGACTGCTGAGCTTAAGGGCTATTTATATTGATTTACATATTCAAAGAGGCGTAATTCTGGGAGGAGACAGGGCGGGACAGCAGGCGCATTCACGTGCGTTACTTTTCACGCTGACCGGGATTTATGTGGCGGAAGACTGTGGAAGTTGGTGAACGCACAGATTTATGCATCTGGATTTTTTTGTGCGTAAGCACATTCCCGCTTTTGTGCTTACGTCATGTTATAGTGCGAATTCTACGCACAGCGTTATGCATCAGACCCCAGGTGCTACTGTGCCTACCACATCTTCAGACATTGGTTGCACACACACCTCTGCCTTGGAAACCACTGGGCGACCATCTGGCTCCATTTGTTGACGGACGCTGTTCTAGAGTCACATATTGCACTAGTGAATGCTGTAAGTGATGTGGCCAATGAACCAAGGAATATAACGGCTGTACTATGTCATATTCACTACAAACTAAATTAATTGATTTAAAAATAAATGCTGCATCTGACTACCTGTTTTTACATTCTGCTAATTACATTCAAACAAAGTTGTAGCGCTGTCCGATTTGGCTGATCATTTGGTAGGTCAGGGTCATATTTATCATATTGCATTTTTTTTGGTATGGGCAAGCCACAATTATGTGCCACATTATTCAGGACGCTACATGCTTGCACAATGCAACACACTTTCTGTGCACTATAGAGCAGCAAATTACTAGAACGGAAATGCTTTCTATTTACGTAAGCATGTTTATTGTCTAAAGGCTACTTTATAGTGTACTGTTAGCGGCAAAAGGCAAGCAGTCCTTTGGGTCACCTCAAGAAGACATGTAAAGAGCTGATAATTGATCCATTGTGGATCCATTGTGACTGGGCAGAGTTGCAATTTTTATAGGCTCTTCTGCTATAGATGATGTAATGCCAGCTCATTCTTTTGGTGATTAATCCCTGGCTGATGTAACTTGTCCAGTGCTATTGCAATAGTAATGTGTGTGCAGTCAATCACTCTGATTACATTTGGAAAACCGGACATTACTGCAAAGTGCACTTTGATGTTTGCCTGTTCAACTATAGTGTAAAGAAATTTTATATATCTGGATGGCAAGTGGATAATACCATCCTATACGGCTGGCATGGCGCGACTCAGTTAAGTTCATGTTGAAAAGGTCCTGGGGCTATAAACCTGAGAGTTCACAGAAATTACAAAGGAGCAGATAAAGCACAATTCCTCAAAGTCGGCCTTTGTAAAGCCAGCGTCAGTTCAGTACACAGCTCCAAAAGGATAGCTCTTGGAAACAGAAATCAACTTAGAAGCCAGTCATCATCATCTATTAATATGCCACTATTCTAAATATTCCATTTGCGATATCTCCTAACAACACTAAAGCAGCTATGGTAGTTAGAATTGTTAGGCCATTCCATCCACCATAATAGTGTTACATAATGATTACAATCAAGTGAAATTTTTAAACAATATGCAATTCATTTCGTTTTTTTTGATAAAGCCTGTGTCATGGATGCGAATATGAAAAAGAAAGGTAAACGGCACAGAAACAATAGCACTGCTTTGATACTGGGTGCCGCCAGTTTGCAAAACTGAGCAGAAAAGTGCATATGCAAGGTGTGAGGCTGCAATGAAAGTGAGTGTGTGGCTTTACACCAAGTTTAGTTTTTGTACGTCACAAAGAGAGCGTGGAAATGGGTATATGAATGGGTGTATGCAACATTTTTGTGCGTAAGCACTGTTTATACATGAGGCCCAATGTCTTTAAGGGAGAGAACATAATAAAATCCAAAATCCTTAAGAAAAGATGTATTTCTGCACATCCTTGCTGGAAAAGTAAATAGAGAGGTTATGACATCCTATACTGGCCAGTTATGCATAAGCAGATTGAAGTCATGATTGTAAAGTTCAGCACTAACTTTGACTGTTACATATCTAATACTAAAGAACCAATACTAGCACACCATATTCCAAACAAATTATGGTAAGTTGTAGCAACCAATCTGTTCACAAGGAATAGCCAAAGTGTCATTTTCACAGTTGATTATCTCAGCAGGTACATTAAACTAGACAAGATCAGCACAAATAGTCTCTGCTGCTGTAATCCAAACGCTGAAACCTAACTGTGCCAGATATGGAATTCCAGAGCGCATCATGTCATATAATGGGCTACAGTACAGCTCAGAGTTGATCAGGGTCTTTGTAAAAACAGAAGATTTCTTTATCCACAGAACAGGAAATGTGTGTAGCAAAATTATGATTGACAAAGAAAATACTAGAAAAAACAAACCTTCCATCAGTCTTTTAGAGTATGGAAATACACCTGTGGGTAATCTTAAATCACCAGCACAACATCTCATGAGCAAAAAACTCTACGCTACATAGCCATCCATATACTGATAAAAAACTGCAACCAGAGGTGAGTAGCCAGAAAGTTGTTTGAGCATGACATGCACAGAAGAAACACTAACAGAGAGAATGAGAGGATAGGTCAATCAAGCCACTACCACAGCTGAGTGATGGTGACTTTTTTAGAGTTTAAGAACAACAACAATAAAAACTAGAAACTGCCATCCAACCAGCTAATATAAATAATTAGGTCCTACCACATCCGTATATCTGAAGGCAAGGTATACCATCGAAACAGTTGCTAGCACTTTGTCACAACAGAAAAGTTGAACTCCCTGGCTGTATGCAATGCAAATCTTCACATGTAAAGCACCCACTCCAGCCACAATATGCAAAATGACAGCTCATCTTTATACCACAAAATATAAGGTTGTGCTGTTAACCCTAGAGATGTTTTGGAGTTATAAATGTAAAGGGTGTAGGCAGATAGCTGTCCTGTTAAAAAAAAACATTTTTATTATTATTATAATTATTATTATTATTATTATTATTATTATTATTATTATTATTATTATTATTATTAGTAGTAGTAGTAGTAGTAGTAGTAGTAGTAGTAGTAGTATGTACTGATGGAACAACCTGAGCCAGTGGGTAGCAGTACTTTAATGGAGTGCTTTTTCAGTTTGTTTGATGACTCTATCTGTTATTAGGATCCAAATTCTTTAGAGATTAATGCCCCCTAGATGTCAAGTATTTTATTACAGGCAATAGGAAATCAGAGGATCTTTAGTTCTTTCACTTGTTGAAGATGTTGAACAAATGGTGGAAGACTAATATTCTATCTGAACCATCATCCAGGACAGAACATTATCAAACCTTGACAAATTTAACCAAACCTTTTGAGGATGGTTTGGATGTTCCAGGCAGATGATGTGGGGAGCGGCAGTAACCATTAGGACTGTATCTATCTCTTTCTGACACTCACATTTCATAGCTAGATACAGTATAACTTCTTGAAGTCTTTACAGAATTTCTTAAGAGTAAAGACTTCATTGTGCTCAATGTTATACTAAGAACTGTTAATATAAATTGACCATGACTTGTAATTGTGGTGCATACTTGGGGAATGCTCACAAATGCCATAATAAAGAAAGTTAACAGTTTGTCATCTCCTTAGCTTTAGAAATACTACACTATGATATCCAGATCTAGGAGACACCTTAATGACACAACTCATTTTCTCTTTCTTCAATGGCTAAGTCTAGTCTTGGAGCAGCCACCTGACAGAAGGTATGGCTTAACTGTGACTTCACCTGCAGCCCATAAGAGAAGTATGGCAGTGTGCTTGTGTTTTGACAATCCCAGTCCTTATTATGTTATGGTTTAGAGAAAAAAACAATAGTTCCATCTGCATAGGTAGCTTGTAACCTTTCTGGAAAGTGGTTGACTTGGAAGTCACATATTTTTTTAACCTCTAGCTAAAGGACAGTGCTTACACACAGGTGAATATACCAACACCACAAAGTTGTGAAAGGCTGCATCATTACCTACTCAGACTGATGTGCAGTTAAGTATCCTCTTTGAGCTGATGTGATAGTTATCTTAAAAAAAAAAAATGTGTACGGCCATGGGTTGTATATGAATATTTGAACAACATGACACTCAGTAACAAGTAGTGATCAAGGATCACTTTAATTTTAAACAGTTCTATAAGACATTCTTGACCACCCATTAAACTGTCTCATGATACATCATTTAAATTTTGACTCCTCATTAATGTTAAAATTAGGCCAGGCAGACTGTAAGACTCCTGATGACATAGAAATTTAGCAAAGTATGTCATACTAATACCTCATTTAGATGTCTGTTTTAAGGCCTGGACATCCCTGATATTGATTGTGCCGGTGGAAAATTTAAATTCTACTGCCTGTGCCATTCGACCTAAATTGTTAAGCAGAATTATGTGGATACTCACTTGTCACAACATATTTTCATGTTATAATTTGTACATTTATTTTATCACAAAATATATGCACAACTTTTAGGTTTTAATGTTATTGTGCAGATTGTCATTATGATCAATGCTGCATGTCCTGTCTTTGACACACTACTTACTATTCAGCGCTTTCAAGCAACGAATTATTCAGAAGAAGTGTGTCAAAAAAATGCTACTGGGGCTCCTTCATATCTACAGCCAATATGCCTTTGTAATGTTTCACTGCGACTGGGTCTGCTCTTTTATCTTTAGCCACATCAAGTATTTTCTTTCTTTTTCAGTAATTCTATGCCCATGTTTATCAGTGTCTCAGATTTACCTCTAGGATTTTCAGTAAAATTCTAACTAGGATAAGATTTTATCCTGCCCTAGGATCCACTCCCAGCAAGGAATAGGAGTTCACATTTGAGAATGAATGATGTCACCCCTAGCTGTAAAATTGAACTCAGGACAAAGTTTGCTGGGAGAGGAGTGGAGATGGCAAAGAAAAAGAGAAGGAAGAAGAGAGAGAGAGAGAGAGAGAGAGAGAAGGGACTGAGCAATATTGTTGTGCTGGATAATTAAGTAATGTGCTCTGAACTGGAGAGTGGAAGATAGAGCTGCCCCACCAAGAAATAAATAGTCTGATGTTTTACACTTGTGTGTCTCTGTGCCTGTCTGTGTCCAGGTTTGGCAACCTGAACATCACTGTGGCTTTTACAATGTGTATAGGAGAGCGAGATGTTGCAGAATGTTCCCAACCTTTAAATTTCGCCATTCTTGGTCATAGATTTGGATGCTCCCTCACAATGCAGGTAATGTACCTCATTTGACACAAAGTCAAACCAGTGGTACCCAAGAATTCTCCGAAGAAACACAGTACTGAAGGAGTCCAGTCTTCATCTCAGGTCACTGGATAGCGTCCATGTCTTGCAAGCATATAGCAAGACAGGAAGCACCAGGACTCTAAAGACTTGGACCTTCGTCCTTTGGCATAAATATTGGGAGTGCAACATGCCCCTTTCCAGCGATCTCATGACCCCTCCATACTCTCTCAATCTGTCTACTGACTTCATAGGAAGAGTCACCAGAGACATGAATGTCATTGCCAAGGTAAGTAAACCTCTTGACAAGGTCAACACACTCTCCGTAGACAGATACACTGCTGATGGCTGTGTCCAAGAGGTCATTGAAGGTCTGGATCTTGGTTTTTATCGAGGACAGTGACAAGCCCAGACACTCAGACTCCTCGCTCAGTCTCTCAACAGCCCCGATCAGAGCCTCCATTGACTCCACAAAGATCACAGCATCGTCAGCAAAGTCAAGATCAATGAATCTTTCATCACCAACAGATGCCCCACAGCTGATGGACCCCATAACCTTGTCCAACACCCAGTTCATGCAAGCATTGAACAGAATAGGAGCAAGAACACACCCCTAATATATAAGATGTGTTAAATGAAAAATGCATCGAAAATGTCATAAGCCAATGGAAGAAATCAAATTAACACATCAGCTACAGTGATGCTTGAGAAAAGGCTGTGAAGCTAAAGTTTGTCTGATAGAGTGAGAGGCAAAAGGGCATCAGATTATTGAATGAAAAAAGCCCAGAAAGTTATCATTCAGTATGATGTGAAATTCAATGAACCTGACATTGGTCAAATGGAAAAAAAGGTGAAAATGAAGAAAATGCCCCACAGTTAAGACATGAATCTTGATAACTCGGAAGAAGATGTGAAACAGCTAGAGCAAAGATAACCATCCAGACTAATTTGACCACAGTGGGTGCTAAGGCCTCCAATATGCTTGAGCTATGATGAATACGCTGATGTAGCAAGAGAAAACACTTTGCTTTGCATGTTGCAGAAGTTTATGAACTGGTTTCAGTTGAGGAAGCACTAAGCAGTGATTATAGAAAGGAGTGGAAAGAAGCTGCAGAGCCAGAGTACGCATCACTGATAGAAAATGATACCTGAGATCTGGAGAAACACCTAGAGGGATGAAAAGCAATAAATTGTAAGCAAGTGTTCAAAGTCAAATGTAACCATGAAGGAAGGACAGAATGCTTCAAAGGTCAATTTGTGGCAAAAGGCTACTCTCAGAAATAAGGAACTGACTATGATGAAACCTTCTCATCTGTGGTTAGATTCTCATCAATCAGAGTTCTTCTAGTATATGCTGTTCAGAAGGCTATGATAATCCATCAGATGGATGTGGTCACTGCATTCCTGAATGGTGAGCTAACTGAAGAAATCTATAAGCAACAGCCATCAGGATATGTTCAACAAGTTCAAGAAGACGTGGTATGAAAATTGAAAAAATCACTGTATGGACTCAAGCAAGCACCTCAATGCTGGAAGAAGAAGTTTTGTGAGAGTGCATACAATTGATGGGATTTGGAGCGAGCAACTTAGACTCATGTGTTCATTTGAAAAACAAAAGAGCTATCACTTATGGCTGTCTATATGGATGATTTGATAATTACATTGGACAAGATGAATCAGGACAAAAAACATCTGTCCAAATATTTCAAAATAAAAGACATGGGAAGTATGCATTATCAACATTGAAGTTAATGCTGACAAGGGTTAACTGAACTGAGTCAAAAACATACATTACAAAGCTGCTGGAGAAGTATTAGGACTTGAGAGCTATTGGATTGCCTGTTAGGCAACTACTTTTGCCTTCTTTTTTGCTATTGGAGCATTATTGTTTCACTTTTCATTTACTAATAAATATTCTTCATTTATAAAGACTATTTTGTGGATTAATTTCTGCAAGCCAATTTCCTTTCTCTTGCATTTTTATATTTTGGGACATTATATTTTTGAGGTTTAAATCCCTTTTGGGCCTGCAAGGCCTGAGGCTGCCCAGTGGATCTTGGATTACGCCTTTAGGGGTAAGGCCTTTTTCAGACAAACATAGGAGGCCTGGCCAGATCAGTAAAATCTGTTGGGGGCATCAAACCCCATTCTTCATTCTATGTCCTATTCATGACAGTGAATGTCTTTTTTGCAGTGACCTATATTTTCCCCTTGCTGTATTGCCTTCTCTCTTGTGCCTAGCATGCATAGCTGCATACCCTTTTCATCTATATGATGACACTTATTTCCTTTTGTTCCATGAGCACTGCCTCACTCTTTTTTAATGATCCAGATGAGATTGTTAACCTAGTCACTGATGTATTTTTATCTGCTCTGTTCTTCTGCTTCTAAACCTTGTGCTGAACTTTAGCCCAAGCCATCCATTTTAACTGTTGAACAGTTGCCTTAAGGTCTCTTTCTCCTGCATACATGGAGTGACAAGTGATTGGAACTCTCATTTGTCTTTCTCAGTGAGTGTGCAAGTGTCACTCATCTTTCAACATTAATTAAACTTTGTGGTGACTGAGCGTCCATATTGTATGTATTAATTTATACTACACTTGTTCACAAGCATATATGCATATTCAAAGATATAGTTAATGTCATATGTGTTCTTCCTCCTCCTCTACTTAAAGTGAACCCCCTTCTTGGATGCACACAACACTTTTGCAATGATCTGATGAAATCTCCGCATAGACTGAGTGCTCATTTTTGAAAATCAAAGATTGCAAAGAAGACTAAAATCCAAAATATCATTACATAATTTTGTCAATTGTGACTCTATGCTGGACATGATTAACCAAGTTGATTGTGATCAGTGATACAGTGAAGTTTTAAGACTCAATCACCTACAGGGTATTTAGGAGATCTTTCAACAGAATTTACTTACCTTCATACTATAAAGTGTGAGTGGAAGAATAATTGTCTTAAGGAGGAAAGCTATAGCAGCTATAGAGTCCTGTTTGAAAATGTAACCTCTACGTGCTTTAAATGTGCATCTTATAAGAATGAAGGGAAAGAAGGAAGGAAGCCACAATTTATAGCAGTGTATTTCAGATGTGATGCAGACATTCTTTAGATAGAGCCTGCTAGACAAGCAATTGCAATCTGGTAGATATTAAAATATTTAAGGCTAATCTGTAGTAGTTCAGTGGTATTTTTATCCTAGATCAGATGTCTGCAAAGTCATTCCTACAGGTTTTTGTTCCAACTCAATTACTGACTTAGAAGCTAATCCTTTTGTAATAACAGATCTTATTAAACTTTGTGATTTATTAGCATTTTCATTCTGCCGTGACTTATATCTTACATTTTTTCCTTCACAAGGATATCAGTCAAATGATATGTAGCCTGAGGCTGATTTAATTCTCGGCCCTTCACTTCTTTGTCTTTAGTCTTAACTGTTTAAGACTAAAATAAGCAATTAAGGGTGGGAACCTTAACAGGCAAGACAGCTACTATTCCACCTGTTCCTGAAAGATCCCTGGACTGATGTTACTAGATTATGCCTTGCGCCCTGTGTTGGCTGGGATTGGCTCCAGCAGACCCCCATGACCCTGTAGTTATGATATAGCGGGTTGGATAATGGATGAATGGATGGATTTAGTAAGTTGCTTTTGATAAAAGTGTCTGCTAAGCAAGTAAATGTAAATGTAAACTGAAATGCGGCATACAAATGTTGCATGACCAATAAGTGGTTTAACAACAATTATTGATTTTTCATTAAGAAACTGGGTTGGTATAAAAAACTGCAGCAACTGCTGCTCTCCAGGACTGATATTGCTAACCCCAGATCGTGCCATCAAAAACATTACATTTTAGTTAGGTTAAAACACTGGGATCATTTACACTATTCTCCCTCAGCTCTGTAGACTTAGGTTCAAGTCCCTTCTCAATCACTATCTGTGTACTATCTGTGTGTTGTTTCGATGCTTGTTTGTGGTTTTCTCTGGGGGCTCCAAATAGCTTGTTACATAAACTGATGATTGCACTTTGGCCTGATTTTTGTGAGTGTGAACTGTGATGAACTGATAAGCTATAACCCAAAGCCAGATATAGGAGAACGCAACTTCGGTAAATAGATAAATGAACTAAAACACAGATTACACTTTAACGGGGCTCCTGTAAAACTATAAAACCTTACGCATGATTGATCAAATGAGTTTTTCTAAGTATTCAGAGGGCTTTATTACAATGATAAGATAATATATAACATTGATACACAGTAAGAAGAACCAACAGTCATTTGGCACCAGCCAAGTTGTTTTACCCTGGTGTTACGCACTAAGTCAAACCTACAGTACCTCACAAAATTGGAATCATTGATTAAGTCAGTAAATGTTCATTAAGCTATAGTCAATTAAGGATTTCCCAACAAAGATAAAAGCAGTTTCCAAAATGCTTATACAGTTTAAAAGAAACATATTTCAGAAACTACAAAACACACTCTAAAAACACAACTAAATGAGCTGGTAAATTGAGGCTAAATTTGAAGCAAAAGCTGTTTAGAACACGCTTCCTTTTAAGCTAACCGTGAAATCAGAGATGGCTTATTTACCAACCCTTTGACAGAGCAGAAAACACAACTTGTCAGTGACAACTAGATTTTGGGTAAGAGGCATCCATGCCAGGCAATGTGAGCAGACAGTTATTAAATGGCAATCTCATTAAGAAGCAGTACTGCTTGACATTTAGCTTATGACTATCTTTCATACTTTTGCTGCAAGCATTACTTGACTCAGATACCCTCCCTTATGGGCTAATTTGGAATATTTTACAATATTTAAGGTGATTATTTAATTAACCATTTGTGTAAAGAAACCACTAATGGCTCCCCATCCAGGCATAGTTTCTGTCTGATGCAGCTTGGATAGCCTGCATCACCTGGTTGACCAAGAATCTCAATAAGTTGGTTCAGAAATCTAAACATAATAGAAATAAAACATATCTCTACCTATCCATGTCAGCATGTTTTTGAAATTGGTAATAAAACATGTATGCCTAGAGAAAAGAAAAATGAAACTGCTAGGTAAGCCTTCTAAATGTAAAACTATAGTGAATGGGGAATCACATAATGTTTCTTTTAGCATGAAGTACAGCCCCTTTCATGTCCCTTAAGTATGTCAGTTCATTTGTGTTTTTTATTTTTATTTATTTATTTATTTTGGAAGCAGCTTGGCAGAATACCCAAAAGCATCATGTGCATGGTTGGTTCCAATCCAAGATGGCTAAATGCATCCAGTTAATGATAGGAAAGCAACTGTTTTACAATGAAACTTGAAGTGAAAACAGTGAAATACTTTGCTGGGATTTCAAGCCAAGAGCGTGAAACTATGAAATTGCAGTTGACAGGATGTGTAATAAAGATGGAATGACTGAGCTGAAGCAGTGAATGCAAAAATTAGGCAGTCTCAAGTATAGATCAAGGAGAAGAATCATAAGGGAAAAAGTAAAGGAATACAGATGAGTATTTTTACTCTGCAGATTTTAGACAAGTTATATATTCATATATTCTCCATCCAGTCTATACTTGCATGAGTTGCATTAGGTTTTGCAGTAGAGGACCTCCTTGATCTTGGTATTGCAACAGGTCAACATGCCTCACTTATATGCAGAAGCATGTTCTTTATGTTTCAGCTGCTCTACCAATTGTTGGCACCCAAAGCCATTGCATTTGTGGTGAGACAATGTGGGTAAGGTGTTAAAATGGCAACCACAGGTTTGGCAGTTAATTCTTGCCACCACAAACTCTATGACTCCGAGTGTGTCCAACCAGTGATCAAACACTGGAAGCACAGAACCAAATTGACAAGTTATTTTATATAAGAGTGGGCTAAATGTGTAAATGTATACAGTCTGCTGTTGACTTTATACTGTTGATGCATTCATCTATACAGCAGATATTTAAGATGTTCCAAAGTAGCTGATGACCTTCTCATATTTCTTTCTTTCCTCTTTGCTTACACAATACTGATGAGCACATATGGCTAAAACAATAAATTAATTTAAATATATTATTTTAGACTTACTGTATGTGATTGTCGTTAAAATTGTCCTTACTGTGCACCTGTTTCTCAAATGTCAATATATACTATATGTAAATATGAATTTAATACATTTAGACCTCGCATGTGATGGGTAACAGGGGTGCAGGATGTATGAGGGCTTAAACATTTGGCGACTTCAGGGGGATCTTTTTTGGCCCAGTGATAGAAGCAGTCCAGACAGTAATGGGAAACAGGAGGCATCACAGAAAACAGCCCCAGAATTCAGCCAGTGAGACATAAATTTATCATGAAGACAGTATGACAGCAGACAGAATGATAGGACAGAAACAGCAGAAGTGGCCCATATTGTTGTCAAGCAACAGAAAGAAAGATGGCGATCACAACAAATGAAAAGAAGGGCATCAGGAAGGAACAGCACTGAAGTAGAAGTTGTTACCGTAGCACTGGGGTCCTCACTTCTAGTTCTGGAGGGTCACAGTGACTGCAGATTTTTGTTTCAACGCAGCCGTTTAATTAGAAGCCAGTTATTGCCCATAACATTCTATTTAATTCTAATTCCTGTTAGTGCTTTCATTTAGCCATATCAAACTGACAGGCACACACAGTTGTAAAGATTGTCATTTTAAAGCAGCAGTTCTCAAACTCTGGGGCGCGACCCCCTTGAGGGGCGCTGAAGCTGTACAAGGGGGGCATCAAATAAATGAACAAGACATCAAAAATAATTTTTTACATTTTTATTTCAAATTTAAATTTGCAAGCATATAATCACAATGAATGCATTATAACTAAAATTAAAATAAAACATTTCTAAGGCATAGACATAATATGTGCCTGCTTTAAAGTACACAGCCTGTCCAGGTTTGGTTTGATATTCGAGATAGACACTCTGAGCTCCTTTTCTATTTGAAGTTTGTTTCTGTGATGAGCGGTGCCGCTGCTGCTGCTTTTATAGACGCGTATTTTCAATCCAGAAAGTTCGAGACGTATCGGTATCTGTCGCGAACATTCGTGTAACAGTAGATCAGACGATAATGCGGCGCGACTGCACCACATTAGCAGTGTAGCCAATACTGCCAAATTGAGTGAAATAATTTACTGCGTATTGGGTTATTTTCATGATACAACTAACAGTGGTATAATATTTGTCGGACGAAATACGTTCGTCTCGCGCAGATTGACTTCATCGGTGTCCTCGTTTACGAGATTTTTAAAAATTAAAACATATTTAATCTTTTCTTTACATTAAATAAAAAAATTAAATAAGAATAAATAATGTATTCTTTGTTTTTGGGATTAGAATTACTACCAATAACCACACAATGCATTTTAACAGTTATTAAAGCACTTAAAAAAAAATAAATTGCAAATATTTCATCAAAGTTAGCCAAAATGATTGGATACCGCAACACCGCACGAGTATCATACCTTTGTTAGTTGTATCATGGGTTATTCTCATCTATCTTATATTATGCATTTGGCGTAGAATTATTCCAGATAGGGGTTTTGGGGGGGGGGGGGTGCGCAATACAATAGTTGGAAACTTGTTACGATAAAATTTGCACAAACCTTAGAAAGTTTTTCTTTATGCAGAGGACCACAGACTCATGCAATAGTTTCCCAAATAGTGGGGTGGACAGTAGGACAGCAGAGATAAACAAAACTTGCATTAGATTATGTGATTATCAAGCTTTGTTATTTGTTAGGCTAAATTGGATTGTTCTCATCAAATTTTGCTTTTAATGTTCTTTTTTTTATAATTTTACTAGCTGATTACCCAGTGGCTTCGCTCACTGAGTGCAAGGGAAAAAAACAAAATGTAGTATATAAATTATTAAACAGTAAAACATTAACAGAAGTAAAGATACATTGAGCAATACTGGAGTGCTTTCGGGTAAAGTACATTTTAAAGGTGCTATAACACAACAGGTAAGTAGCACTAACAGCAGCTTAAATGTATTTGGATCATATCTCGGTAGCAGATCCCTTGTGAAAGGCGCTACACGACCGCTGTGGTATAGAAATTACATTTTCTATGCGATCCTACAAATTTCTGCCTGACAACCTTGCACTACGTGCCTGTGATTTAAGAGAAAAATTATTCTGAGAAATGTGGACGCTGCCCTTCCGTGCTTAACGGGTAGAAGGTCCAAACAATTCCCAAGTCCAAAACTTAACATGAGGAGGTCAGTACATCTTCTTAGATGCAACCTTGAATGTTGCGGGGTTTTAGTAACCTGAACTCACCTTAAGGGACAGTAAGTAGTCGTGCAGCGCAATTTACAAAGAGAGTTTTGCTTTGATGGCACTGATCACACTCATTCGGAAAGATTTCCACTCTCCCAGGAGTCGAGGGGGACTCGACATGTCACAAACAGTGAGAGAAGAGAGGACGCTGCCTGAAACTGCGAAGCTCTTGACCCGGCAGAGCAGGCCGACATTCTGAGCCTCCCAGGGTCCACTTTGTTCTCACGGCCCCTCACCGCTGAAGACGATGTCATCTTCACATTGTTTACAGCTCGGCGCAGTTAAAAAGTAGAAAGACGCAAAGCTGTTATCCTCATCTCTTCTACTATCAAGTGCTGCCAATTAAAAAAAAGTTAGAATGTGGAAGTTTCCACGACAGTCACGTGGACGAATAAATAAAACTTCTCTGTCAGAACGCGCCTGGAGGCGGACGGCTCAGCGCTGGAGTCCAGAGTGGAAGGCGACGCAGGGAGCACTTCTATGGGATAGATCAGCGTGTTTGTGTTTACTTCTTTTCAATATCAGTAAAATAACTCTCACACAAATAATAACAATTCGTAAAGACGATATAAAAGTGACATCCACGAATGAAGTGATTAGTTCCTGTATTATAATAACAACAACAACAACAACATGTATTTATATAGCACATATTCATACAAACAGTAGCTCAAAGTGCTTTACATAATAAAGAATAGAAAAATAAACACAATATGAAAACAAAATAAATCAGCATTAATTAACATCGAATAAGAGTAAGGTCCAATGGCCAGGGGGGACAGAAGAAACAAAATAAAAACTCCAGACGGCTGGAGAAAAAAAAAAAAAATCTGTAGGGATTCCAGACCATGAGACCGCCCAGTCCCCTCTGGGCATTCTACCTAACATAAATGAAACAGTCCTCTTTGGATTTAGGGTTCTCACGGAAAGGCTTGATGATGATGGTCATGTAGAATTCTGCCTTTTAGTCCATCCATCATTGTTGGAGCATCATGAAGCTTTGAGTAGATGGAGGTGGCGCAGGCCACTACCACAAAGAAACCGGAAAAAGAAACAGAAAAGAGAGTAGGGGTCAGTACGGATTGTAGAGCTACCCTGAATAGTTATTATGAGGAAATTGAACATATAGAGTATCAGGATTAAGTTAAATTAAGTTAAATTGAAGTTATAGAAAGGCCATGTTAAAGTAATATGTTTTCAGCAGTGTTTTAAAGTGCTCTACTGTATTAGCCTGGCGAATTCCTATTGGCAGGCTATTCCAGATTTTAGGTGCATAGCAGCAGAAGGCCGCCTCACCACTTCTTTTAAGTTTTGTTCTTGGAATTCTAAGGAGATACTCATTTGAGGATCTGAGGTTACGATTTGGAATATAAGGTGTCAGACACTCTGATATATAAGAAGGGGCGAGATTATTTAAGGCTTTATAAACCATAAGCAGAATTTTAAAGTCAATCCTGAATGACACAGGTAACCAGTGTAGTGACATCAGAACTGGAGAAATGTGTTCGGATTTTCTTTTCCTAGTTAGGATTCTAGCAGCTGCATTCTGCACTAGTTGCAAACGATTTATGTCTTTCTTGGGTAGTCCTGAGAGGAGTGCGTTACAGTAATCTAGTCGACTGAAAACAAACGCGTGAACTAATTTCTCAGCATCTTTCAGTGATATAAGAGGTCTAACTTTACTTATGTTTCTTAAGTGAAAAAATGCTGTCCTAGTGATCTGATTAATATGCGATTTAAAATTCAGATTACAGTCAACAATCACCCCTAAGCTTTTTACCTCCGTCTTGACTTTTAATCCTAATGTATCCTAATGTATCCTCTATCTTACATAATATGTTCTGTGGTCATATGTAATTTCCGTTTCGTGTGGTCATACATAATTTCAAATGCGAAAAGAATTTTATATATATAGATATAAGATTGTAATCACAACAATCCAAATAGATCAATTTTTACAAAAACAGGATTGAAAATAAAATCAACCCCCACCCCTGAAAAAGAGAGCATTAAAAATAAATAAATAGATGAATTAATAAGTAAATAAATATAAATGGAGAAGAAAAAGAAATGGGGAGAGAACCCGCTTTCTCAATTTAAATGCTTATTCTAAAATGATATTGATTAAATCCTGCCAGGTTTTGAAAAAGTTCTGCACAGATCCTTTAAGTGCGAATTTGATTTTTTCCAGTTTCAAATAGTATATAGCATCAGTTCCCACTGACTTAACAGAGGAGAGTTAGGTTTCTTCCAGTTCAGCAAGATAAGTCTCCATGCCAATAGTGTAGTAAAAGCAATGACAGTTTGTTTGTCCTTCTCCACTTTAAGCCCATCTGGGAGTACACCAAACACAGCTGTTAATGAATTAGGAGGGATTGTGACACCAAGGCTGTCTGAAAGACATTTGAAGATTTTGGTCCAGAATGATGTTATTTGGTGCAGGCCCAAAACATGTGACCCAGTGAGGCTGCAACTTAACTTAATTGCAGCGTTCGCAGGTTGGATCTTGCCCTGGAAACATTTTAGACAATTTTAAACAAGACAGATGTGCTCAATATATAATTTTGAATTGAATAATTTTATGCTTTGCACATATGGAGCTTGAGTGAATTCTCTGCATTGCTACGTTTCACTCCTATTCTGAAATGTTGAGTGAGAGATCCTTTTCCCAATGTCCTCTTGGATCTTTGAAAAGGAGGGACTGTAAAATGGTTTTATATATTACAGAAATGCTGTCTGAGTCCTCAATACTGATCATTATTTTTTCCAGCATAGAGGGAGGTGGGAGGTGAGGAAAATTGGGCAGGTTCTGTTCAACAAAGTTTCTAATTTGAAGGTAGTGAAAGGAATGTGTTGGTGAAAAGTTACATTTAGAATGTAATTGTTCGTAGGATGCAAAGACGTTGTCTATGTACAGATCTCTAAGTGATTTAATCCCAAATGTTTTCCAGATATTAAAAACTGCATATGTTTGAGAGGGTGGAAAAAGGTTCTCCTGCAGAGGTGCCACAGATAAAAGCTTCTCTATCTTAAAATGCTTACTACATTGGTTCCATATTCTGATTGAGTGAAGCACCATTGGGTTGTTAGTATATTGGCGATAACTTGCATTTATTGGGCACAAAGCAAGGAATATAAAGAAGTACTGCAGGATTTTATTTCTATTGTGGACCAAGCCTATGTACGTTCATCTATTTGTGTCTGTCTCCAGGTTTTTATAGCTTGTATATTTGCTGCCCAGTAATAAAACTGAAAGTTAGGTAGAGCCATGCCACCTTCTGCCTTAGGTCTTTGTAGGGTCGCTCTTTGGATACGTGGATGTTTTGAATTCCAAATAAATGAGGTTATGGTTGAATCTAATTTCTTAAAAAATGATTTATTAATGAATATTGGAATGTTTTGAAATAAAAAAAGAAGCGTAGGAAGGATATTCATCTTAACAATGTTAATTCTTCCAGCTAAAGTGAGATGAAGGGTTGACCATCTATGCAAGTCTTGCTTAATTGTTCCATACAGGCGGGGACATTTTGTTGATAAAGAGCTTTATGTTTACTTGTGATGTTTACCCCTAGATATTTAAACTGATCAGCAATGATAAAAGGGAAGGTGTACAATCTAATATTGTGTGCTTGAGAATTCACTGGAAATAGCACACTTTTAGTCAAATTAATTCTGAGACCAGAAATCTTTTGAAATTCTATTAGTGCTGTTAGGATTGCAGGCACAGTATTTTGTGGGTCTGATACAGTATATAAAGTACCATATCATCTGCATATAAAGAAATTTGCAAAAAGTAGCTTCTGGACTGGTATACAGTAGTTTGATCCATGCACAAATGTTCGGGCCAAACCCAAATTTCTCCAATGTAGTGAAAAGGTAGTTCCATTCAATCATATCAAATGCTTTTTCTGCATTCAAGGATAATAATATCTCTGGGATGTTTGACTTTGCGGTTGAATATATTACATTAAACAGGCATCGAAGATTGGAAGCTAAGTGTCAGCCTTTAATAAATCCAGTTTGATCTAGTGATATTACTGAAGGCAGCACTTTCTCCATCCTTTTAGCTAGGACTTTGGAGAGTAACTTAACATCATTATCAGAAGTGAAATTGGTATGTATGATGCACATTGTAATAAGTCCTTATTTTGTTTAGGAAAGACTGTGATTAATGCTTGGTGAAAAGTTTGAGGTAGAATTTTATTGTCTCTAGCTTCTGTGAATGTTGCTAATAGAAGAGGAGCTAGCTGAGTGGAGAGTTTCTTATAAAATTTGACAGGGTAGCCATCAGGGCCTGCTGCTTTCCCACTCTGAAGTGACTTTATAGCATCTAGTAATTCTGATAGTGCCAACGGTTTATCCAATTCTTCTGCACTAAGAGAATCTATTTGTGGTATCTGTAATGCATCCAGAAATGCATTAGATTGTGTCTTGTCTTCTTTAAACTCAGTAGAATATAAGAACTTGTAGCAGTCTCTAAATGTGTGCATTATATTTTTATGGTCAATGATTTTGTCTTGGCCAAAAAATTCTATTTTGGTCTCATCAGACACCTGAAGGACTCTGAGATGGTGAGAAATAAGATTCTCTGTCTGATGAGACCAAGATAGAACTTTTTGGCCTTAATTCTAAGTGGTATGTGTGGAGACAACCAGGCACTGCTCATCACTTGTCCAATACAGTCCCCACAGTGAAGCATGGCGGTGGCAGCATCATGCTGTGGGGGTGTTTTTCAGCTGCAGGGACAGGACGACTGGTTGCAATCGAGGGAAAGATGAATGCGGCCAAGTACAGGGATATCCTGGACAAAAACCTTCTCCAGAGTGCTAAGGACCTCAGACTGGGCCGAAGGTTTACCTTCCAACAAGACAATGACCCTAAGCACACAGCTAAAATAACGAAGGAGTGGCTTCACAACAACTCTGTGACTGTTCTTGAATGGCCCAGCCAGAGCCCTGACTTAAACCCAATTGAGCATCTCTGGAGAGACCTAAAAATGGCTGTCCACCAACGTTTACCATCCAACCTGACAGAACTGGAGAAGATCTGCAAGGAGGAATGGCAGAGGATCCCCAAATCCAGGTGAAAAACTTGTTGCATCTTTCCCAAGAAGACTCATGGCTGTATTAGCTCAAAAGGGTGCTTCTACTAAATACTGAGCAAAGGGTCTGAATACTTAGGACCATGTGATATTTCAGTTTTTCTTTTTTAATAAATCTGCAACAATTTAAAAAATTCTTTCTTTTTGTCTGTCAATATGGGGTGCTGTGTGTACATTAATGAGGGAAAAAATTAATTTAAATGATTTTAGCAAATGGCTGCAATATAACAAAGAATGAAAAATTGAAGGGGGTCTGAATACTTTCCGTACCCACTGTAGCTTGCTCTCTTTCTCTCCCCCCCCTCCAGTCCCTCAACACCCCCATTTTGCCTCCCCACTTGAGGCTGGACCCCACTTCACAAAGTCCCAGTCCTCTGACATACCTAGAGACAGAGCACGTCCAAAACAAAAGAAGCCCTCTAGCAGTGACGTATGAAGATTAAATGTTCTAAGTGAGACTAATTTAGACCAGTTTCTCTCTGGTGCAGTCCAGGGATTCCTCTTTTTTCTAAGTAGTTTTACAATCAGCAACTTGTTTACCATGGGTGACACAGTGGCACAGTGGTAGCGCTGCTGCCTCGCAGTAAGGGTTCGCTTCCCGGGTCCTTCCTGCGTGGAGTTTGCATGTTCTCCCTATGTCTGCGTGGGTTTCCTCCGGGTGTTCCGGTTTCCTCCCAAAGTCCAAAGACATGCAGGTTAGGTGAATTGCCGATCCTAAATTGTCCCTAGTGTGTGCTTGGTGTGTGGGTGTGTGTATGTATGTGTGTGCACTGCGGTGGGCTGGCACCCTGTTTTGGCTGGGATTGGCTCCAGCAGACCCCCGTGATCCTGTAGTTAGGATATAGCGGGTTGGATAATGGATTGATGGAACTTGTTTACCTCTGTCCAGAACAGAGAGAATGCAATTTGTATTGAAAGGGACTAGAACATGACAAATAACCACTTATCGAGGTGAACTTTGATACTAAGAAGTCTGCATTTTCTTTCACAAAGCCAAAAATCAGTAACCAAAAATGTATTCAAAATTTCAAAGCACAGAAATCAACTTTTAGAGAGTCAAACTAAAACAGAAAACCCATTTGCCATTCACTAAAAGTTTTTTTATCAAGGTCTAAGTTTCTATTATAATTAAAATGATCAATTTCCAAAATGTAAATTTTTTATAACCCTAATTTTTATTTTTTGCTTTAGATGTGGATGACTTTTCCATTTCAGTTATGCTATGCGTGCATTAGCTTGTAGCAGATGCAGTAGCGGCTCTGCCACAAACACACTCTTTAGGTCGGAATCACACAAACCTTCAAGTCGGTTTTGGTTAGTTGTTTATGGTTTACAGAAAAAGCAAAACGTCAGAGGTCATATTCATGTTATCACCAAACCTGCTTAATGTAACTCAAGGTCCCGGGGGCTGAATTTCATCTGGGTAGCACTGGGTGCAATATAGGAACCAGCCTTGGACAGATCACCAGTCCTTCGCAGGGACCGTTCACACACACACACTGTCACTGACACTCTCACAAGGACCAGTTTAGGTTTGCTAGTTCACTTTACCTGCTTGCCCTTTTTGCCTTTTTTGTTGTTATTTAAAAGCAAAAAGTATTCCATGTTTTGTTAATGATTCTGTTTTTGTTTGTGTCATTTTATGGATTTTAGAAATATCAGTTTTATTAATTACTTTACCATTTTGCATTATGTTAATATTCAGTGGTTTAGTTTTACTTATGTGCTCCTTAAAGTGAAGGCCAGGGATGTGGGACCACCTGATGCAGCTGGGAGTCTATCACACTAGTATAAATGAGAATTTGCTGTTCTCACATAGGTAAAACCTGCTATTGCTTCTTTTTTCATTTCCCTAGCCTTTCTAGAGCTTTTTTTGAACTCTTGAATAAATTCTTGAAATTTAAATGAACTTTGTTTTTGTTTATTCTGGGCTTAGAAGTTTTGAGATTTCTCTTTCTCCATATCCAGGCATTTTGTTACTTTGAAAGCCAAGCCCAATTCTTGCCCTGTACAGACTGAAGTTTGCCTGTTGAGTTTGAGGCTTCTCCTATTTTTGGGCCCAGGCCTGATTCAGAGTTGGTCAGGCCTTTATTTGTGGGATTATGGGGAGGCCTGCTCCCTTTTTGTGATTTATTTATGGAAGGGGTCTCGCCATTTAGAAATGTGGGAAAAAACTAGGAGTACCCATGGGAAACCCATAAAGACAAGTGGAGAATGTACAGATTATACACTGCAGATATCTAAGTCAAGGATTTGGAAACAAGCATGTGGGAGGTGACAGCACTACCTACAATGTCAAACGATGAAATTCCTTATTATCTCTTTAATGTTTTTAAAGCAACAATAATGTTAAAGAGAAAACATAAAGCCTTGCTCACTAACTTTGGTTTTGTACAATTATGTAAACTAAGCATTTTGTCCGATGCTGTTAACATTACATAAATAAACACTGCTAACATGAGCTCCTCACAACATGTTGTAGTAGTTGTTGACCAGCCAGCTGAGCCTTCCTGGCCAAAAATCTGTTACAATCCTAATAGCTCTGTAAAGGGACAAGTTGATGCCTCTGTAAGTCCTGTCTATAGTGATCTAACAGTATAGAGTATATTATGAGTCAGCACTAAGAAGAGAATGGATGGAGTCTAATTCATTGTTTCATTGAGCACAATGAGTCTTTTCCTCATTTAGAAGACCTTGAATACAACTGAATAGCAGATTAATACATATGTAAATGGCCATGCACAGAAAATGCTCAGGAAAAGATCATGATACAATATTTTACATAAGAAGAAAACTGAGATCACAGAGAGAAAGTAAATGGAGATTCATCCAATAAACTATCTTGCTTATTTAATTTTTTTATACTTATCGGTTTCTGACATTTTATTTTTCATTTTACTTGCTATGTTTTCTTTCAAGCATTAAGCTATATGTTTTGTATAGAAATAACTGTTGTTGTTGTCTTCTCAGGGGTCTTCCTAAATCCCAAATATATTGATAGGTTCACAAAGTGCAGTGAAATTTTTACTTATATGTGGTAATCAACATGCAACACACTGACACTCTTTGGCATCATTTTAGTGGAAAGTATAACTACTTTACTTTACTTTACCTCAAAACTTTCATCACCCATACCTGAAAAATGTCACTACATATTTGTCATAGAGTAATAAAATAATTGTTAAATATTATTGCATATTATAAGTTTTAGCAATTTGACTCTAAAATTTATTGATAATATATTTATATGTTGTCACGCACATGCGAGTAGGAGGATGTTGTATGGACCAAGCGAAGATAATTCTACTCCAGGCCATGGGGTGAAGGGGTGCACTAAACCTTCTCCTGTTATCTGTGCAGACCAGCCGCAGGAAAATCTGTCTGACTCAGCACTGAAAATGTCACTTCCAGTTCCGGCACCTAGGATGATATCAGTTCCAGTTCCAGCTCCTAGACTGATGTCAGAAGAAGGTCACTTCCGGCCTGACCACTAAAAACTGCCATCTTTCCAAACCTTTATCAGTTCACGTATGGACACCAACAGAGACACATCTCTCTACAAAACAAACCGATTGCAGCCAGAGATACTGTAATATATGGGTGGCTGACTCAAACCTTTTTATGTGTGTCAAGTCTGATCCTTTCACAATGTGTAAATGTATGTAATGCACATGTAACTGTTATTTCATAAATTTAAGTTTCATAAAGAATCCTACTGAAAAATTAGTAAATCTGGACATCCTGTAGTTTTTGTACTTCAGCAGTAATTAGATGATATTTCTTGGATGTCTCAACATTATATTTTGGGTATATACATTCTCTCTGCATTTGTGATTATTGTATAGTGCACTACACTCAAAAGTGAAAGTGTGCTAATAAGAATAAATTGAAATTAGCTTAACAGAATGAAATGAACTGAAAACTTTTATACAAGTCCACAAGTGTTGCCAAGCCAGTAAGTAAAAAGAAAATAATTTTAGAATTATCAATTTGGTTGTTTCATTACAATGAAATTAACATAAAAAATAAACTATATGAATAAATATTCTGCTTTCCAAGGATAACTTTGGTTAATAATTTGTCCTGATGCTGTCACGTTTCACATCAAATCTCTGATTTTTTTAACTATTCTGTTTCAGGACCATCAGCGGTCGGGTGCCCTGTTGAGACATGCTTCCTGCCTTATGCACAAAATATCTGTTAGGTCAGTTGATGGTGCTGAAATTGTAAATAAGGTTCCATGAGCGGCACCTGCAATACTTTGGCTTCCTAAAGTACCTAAGACTAATTTCTGCTTTGTGATCAGTGCTGAGGAGTTAGACTTTCTTTCCTACAGGATCCCATACTGCAATAATGGAGCTCAGGAAATGCATAGATAGACGGATGTCATTTGGAAGAAGGAGCACGGTGGAGTAGTCCATGAAAAGCGTGGATCCTGTGCTTTATGTCCCAACCTGTTCATGACACCTTTGTTTAACTAAATTGATATTCCATCTTTCTTTTCAGTCAAAAAAAGGATAATGAAGCCAGCTTCTGAATTCAAATGAAATGCAAAAAGAGAAAGCCACTTTGTCCATATGGTGTTTGTTACACTGATACTAATTAGACCATGCAATCATTGATCTATAATTATATTAGTAGGCGTCGATTCTAAGCTGAAGTAGGCAGTAAGTACAAAAAATTTTTTTTTTGCAAATTTGTAAATACCAAACCCAGATGGTGAATATGTAATAAAGCACACAATTCCTTAATGGCCATTGCAAATCCACAATGCCTCTGGAATGAGCAAAGTTCACTCCATTGATTTTAAGTCTGCAATCAAAGTTGTACAAGAGAGTAATCAGTTACTGGAATATTGCCATGTTACCAACTGTTTTCTGCAGAATGGCAAGGTCAGTGATCCAAAGATAGCACTGCAGCACCAGAATTAAGGGCATTGTGATACCTGTGCAATGAATCACCAGCTTGGGCAGTTAAACACGGAGAAATCTACGCCTGAGCCTATCTACTGTACTTTGGTCTACAATGTAATGCTAGGAAGAAGAGACATACTTAGATCAGATGACAAATAAGGCAAAAATGAATATGGTGCTTCTCAGCATAGTGCTAGATGTATAACTTGCACTCCATTATTTAAGGCTTTACATGTCTCAAGATTAGCTAATACTGGTATTTATCAGTAACTGTAAAAGTGCACTTATGCCATTTGTTCACTTTCTCTTTATCTGAAACCACTGTTATCAATCAATTGTTTCAACTTGGCTGCTTGCAATAAAAGTGGCAATGTAGCAGAAAATTGCTTTCCATGCCCCTTTAATTGACGATCATGATGAATACTATATATTCTTTCGAAAGAGATAGGGTTCTTAAATTTGAGCACTTTAATAGTGTTCCTACCAGGGGCAGACAGAAACATATTGTAATAATGTTTTGAGGTTTACAATGGTGCAAGCATTCTCTGACAAAAAATCATTCTGAATGGTATGGCATCACAATAGATAATGCTACTAGCTACTAGTAACTAAGATCTTGGGTTTAGTTTCTAACTCACAGTCTGTATAGAGTCTGCATAGTCTCTGTGTATCTGTGTTCTGCTTCTCCAAATACACCTCCTGCATCCCAAACATGTACATGTCAGGCTTATTGAACACCATGACCTAGGCCTGTTTGTGCATGAGTGTCTACGTACATGTGACAGGCAAAGATCTGGTGTCCCACTCAGAATTGATGTCTGCTTTGTACACATTATTGACCCAAATCCAGACATAAGACTTACCTTACTTATTAAACATTTTGCTAAGGTAGCATCTCAAACTGAAACCAGTCTTTTGCCTTGCCAACTTGCTTCCTCCTTTGCATCTTTTCTCTCCAGAAATATACATCTAATTCCTCATTGTTAGTCTCATCTTTCACTGAATCAAGCCATCTTATTTTAGTTCTTTGCGCCTCTACTCTTGGTAAGTCTTGATCTATTTGCACCGTTCCAACCCCAGTCCTTTTCCTTTGTCAAGAGCAGTAATGTAAGATTCCATGTTCTCATGATTCTTTTTATTTACTTTGCCATTTTCTTTTACTGTTAACAAATCTGTCTTGAGGCATTTTGTACAAAAATCACAAGTTAACTTTCTTTCTTTATGAGAATCACAATATATTGTATGTCCTATATACTACTACTGGCTGGATTATTGCCTTGTGTCTTTTTATTTTGGTTCATGTCATCATGAAACTTTCCTCCTTTATAAAATGTTTGCCTTAAACCACTCTCTTAAATGTTAGTGTATGAGCCAGTCTTAGAAAGTTAATGTTTAATGTTAAAGTCATATGTTTGCTTAATTTCTATAGAATGCCAGTTTCTTACCTAGAATGTGGTATAACCTTTAACCCCATGTAAATTAACATGAGATAGAACTTTTTTTAGCTATATCTGTAGAACAGAGTGTTATTTAAGCCAGTGAGGAAATAGTGCTACTGCTAGCATGGACTGTTGGATATGTTTGCAAATAGAATAGGAGATGGCAAACAGTTTTTTGACCGTGTTTATTGTATCTAACGTGCTTAGCGTGCTTAACATGCCTCAAGTACAACTGTATGACCAAATTTAAAGAATGAAACAAAAGATATATGCCTTAAACAGAGCTTTTCCTTTCTTTAATACCAATTTTTCCTTTATGTTTGTGTGAACTGTATTGCTTTGCCGTTTCACTAAAGCTTTTCAAACAAAGATATTTTGTCTGTGTAATTATTTGAACATGCTTCACACTGGTGCTTGAGTCATCCAATGAAACAGACTAAAAGCTGGAGAACTTGAGTAATTTTAGAAAAGACGCAGGTATATTTTTCATCAGAAAACTGCCATCAGAAGACTGTCAAACTGGAAATTACCTTCTGAGGTCTCGTCAACGAAAGAAAAAGAAATGAGCTACTGCAAGGTACTGGGCTCTTCTCTTCTATATGTGCATGATCTGAACTGAAAGCAAAGTCGACATACCTGAATTTAAGAAGATTTAAGAGACTTTGATTTAATATAAATGCATTATGGATGATCGCTTGTGTTTTTACTTGAGATAATCAAACCTGGTCAGCTATTGATTGGTCAGGGTTTAGAGTACAGAATGTTGATGGTGTTATGAAAGAAATTGTTTCTGAGCTTACTGTTATGGGACCAAAGGCTTCTGAGGCGCCTCCCTAACGGGAGAAAGGGAAACAGTCCATGGCTGACTTGTGATTTATCTTTGATGATGCCCCTCACAGACACTGTATATGCTGCAGGTCAGAAATAGTCAGCAGCAGGATGCCAATGATGTGTTGGGCAGTTTTCTCCCCTCTTTACAGGGCCTTTCTGTCAGCTATGGAGCAGTTACAATACCACATTTTAATGCAGTTAGTCGATCTGCTCTTCCCAGTGCAGCAGTAAAAGTTCAACAGAGTCTGAGAAGACAGGCAGGCTTTCTTGAGCCTCCACTGAATGTAAAGTCGATGTTGTATGTTTTTAACTAGGCTTGAAGTATTTATTGTCCAAGAAAGGTCTTCAGAGATATGTACATCTAAGAATTTGAAGCTGGAAACACACTCCACCTTAGCCCCATTTATGTGGATTGGAGCCTATATTTTGCCTTTAGCTTTCTGGTAATTCACAATGAGCTCCTTGGTCTTTTTGGTTTTGTGGGTGAGGTTATTGTAAGCACACCATGTTGCTATGTTCTGAACCTCCTTTCTGTAGGCTGACTCGTTGCTATTACTGATCAGTCTTATTACCGTGGTTTTATCTGCAGACATTATGATGGAGTTGGAGACGTATAAAAAGAGACAATGTCATGACTGAAGAGGGAGTAGAGGAATAGCCTGAGTTAACAGTCCTGCGGATCACCAGTATTCAGAATCAGGGTAGTGGATGTGTTGTTTAACCTGACAGACTGGGGTCTGTTGGTTAGAAAGTCCTTTCTCCAATTCCAAAGACTGATGCTGATGCCAAGGTTGGTGAATTTATTTATGAGATTGGAGGGGTTGGGAGTGTTGAATGCGGACCTAAAATCAACAAATAACATCCTGACGTGGGAGTTGTTGTTATTCATGTGTGTCAAGGCAGAGTGAAGAGTCGAGGATATGCCATTCTCTGTTGATCTATTGGGACGGATAGGCAAACTGGTAGGGAGCTAGTGTGGGAGGTAGACTGGATTTTAGTTGGGCCAGAACCAATTTCTCAAAGCACTTGGTGATGATGGGGTGAGTGCAACAGGGAGATAGTTATTCAGGCTCCCTGGAGAGTATAGTTTAAGCACCAGTACAATCACTGTGGACTTAAGGCATGCAAGGAAGACGGCCTGGACCAAAGACAGATTGAAGATGTTACTGAAGACCTCAGACAGTTGTCAAGTGCTGGCCTTAAACACACCAGCAGCCCTGCATGCACACACTTTGCTCAGTGCAGATTGTACAGCGGAGGTGGTAAGTCTGAAGGGCTAGTTGTCTAGGGTGGGGCCGTTTTTGTTGCAAGTGTTTTATTATCCTGATCCAAATGAGCATAAAAGATTTTTTAGCTAATCAGGATAAGAGACATTATTTTTTGTTGAGGTTGTATTCACCTTCCTATATTCTGTGATAGTCTGGGTGCCTTGCCACATATGCCTGGGGTCGGAGTTTTGGAATTATCTTCAATTTGTTGCTTGTATTTCTGATTGGCTCTCCTGATGCCCTTTTTCATGTTGGCCCAGGGTGTGCTGCAGCTCTCAGTGTCACCAGATCTGAAAGCTGTGCTACGAGCTTTTAGCAGGAATCTAACCTCTCTATTCATCCAAGGCTTCTGGTTTGGGAAGGTCTAAATCTGTTTGTGCATTGTGGTTTTCATTAATGCTTATATTGATGTAATCAAGGACAGAAGATACGTACCTTTCAATGTCCACTTCCAAGTCCTGAGTGACATTGGTGGCAATCAAGCTCAGTCTGTTTACTGAAACTTCTGCTGTATATCAGAGTCTACCTCTTCAGACCAGACTTTCACCATCCTCATGCATCTGATAAGTGGTGTGTGTTTTATTTAGGGATGAGGAGCAGGGAGAGGTGATCTGATTGTCTAAGGTGGAGGACCGGAAAGGGTTTAAAGGCTTCAGCAATGTCTGAATGCACATTAGCAATGTTTGTTATATGGGAATCCAGATCCAAGGATGCCACTCTCTAGTGTATTGGGGAAGAAAATATTCAAGTGTGCTCAATTCCCCCAGACTTTCTGTTGCACTGGCATCCCAGCTGGGTAAGGATCTTTGTTCAATCCTGGCCTTGATGCCAGTAAATGTATGCCATCCATTACAACATATATACATATCCTTACACCTAACAAAGAGATACGCAGTATGCACAGCTAATCAGCAGCTCTCATCATGCTAGACTAGTGAGTCGTGAGTCTTCAGCCTGGATTAAAAAGCTGAGACTGAAGGGGCATCTCTTACTGTATATTAGCAGTCAGATCATTCCATATCTTTGTGACTAGGCAGGAAAAAGCTCAACTTTCTACCGTTATTTGTTAATCTTTGGAATCTCTAGTAGATCCATATCTTGGGTTCTTTATGCTAACTTTGAGTAGTAAGTAATGATAAGTTCAGGCAGTTAAGTATGGACAAGGCCATTTCAAACTATACATATACAGTGCCTAGAAAAAACATTTAGTCTTTATTTTCACATTTTATTATTAAATAACTTTGAATCACAGTGGACTTCAATTGGCTTTTTAACATTGATCAACAAAAAAGACTCCTTAATGTCACAGTGAAAACAGATCTCTGAAACATGGTCTGAATTAATTACAAATATATAACACACAATTGATCACATACTGTAAGTATTTACCATTTTAAGTTTACACACTTAAACCATCACTGGTGCTGCCATTTGGTTTTGGAAAAAATCTATTACATTCAATGGAGTGTTGTGTCTGCTACGGAAAAAACACACAAGACCAGTTGCTTCTCCAAGCTCCATACTTTTACTACTATCATTTTCTTACAGTGCCCATCCTCCAATTGTCACAAGAGCAAATCAACAACCAATCCCCTCTGTGTATTTTAATGACCCTCCTAACATCACATTGAGATGACCTGTATGTAGTAAAGGGGTTTCTTAAGTATAAATATACCTTATCTAGAAGATCCAACTTGTGATAAATCAGTATGGTGGCCAGACTGACACAATGAAGACAAAAAGAACACTCAATCAACTCTGTGAAAAGGTGGTTGAAAAAGCACAATTCAGAGGATGGAGACAAAAAATATCCAAGTCACAGAATATCCATAGAGTCCAGTTAAATCAATCATTAATGGAAAAAAATATGGCACAGCTGTAAATCTGTCTACAATGGGCTGTCCACAAAAACTGAGTGGCAGTACAAGAGGAAGACTAGTGAGGGAGCCCACCAAGAGACCTATAATAACTCAAACGGAGTTACACGCTACAATGTCTGAGATTAGACTGGCCACAGACAACAACTGTTGCCCAAGTGCTTCACTAGCCACAGCCTCATGGGAGAGTGGCAAAGAAAAAGCCACTGTTAAAAAACACATATGACATGCAACAGGCATATAGAAGTCCCCTAAGTCAGCTGGAAGAAGGCTTGATGGTCTGATGACACCAAAGTTGTTCTTGTTTGGTCACCAGACTAAATGCCACATTTGGCGTAAGCCAAAAACTGCACATTATCAAAAACTACTATCCTCAACTTGAACCATGGTGGTGGCAGCATCAGGCTGAGGGAATACATCTCTGCAGCAGGCCCTGGAGGGCTTGTGAGGGTGGAGTGGTAAAATAAAAGCAGCAAAATACAAATGCGAGAGAAAAACCTGATGCCATCTGCAAGAAACCGGCATCCTTGGAAAGATTGGTGTTCCAGCAAGAGAACATCCCCAAATAGAAAGCAGTAGCTACACAGAAATAACCTAAAAAGAACAATGTTAATGTGGTTAAATCTGAGTCCAGATCTCAATTCAATGGAGATTTTGTAGCTGGACTTGAATAATACTGTTCACTCATGATCCCCATGCATCCGGATATGATGTAAACAGTTTTGCAAAGAAAAATTAATTACTTTGTATAGGCACTGTATATTTAAAGCTTTAAATAACATTTAAAAAGTTACATTTAAATAGGGCAACAATGCACAACATGTTCACCAAAGCAAAATCTAAAACCTTCATTATGCAAAAATTACTTTTCTTAGGAAATTCTCCTTAAATGTTTAACCTAATTTTACACCTCTCCTGTTCATTCACTGCACTTCAACTCACTGTTTTCACTGAATGAAGCCTCCATGAAAAGTGAACAAGAGTATCAGTTTAAGATTTTTATTTCAGATCATTTAGCATGTTGGTTTTTATGGTGCCAAAAAGCTAACATGATATTGGTCGTTGCTGTACTGTATGTTGCTGTCTCCACTAGATGGCACATATGTGCCATGGCAGGCAGGTCTGAGTAACTTTTCAATTTGGGATTTCCCTTTTGCCTCTAAGCACGGTATAAAAGAAATGGAAATTGTAACTATTGCTTTCATCCTGGCTTGTCTCTGTGAGAATGTTCAATGGATTGTACAGTACTTGAGAACGTCTTATGAGGGTGATCTAGGCTGCTATCAAAAAATTAAGAGCTGATGCATAACATCACAGATGCCAGATTATTAGGAATCATAATTTATCAAGCCTTACTGTCTGCATTAAGTCTTTAATATACACCGTTGTCAATGTTGTTGCCTCATAATTCTTTGAGTCTAGATTTGACGTGGATCTAGGGTGACTTCTATGTGGAGTTTGCATGTTCTACTGTGTCTGACCATATTGCTTCCTACAGACATGAGGCTGAATAGGGTCCCGAAATATTTCATCGGTATACTTGTTGCATGTCATCTAAAGAAATATTCATTCCTCGCTCTGACATCATGAGTAAACCCAAATGTGCACAGTTTAATCACTTTGGGTATGGGAAAGGGTATCTAAAAATAATAAAAAATAATTGATTTGATTTTGATGTTAAGATAATAACTGTTCATCGTAATCATCTTCATACTCACATTGTGCTAGTCCTCAACCCTGTGCTCTGTATTATGTAAATGGAGGGCAGAGTAACATTAATTACAGTTTATAACAACTTTTCAAGAAATAAGGCCACACAATGCTGTAAACATAGGAACTTCATTTTTAGTTACCCTGTGATCACTTACAGTGATTAATTTCAGAGCATTCTGGGTGGGACATTGGAAACATACACTTTATCAGTGTCTGCTTCAGTAACTGGCAGTTGGATAAAAAGGAGCTCCAAATCATTCACACAGAATGGTAAATGGATGTCCCCAGTCCCAACCCCAATTTCACTTTACTCCTGACCGTGTGTGTGCAAGAAGCTATAGTAATTTTAGTGTGTATTGGCCAAGTTTGAGTGAATGTGTGCATCAATGAGCCCTGTGAAGGAGTGGCACTTCATCCAGGATTGGCTCCTGTTTTGTGCTCAATGCTGCCAGTATAGACAGCAGCCCATTTGACCCTGAACCAGAAAAACTGGGCGCATATAATAGATGGATGGATGGTGTGCCTTGATCATTTTACTGTTTGGGTAGATCTGAAACTGGATGCTCTCCAAGGAGGTTTTTTACTCCTGATTGTGGGTATCCCCATAATTGTATGTTTTGATCTAATTATCACTTCTTCTTTTTCTTCTTCTTTTGGCTGCTTCTTTTGGCCTTCCTCTTTTCCTCTTGCCTGGCAGCTCTGTCCTTAGCATCCTTCTCCCAATATATTCAGCATCTCTCCTCTGCACATGTCCAAACCAATGTAATCTCGCCTCTCTGACTTTGTCTCCCAACTGTCCAGCTTGAGCTGACCCTCTAATGTACTCATTTCCAATCCTATCCATCCTCATCACACCCAATGCAAATCTTAGCATCTTTAACTCTGCTACCTCCAGCTCTGTCTCCTGCTTTCTGGTCAGTACCACCATCTCCAACCCATATAACATAGCTAGTCTCACTACTGTCCTGTAGACCTTCCCTTTCACTCTTGCTGATACTCGTCTGTGTCTGCATATTGATCTGGAAAAATTTTACACCGGATGCCCTTCCTGACGTAACCCTCCCCATTTATCCAGGCTTGGGGCTGGCATGGAGAAACACACTGGTTTGTGCATCCCCTGTCGGTGGATTCTTGATCTAATTATCACTTATGATGTCAATATTCATAATATCATTACTATATTTATTTATTATAAAATGTTTTCAAATTCCTGTTTTCTTTCGATCTGCTCCTGCCTTTGCCAGTACATTTTCAGTTAAGGAGCAGAACTGGGAGACATTGAAATAATAGAGGTATTTCAAGATTTAACGCTCTTGTGAACACTTTAAACAACAAAACTACTGGTTATGTAGATTAGCATACCACATATACTAAGAAGTGCAATTCTTTATGTAAAACTGGCTTTAGGTAAAGCAGCTCATCTTGAGAGAAGGGTAAATAAAGTGAAAAGAGATCCATTATGGTTTACTCGTACCTTAACTCTCTTAAACAGGAATACCAAAAAAAGGTCTAAATGGAGAATAACAAAGTTGAAAATTATTCTAGTCTGCCTAAACTTAAAGGAAGTAATAAAACATTATAAGAACTGTCTCAACAAGTGTTAATATGATGGCTGCTTTATATTATTTGATTAACCTAATACTCCATCTAAAAGAATACCTAATATAAGAAATAATACATTTCATAGGAAAATTGTACTGCTCAAAGGTTGATCTTTGATGGTGCATGAGGCTTAAGAGAGAATCTCTTTATTGTTTTATTTACAAAGCAACTTTGTCACAAAATTTTCTCCTGAAATTTCTTAGCAGAAATACCTTTAGACTAAAACGAGACATGTGATACATCTGATATAAAAGGAGTCAATATGTAGAATTTGCTTTGAAAAGAATGTTATATTTTGTGAGCTCTCTCTTTATTCTTGTTTAAATCACTTTCAAGACTTCATATTTTTACATATTATTGGGCTGATGCATCTATCCAAGGTGACATGCAACATTTGAAATACGATTATGTTTATTTGGTTTTTCCAACTGGAGCACAGGCAGGTGAAGTGACTTGCTAGAGTTCACATAGTGTCAGTAGCAGAACGTGAACCCACAATCTTGTGGTTTGAGGTCCAGTCACTTAAACAATATGCCACCCTGCCTTCTTTTTCATCCAGAATGAGTATGATCTAAATGGAGCATAACAATATAAGATAGGGCAATTAATACTACTGTATAGTATTATTCAGAAGTAAGGACTACAGTTTTGTAATCAGAATTAAGTGTTTTATTACAACTGTCCATACATTTCACCAGATATTACTGAGCATGCAATGCAAATAATTTCAATTTGCAAAAAGATGTCAAGACACTTCTTGGAAAATTTGTGCCCATTGTGTGACTTTGCTGAGATCTTTGCTGAAATTCAAGGGGAGACACTCGTGAGAACACCAGGGTATTTTCATCTCAGGAGAAAATTATTCAAAAGAAAATGTATCCATTTTATTTCTTTCTGATCGTATTGTTGTCTAAGAGAAACCAAAACATTATTAAAAAGATTTATTTTTTTGATTTTTCATTCCAATGGGATTGGGACTGTCTGCAAAAATTCCACCTAAACCTTCAGTAACAGTAAACATATTGATTTCTTCAATAATAAACTAGAGAACATGAGATTGTAAAAAAATGGATTACAACATCCTCCTCCTCTTACTATTTAATTTAATGATATGTTATTTTTGTAAGTTCTAAAATGAGACTGTCCACCTGCCTCTCAAGACCAGTTTAAGATAGCTGATTATTTTTAGGGTGATAACCTCACTATCAACAGTAAATCTAGTACTAGATACGATCTTTATCGACAGGCCTTGTGTCTGTTTTCTTCATAGTTAAATACTTTTTAAAAACCATGCTTATATTAAGTTAAAAAGGGTACTAAAAAGTAAAAAATAAGTCTCTCATACGTCACTCGTAAAATAAAAGGTGGGCACTTTTGCTGAGATTTTGAGAAGTGTTTTTTGAATGTTGATTGATGAAAAGCACCCACAAGTGACGTATGAGACTTATTTTTTACTTTTTAGTACACTTTTTAACTTAATATAAGCGTGTTTTTTTTTTAAAGTTATATATATATATATATTATTTTCAACTTTTTAGTCTTGGGTTTGTTTTAGTATAATTTTTGCAATTAATATTTTAACTCTTCCTTTAATATTTCTATCTGTTACTAGCGCCATCTATTGGTGAAATCGTCAACTATTCCTCATATGAAAATATCATTTGTTAATTAACATGGATTAATTGACCAATTAGTGAAACTGATTATTAATTTATGTATTGTCATCTGAAGTAAGTACGTTTGCAAAATTTCAAGTCATATGGGCAATAGGAAGTGGGTTAAATATCGATTACAAAATTTGTACCAGACAACAAACAGGTGAAGTTAAAATAATAATAATAATAATAATAATAATAAAAAAAACTCAACATCTATGAAATATTTTCATTATAGTTGTCACTCCTAGCTCATGTCAGGTATGACATTCTAAACGCAATGTTATTATTTGAGGCAACTAGTATTTTGAAGTGATATGTAAAAGGGTGTCTATTATTTTGAAATGCTGAGTGTGGCGTTATCTGTCAGGCTGTTGTACAAAATATGTGGGTGCTGGTTAACTCGGCAGTCAATACCGTGAAGTAATTCAATAAAGAAGGACCTCCTTTGTACCCCCTGTTGTCTGCATGTTAGACGCAGTACGGCTATTCTCTGATGCTAGTGATTTTATTATCATCATGGTTTTTTATTTAAGTGCAGTTGTATACTGCATGTTTGTTTACAATGATAATCTACAAAGTGGCCACAAAGGCCCTTTGCATGGCCTCTTATTCTCCAGACAAATGTACATGTCTTCTCATGTTCGTCTAGCTATCATCTTCCATTTTGACAACTTGAAGTCACTAAAGTTTTCTTCTGAAACTCCAACTAATAATAATATGAAGTGCAACAACAGCTATAAAAATCTGCTGTAATATTATGTGTTTTGCTTTTATTACAATTTCAAATTTCAATGCTGAAAAGAAAAAGTTTAAGGAGTTTCTGGGTGTATGTGGCTGATCCATATTTGTTGTCAAGCTTTTTTCTAGCACAGGTCTTTCATTTGTAACACTGAAAGGAAAAGACAGTAAAGTAGATGGCTTCTTTCATTAGTCCTGCCAAGAAAACACAGCAGCCCTTTTTTGCAGTTGTTATGCACCTCAGTGGATTTTCTGACTGGATGGTTTCTCTCTGTTTTCATTCTGAAACCTGAAGGTGTGTTTGTTTCAAATTCAAGAGTGGCCAGAGGCCCATGTGAGTTACACTCAGGAAGCTACAGAGAGGCCTATGACTATCATTAGGCAGTAGTATTTACTAAAGACCACTTTGTAAACATGGCCTAGCACTGGGTTGGCCAAATGTTTTAATGTTATTACCACTTTAGCAAATTAAATAGGTTCTTAGTTTCAGTGGCCAGCTCACTTCTGCTATTTTCTGTTTCATCTTTTTTTAAGTACAATATTTTAAACTCCAGTTCTCTATTTGTGTCAGTTTCTTTGTGATAATCTGGATATTTTTGAATCTCAATACAAATAATGTGAAAATTCCCCTTTATGATAAACATTAATGCATATGTCTGCACCCACAAGAGACTTTATCAAAAATGATAAAATAAGCATTTGATTAAAAATAGAAGTAAGAAAGGCAAAATCACTCGGCTATAAAAAGAATCTAAATTAAGTTAGGCTGTATTAAGTGACTCATCGTGAATGCTAGCAATCAGTCTGTGAAGACACAAAAGTCTGCATGTGACGTACTGTCAAGTTGTAAGCCCAGCTGAGCAGGATTCACGGAACACACACATGCATCACTTCTCTTTTAAGGCTTCTGTGGGAAATGTTTACCACGTGTTTTCTGAATTTAATAGATATTCAGGTTTCTTTTTTTTTTTTTATTTTTTTATTAATTTTATTACAATCCATACAAAGCAATCAAGTTTTTACAAAGAGAAAAATTAAGAACAGATCGATCCCCACCCCTGAGAGAGAGAGCAAGCCAAACGGCGTTAAATTTAAGGCTTGGAGACATACCTAAGTTAATAAATTCTCTGTGCCTTTTGAACTTATTTTAAAATATTACTGATTAGATCCTGCCATGTTTTGAAAAAAGTCTGTACGGATCCTCTGACTGAGTATTTGATTTTTTCCAACTTCAAATAATATAACACATCGGTTTCCCACTGACTTAAAAGAGGAGAGTTTGGGTTCTTCCAGTTTATGAGAATAAGTCTACGTGCCAAAAGTGTAGTGAATGCAATCACAATTTGTTTGTCTTCCTCCGCTTTAAACCCATCTGGAAGAACACCAAACACAGCTGTTAATGGGTTTGGAGGGATTGTAAGTCCAAGGCTATCTGAAAGGTAATTAAAAATGTTTGTCCAGAATAATGTTAATTTGGTGCAGGACCAGAACATGTGACCTAGTGAGGCTGGGACTTGGTTACAACGTTCGCAGGTTGGATCATGCCCTGGAAACATTTTGGAGAGTTTTAGTCGAGACAGATGTGCTCGATATATAATTTTGAGTTGTATAATTGTATGCTTTGCGCATATGGAGCTCGAGTGAATTCTCTGCATTGCTACTTTCCACTCCTTTTCTGATATATTAATTGAAAGATCTTTTTCCCAGTGTCCTCTTGGATCTTTAAAAGGGAGGGATTGTAAAATGATTTTATATATTGTAGAGATGGAGTCTAAATCCTTGAGATTAAGCAATATTTTTTCCAGCATGGATGAGGGTGCAAGATGAGGAAAATCTGGAAGGTTTTGTTTAACAAAGTTTCTGATTTGAAGATAGTGAAAGAAATGTGTAGCTGGAATGTTAAATTTGGAATGTAATTGCTCATAGGATGCAAAGACGTTGTCTATATAAAGATCTCTAAGCAAGTTAATTCCAAATTTTTTCCAAATATTAAAAACTGCATATGTTTGTGAGGGTTGAAAGAGGTGGTTCTCTTGCAGGGGTGCCACAGATAGAAGCTTCTCCGTCTTAAAATGCTTTCTACATTGGTTCCAGATTCTAAGTGAGTGGAGCACAATTGGGTTATTAGTGTATTGCCGATAATGTGTGTTTATTGGAGCACAGAGCAAGGAATACAAAGAAGTACTGCAGGAATTTAATTCTATTGCGGACCAAGCCTGTGTATGTTCTTCTATTTGTGTCCAGGTTCTTATCGCCTGTATATTTGCTGCCCAGTAATAAAACTGGAAGTTAGGTAGAGCCATGCCGCCTTCTGCCTTTTGTCTCTGTAGGGTCGCTCTTTTGATGCGTGGATGTTTTGAATTCCAAATAAATGAGGTTATTGTCGAATCTAATTGCCTAAAAAATGATTTATTAATGTATATTGGGATGTTTTGAAATAAAAAAAGGAGCTTAGGAAGAATATTCATCTTAACAGTGTTAATTCTTCCAGCTAGTGTGAGATGAAGGGTTGACCATCTATGGAAGTCTTGTTTAATTTTTTCCATGCAAACGGCGAAATTTTGTTGATATAGAGCTTTATGTTTACTTGCGATGTTTACCCCTAGGTATTTAAACTGTGCTGCAATGATAAAAGGTAGGGTATCTAATCTAATATTATATGCTTGAGAGTTCACTGGAAAGAGTACACTTTTATTCAGATTAATTCTGAGACCAGAGATCTTTTGAAATTCTGTGAGTGCTGCTAAAACTGCAGGTACAGAATTTTCTGGGTCTGATATATACAGTACCATGTCATCTGCATATAATGAGATTTTCTGTTCCAGTCCTTCTCTGCTAATCCCCTTTATCTGATCAGTGTTTCGACAATGTATTGCCAGTGGTTCAATGGCAATCGCAAACAGCAGCGGTGACAAGGGGCATCCTTGTCTAGTGCCACGTTCTAGTTTAAAGTAGTCTGAGCAAATGTTGTTGATGCAAACTGAAGCTTCTGGGTTAGTATACAGTAATTTAATCCATGCACAGATGTTTGGGCCAAACCCAAACTTCTCCAATATAGTAAAAAGGTATTTCCATTCAATCATGTAGAATGCTTTTTCTGCTTATTCAGGTTTCTAAAGAAGAAATAAAATGTACAGAAAGGGAGTCACTTGTTTTCTGCTGTGCTGAAAGAATTCAAGGGATGCATGGCTCCTACTGACAGTCACATTGTTGTGATAAGAAACAAACCTTGTGACAGCCCTCCAAAACCTAGACAAACACCAAGGAGGCAAAAGAGAAACAAAAACAGTCTTTTATTGATAAAAATACTCAAGGGAAATATGAATAGAGGAGAACATAAAGTACAAGTAGACTGAAGTAAAACAAAGTTTGCAAGCCCCTCTGGACTTGCCTATCCCTGCTTATCTTGTGAGTAAGCCACACATTTTTGAGCCAAAATGTTTATGAATGAGAACCCCTTGCCAGCACAGCAATCCCTGGCTACATCCATTATAATTCCTTTAGCATTATTTGGATTTGTATAGTTAAATGAGTGATTGAACTGCCTTATGAGGAATATGCTCACAGGAATGAGGGGCAGCACTTAAGGGGCTGTTGTGCCATTGATTGTGTATTTGATTGATTTCAAACAACGTCTTCATACAAATTAAAAGCCACTACTCCAGTGATTTCAGAATTGTCTTCAGTTTTTAAGCACTAAGTTTAGTTATTTTAATTTCTTTTATTTTGTGCAATACTTGTTTCTGTGTGAAATAGAATTGCAAGTGTACCTGACTGCAAGTACATATTGACATTTGTAAAAGAAAAACAGGTATCCCGGTTGGGAAAGAGGATGGTTTCATACTTGGACTGTAGGCCAGAGTGGAAGGACAAAGATATTAGCCAGCAGAACAAGAAAATAACTTTGTGTCCAGCTGAAATAATATAATGGAAGGAGTTGCGGAAGCCGAGAGTTGGAAGCAGTTCCATTTCCCATATGCCAGGTGGCAGTGACTGTTGTGTGGCAGCCCAGTCGGTACTCCCATAGGGGACCTTGAGAGTTGGAGTCCAGAAAGACAACTTTTCGGGGTCCCTGGGTGCAGATGAAGGGATCTATTTTTTCAGTGGGCTTTCTACTTTCTGTATGGCCCAGAAGTGTTTCCAGAAAGACATAGTGTAGCACCACAAATATTCCTGGGTCCGGCTTGAAAAGGAGCCCACTGCCTCCAGATTCTGACTCATTGATGTGAGGCAACATTCAGCTGTAGGAGAAAGGTGGAGGATTTGGTTTAATATATTGTTATTGTGGCTGATTTTTTTGGAATGGTGAAATGTGAACATGCTTGTGGATGAATAAACAACTGTTGTTTTATACTAGAAATGTGATGGGATTTACTGTGTCTGTGGGGCTCAGGGGCGTCCCCTGGTGTACACATGAATATCAAAGAAGTGAACACAAATAGTAGTACAGTATGGAAGTCTGTATGAGACTCACAACTGCTCAAAGGAATCCATGCAGATTTTATTTTTTTTCTCCAACTTCTCTGGAGTTTTTTTTTTTTTTTGTTTTTTCTGTCCACCCTGGCCATCGGACCTTACTTATTCTATGTTAATTAATGTTGACTTATTTTATTTTCTTACTGTGTCTTTTATTTTTCTATTCTTCATTTTGTAAAGCACTTTGAGCTACATTTTTTGTATGAAAATGTGCTATATAAATAAATGTTGTTGTTGATGTTAATGTAGAGGCTTCTAAAGGTCAGGCTACCCAAGACCTAATCACTAAATTATCATAAATTGGAGCTGCAGAGAGCAGCACCTCTCCCTTAAAGAGTTCCTTACACTGGTTCCATATTTTAGGTCAATGATGCACAGCTGGATTGCCAGTGAATTGGTGACCATTATTGATGGCTGGAACCTGTCTTCACTAATACAGTGCTTACACACTGACTTATCTTTGTTAACAAGAAGAATCCTTACCCAGCCTACATAACTCTGCCAATTGCCTTTGTATTGTCTTTTGAGCTCTTCATATACATTAGGCTTTAAAAGTGTTTAAAACTACAAAGGGAATTAGTAGATTGAGAATGTTAATTTAAAATGAGTTCATCAAGAACAAGGGGACATTGTTGGAAACTTGTTAAGGGTAAATCTCTTATAAACATTAGGAAGTTTTTCTTTACACAGAGAACCATAGACACTTGGAATAAGCTACCAAGTAGTGTGGTAGATAGGAGGACTTTAGGGATTTTCAAAACTAGTTTTTTTTTGGAGGAATTAAGTGGATAGTAATGGTGAGCTTTTTCGGACTAATTGGCCTGTTCTCATCTAGATTGCTCTAATGAGGAGTAATCTCAGAATGGATTTATTCTCAATATGGTTCTCTGAACTGGGTAGAGGTGGGGAATTACGTGTTGACTATAGTGTTTAGCATATGTTATTTTTCCTGAAGGGGTGGTGGCACAGTTGTCTTATGGATTCAGTGTCCTCGGTTTGAATCCCCATTTGCTGTCCATGTGGACTTTGCACTTATCTGCATGAGCTTTACTGTGGGTTTGTTTGTATTCCTCCACATTTCTGAAGATATGCAGTTTTTTTTTTAATTGGTGACTCAGAACTGGCCCATATGTGTGAGTGTGTGTGTGTGTGTGTGTTTGTATGAGAGGGGGCCCTGCAATGAAGTGACACCTTGCCAGGGCAATTTTCCACTTTGAGAAATGATGTTTGCATTGGAGAGGCTCTAGTCGCCCGTAAACTGGAATAAGCAGGTCTGAGAAGATTCATTTTCTGGAATGTTGTACGTCTTGAATGAATTGTGTTTTAGTTGATGTGGTGTGATTTTTTTACTTAAATATTAATAAAAAACAATTAGCATCACAGCTACTACCTTAATATCTTCTACAGTATGTGGATAAGTACATAAATAACCGTCACTGGAATTTAATGTAGTTAATGAAACATCCTATTTATAATATAACTTCTTGCTTATAAAGTAAAAACACACCTGAATGCAAGTTGTCAGTCTCATTCTGAATTGTGTTAACATCAAATGTAGAAGAAATATGTGAGATAAATGCATATATAGTGCATTTCAACAAGCACATTTGTATCATAAACAGTGCATCTTTGTTCCTATAATCATAACTCACAATTTTGTTTACACGTGTCTGTTCTCACATAGCACTGGCATTTACTCATCTGCAATGCTATTGCTTGCTATGCCCGCAGCACAGTGCCTTGAACAGTAAACAACCCCTGTATAGGTTCACACATTGCAAACACAGCCAGTGACAAGGTCAGAATTAAGCTTAAGCTCCTGAAGATCCATCCACCTTCTGAACCTGCTTATCCAAAGCAAGGGTGCTGGGAAACTGAAGCCTATCCCAGAAATTATTGTGCAAGGCAGGAACAATCCCTAGATTAGACACACCAGGGCTAATTTAACATCATCAGTCCATGTAACCTTCATGTCTCTGGACTGCGGTAGGAAACCAGAGCACTCAGAAGAAATCCATATGAACACAGGGAGATCATGAAAACTCCACACAGGGAGCTCCAAGGACACAAACTATGGTCTCCTTACTGCGAGGAAGCAGAACTACCTCTGCACCACTGTGCTGTCTGCTCCTGAAGATTTGAGGCAGAAATGTTAGGCACTTAGCCATGAGGTCGCCCCATTTCTAAATGTTATTACTACTAAATGACAGTATAAAAACTAAACTGATACTTTATTTATTCTAATAATGGTAATGAGGGGACATTGTGTATTTTTTTTCTGGGAATTTTTCTGGTATAACAGTAATAGTAATATTAATAGTGGTTACCCATAACAGCCCTGATGTATTTTCTGCTTGTGTGTGTGTGTCTGTACATAGCAATGGTGCTTCATCCATCAGGTTTGCTTTTTATTGTATGTTGCTATTAGTGCTGCTGAGATCATTACTGGCCCATTGCAACATTAAAGTTTTTGAATGTAGTAATAGGTCTGAAGGTAGGAATAACTGTATTTTGACAATGAGAGAAATTAATGACATATTTTCATCATTCAGAAAATCTTCTATTCTTGTTTCTTTTTAACAAATACAGCACATTAAACAGTACTATAGCTTTGTAGTTGTATACTTGTTAAAATGCAAGTGTAGACAGATACCAAAAATTATCTGGATGTTATCATTTAGACACTTTCGCTCAGGTCAGTTACAGTAACAAGGTGAAATTAAGATCTGGAGCACTGTGTTCTCTTTAATGTATCCTAATTTGAATATTATGGATATAGTGTTTTTGACAAACAGCTCATTTGTTATTTTGTTCAACCCACTGAATCCAAAAAATGGTGGTGGGACATGCAGGTTAGGTGCATTGGCGATTCTAAATTGTCCCTAGTGTGTGCTTGGTGTGTGTGTGTGTGTGTGCCCTGCGGTGGGCTGGCACCCTGCCCGGGGCTCATTTCCTGCCTTGTGCCCTGTGTTGGCTGGGATTGGCTCCAGCAGACCCCCGTGACCCTGTAGTTAGGATATAGCGGGTTGGATAATGGATGGATGGATGGACTTGTTGCAACACTGGCTTAATGAAGGAACTTCAGATTCTGTACAGTGAGTGGGTTAGTTAATGGTTTGTGTGTGTGAACCTTTGCATTGCATTAGCTTCTTCTAGTGGAGTACACCCCTAAAGCTTCCACTTGAAGGAATGCAGATGTAATTTATTTGCTTTATTCTAAGGTTGCTAGCCTTAACTGCTGGACTTTTGAGAGGATGAAATTACTTCAGTGGCACTGACATAGTTTTATGGTAGTAGATGTGGTTTTAATACAAGTTGTATTAGGAAAAACAGCATTGGTGTAACCGCTGTTTTGTCCTGCCACCTTAAATACTCTGCCAACAGTGGTCCTGTGGTGAGACACAAATTTTGATGGGGGCATGAAGATGACTACCACAAATTATTCATGGCAGTTCAGTGTGGTATATTCTGGTCTGAGGTGCAGAGTAGGTGTTTGTAAAAAGTGGCTGCTGAGAGTATACTATACTAGAATATCAGAAAATGTAGGCTGCAGCAATATCCTACTGTGAATTGTTCGTGGCATACACTATTCAAGTCAAGTCAACTGGCTTTATTGTCATATCATCAATACACAAATAATAAATAATAAGTAAGTGAATAGATAGTAATAATTTACAACAAGTAATAAATGTACTGCATATAAAAAAGCTACTAGAAGCAGATTTAAGGGCAAGGGGCCATCACAGAGTTCAGTGTCTGGACCCTCAAGGGGTAGAATCTGTTGTAGTATCTGGAAGAACAGGTTCGGATGCTGCAGTACCTTCTGCCAAATTGAAATGGGACAAATAGATCTTTAAAACAATGAGTCTTTAGAAGAAAATGACCTTTAAACACCAAGTAACTGAAGCAAGATATGTGTTTTCATGAATTTTTTCTCGTTGCAGATTGACACGAGTGTCATAACCGTCATGACTGACGAAGAACTCAGAGCATATATCCCCAAATATGAAGATTGTATTGCACTGAGAGCTTTTTGTCATCAAAAAACTGCTCTAGGTGCCACTGGGGAAGAATCAACTGCAAAAATCATTGATCCTGTACTGATTAAAGTTAATGTTTAAAAAAAGCAGATAGAGAGGTTATTGATAACCAGTATATATCTCAAAGATCATTTGCCTTTGGAAATAAATATGCATCAAAAGATAACCCACATCTGGAAATAAGGTGGTTGCATTTCCAGGATATAGAGTATCACCAAAAAAAGGATGAACAAGAACACCAGGCTGCCAAAAAAAGGAGTTGTTTTTTTCCAAAAGGTATTTCCTTAGAAGGGTCTGCAGATAAATTTGTTTTTGAAATTTTGATCAAAATCTAGTGTTGCCAGAAGTCACACTGTGCCAGCTTTATGAACAGAGTAAATTACAAATGTTACGTCTATATCTTTTTTCAAACAAAACAGATGTTGAGGAGTGGCTAGCCCTTGTCATTTCTTCAGATACAGATTCTGATTTTCTGCCTAATGGGTCAACACAGATCAAGTCAAGAAAGGTATGCAGTAGACCCCATATTCTAAACTTTTATCACAAGACTTTGGCCCAAATTATCTTGGAAGTTTTTGTGAAAAATAATGGGATAGTACTACAATACATATTCTTAAAAGTGCTTTCACAATGCTAAATACTTAGAGCTAATGTGTTTTCTTAAAAGGCCAGTGTAATCAAAAGAAAATCAAAACCAAGAAAGCAGAGCTATGTTCGAGTTAATGAAAAGATTGATGTGGTCTTTCCCACGTTAACATATCTTCAGATCCTGAAATGTATGAGTCACAACACAAAGAGCAGAGTGCAGTACACATACATAGTAGGTTATCATTGAACCTTCTTCAGATTTACATATCTCCAGTTCAGCCACTAATACGTAATATGTTCTCTAAGCTTTATGCTTTGTAAGATGTATACTCTGATTTTAAGCTTTGTTCTGTAGCTTTACATTGTGGAAGTACATTGTAATTAAGAGGGTTATTTGTACCCTTTTGAATAGGTCACTACAGTACAAAGGAAATCAGGAAGAAAGATAAAGCGGACAGAAAATACAGTGCATGAAAATTATGATGACGGCAGTAGTCATGGAAGCATATCTTCAGATCCTGACCATGATGAATGCCCACATAAGCAGCGTAGGGTAAGGTATAGTCAGATTTCATTCTTGAATAATTTACATTTGTGGTACGGTCAGAACAGGAACATCAAGTTCTCTTTTTCTAGGATTCTGTACCCAGTGCAACCCAAAGCCTTGCCTCTAATTGTTGTCACTATTGATTTGGAAACAGGATATTATTAGTTTAAATAATAAGAGAGTAAAATATGTTTTATATGTGTCTGTGCAGTTTGTATTCAGCTCACCTATTGATAATTCTGACGAATTAGAAATCGCACTTGCTATTGACACATCACTAGAAGATCCTGAGATTCAGTTTGGCAACAGGTATGAGAACAGTGAGAGTGCTGTTATGTCCACACTTTCATGGCATTTCCCAAATCAGGTATGTAGGTTTCCCTTCTTGAGCTTCAGAAAAACTTCTTTAATATTGTTTATAATACATTTGTACTGCCTAACCCCAGAAAAAATAAAATAAAAGGCCCACAGCTTTATAATTTCAAAATACTAACATTAACTCAGGATGATCCTGGTTTGGTCAATGCAGTGAGACAATTAATCTGAAAAAAAGTAGCAATGAACTATTCCACATTAAAACATGTACACATATTTTTTACAATAAAATTAAGAAATGCCCCAGTAGTAAACAGAGAACACAAAATGTTTGTTCCCATATTTGATGTGGTGTACCATTTAGGCTTTGGGCTTATTCTGTAGTGTGTCATATCAGGTCTAATACATTATTTGTCCTGCAGTAGTTCATAACCTGCTAGAGATGCAAATGTAAAAGAGGTCCAGAAAATAAAAATAAGATGTATAAATATAAGTCAGGATATGTTGAATGTTTTCAAGGAACCCAAAGTTCTGGATATAATATTGCAAATTGAGTTTGTCTGTGAGAAGGCATTAGATGATGATGGAGTATCTAGGGAAGCCTACAAAACCTTTTGGGAGGAGTTTATGGAACAGTGTGAAGGAGAGGAGGAACGGGTCTTCACACTCAGGCCAGAATATTCGGAGAAGGAATGGCAAACTGTTTGTAGAATATGGACACCTGTCAGACTTTCACAAGTGTTTGTCTTTGCCTTTATTCAAGGAAATGATGCAGTGAATGAAAGCCTATTGATGTCATCCTTTGTAAAATACTTGTCTTCTGCAGAGCAAGAATGCATTGAGAAGGCACTACAGGGCAATATGGATGAAATTAATAAGGAAGACTTAATTGACCTCTTCACAAGAATGAGATCTCACATACTGCCTCCACAAGATAATATGCAGTCTGCAACTGACAATGGCACAGAAAGTTTTATTGCAAGAGCCAAAATTCAACATTGATTGCTTCATACCTGTTAGAGCAGTCATGCACTGTAATCTGATAAATAAAGAAAGCATACTGAAGCTGTATGAGTCAAAAAAGGCAACAAACAGGAAAGTAGCACACATTCTGAAACCATCAAAAGAATTCTTGAGCCATCATGAGCAAGTGGTCTTAAATCATTTACTTCACTATTTGCAAAGTGTAGACCAGAGAAGACTTGAGAGCTTCTTGAGGTTTTGCACAGGCTCAAATGTTATGTGAAAAGACAAAATTGAAGCAACATTCAATAATTTGTCCAGTGTTAGACGAAGGCCTGTAGCTTATACTTGTGGAGCTGTTCTTGAGTTGCCATGCACCTTTAATTTATATCTTGAGTTTCGTACAGAATTCAACAGCATTCTGTCTGGCAATTGCTTTGCAATGGGTATATTGTAGGCATACACATTGCATAAAATGTGAAATTTCAGGTGTTCTTTTTTTTCTCCTTTATGTCACTATTCCAAGGTTTGACAGTGTGGAACCAAGTACAGGGTGGTCCAGATCTAATTACGCAGATCCAGATCGTCTGGATGACTTTGATTTATGCAGGGATGATTCCAGTTCGGTGCGAAGACAATTCTTCATGTCATCAGTTTGCACACTTCTCAATGGTCCGGGATTTTTCAGGTGATTTTCTATGTAATAAACTTAATAAGTTATAGCGTAATGAAAATTGCATAATTAGATCTGGACTACCCTATACTAAGGAACATTATGTAATATGGGACAGTATTTAGATTATATAGCAGAGACCGTCAATGATAAAACACATTCATTGATTCAACAACTAAATTTCCTACTTAGAGTGTGTTTGGTATTTTATTTTACTCAACTAAGAGAAGTACATGAGTAAGAATCAGATGAAAATAGAAACTAAATTGTCACCTATTACCTAATGTCCCATTATAGTAGAATCCTCCCCACCTCTGGAGATGTATAATAGAACCACAGGTGATCTTTAACTTCAGATTTGGAATTATACCACACAAGCAATTTGTTTGACTTATCTAAAATGTATTTGATAAAGATTCACACACATTCATCAAGATTTGTTTCTGGATTTTACAGAAAGAGCTGCTGTTTGATAGTGTGACTCTTTTCACTGTTTTTCTAAAGAAGTATTTATGAAGTTGAATAGGTTCTAGATAATGCAGAATACCTGGTTCCTGAGGTTTTGAGCTCTGTGTTTAGCAGTTTTTTATTTAATGGACCAGGCACATTTCTAGGTCATTCATCAAAAAATTTTAAGTGAAGTTATTACATACTGTACAGATGAAAATATGTTTTCCTTGCAAAAGTGCTGATCATTGAAAATATTTCAGTTTGGACTGGTGCTGTTGTAGAATTTGGTGAGGAGCACATTATTTTGTAGCTGATGTTGGTTCCTTTGATTCTGTAATAAGACCCAGTTAGAGATTTTTAAAGGCAGCTGATTCATTGTGTGAATGTTATGTTTTATATATTCAAGTACCTACTAATTAAACACTTTTCTACAACTGTTTGTGGTGTGCTCTTTCTTCAGGGTGTTATTTCATTACATGCAAAAAATTTTCTTACCCAAATTCAGTTTATTTCTGGAAAATTGTATACCAGTATGTTGTAGCCTGCGGCCGGGGCTCTTGCCCGGTCGGGACACCACCACACTGGGAGGACCAGGGGAGCAAGCATGGACGGATCATTACCTCCCGCGGGACGGTAGATGGCAACCCCCCTGGGTTGTAGCGGTGCCTCTGACTCCCACAGAGCTTTATGAGAGTTGGAGTTCGATACAGCCCTGTTGGGATCCACAGGCGACGCCAGGGGGTGCTGCAGCAAGAGTTGCTGAGCCCTTATGGGCAGTTCTTCCGCCACACCCAGAAGTGCTGCCAGAAATGCGTGATTAAATACCTGGAGCACTTCCGGGTGAACTATATACAATCATATGAAAAAGTTTGGGAACCCCTCTTAATTCTTTGGATTGTTATTTATCATTGGCTGAGCTTTCAAAGTAGCAACTTCCTTTTAATATATGACGTGCCTTATGGAAACAGTAGTATTTCAGCAGTGACATTAAGTTTATTGGATTAACAGAAAATATGCAATATGCATCATAACAAAATTAGACAGGTGCATAAATTTGGGCACCCCAACAGAGATATTACATCAATACTTAGTTGAGCCTCCTTTTGCAAATATAACAGCCTCTAGATGCCTCCTATAGCCTTTGATGAGTGTCTGGATTCTGGATGGAGGTATTTTTGACCATTCTTTCATACAAAATCTCTCCAGTTCAGTTGAATTTGATGGCTGCCGAGCATGGACAGCCTGCTTCAAATCATCCCATAGATTTTCGATGATATTCAAGTCAGGGGACTGTGACGGCCATTCCGGAACATTGTACTTCTCCCTCTGCATGAATGCCTTTGTAAATTTTGAACTGTGTTTAGGGTCATTGTCTTGTTGGAATATTCAACCTCTGCGCAACTTCAACTTTGTGACTGATGCTTGAACATTATCCTGACGAATTTGTTGATTTTGGGTTGAATTCATCTGACCCTCGACTTTAACAAGGGCTCCAGTCCCTGAACTAGCCCCACAGCCCCACAGCATGATGGAACCTCCACCAAATTTGACAGGAGGTAGCAGGTGTTTTTCTTGGAATGCGGTGTTCTTCTTCTGCCATGCAAAGCGCTTTTTGTTATGACCAAATAACTCAATTTTTGTCTCATCAGTCCAAAGCACTTTGTTCCAAAATGAATCTGGCTTGTCTAAATGAGCATTTGCATATAACAAGCGACTCTGTTTGTGGCGTGAGTGCAGAAAGGGCTTCTTTCTCATCACCCTGCCATACAGATGTTCTTTGTGCAAATTGTGATGTACAGATACAACATCTGCAGCAAGATGTTCTTGTAGGTCTTTGGAGGTGATCTGCGGGTTGTCTGTAACCATTCTCGCAATCCTGTGCATATGCCGCTCCTGTATTTTTCTTGGCCTGCCAGACCTGTGTTTAACAGCAACTGTGCCTGTGGCCTTCCATTTCCTGATTACATTCCTTACAGTTGAAACTGACAGTTTAAACCTCTGATATAGCTTTTTGTAGCCTTCCCCTAAACCATGATACTGAACAATCTTTTTTTCAGGTCTTTTGAGAGTTGCTTTGAGGATCCCATGCTGTCACTCTTCAGAGGAGAGTCAAAGGGAAGCACAACTTGCCATTGACCACCTTAAATACCTTTTCTCATGATTGGACACACCTGTCTATGACGTTCAAGGCTTAACAAGCTATTCCAATCAATTTGGTGTTGCAAGTAATCAGTATTGGGCAGTTCCATGCATTCAAATCAGCAAAATTACAAGGGTAACCCAAATATTTGCACAGCCAGTTTTTCTCATTCAATTTAATTTCATACAACTAAATACCGCTTCACTAAAAATCTTTGTTCAGAAAACATCCCAGTACTCAGATGTTCCTAGGAAATGAAAGACATACCACTGTTATCTTATTTGTCGAAAGTAAATTATTATGCAGGCTGAGAGGGGTTCCCAAACTTTTTCATATGACTGTAAGGAACCAGCAGACACCACTCCAGGAGCCAGAGTCAGGAGGAGGGGGACTGAGCTTGCTGGAGAGGAGTAGAAGAGAAAGGAAAAGAAGAAAAGTGTGTGTGTTTCAATGCTTATTGGGACTGTGTTGTGCCTGTGGGAAATGGGGAAGGCATTTCCCACGTGGTGAAGAATAAATAAAAAACATTTATTTGTTTTATAAGTGTGCCTCCCGTGCCAGTCTGTGTTGGGTCAGGTATTGATATAGCGCCTTTTTGTTACAATGTTTACATGTGCAATTTTGTATTAATGTGGATTAGAGATTTCAGATGATTGTTCAGAAATAAATTTCTGTTAAACCTGAATGCAGTGTCAGATGGAAGCTCTTTTACCATTTCTCAATTGTATGTATAAATCTAATGCTTCATACATGTAGGTGTCTTTTGGGAAAGCCAGCTGCAATTCCACCATGGCAATATTACAGAGCTTATAAACATCAGGGTCACATGGTACTGTTGATCATAATATGCATGCACTCTTACACACCTAAATATCAGCTTTGTCTATAGGAGACAAAATGTTTTCAGTCCCATATAATTCCAGCATCAAGTACATGATGTTTGGATGACCGCTGGGAACTTTGTCATATTATGGTCCAATAATATGTGAATTCCATACTTGCACAGTCTCATCAGCTTCAATCTATTAACAAAAATGTAGAAATAAACCAATTAGCTAAAAAAAAAAAATCATTACTACTTAGATATCTCAAAAAGAATAGAATTTATTCATTGGTACACAGGCCTTACTTAAAAACATTTGGAAAAAACAGGCAAGATAATGGAGCAGGGTATACATTAATGAGGAAAATGGGGCTATAGTTGCGGAAATTGGGCACTAGAAGATGGCTTTGTGAAACCAAGCTAAATGGGTGCAGTGTTTACTCTGTAAACTGTAGTGTTTATTAATATGTTAAGTAATCGAATCCAAGTGCTATATTGAGATACAGTATGAAAAAAAGCACTGCATGTGGCAGTAGAGAAGAGATAACAACTCTGTGTCTGAGTCTTATTTTTTTTTTATTTTACACATATAGAAACATTAAAATGCCCAGGGCCAGTCCAAGCCTTTTTAGAATCTTTGGCAAGGTTCTGTTCTAGCCTCAAACTTACCCTGAAATCCTAACACCAGCCCCGATTTCATTGTTTATTCTCTTAAAAATAATGGTTCCAAAATGTACTGTATTGTGTGCATGGTTCCTTGTAGGACCATCGCTTGAAATAAAAGCTATTTTATTCTGTGAGGGTTTTTTTTTTATGAAATTACTTTTTTGGAATTTGAAAATGGTTCTTAATATACAGACAAAATAGAGTTTTTTAATGTATAAGTACTCTGTCTAGCAAGATACAACAGATCAAGAAAACTTGAATTTAGCCTTTGGTATTACATGCATAAAGCGTCCTTTTTAAAATCAGGAATCCATTGGGATTTGAAAAATCTGTTATCTTCTATTCATGGTTATTTATGAAACGTATTACAGATCCAAGTAATTTAAAGTTCTTTCTGGAGCCTTCAGGTGAATCATAGTTTCAGGAAATAAAAATGGTTCCCTTGTGGCATCACCTGAAGAACCACTTAGGCACCTTTATTTTTAAGAATGTAGCCAACCAACCAACCAGAATAAACTGGATTTATTAAATGTGGAATCTGAACCAAAGTATCTCACATAAAAAGCAATAATAAAATGCAAAGAATAAAATACAGCCTTCAAATGTATATACCATACTCAAAGACAACCAATAAAGGAGAACTTCATGAATAAAACTATTTACAGAAAGATGCTAAATTTTCCCTAATGTGTGTGTGTGGGTGTATGTGTGTGTTCACTCTGTGATGAACTGTCACCCTGTGCAGGGATGGTTTCCTGCCTTGCACCCTCTGCTTGCTGTGATAGGCTCCAGCTTCCCCATGACCCTACTCAGGATGAAGCTGTTTTGAAAATGGTTGGATGGATGGACAGCTATGATACTTGAAGGTAAATAAGGCAGGTTTGACCAAAGGTTTATTTGCTATGAATGAAAAGATAAATACAACAATGTCACCTGCATATTTAACTAAATGAGGACAAAGCTATCTGAATGGAAACAAAGGAAGGAAAACAATAATAAAATTATATTTATATTGTTCAAATTGTACAAGCAATAAAACAATACAGAAAATGACACAGCATAGTATATTCACACTACCAATGAGTGAGAGCAGAATGCTATAGTATTTACAGATTAATTTTCAAAACTGTCAGGGTTTAAGCACTTAATGAGCTCCATTCTATAATTTTAGGATGCCTCCAAATGCATTGTCACACATGTGTGAGTAGGAGGAAGCTGAGCAGACCAAGTCAAGGTAATTACCCACCAGGCCAGGGGGTGTCAGGGTGTACTAATCCCACTTCTCTTATCTCTGCAGGCCAAATACGGGAAAACCTACCAGATGCACCACCAACGTAGTCACTTCTGGTTCATGGGCCACAGACGATGTCACTTCCGGTTCCGACCGTAGACAATGGCACTTCCAGTTTTGGCCTTTAAAGCCGCCATCATTTCTTCAACACATCAGTTCAAATCAGGACTCGAAACAATGCACCTGAGTGCGTTAAAAAAAACCATTTGCAGCCAGGGAGAATATATGGGTGGCTGCCCCAAACCTTTTTGTGTGTGTTGATGCTCTTCTTTTCATAGCATATAACTACTAGAATGCCAAATGGTTACAAAAATTGGTTTATATGATTTGGCATATGTTTTGCTCAGCACTGGGCAAGCTCCTTGGAGTGCCTGGGATTGTGCTCACAAGTACCTAAGTTCCTTTTGATTTGAATGCACTATTTATCATTTGAAACATTACACAAATCTGTCATATATTAAACATAACATAGGAAGCTATGGAAAAAGGTGCTCCACTGTGGTGACCCCTAATGGGAGCAGCCCAAAGAAGAAGAGGGCTGAGGGGAGCTGTAGCCTATCCAAGCAAAACATAGGAAAGATCCCTGAACAGGGTGCCAGTCAATCACAAGGCGAACATAGAGGCACACACACACATACACAACAAGACCAATATGACATGGCCAATCTACCTAACCTGGCTTTCTTATGTCATAATAACAACATAATATACAATTCTGATTGTGAAGGTGGAAAAAGAAATTGTCACGAGAAAAAATGAACTCTGCTGAAGGAAACAGTTAACAGTAGTCAATGTTTCAGTGTGTCATGGGCTTGCTACACAGGAAATTATTTCATTTTGGCAGTAAAGTTTGTGTCAATTACACTCAATGTTATAGCACTTTGAAATGTAAAATTTTAAAACAGCTGACTGAGCACCTTATTGCTCAGTTTTATTCACATTTATAACCCTGCAAAAGCAAACAGTGCAAAAGGTTCTAGAGTAGTACAGCTACAATAGTAAATACCCTCAACAGAGAACATGAAAAGAAGTCTCTAAGCAGATCTCTTTTTGATTGTTAAATTGATATTAAACATGTATGCAACATATCATAATGTTTATTGAGAATAACCTGGGAGAACTTTTCAGAGAACTCAGAGATACAGTATTTATTGATAGTTGACTGTGACAGGAACTGGTTTGTGACATAAAGCAATCCTGACTTTTGAAAAGGAAGCATCTTGAAAATAGGGAAGTTGTTGGTGAGCTTGCACAAAACATTCCCAATGACAATAAAATAGTAGCAAGAAGGTAGCCTGCTTTGGCTGCGTATCAGTTTGGATGTGTACCATGTGGCATGGCATCAACAAGGCTCGTGGAAAAAGCAATGGAACAATTAGGACTGTGTGCTGTTGGCTTTAGTTCAGCACTTTTAGAAAAGATTTCAGGGCTTTGCCAAAGGCAAATTCACATGAATTCTAAGCTGTGAATGACATATAGCACAAATGAAAACGATAAATTCAATAATAATAATAATATTAATAATAATAATTCACTACCTTTCTATAGCTCTTTTCTAGCTACTCAACGTGCTACAGTGAGTGGGAAGACACTTCAGCCATCACCAATGCGCAGCATCCACCTGAATGATGTGACGGCAGCCACTCTGCACCAATATGTTCACCACACATTAGCTATTAGATGATGAAATGGTAAGAGAGATAGCCAATTATAATTAATAATAGTTATAGTTATAGTTAGGATAATTAGTAGGCCAGAATGACTAGGCAATGGTGGGTGATTTTAGCCTGGATATCGAGATGCACCCCACTTTTTACAAAGATGCCCAGGGGTCTTTTATGACCACAGACAGTCAGGACCCATCCAAATGACAGCACCATTTTTCAGCATAGTGTCTCTGTTACTGCACTGGGGCATTGGAATCTACATTCAGACCACAAGGTTAGCGCCGCCTCCTGCTGGCCTCACCAACACCTCTTCCAGCAGTAACCCAAGCTTTGCCTGGTTGGTCTCCTTTCCAAGTACTGGCCAGGCCCAGACATTCTTAGCTTCAGGAGGATGACCTGTTCTGAACCACATGTGGTATGGCTGCTGACATATATTAAATATTAAATATATTAAATATAAATACTGTAATTATAAAAATTATTGCATTATTATTGTATATTAAATATATTAAATGTCTTAAAGTTGTTTTTGAAATTTAACATTGCACTTTACAAAAGTATATTTTCTTGGCAGATAGATGTCTTAAAAAGGGCACCGACTGAAGAAGCAAGGAAGTGGTTAAAGCGTTGGCGTCATCATCAGGGGGAGTTGAAGTGAGGATATACACATAAAAGTCGTTGCAATAAGTACATTGTCACATTTTGCAGTATATAACCAGGGTTAGTGCTGCTTTACCATATCAGCCTGCTTTGTCAGTCTTTGTTGCATGGCTGTTTTTCCCATGAACCCTTCAACCTTGGTGGGTTTGTGTGCAGGCAATGTAGTCAGATGTTGAGCTGCTAGGTTATGTAACACAGCACAAGAAGCTCATTTAAGGAGAAGCCTTTCAAATGCCGACAGTTTTTGAAAGAGCTCAAAACAATAGCAACACTTTTCTGTTATCAGTTCTTCACATTTATTTGTTTATCTGATGTTTTTTTGTTATGTCTCTGCTGGAGCTCCACAATGACTTAACACTTTCTCCCTTTAGAGTTTTCTTCCTTTTTCAATTAATTGTTAGTTGAATTTCTTTATTTTTCCTTTTAAGGTCTGAGCCTATGTGCTTATGGCCTCCAGATAGCACCAGTTATGCAGGTTTTCTGTGCTACAATTACAGTCTTGTTTGCGCTTTTCAGTATAAATTTATTTCATCTTGCATTATTTGTTTTTTAAATCAATTTAGATTTCTTGTTGAACTAGTGATTTTTGTTATCTATGTCTTTATTCTTTGTTACTCCATTAATAAATATTTACAATGAATAGAAAAAATATTCAAACCCCTTCACTTACCGCACAATTTATTGTTTTGTAGATTTAACTTTAAATGGATAAATGCACCATATTTGTCCATCAGTCTATACTCAAAAAGCCATTATGACAAAGTGAATACATGTTTTCAGAAAGGTTTACACATTTATTAAAAGTCCAAAACTGAAATCTTTTATTTATACAAGTATTGAGATCCTTTGCTGTGGTCATCCTGTCTGCTTTAATTATCTTTAAAACGTGTCTGGAAGTTGATTGGAGTCCCCCTGTGGCAAACGGAATTGACTGGACATAGTTAAGAAAGGCACACGCCAGCATATATAAGGTACTACAACTCACACTGCATGTCAGGGCAAAAAACAAGCCATGAAGTTCATGGATACCTCTGTAGATCTCAAGTCATAGTGAGGCATAGATCATGGCATGAGCATAACACCATTTGTAAAGCCCAGAGTATTCCCAGGGACACAATATTTGTGTAACAGAAGAAGTATTGAATCAACTGGACACTTCCTAGAGTTGGCTTTCCAGCTCTACTGAATAAACAGCCAAGAAGAGCCTTGGTCACAGTGGGGAACAAGAACCCAGTGGTCGCTCTAACAAAGCATTAGTAGTCCTCTGCTCAGGAGGGAGATTTGTAGGAAGGATGATCATTACGGCAGAACTTCATCAATCAGCTGTTTATGGTACGAAGTGGCTACACAGAAGGTGTATGACAGTTTCTTGGACTTTAAGAGCATGAAGAAAAGATTCTCTGGGCACATTGTATATAAAAATGGAATTCTCTGGACCGAACACCATGTCCTACATCATTCCTACAGTACTTTTCAATGGCAGGGACAGGCAGACTTAAGGATGATTCATGATTTATTTAATTATTTCATCACAGAAATCATTTTCAACTATTTTTGAAAAAACACACACACACACATAAAATGAGAAGATTGTCTACATTTTGCATACTAAAAACCCAAAAATACAGAATAAAATGTGCAAAATAATAAATCTTTCTGTGTAGACTTTTCTGTACCTTTTTTTGGTAATTTGCTGTTAAATATGCAGCCCTCATTCTTGCAGTCCTCACTTTCAAAAAAAGAGAGAAGACAAATTTCTCTTGTTGTCTCTGTTGCTGGAACGAATACCATAAAGTGCTCATGAATCTTGGTTACTTCTTCCAGTGTGACGATTCATATAATTAGTGTTTTTAGCTCTTCATAACTAATATCAGATGTGCAATCCAAAATAAGGGAGTGATATTTGGACTGATTGATATCATTCACTATATGCTCTAATTATCTTCTCACTTATGGAATTAATGAGCTAATCATTTTGCCAAGGCAGCTTGTGTAGGTGCTGGTGCCACTTTCAACGTGTTCTATATGCTCTTTCGGAAATGCCTTTCTCTTGAAGCAATCAATGATTGAACAGTGAACTTGAAGGGCCTGTGGCAAGGGAAAATGCAGCAGACTTCACATATAAGTCAGAGGGGGAACACTAATTATTATTATTGCTTTTTATTTTTTAAATAAGATACAAGTATTAACAAATTTAACCTTGTTTTGTTTCTCACACATAGCAAGTCGTCCCTCACAGAGATTTCCAAATGATTATTTAGTTAAATAATTTCCAGATCAGTTCTCTTTCATGCAAAGTGAGATGCCACTTTTCTCATGGTGTGGACAAATCCCTTGTGTGGTTTACCTAATAAAATAATTTAAAAGTTAGCAACTGCATATTAGGATGGACCTGTTGTCCTAAGTGTACTTTATATTTTATCACACTCAGATAGGTCAGCACATGTCACTAATTGTCAATCAGGTATCACAGCTGAAAGTTGCCACCCGCCTGCCATTAGAGTCTTCAGCAGAAAATGAAAAAAACAAAAACAATTTTCTTTTAATTTTATGTTCATTTTTTCCTGTAATTAAAATGGTCACTCCTTGTGAGTGTGGATGGTAAGCAAGCTTGTGTTTAGTAGAGCAGCTAATATTTTTAATTAGAAAAAGAACAATTAAAGAATAATTTACACTCACTGCTTAGTAAACACTAAAAAGGAGGCGTGTCAGACATTGTGGTACATTTTCTGATGCAGCTAGATGAAAACAACTTCGTGACGCTGCCGCCAAATACTCGCAGAAAAATCCACAAGTTAATAGACACATTGTTGCTAAATACTCGCAGGCAAATCCACAACTTAATAGAGACGCTGCCGCTAAATACTCGCATAGCGATTTGGGTAGCGAACACTTCGATGAATGAAACCTGTTATCTTTACAACGGTTGACAAACACAGAATGTAACTTGAACACAACACGTCCTCCAGATACGAACCTGATTGAAAGAAATAATGATAATCAAATCCTTGATGACAGCAACACTCATAACAGTGACAAAACAATTACATTGACAATCATGTTTCGTTATTTTTAAAATGTTTCCTTTTCTTTTTCATAACTTCTTTAACACACTACTTCTCCACTGCGAAGCACGGGTATTTTGTTAGTTATTCATAAGATTCAAATACATTATCTATATACAATACTTTAAGTGTTTTAATCCCAGATATTTTCCAAAGCTTAAATACTGTGTTGGTTTGAGAGGGAAAAAGATGATTATCATGGAGAGGTGCAACAGATAAAAGGTTCTCTGCCTTGAAATGCTTCCTGCTTTGGTTCCATATTCTGAGTAATTGAAGGACAATTAGAATATTGATAAATTGATGATAATTTGTAATTATTGGGGCACAAAGCATGGCATATAAAGAAGTACAGCCAGATTTATAGATTATAGAAGTATAGATTTATTTCTATTGCTGACCAGGCTTGTATATATCTATCAATTTGTGTCAACGTCCGGGGCCTCATGTATAAAAGGTGCACACGCACAAAAACTTTGTGTATGCCCGTTTCCACACTCACATCAAGATGTGTAAAACTAAACTTGGCGTAAAGCCACACACATTCTCATGGCTGATCCCCCCTTGCATACAAACGTTTCTACTCAGTTTTGCGAACTGGTGGCACCCAGCATCAAACCAGTGCTACTGTTCCTGTGTGGTTTACCTTTTTTTTTAGATTCACATCCATGGCGCAGGCTTTATCAAATAAATGAAATTAAATTAAAATTTTACCTGTCTTGCCTTTTAAGCCTAATGGATCAAGTTTATTTCTAATACCCTCATAATATCTATTTTTGCCAATCACTAAGATTTTTGATTTTTCCATATTTAGTTTGAGAAAATTACTACTCATCCATTCAGATCCAAACTGTCTATGATCCAAACTGTCTATGATCTTAACTTTATTTGTAAATTAAGTCCATGCGTCTAACCTTCTCCACAAAAATCTCTGTCACTTTCTTGTAAAAGTCCTCCTTATTTTCATTTAATTTTAAAAATTGTAATCTTCCATTTTGGCAGTCAGTCAAAACAAAAAATATAAATAAACAGACCGCTGCAATGCACTTGACTTTCTGATATCACTAACTTATTGGCGCCAAGAGCCTCTGCGTAGAAGAGCAGCAGCAATAAGCACCTGTTGGGTTCACATGTGCCCCCTTCAGTGCGGCACGGTACTTGACTGCCTGACCTTGTGCCTTTTCACTGTAGTTTTATGTCACACACATTCATTAAAGATATTAGCCAGACTGTGAAAAGTAAGGGTGTATAATAAATGTGTCTGTAAACATTATATTGGCGACATACAGAGAGGCAGCAACAGGCATGCGCCAATTGCATGCATCAGCCCAGTGTGTGAGGGAGAGTACAGTCCGAGGTGAGGTGAGGCTTGTCGCTGCTGCACCTCGCGTTTCTCCTCTGTATTTGAATAGGAAATGTGCAAATTCAGTGATTTTGACTATAAAAATTATTGGAATCATACAAAAAACAAATTTATAGCACAGACCAGTTGACAAATTTATGTTATCATTATTAGTTTTTTTACTTTTCATGTTGAGCCTCACCTGCCTCCCACATCCCTGAGTTGTGTATCATCAGCATAGCTGTGGTAGCTTACGTTATGCCTTGAGATAATCTGACCTAATGGAAGCATATAGATCGAAAAGAGCAGAGGTCCCAGGATAGATTCTTGTGGAACATGTGTCTTTGAAGTATAATTACCACAACTAACAAAGAATTTTCTACCAGTCAAGTAAGTCTCAAACCAATTTAAGATACTAGTTTTGTGTGCTAGAGAGTTCACTGGAAAAGTACACTTTTATTCTAGTTCATTTTCAGTCTGGATATTTTTTTAAATTCTCCTAGTGCATTAAGGACTACTGGTAAGGATTTTTTTGGGTCTGATATATACAGTACTATATCATCTGCATATACTGATATTTTCTGTTCAATTCATTCTCTGATAATCCCCTTTATTTCTAATGTATTTCAAAAGTTAATGGCTAAAAGCTCAATGGCATATGCAAAAAGCAATAGTGATGGGGGCATCCTTGTCGAGTACCACTTTCTAGTTTGACATAGTTTGAAATAATGTTTTTTTTTATAGACACAGACGTCTGGACTGGTATAAAACAATTTTATCCATGCACATGTATTTGGGATAAACCCAAACTTGAACAATATGGTGAATAAGTAGTCCCATTCAACCATGTCAAATGCTTTTTCTGCGTCCAAAGGTTGTAAGATCTCTGGTGTGTTTGACTTTATGGTTGAGAATATTACATTAAAGAAATGCCGAAAAGTAGAAACTAAGTGTCTGCCTTTAATAAATAAATAAATCTAGTTTGGTCCTGTGATTTTACAGAAGGAAGGACTTTCTCAGTCTCTAAATGTGTGGGTTAATATTTTTATGGTCAATGATTTTATCTCCATCTCTCTGTTGGTAATGTATGTAATTGCAGTGTGAATTTCCTGTTTTTGGATTTGCTGAGCTCATATTTTATTATCCTTCCTTCTGTGTTCATACTAATGATGTCACAATTTAAACATGAGCAGTTATGTTTCTTTTGCTATCAAAAGGTAATATTCTGATTGCAGAACCTGGCATATTCTTGGTCTATTCTTATAATTTCATTGATTAACTCTGATGCCTTCTTGGTCTCCAGTTTATTTTTATGGGAATGATATGAGATAATCTGTCCTGTTAAATAAGCCTTCAGAGTTTTCCAGAGTATTCCTCCAGAGACTTCTAAGGATGCATTTGTCTCTAAAAAAAATCAATTTATTTGGAGGTGAATTCTGTAACGGTCTCATCCACTGATAACAGGGGGTTAAGTAGTCACCTACGAAATAAGTGTGTAGGGCATAGTGACTCAAGCTCCAAGATCGGAGAGAACAATAATGTTGTACTTGCAAGGATTGATAGTGGACAATAAATTATCAGTAAAGAAATAATCAGTTCTTGAGTATCTATGATGTACTGGTGAGAAAAAGGAATATTCTCTTGAGTTTGGATTTAAGAATCTCCATGGGTCTGATAAGTTAGAAACTGTGTGATTGCTTTTGTGGTGTTAGATGTTATCACCACTGTAGTTGAAGACCTATGCAGGTCTAGATTTAAAACACAATTAAAGTCTCCAGTCATTATAATTTTATGAGTGTTCGTATTGGGAATAGATGTAAATATATTTTGGATAAAATCTCTATTATCCACATGCGGTGCATAGATATTCATCAAAATTACTTTAAATTTAAAAAAAATTGCTTATCACTATGACATATCGCCCTTCTGGATCAGATTTTTATGTATTAAGACTTCCACATCTCTAGTTTTCTTTGTATAGCTAAACTGAAAAATTTGGCCAATCCAATATTTTTACAGTTGAAACTGCAACTTACTTATTACGTGAGTCTCCTGTAAAAATACTATTCTGGCATTAAGGCCTGTTAGGAGAGAGAGTAATTTTTTTTCTCTTTAGATCATGATTGAGACCTTTGACATTCCAGCTTACAAAGTTTACTTTTGAGGGCAGTAAAGAAGTAAGTTTTTTTTAATAAAGTAGCTTTTATATATATAGTTTCATATTGTAAAATAGTTTCATATTTATGTCAGGTATTAAGGCTAAGTAGCCTATTATTATGTTGGCACTTAACAGTTGTTGGGATTAAAAAGAATAAGAAGTAACTTCTTCTCTTTCACCCCTCCCCCATTTTGCCTCCCCAAGTGAGACTAGACCACACTACAGAGAGCCCCAGTCATCTGACAGCACACATCCAAAACAAAACAAACTCCCAGCAGCAGTGTAGGAAAGACTAAAGGATTAAAATTGAGATATGTTATGATAGTACAGTCCAGATAAAATAAATATAGGGAATGATTTTAAACAGTCACCTTACAGAAGGGAAAGGGCGAGAAAAATTTTAAGCCAAATGACACTTTAATTTGTAGTTACTTAATGGTTATCAAAATATAAATATATTTAACAGAATAAATTTCAATATAGTAAATGAAACAAGTGATCCAAAGAGGAAATTGAATGCGTAATGCAAATGTTACATTACAGATAGACCAATTTGTGAGTAGAATCTTTTTTGCATTACCAGGACCCAATATGACTCATGTTCATATTTTAGATAATGTCAGGATCAGCCTTTTTATCTCTTTTTGTGCTTCTTCAGGAGAGCTAAAGATGTAGAATTGGCAATCAACAATCACTTTCAGATTAGCAGGAAACAAGATTTCAGCTTTGCGTAAGTGCTGTTTAATGCTGTAAAATGCAGCACATTTAGCAGCAGTTGAAGCAGAGAACTCAGGGAAAAATATGAATGTGGTTATTTTCAGATATAATCTCCTCTTTCTGCCTGAGAATCAACATCAAATTTTCTTTGATCCATAGTTTATCGAATTGAACAATCAGACTTTTTGGTTTTGGGGCATTTAATTTACATATGTGATAAGCTGCTGAGATATCAGTATCCGATTTAGGTCCTAACTGATTATTTTAGAAAATAATTCAGCTATGAATTTCACTAGGTTCGGGCTTTCATGGTGTTTCAGGGAGACCCTCGATTCTGATGTTGTTCCTTCTTATCTATCTTCAAGTGCAGTTTTTTTTACCACCAAGCACTTTGCATTCCAATTATACAGCAGTTGCTTTTTTGTCAGCAGCGGATGTCAATTGTTCAGTTTCTTCCGTACAAGTTGTAGATGTTTGCTTAACATCATCCAGGTGAGCACCAAGTATTCTTATTGTTTAACTCATATTGTTCTGTATTTTTTCATGAATTCTTGCTAAATATTGCTTAAACGTACCTTCTGGTCTTATATATCCTGAAGCAGCTTGTCTGTTCTGTCTGTTCTCCTTTTTATATCCTCTCTTTATATTTTCCTTTGCATCATTTATTTTTACTCCAAGTGTGGTAATCAATTTCTTCTGCTTCTTTTGGTCTTCTCTGTACTCCAAAGGTAGAGCTACGTCTCAAATTGGAGCTGAGGCAGTTGACTCACAGGGAGTGTTGGTCGCAGTTGACAGTGGGGATAAAGAGGCCATACTTAGATTAGATATCCCACCTGTAATTGGTGAATTCCTGTTGCTTGCCTCACTCAGAGTTTTGTTCCCACATTCACTATTGGCTAGAGCAGCTGCTGCAGCATGATGTCCAGGCTGATCCATTCTTTTGCCTGCCTCTTCCAACTCAGTCTGTGGCAGGCCATAATATGAACTTGAGACTTTGATGTAACTTTAGCTACCTTTTCCTTCTGTTTCTGACCACTTAGTCTCCTTCTCATGCTTTTAATATACTAAATATAGGATATCTCACATAGATAAAAAAGCTAAATAATACTGCTTCCAGTCTCGCAACAGACAAGACCAAAAGAAGAAGACATTATCTTTTTAAACGGTGTTGTAATAAACTGTGGGTTTATCAAAAAGGGAAAATTGCAAGAACCTGACAGATATGGATAGTTCAGAAGCACATTAAAAAGCAAATAAAACTAAAACATAATATTGAATTTTAAAAAGTCATGTATGCAAGAAAAAGAGACAAATAGAAACAAAAAGACAGCATTGCTAGGTGCTAAAAATAATATAGGAATTGCATGCATCATGTTGTGAAACAGGAGAATCAACTCAGATCATTGCAAATCTGATTATCTGGTTCCTGTTACAGAAAGGCATTTTCTTCATTTTCTCACAATCTCTATGTTAAGTGTGCTTCTCAATCACATATACTCACTGACCCTAAGTCATCTGATTTGCCTGCTGTATGAATCCTGATGTTTCACTCTTGTGTATGTGAATATATATTTGTATTTTATTCTATTTGTTTATATTGGATAATGTCTAGGATGCTCACAACAGTATCAGTGGGAAATAAGCATGTCTTGTGGAAATGACTTTAACAAAAATGATACTTACTTAATGGGAAGCTTTCAAAACTTCAGATGATTTTTAAATACATCTAAGCCTCAGATCACATGATACTGAATCAACAGTGACTGTGCAATTCATGTGACTTGATGCATAAAGCACTCTTTAATGAGTGGGAATCCCACTGGGCTGACAATGGTAAGTTATGAGAGTCACAGCTACTTTGTGTGACTGTTTTGTGGTCAGCTATAGACTGCATGCTCTTATCACCAATCTTCTCAATTTCCTTACCATCCCTCTTCAGTTTTGTATTGTTTGCTATTTCTAGCTTTCTGTTTTGTTTCTCTGTGGCTCTAGATATTTTGGATTTTTTTTTTCTTTTGTTCTTGTATTATGGCTAGTATTTTGGGTTTGAGGTAAACTTCTGGATTTAACTTCTAAACCAATGTTATTGATTCTTGTTTCCTTCTCTTGTATGTGGCTTTATTTCATCTTATATTTACTCCAACAAATTGTATCATGTTTGCCAATAACAAATTATGGGGAGATTTTTTTTTCCCCATTTAGAACATTCTGTACAATGTTCATATCAGCTGTACTAATGGCTGTGTTTTATTAAAACTAAAAAAAGGAAGCGAGTCACACATAATGGTGGCACATTCATCAGTTAATTAATTCACTTTCATTTAAATTTATATTACTGAAAGTAGTCAAAATCAACAACTGAAATCTAGGAAGAAGAAAATTGATACCTAAAGAGGTTTTTGGTTTAATTTATGATTAACTGGGAGAAGTCATGGAAAATGAAGAAGAAAGTGGTTGTCAATAATAAAAGCATGTAAAGAAATGACAAGCAGAGTAAGTGTATTGTCATTCTGAGAGTTTAACCTGCAAGTAGATGGATAAAAATGATGATGTGTCACAAAAGTGTAAATGCTTTTATCCACAAGTTAAAAATTTGTATTTGAGAGCTAGACTGTGCTGAGTAGTGACCTTAGGAGAGCTGATAAATTGTGCTAACTTTAGCCAGAAACATGAAACAAACCATGACCGTACAATTTAATTAGCAGAAAACACAAGAGCAAAATAAAAAAGTTTAAATCAAATGAGATCTGTATTATTCTCCTTTTTTGGTTTTCCCCAATTAATTACTTAAAGTTAATTATATATTCTAAATACATTGTGGTACATGCATTAATCCCAATTAAATCTGTTAGCCTTACAGAAGACAAGAAAAAAATAAGAAAAAGAAAGTTAGAGGACAGAGAGTTAAGAGTTATTACAAATGATTTCTGCCTAATATAAAGTGTACTACTTAGGATGCAGGGTGCTGATTATGGGCTTCAAAGCATTTAACAAATATGGCAAAGACATGCAGGTTAGGTGCATTGGCGATCCTAAATTGTCCCTAGTGTGTGCTTGGCGGAGCTGGCGCCCTGCCTGGGGTTTGTTTCCTGCTTTGCGTCCTGCATTGGCTGGAATTGGCTCCAGCAGACCCCCTGTGTTAGGATTCAGCAGGTTGGATAACAGATGGATGGCGTAGTGTCTCAATGAGTGATTTTTTTTCCACCCTAATTTTAAATAGTTTTCTCCATGAAATCCCCTTTGAAAAATATTTACAGTTCTTCCAGTTAATCAAGATGAAAAATAGAAAAGAAAGGAGTGCGGGAAAGCTTCAATTAAAAGTTTTTATAGTGCAATGGCATTTCATTTGGTCCTATGCAGAAGATACCATTTTCAAGGTATCAATGTAGGTTAGCCTTCAATAATTAGGTAAAGATGATAACAGAGTATGAGTTCAGAACATAACAAAAATATGTAGCCATGAGATTCAGAGTTTGGAAGGCATTTCTGACATGTACATTTTAGGCAATTTAGATATGCTTAAACTGAGGAAGAGTATATTTTACCTATAGATGATTTTTATTTGTTTTCTGAAAATATGATTTTTTCAAATGTGCATTGTTATGGAAGTACAGTATAGGTGTAATAGGTGTAAAAAGGAGGGGTGGAAGTCTGAGTTGTGTTACTTCTGGTAAAGTTCTGTATTCTTCAGAAAAAGCGGGCTAAAAATAATTTTGCCTAATATTTGATTTCCTGTAGGCCTACATGCGCAAGAGAGGCCAGCTAATTCTGCACCTTATGTTCAAGACATGAGAAAGAGGTAGTTGGTCTGTGATGCAATACACAAATGATGGATCTTTTGCAGATGTCCTTAAACTTGATGTTATGCTACATAACTTCTAGTTAGAGGGGATGTCAAAATGGATGACTGCAATTGCTAATCTTACTGCTATTAGATAAAATATAGATATAGTATATGTACATAGATAAAATATAAGACATTCAACACATGAGCCTCTTGACTGTTTGCAAGGTCCAAATATTATATAAATGAAGTCTAAGACTGAAAATCATTGGAAAGGACATGTAATGTGATATGGCCTTTGGGGAAATATTGTGAACGTCAAAGGTGGTGTAAGATGTCACTCTAGGTCATAGAGTATGTATCTCGTAGTTCACTACAGGTTATAAATGCACTTTTTCCAGAGTAATCAACACCAGAATTAGGTTCAGGTTTATTATTGTGTATGTATAGTACAATGCTATTTTTACTTGCATGTGTCCTCACAATAGTGACAGTGATGCAACACACCAACCAAAGGGAGCATACATTGATACGAAAACATCAACATTGAAGAAATGCAGAGTGCTTCCTGAAGAGCTGAACAGTGACACTAATGTTTCTATATCCACTTTCAAAAACAGGAAAATCCTAATCATAAGTAAGTCAGGGGTTTTCAGGGGGATGCACATACTGGTTTTCCCTGGGAAGTCACCTATGGTGTGATTTCTTTCTGATACACAGAAAGAGTGTGCATTAGGTGTGCATAAGGTCCTGGACAGAGTTGGAACGGATTCCCTTGTCATTGATGGCATTGTAGCAAACTGTGTAGTTAATAGTAAGTTGTCAGATCTGCTAGAATTATTTACAGAGCCTGAGTCCTAATCTTAGAAGCAAAACTGACAAGCTCCTATTTATGGAAGCTCAGTCTATGCCATGCAGCAGTTCATATAAGACTGAAGAGGTCTGCAAGCTTAAGATGCCACAAAAACTTTAGTCTAGGGAGAGGGGTTCCAGATGTATGAAATTTTGGGGTTGCTTTCAGGATAAATGGTTCTTGGAGAAGTGGAACAGATTACGTCTGAAGAAGAAGGGCACTGATGTATTGGCAAGGTATGTGCACAGGTCAGTTCGGAGAAGAGCAGGGAGATTAGTTAAACAGGCCATGTTTAATGGCTCATCTAAACTATTAAACAAAAATAGTAATGAATTTGTTCAAAACACAGTCTTAACAATGTGATAGCTTATAACTTTGAAACTTGGTACCTTGGGGTCTCTCTTTGAACTTCCTTCCCCAAGGTTTCTTCCATTTTTTCCCTACTGGGTTTTTTTTTTGGGAGTTTTTCCTTGTCTTCTTAGAGAGTCAAGGCTGGGGAGCTGTCAAGAGGCAGGGCCTGTTAAAGCCCATTGTGGCACTTCTTGTGTGATTTTGGGCTATACAAAAAATAAATTGTATTGTATTGTATTGTACCTAACTACAGCAACATTTATTTGTATAATGCATTTTCATACAAGTGTAGTTCAAAGTGTGTAACAAAAAGTAAAAGACAGAATTAGAGAAATAAAATATTAATAATATTTTTTTAATCTTTAATTGAATTTGTTAAAAGCAATTTTATTAAAAAACATTCCACAAAATAAAGTCAAATTTAAAAAAAAAAACTAAATTCAATTTAATCCCCACCCATGAGAAACAGAGGAAGACCAACAGGCAAAGTAAAACTTTCGAGAGTAGTAAAGAGAAAAAGGAGTCTTTCTCCCAAATATAGATGCTTATTCTAAAATGTTATTGATTAGACCGTGCCCGGGTTTAAAAAAGATTTGAACAGATCCTCTAAGTCAGAATTTGATTTTCAAACAGTATATAACATCAGTTACCCACTGACTTAAAAGAGAAGGTTAGGATTCTTCCAGTTGAGCAAGATAAGTCTACGTGCCAATAGTGAAGTAAAGGCAATTACACTTTGTTTGTACTTCTCCACTTTAAGCCCATCTGGGAGTGATTGTGACACCAAGGCTTTCTGATAGGCATTTAAAAATTTGTGTCCAGAGTGACGTTAATTTGGTACATGCCCAAAACATGTGGCCTAGTGAAGCTGGAGCTTGATTGCAACGTTCTCAATTAAAAATTTTAAGTTGAATAATTGAATTCTTTGCGCATATGGAGCTAGAGTGAATTCTGTGCCTGGCCACCTTCCATTCCTTTTCTGAAATGTTGAGTAAGAGATCCTGTTCCCAGTGTACTCTGGGATGTTTAAAAGGAAGGGACTTTAAAATGGTTTTATATATTATAGAAATGCTGTCAGAGTCTTCAAGACTGATGAATATCTCTTCTGGAATAGAAATACTGTAGGTGAGAGATGAGGAAAATCAAGCAGATTTTGTTTAGCAAAGTTTCTAATTTGGAGACAATTGTGTTGATGGAAAACTAAATTTGGAGTGTAATTATTCATAGGATGCAAAGACATTATTTATATACAAATCTCTAAATTATTTAATCCCATATGTTTTCCAAACATTAAAAACTGTGTATGTTTGAAAGGGTGGGAAAAGTTTCTTATCAAGTAGAGCTGCCACAGATAAAATATTCTCTGACTTGAAGTGCTTCCTACATTGGTTCCATATTCTGAGTGAATGAAGGACAACTGGGTTGTTAGTATATTGACAATACCTTTTATTTACTGGTGTACAAAGCAAGGAATATAAGGAAGTACTGCAGAATTTCATTTCTATTGCAGACCAAGCTAATGTGTGTTTATCTATTTGTGTCAATGTCCAGGTTTTATAGCTTGTATGTTTACCACCCAGTAATAAAATTGAAAATTGGGTAGAGCCATGCCGCCTTCTGATTTAGGTCATTGTAGGGTTGCCCTTTGAGTGTGTGGATAAGGTATTTCAAATTCCAAATAAATGAGGTTATGATTGAATATAATTTCTTAAAAAATGATTTGTTAATGTATATGGGGATGTTTTGAAATAGAAACAGAAGCTTAGGGAGGATATTCATCCTGATAGTGTTAATTAAAACTGCTAAAGTAAGATGGAGGGTAGTCCATCTATGTACATCTTCTTTAATTTTGTCCATGCAAACAGAAAAATTTAGTTTGAAAAAGAGTTTTTTATTTTCTTGTCAATGTTTTCCCTGGTATTTAAACTGATCTGCAATGATAAAAGGGAAGGTGTCCAATCTAATGTTGTTTTCTAGGGGATTTACTGGAAAAAGCACTTTTGTTCTAATTCATTTTGAGACCAGATGTCTTTTAAAATTTTGCTAGTACAGTTACGGCTACAGGTAAAGAATTTTGTGGGTCTAATATATACAGTACCATATTATCTGCATATAGCGATATTTCTGTTCAAGTACTTCTCTGAAAATCCCCTTTATCTCAGAAGCATTTCAAAAGTGAGCAGCCAATGGCTCAATGGCAATTGCAAATAGCAGTGGTGACAGGGGGCATCCTTGTCTAGTACCACATTCTAGTTTGAAGTAGTCTGAAATAATTTTGTTAATACAACTGAAGCTTCTGGACTGGTATAAGTAGTTTGATCCATGCACATATGTTCGGGCCAAGACCAAATTTATGCAAACTAGTGAATAGGTAATCCGATTCAACCATATCAAATGCTTTTCTGCATCCAAAGATTATACGATCTCCGAAGTGTTATACTTTATGGGTGAATATATTACATTAAATAGGTGTTGAAGATTGGAAGCCATATATCTACCTTTAATAAATACAGTTTGGTCTTGTGATATTACTGAAGGGAACACTTTCTCAATCCTTCTAGCTAGCTAGGAGAGTATCTTAACATCATTCATTATTCGGAAGTGAGATTGGTCTGTATGATGCATATTGTAGAAAATCCTTATTTTTCTGTTTTAGGAAAAACAGCAATTAATGCTTGGTGAAAAGTTTGAGGTAGAATTCAAACTATTCTACCTTAAAAATATTAATAATTAACAAAACAAATGAACACAAACAAATATATTAATGGAAGAATGCCTAATGGAGTTAAACATACTTTAACTTACATTGCAATTCATAGTTTTAATGTCTAAAGTCAAAGGATAATCTTATATTCTTGTTCATCTCAATGGGAAGTAGAGGAAGACAAAAACCTCCAGCAGCACTCATCTCAAAGCACTCATCATTACTTAATATTCTGTAACAAATCACAGTTTAAAGAGCTGCTAGAATCCAATTAATCCAATTAATTAAATGTAACAATACATTTTAACAGAATAAATCCACCTAAGTAAAACTGTTATATTTATTTATAGTAAGCCAAATTCTGAAAAGAGTAAAATAAACATTAAAAAAATAACCTATTATAAAATTCTGATGAGGAGCAATGGGGTACATATAAAACTATACTTCATACAATGTAGAAGAAGTTAATTCCAAAATAGAGAAGCAATGCTGAACTAAAAATGCTCAGAAGAAGATTACTGAGACAACAAAGAAACTGAAAAAAAAAAAAAGCTTTTGGCATGTAGAGCAGAAATAACCCCCGTGTTAAAAGTAGGACTTATGACCACATGAGACGCAAATTAGAGAGGCCAAAGAGCAGTTAAAAAAAAAGCATCACTAAAAATGCGAAAGAGAACCAAAGAGGACCTTTGAGTATTTAGATATTAAGAGGATGGCCAAGGTGAACGTGAAGTTTAGTAAGTATGGCAAGAAATAATGAGCTCTATGGAACACTCTCAGGAAGAGGGGGAAAAATTAGTAAATAGTAATCTCTACAGAAACACACAGACAGCCTTGGCAGGGCAATCTATGAACATATATTTCATGTCCCAAGCAAAAGACCCTAGAAGGGATACCAACTATTGATAATACTTTCTGTGTTTTTGACAGTTTTTCCAGTGATTACACCATGTCTGAAGAAGAGTCTCTGTTTGTAAAAGAATTCTGTTTTGAAATATACCAATAGCTCTCTCAAGAACTGTTGATACAACATTTTAGTCTCAGTTTATGAACATTTTTCTGTAGAAAACATCAAAAGATATCAACAGATCTTTCTAAATGAACATATTTTCTTTGTATATGACAAATACATACTAACTCAAAAATATGCATTTACCTGTTAGGAAAATGATTTTTATCCAAAACAACTCCCAAATGAAAGTCATTTGTATCAGGGAATTCATCCATTTTCTAAACTAATTTTTTCATTGCAAGATTAGGTGGCATTGGAGCCCATACAGGCAACAATAAATGTAAGGAAGACCTCATCCCTGGAATGCTGCCTCATCACCTGGCATACACTCAATCACCAACTTACCATCAGAGTAAGCTGGAGTACACCGTGAAGACAACCCCACATGTATACGGGAGAATTAGACAATTCTTAGGCTAATAAATGAAACCAGCTTCCTTGGAGCTGTGAGTCAAAAGGGCTAACTGATGGGCCATTTTGTCCTCAAGGCATCACTTCAAGTATTGACCAACTAAACTGAAATGTTGCTCATTTTTAATGACAGTAATAAAGGAAGAAATGCTTAGGAATGGAATATACAAAAGAAATGATTAGTGCTTGAAAAAATGAATCACAATTAATTATTCTGAGTGAATATATTATTATAGTAGCTTAAATAGATAATTATAAATAGAGCACAGCAGAAGCATTAAGCAACAAAAATTCAAAAAAGTCAGAAAAGTTGGGTCTTCATCCCAATATGACTACTGGAAATGGACTGAGGTGTTTTAGTTATGAATGCGGTAGGTGAACTGTGAAATAGCAGCTGAGCATTTAGTGCAGTGCAGTAATGGCATTGTCAGACATCCAGTCGGGGTCAAAAGGTTGATTTTCTCAATAAAACGTTTTTTAGAAATAATAAAAATCAATATGCAACAACTTACCTGTCTGTTGCTGTAGTTAAAGATTTTCACTTAGGCTTTATCTATTATTATAGTACCAGTAACGGCATACTGCATGATAACATGCAGTGAATACACTTGGCCTTTGACATCCCTCGGCTCTCACATCCTAAAGAAGCAACCTTCCATCCTTTCTCCCCTGTAAACCTGTAGTCCTGTACATAATTGAATTGCGTTACATCCACCAAAAAACTTACTTTCCCTTTTTTATTGAGAAAAGTATGTCCTTCTAAACTTGACACTCTTTTACACTGTCACACACGTGTGCATAGAAGGACGTTGTGTGGACCAAGTAAAGGTAATTCCACGCCAGGCCAGGTGGGGCGGAGTGCATTAAACCTTCTCCTATTATCTTTGCAGACCAGCCGCGGGAAAACCTTTCTGAATCAAGAGCGTCACTTCCAGTTCCGGCGCCTAGAAGAGTGTCACTTCCGGTTCCGGTGCCTAGGAAAATGTCACTTCCGGTTCCGGCCCCTAGAGGAACGTCACTTCCGGTTCCGGTGCCCGAAACATCACTTCCTGTCTGACCATTTAAAACCGTCATTTCTCACAACCTTCAGCAGTTCAGTCATGGACTCTCAACAGTCAACTTCATTGTTGCATAAAACTAAATCCTTTGCAGCTAGGAATATTATACGGGTGGCTGCCCCAAAACTTTTTTTACGTGTGTCAAGTCTCTTCCTTTTACAGTGGCGTAGCCGGCAGGATGATGGCCTCCTGGAGAGGTCGGAAGGCGAACTTGAACCTTGACTTGACACACATTTATAAACCAACAAATCATCAGATGGGTAAGTACCGCTCCCGAGTTGCCGAGTGGGCGTCAGTCGGGGCGTGTTGGGGAAAACTGGAATGTGCCTCAACCCATCATCCTGTTAAAGGTCCGGGGAAAAATAGCTCAGGGACCCACAGGCTAGAGTCAGGTATGTCAGGGAACGCATCGGGTGCTTATTATAACCTCCCGGGTGTGGGGACTGCCCCAGCTTATCCCACGAAGGGCAAGCCCTTTAATAAAGGTGGGAGAAACCCAGGCTGGCAGGTGGAAACCATAATGGCCTGGAAATTTAATACTGCCAAGGCAGCTAAGAAGCAGGCCATGGCTTTATGGGGTAAGGTGGTTGGTTGGTTACAGCCTCATAAAAATACCAGCCACCAAATAGCAGAGCAGGTGGCCTGTGACTTATTACTCAAAAGCCTCCCCGAAAAACTCACCCAGCCGGCCTGGGGATATACGGATATTGCTGCCTTAGCGGAGATCATAGAACACTTTAGGGCAGAAACCGGCTTGGGGGCGTCAGAACGGGGCTCGTGCGAACCCGGGTGTGCTTGCATCCCTAATACAGAGTCCCATGGCTATAAACTGAGGCATGTTCGGGTGGACCCTGAGACGCGCCGGCAGGCACTACGAAGCAACAAAGGGGTCTGTAGGGTGAAGTGGGAGGTGGTGCGGTGTGCTCTCGCTAATCCGCTGGCCTGTTCACATACGGGAAAAGTGTTAGTCAATGGAATTAAAGTAACCGCTTTATTTGATTCCGGCAGTAACATTTCCATTGTTGCTTGGCACTTAATATTACCGCGACAATGGTGTAAGAATAACACCCGCATTACCTGTATTCACGGGGATGTCCGGTATTATCGATCCACCAAATGTTTCATATGCCAAGACGGCATCATTAAAAAAATAATGGTGGCAGTGATGGATGATCCGCCCTTCCCCGTGATACTAGGAAGAGATTGGGTCGAAATAAATAGCGGTAATATAGGCACTTCTCCCTGATCGCTAGGTCTAGTCACGGACGCGAATTCAGCACCCTCAACTTCCTCCACGCCGTGTTTACAGCCGGCTGAGGAGCGGACTTCGGCCTCTGGTGATGACGACGAAAGACCCGGGATGTCACAGCCTGAAACGTCATCAGTAAGCGCTCCGACGTCTCGGGATGAAACTCCGCCCCATGAGGTCGAATCCGATCCTCTCTCACGTCTGCAGTCTCAATTCAGGCAGACGCCGGCTTCATTTAAAAGGGAACAATGGAATGACGATTCCATTAAATTTGCAAAAAATGCAGTCGTTCTAATAGACGGCCAACACACGTCATATCCCATGCCACAAGGTCCTCACTTTGTGCTTAATAATGATCCGTTATATCGGGTAGCAGAACATAAGGGGCAGATAAGGTCACTGTTGTTAGTACCACGAACCTACCGGCGACAGATCTGTGAACTAGCACATACCCATCTGCTGGGAGCCCATTTGGGCCCCGAAAAAACACTGGAGAGAATTAAGCTCTGATTTTTTTGGCCCGGAATTAACGAGGAGGTTCGCCGCTTTTGCACATCCTGTCCGGAATGTCAATTGAGGCAAATTCCTAGGAGGGACCGTGCTCCTCTAGTTCCCTTACCCTTAATTGATATCCCGTTTGAACGCATAGGGGTCAACCTGGTGGGACCCCTGGAACCCTCAGCCAGAGGTTATAAATATATAACGGTTCTGGTCAATTATGCTACTCGATTTCCAGAGGCTGTTCCGTTGCGCTCAGCTACTTCAAAAGCTATCGCACGGGAATTAGTGGGAGTATTTGCGCGTGTCGGAATCCCTAAAGAAATCCTGACGGATCAAGGGACTCCTTTTACCTCGCAGACGTTCAGGGAGACTGCCAAGCTACTTCAAATAAAGCATTTAAAGACCTCGGTATATCATCGGGAAGTCCCACAAGCCTCCACGGGGTTCTCACCTTTTGAATTACTATATGGACGACAACCCCGGGGCATATTAGACATCCTAAAGGAAGGATGGGAGGAAGATATATTAGAATATATCGCGCAGTTCCGCGATAGATTTGAAAAAATTAGACCAATATTGAAAACAGATATGGAGAAGGCGCAAGTAGCTCAGGCCCGATGTTATAACCGTGGCACGTCTCTTCGGGAATTCCGCCCGGGAGAGCGGGTCATGGTTTTAGTTCCTACCTCACACTCCAAATTATTGGCCCATTGGCAAGGCCCTTATGAAATTAAGGAGAGGAAGGGGCTGGTCGATTATTTGGTGAAACAACCGAATCGTCGACCCAGCGAGCAGATTTATCATATCAATCTGCTGAAACCGTGGAAGGATAGGGATTCCGAGCCCTCCTCCGGACAGCTACGCTCTCTCTTCGCTCGTCAATTACACCTTAATTTCGGAGATAATTTGACTCGCCAACAACGTCAGGAGCTCGAAGCAGCTATCCTGTCTGTCCCTGAGGTAGTCAGTGAAAAGCCAGGTCGGACCTCCCTGGTTGCGCATGACATTGTGACGAAACCTGGGGTTATTGTCCGAGAACGTCCGTACAGAATTCCCGAGGCAAAAAAGGCTGAAGTGGAGTTGGAGATCAGACGAATGCTGGAGCTAGGTGTGATTGAGGAAAGTTATAGTCCCTGGCCCAGTTCTATCATTATGGTCAGTAAGCTCGATGGTAGTTGGAGGTTTTGCAATGACTTCCGTCGGCTTAACCAAGTCTCCCAATTTGACGCCTATCCAATGCCACGAGTGGATGACCTCCTTGAGCGGCTAGGACATGCCAAATTTTTGACTACCTTAGATATGATGAAGGGGTACTGGCAGGTTCCCTTAACAGACTCCGCTAAAGAAAAGACAGCATTCAGCACCCCTAGTGGTCACTGGCAGTATCGTGTCCTCCCATTTGGATTACATGGGGCACCTGCGACCTTCCAATGTCTGGTGGATAAAGTGCTCCGTCCTCATAATTCATATAGTGCTGCCTACTTGGATGACGTTGTCATCTATTCCAACACCTCGGAGGAACACATACAGCAGGTTGGAGCTGTGTTGCGGACACTAGCACAAGCTGGACTTCGTATCAACCCGAAAAAGTGTTTCTTTGGGTTGGTCGAGGCCAAATATTTAGGCTATCTAGTGGGCCGGGGTATGGTGAGACCACAGTGTTCCAAAATTGATGCCATTGCAAATTGGTCCCATCTGATAACCAAGAGGCAAGTACAAGCATTTCTCGGCTTGGAGGGTTACTATCGCCGGTTTGTACCTCGGTTTTCCGAGAGAGCTACGCCCTTGACAAACCTCACAAAGAAGGGTCGACCTAATCATGTGGTATGGGATGAAATATCAGAAGCTGCATTCAGTGACTTGAAACTGGCCCTTACGTCAGCTCCTATATTAAAAGCACCAGATTTTTCTGAACCTTTTATTCTCCAGACGGACGCTTCGGACACAGGTCTTGGAGCCGTGCTGAGCCAGAGCGTCGATGGAGTTGAACACCCCATAATGTACCTGAGCCGGAAACTGATGGATCGGGAAACTAGGTATGCGGCAGTGGAGCGGGAGGCTTTGGCTATTAAATGGGCGATTACTCAGCTGAGATACTACCTCTTGGGACATGAATTCACTCTTGTGACAGACCATGCACCCTTACAGTGGATGGCCTTGCACAGGGAGTCCAATCCGCGGGTCACGAGGTGGTTTTTGGATCTCCAGCCATATAAGTATTCGGTCGTTTATCGCCGGGGTATTCTGCAGGCCAATGCCGATGCCCTTTCCAGGTGCCATGACTTCTCGGACCTATACGCCCGACCCGATGGGTCTGGGCTGAGGGGGGGGCCATGTCACACACGTGTGCATAGGAGGATGTTGTGTGGACCAAGTAAAGGTAATTCCACGCCAGGCCAGTGGGGGGGCGGAGTGCATTAAACCTTCTCCTATTATCTTTGCAGACCAGCCGTGGGAAAACCTTTCTGAATCAAGAGCATCACTTCCAGTTCCGGCGCCTAGGAAAATGTCACTTCCGGTTCCGGCCCCTAGAGGAATGTCACTTCCTGTCTGACCATTTAAAACCGCCATTTCTCACAACCTTCAGCAGTTCAGTCTTGGACTCTCAACAGTCAACTTCATTGTTGCATAAAATTAAATCCTTTGCAGCTAGGAATATTATACGGGTGGCTGCCCCAAATCTTTTTTTACTTGTGTCAAGTCTCTTCCTTTTACAACACTTTGCTTTTTTTATTGTTATGCAGAAGAAACACTGATAGCAGATTTCAACTGACATAAGCAAGAGTATTAATGTGTCTGCTGTGTAACCACATGGGTTTGGTAAAGGAAGTGCTCGTGTCTACTGAAAATACCAAATTAACATCAGCAGCCTAAATTCTGCTGCTTGTGTGGCTTCTTGGCACTTGTATAAGCATGTTTCTTTTACTAGGTTCTCCATGACAGTGCAGTATGAAAGCCTGATTGAATGCTTTTGATGAGCACTAACATTTTTCGTGTTACAGAGATTAGTGTTAAGGCCTCAGTGTAGATTGACAAAAGTTAATCAACATGGACTGTTGGAAAGTTTTAATAGTCCTTGGCTTGGCATATCTATATTTGTAAGTGTTTTGTAAGTGAAACATGCTGACAAGTTTCTTACTGCTTTATTTTTATGTCAGTGTTTCCTAACTTAGTCCTAAATGAAGCCCAAAATTTGCTTTCATTTATGCATTCAAACCCACCATATAATTGGAACTCCGTACTATGCTACCTTTTGTCAAGTGCTTAAACACCAATTAAGTGGTCTTTATTAATAATAAAAATAATAATAATAATACATTTCATTTATTTAATGCCTTTCCCATTCTCAAGGCACTCACTAAGTCTCAGAATGAACAGCACGATATATATATAACATTGGAAACAAATAATTTCCACATAGAACACTAAAAACAGATAAATATGGGATATGAAAAGCATTAAATAGAATAAAAGCCGATAATCAAGTGTAAAATACCGAATGCAATACTAGAAGACAAGCCTGAACAAATAACATAATTGGTGACACACACACAAAGTTTCCAGAGTATCTGGAAAGAGAGGTAAACTGATAGAATAGCAGAATGTTATGTTCAGTTAAAAGCATCCCTGGGTATGACATTACACTGCATCTGGCCCTGCAAGCAGTCCTCCAACTTGCAGGGGAAAACATGAGGGTAGGTGTCAGGATTGGTACTCCAGCCACTGTAAAAAAACTTCATGCAACTCTGAGACGACAGACAGGGCTTATTCTGCTCTCTGTGGGAGTAGCTCTGTTGTAGACACCTGTAGGAAGGATGCTCGCATTATGAAGGGGATGGGGAGAGCTCTCAGGAGCCCCATCCCTGGAATAGTCAAAACAGTCAGGGAGCCATTGGGGTCAGGCCTGTTGGGTATCAGAACTGGAGTGGTGCTGAGGCATCGCCCGTTGCACGGCAGCACTCGGGTCTCAATTTGAGGTGGCCCATCCGGATAGGTGCATGGAACATCTTGTCTCTTCGTCATGATGATCATCTTCCTCTGCTGTCAGAGGAGCATTGTAAACTCTGCACTTCAGTGGCCACACTCTCTGAGGTATGCAGACCTGGGACTGGCCTGATCTCTTTAGGTGGGTACACCTTTTATTAGTCTGGTTGCTCTGATGGCTGTCATACTCAGGGAGTATCAGTTCCTGTGGAGGATCAGCTTCTTCTGATGGTGTCCAATGTCACTCCTTTCAACGAACGACTCATGAGCCTTGTCTGTTGTCTCAGTGTATGCTCCAACCATGGTGAGTGATGTCTCAGTGAGGGAAACATTTTAATTGCAACTTCTCTCAGTGGTTGGTGGGTCCCCACGAGGTTACACTCCTCTGGTTATGGGTGACTTCAGTGCAACCACTGGCACTGACAGGTCTGGTTATGAGGATTGTGTCGGTCCCTGTGGGTCTAGTGACTATGGTGAAATTGGCTCCATGTTCTTTGACTTTGTAAAAGGTCAGGGGCTGTGGATCACTGGATCCTGGTTCCAGCACCCTGAGCCGCATCGATGGACTTGATATTCCAATACTGGTTGTGCAGTGAAGGAGATCAATCACATCCTCATGGGCAGTCGCTGGAGGCTCTTACAAAACTGCACGGTCTACAGAATTGCCAAGTTTGTGAATTCTGACTACAGACTTGTTGTTGCCACTTTGAAGATTCAGCTTAGGTTCAGTAGGCTACCACCCAAAAGGAAAATGAGGCTGGACCTGGCCAGACTCCAAAGTCAGGCTTTTTCTGATGAGTTTGCACTGGTTTGTGTGAGGAACTTACAGATTTGGATGCGACAGCTGATTCTAATGTGATGTGGGAGACTTTCCGTGACAAGACCCTGAAGGTGTCTGAGGGTTGTGTTGGTGTTACCAGTGTTCCCAGAAGGAGGTGTCTCATCTCACATGGCACTCTGGATATCATAGAGAGATGTCGCAGCACACAGCTTGATGGTCTGTACTGGGAACTGAGAAGAACAGCTGTGAGGGCTCTGAGGGCAGATAAGGATGAGCTTGTTAGAGGAATCTGTGAGCAAGTGACACACTATCTATGTTCTGTTGACCCATGTCCTGCTTACAGAGGAATTGAAGCATTATGCACAACCCAATCTGTTCTTCAGAGAGTCACAGTCAAGGCAGATGATGGAACGGACCATACAGATAACACTGCAGTTGTGAACCACTGGGCTGGCTACTTTGAGCAGCTGTTTAAAGCTGATCCTCTGGGTAGGACATTGGATATCTCTGTGTCCATTGTTCTTCAGGCTGATCCTCCAATTAGCTGTGAACCACCCAGTCTCACTGAGATTGCAGAGGTGGTTATCCAGCTGAGGGTAAGGAAAGCTGCAGGAATCTGTTGTATGCAGGGTGAACTTCTGGTGGTAAGGCTGTCCTCCTGGCATTGCAAGCAATCTTTGCTTCCATTTGGGGGACAGACGTCATGACTGGAAAACGGGACATCGTTCCTATCTGGAAAAGGAAGGGTGATCGTCTGGATTGGGTCAAATACAGGGGGATAACAATGCTGTCTGTGCCTGGTAAAGTCCTTGTTAGGGTCATCCTTAATAGGATCCGTGATCACTTGCTCACATACCAGCGACTGGAGCAGTCTGGTTTTATGCCTAAGAATTCTACTATCAACAGCATTCTCGCACTGAGGGTTCTCATACTGCACAAACAAGAATATCGGCAGAGGTTCTTTGCAGCCTTTGTCGATTTCCATAAAACGTTTGACACTCGACTTGATAGAGCTACCCTGACTTTGCGGAATCCCCTTAAGGTTGCTGGATATCATGGCCTGGATGTACACTGGTACTGTGAGTGCTGTGTAGAGTGGAAGAAGAAACTTTGAGTCTTTCCCAGTTGATTCTGGGGTATATCAGGGGTGTGTTCTTTTTCCTACTTGCATGGACTGGGTATTGGGCAAGTTTGTGAGGTCCAGTGGCTTTGGGGCATCTGTTGGTGAAGAATGATTCACTGATCTTGACTTTGCTGATGATGCTGTGATCTTCGCAGAGTCAATGGAAGCTCTGATTGGGACTCTCGAGAGACTGAGTAAGGAGTCTGAGTGTCTGGGCTTGCAAGTGTCCTGGACATAAACTAAGATCCAGACCTTTAATGACCTCTTAGGCACTGCCATCAGCAGACACTGTGTCTGTCTGTGGAGAAAGTGTCAACCTTGTCAAGAGGTTTACTTACCTTGGCAGTGGCATTCATGTCTCTGATGACTCTTCCTATGAAGTCAGTAGACAGATTGGGAGAGCATGGGGAGTCATGAGGTCGCTGGAAAGGGGTGTGTGGCACTCCCAATATCTATGCAAAAGGACAAAGGACCAAGTCTTTAGAGTCCAGGTACTTCCTGTTTTGCTATATGGTTGTGAGACATTGACGTTATCCAGTGACTTGAGATGAAGACTTGACTGCTTTAATTCTCTTTGGAGAATCCTTGGGTACCGTTGGTTTGACTTTGTGTCGAACGAGCAGTTTCTCATGGAGAATCCTTGGGTACTGTTGGTTTGACTTTGTGTCGAATGAGCAGTTTCTCATGGAGTACCGAATGAGGCACATTACCTGCATTGTGAGGGAGCGTCAGTTTTGGCACTATGGCCATTTGGAGAGATTCCCCAAGGGTGAGCCAGCTTGCAGGATCCTCATTGTTGAGGACCTGAGTGGCTGGACCAGGCCAAGGGGATGCCCATGTAACACCTGGTTGTAGCAGATGGATGGTCATTTCCAGAGGGTGGGACTGAACCATGTATCTGCTTGTGGGGTTGCCAACCAGGATCCTGAGCTGTTTCATCGTGTGGTGGGTGCAGAAACATGCTATACAAGTGCATGCTCCCCGGCCTGACCTGGCCTCCCTAAACAGATGGGTTTTTAATTGTTTTTTAAAAGAATGAATTGAGTGTAATTGATCTAACTAATTTAGGGAGATCATTCCAAAGTCCGGGCATTACACAACTGTAGGCCCCGTCACCCAAAGAGTGCAGGTTAGCGTGAGACACAACAAGATATTTATATTCATTCCTGTAAGGCACAGGGAGCCAGCAAAGTCAAAGCAGGGTGGATGTTATGTGCTTGCTTTTGCTGGTTTGTGTTAGGACTATTGCAGCAGAGTTTGGAACCACCTGGAGCTGTGATAATAGTTTAGAAGCAGAACCTGTTGGAACTAGAAAGAGTAGCTTTATATCATCTGGGTGACAGAACAAGTTAGTGCTTTATATTATAACCAATTCTGGAAATGCATATGTAACCTATAATATATTTGTTAGGACATGTGACAACCCTTGAAGGTCCTTTAAAACAGGGGTGTCGAACTCCAGTCCTGGAGGGCCGCAGTGGCTACAGGTTTTCATTCTAACCATCTTCTTAATTAGTGACCAGTTTTTGATGCTAATTAACTTCTTTAGCCTTAGCTTTAATTAGTTTGACTCAGGCCCCTTAGTTGTTTTTATCTTAATTAGCAGCCAGACAGTAATGAGTACCCATCAAACAAAATCTGAAAATAAAGATGAAGGTCTCAGTAAGGTTGATCCCTCAGGTTACCAAAACATTTTAGGAGTTCTTAGAAAAAAGCAGAATATCAACAGTTTTGGAAATGTCTGCTGTGGCAAAAAGAGAGCCAACAGAAAGCCATGGAATTGAATAACGGGTTTAATTAACAGCGAGAATCAGCTTCTCATTAAGGAACTGGTTGGAGTTTGAAGCCCCAATTTAGCTGGTAATCTGTTGGCTTGTTTCATGTCTCATTTCTGTTTGGCTGTGATTTAATGAAGAAAAGAATCAATTCAGAGGACTTAATCCTTAAAAACAGGGCTATTACAATAGAGGGAAAAGAAGTTAATTAGCAGTGAAAACTGGACACTGATTAGGAAAAGGGTTAGAAAGAAAACCTGCACCCACTGCGGCCCTCCAGGCCTGGAGTTTGACACCTGTGCTTTAAAACATAATGCTGTCTAAAATAACATCAACTAATCTTCAGTGCAGCTGACACTGAATACCCATTACTTCTTTAGACCAGTGGGGCAGCCTTTGTGTGGGTTCATTCATGAGTTTTCAAACCAAGTTTGCTATTACTTTTTTCTCTCACTATCACATAAATTATAATAGAGAATAAAAGTTTATTTTATTTTTTTTACTACCACAATATATGATGTTTCCAAAACAATTGAAGACTATGTGATTCCAATTAATGAAAATACTAGTAAAATGCAAAAGATTTGAATGGTCAAATCAAGCCATGTCACGTTAAAGATAAATGCTTACTTTTACAGTATGTCTCACACAGACTAGTGATGTTAATACTATACTGAAAACAGACAAAAAGTGAAGAATCATACATTGAATACAACATGTATATATTATACAGCATGCAACATATGCAGCAATTATTTTGTCAGTATTAGTGGCAGAAGAGTAACATTGCCTGGGGATATTTCTGTTTCTGTATTTTCTGGTGTGAGTACTAATGATCCTATATATTTCGCTAAAAGGGGAGAGTGCAAATGTGGCTGTGGAAGGTGGCCAAAGCATCTAATAATACAGTTTACCTTTCTAATGCACCATATGAAAAAAATTACCTGTATACCTGAAATAATCTGAGGCAAGGTTACCACTATCTGCATTGCTTTGCAGTTGTGAGCTAGGCAGATCCTGTAGCTGAATGTTTTGCAGCCAGTGAGTAAAGATTTCCTGTGTACCTTTAGAAGCTGGTGAACAATGATGGAGACATCTGGGCTTTCTTCATACATACAGTATTACAAAGTAAAGGTGTTTGAAATCCTTCTTGACTATAGCTGAGATGTGTTGTAATTACTTCGGATTATCAGTAATGGAAACTCTTAAGACATTTCAAGTTGTCCCTTTCAATAAAATCCCCTCTGATATGAATGAAAGCATAGTCTGACTCCTGCTTCCATCACTGCTTGTGATCAAGAAGGTGATGAGTGGTGTCATCTGCAAATTTAGGATGCGAGTGAAAGCAGGGATTTCACCAGACTACACTGTGGGATATATGTGTCAAACAATCAGAGTGAGCGGCACTAATCTGTACTCATTCACATACTCCATGTTTTTTCCCTTTTTAATGAGGAAAGGCACACATATTCCTAATGTTAGATTAAAGATGTAATTGAAAACAATAAGTAGTCTGTCACAAAAAGGATTTGAAAAATATTCTGAAATTCTGTCTGGACCTGATGCCTTATTGATGTTGATGCTGACTCATTTAAAATATCTCTCTTACATCATCATGACTGTTACTATACTCAGCTTATACCCGTACTGATGTTTACCAAATGTAATTGTTTACATGAAGTCATGGCTTTTTTATGTTTCCATGTCATCAACCTGAAATGTATGACTGTGAGCCTTCAGTAAATTTTAGATGTCAGCTATTGACCCACAGTTTCTTATTAAGAAATCACCTAAAAATCTCTATAAATTTCTCAATGTTTTAATGAAAACATCCTGCAGTTTTGCCTCCACGCCTTTTTTTCCAGCCCTGGACCACTTTTCTTGGTGGCTTTGTACATTTTATTAATTTTTCTATACGTTGGAAGTAGGAGAAAAGAATGATGGCCTGACTGTTCAAGGTCAGAGCAGGTTAGCCAGAGGTAAGTGTTCTTTTATCCATGTGTGATACAAGTGACATTGTAACGATCTGTCTTAAATTTGGTTTAGTAACATCAACAGCAACAGTAACAAGTTCCCTAGGCATGAACAGAGTTTAAACATAGGCCTGGGTACTTTGAAAAAAAAAGCATGTGTTATGTTATTACAATAAATCTTAAATAAAGATTTCTCAAATGTCATTCAACATTTTAAGGCTGCAACTAATATCAACATGTTCATAATAAACAAACACAATAACTAAATCCATCCTGCTCTAAATAACTCTCTCAAACCAGAGTGGATCTGTTGTCCTGGTTAGGCCTCAGTTCAAATTGCAAGGCCAGTCCAATGATGATTTTTTAAAAGAAAATATACTCTTTTGTATTTAAAAAATGGCCCATAAAAATGTAAAAATTTAAGTCATCAGTCTTGCAAGCAAGCCTGTTGTTTAGATGAATCTGTGACATTTCTACCGAGAGGACTTCAAGTTCCAGCAGTCAAGAGGAGTAGGCCTTACACAGGAAAGAATACGAAAATTTCAACGGATGACCAGAAGAATAGAAAACAAGCAGAAAGCTAAAACGAAACCAACATCAGTTTCTAAATCTAAACTTAAAAATCGTAATAATTGAAATCAAAGCAGTATTCAGAATTTGAAAATCATAATAACACAACTAAGACAAATACAAAGGCTTTTGTTTGAAATAGTTAGTGACACATCTGGCATAATGATTCTTGTAGTGCTGCTTTGATTACATCAACCACATTGCTTACAAGACCATATTCCATAGCAAATGTCAATGTGTCGTGATGATGACAATACAACAAGGCAGCATCCAGAAAAAAGAAAAAGGCCACCAAAACTCCTCACATTCAATGCAGATTCAGGACATAAAAACCCCATAGTTAATAAAAATACTTAAATAAACACGCTAAAATATGTCCATGTACAGAATCATAACAACCAGGGCCAAATCGAGGAGGTCTTTATCAGCAAATATTTGAAAAGGACTAGGTGTTCATAAAGAAAAAATGAGAGTCGAGCAGCAGCAGTCTTTCATTCACAGCCTCCAAGTGCCCAGTAAGTTATGAAAAGTGGCTGTTCTGTGTGATGTTGGTAAAAAGTACAAGGGGGCATATCTTTTGTTTGCAGAGTGCATTTCCATGTGTGATACATTTTGTCAGCTTAAAATAGCCATATCCTAAGTAATGTCATTCTCTCTATATACTTAATTTATTGTATATTTCATCCAACCAGAGTAAGATTCTCCTAACCAATGGGACCACCACCCTCTCTTTACCACAGGATTTTTAGCATACTAATGGCAAGTTTCACTAAGCGAAATGCAAAAATCTGTTTCAGATGAGCAAAAACAAAATGAACAAACAAAAATGGAAAAAAATAATTTAATGAATATCAATGAACTGTAGTTATAGTGGAAAACACTATTATCTATATTGTTTAACACAGGATGAGTACAATTAATTTAAAATAAATCTTTGTCTAATTTACATTACTTTATTGTTTACCTTCATTATGATACTGTAATTTAAAACCTTAAAACCTGAAGAGCTGAAAGAACCACAATAAATTTCATAATGATTAATATGTGTGTATAGATGTGTATGTACAGTGCTGCTAAGAAAGTGTTAAACTCCTATTTTTCATCTTCAAACATTACATTTTTGCTATAACACCCTTTTTCAGTCTTCTTGCTTTTGTTAAATAGAATGGGCAGAAAGAAACAGTTTGTGTATTGTTCACGAGATATGTGAGAATGCAATTGAAAAATGTAATCTTGAGGTTCACTTACTTCTGCACTTGAATAAAGTCGTATAGCTTAGTGGTAAAATCATGAGATAGAAAGTTAATCCATCAAATAACCAATCACCAGTATAAATTTACAAAAACCTTCAACTATCTGTATATGAAACCTAAACTGTCTGGTCTTACCCGTAAAGGCTAAGATATACATTATATATATATATATATTATATATATATTATACCTTGGATGGCCTGGAAGTGCTTTTCTATCAGAAGAGAGTTTTACCACCAAAGGGAAACTTTTTAAAGTTCTTCAGTGCACTGTATGACAAATAATAGGCATATGCGTTGTATGTTTTTACCTAAATGTGGGCCTCTTTCAGTACTGCAATCTTTGGCCACAATAAAGCTTCCTATGATTAAGTACCTCTTGATCACATCTAAGAATCTCCAGACCTCTACCGCTGCAGATGATTTCCAGTTAAATTCATGAGAAGATGGCCATGACAAATTCTTTAGCCTTAATTATGGTCATAACTGCTCAAGCTAAATTTGCATAGTTCTATAAAGGCAATTCTGCAGATGTTTGGTAGAACATTCTGTGGAGTGAAAAGTCTGTATTATAATGAAAACCTTGCACTACTAATTATAAAACTTATCAGGCAGCAATTTTGACAAAAGTGCCATGGATTTAGAATGCTTTTTAGAATGCTTTTTAGCATTTAGCTGTTTAGACCAAATTTACATAAAGGGTAGTAAGAGTTTACAATTGTCCAAAAATATTAAAGATACATGTGAGCCTTAAATCAACCTTTAGGTATGACAATAATCCAAAAATCACAGTATATCTTCCAAAGAATAAATTAAGAGGAGGATATTTAGTGGTTTTGAATGACACAATTCTGACAGTGGCTCAGAAAACATCTTGTGGCCCAGCCCGAAGAAGAGTGTTCATTAAACACACCCAAGAAGACAAATTAGTTTTACAGAGAAGAATGTCTTGAAGTAGATGTGAGAGGCTCATAGGGAACAACATGAAATGTTTAGTTGCTTTCACGGCTGATAATGAAAGTGCCACTGATTATTGAATTGAAATATTTAAATGTTGTTGCTGTCTAGATGTACGTTTAGAGAATTGGACTCCTCTTAACTTACTTGGAGGCAGGGATTAAATCAACATCCTTGAGAATTAAAAGCTAGTACTCTTCCTGCTGCTCTAGAATGCCTGTTTTCACTGAAATAGAGGAGACAGGACCACACTGAATTATATGGATATATTGAAGGCAGCAATCCTAAGGTGAAGGAGCAACGCTTTATGACAGGTTGTTTCTGTCAGATTCGCAGGACTGGTTTTATTTAGTTTGTGATTAATACTAAGGCTGCTGTGCCTAGTTCATTTTTTGCTGTAGGAGTGATGCTAACACTCTAAATGCAAGTAAAAAACTATTTTCATGTAGTGGAGTGAAAAAGTTGAGAAAATGAATCTAAACTATGTCAAAAGATGAACAATGGACTAACCAATGTATTTATGTTTGTGTGAGCTTCCCTTATTCATTGGATTGTCTTAGGGAGCCATTGCCCATCCTAGGAGAATTTGGGGTTAGGTAGGATGCAGTCTTGGACTGGGCAGCAGTTTTTAAATTCCATGAATTGTGTTAATAAGATAAAATGTACAAAAGGTTTCTGTACAAAAACTGAGAGCCATCCAGCACGTAAAATGACAAGGCTTAGAGAAGCAGATACTGAATAAACTACTGAAGTATTTCATGGAGGATGAATATTAACTCAAGGGATTCATGGTCAGGATATAGGAGGGTGAAGAAAAACTGGACATTTTTAAATGGACCTGTGGTGTACCTTCAATAGACAACTTCCCTCCTTCAGAGACTAATGCCATATGTGCCTTTTCCCTTTAAGTCCTTTATTGGATAAAATTAAAAAGGCAACCTCTTTGGTCTTTATAATATTTTATAAAGTAAATAGTGTTCTTTGTATGAGAAGTCATTGAAACGTTTTAATTAAACCATTAGTCCCACATAATTGACCAAGATTGTTTAAAGCAATACATGTCCTGCTTAAGTAGCATGAAGCTGTCTAAATGTAGTTCACCGTCTTGCCTGTAAGTCACTTTGTGCCCACAACTCCATTCTTTTTGTTGACACATTAGCATTTTATGTTGTTTAATTTTCTGTTGTCTGAACATTCCATTGAACAGCATCAATCAGCCAGCCCATGTTTTAAAACAAGTGTCTCGGTCATTTGTTTGACTTCTCAATGGTTTCTGTCAAATTAGAAGGTTTTGTTATTATGTTAGATCTCAGTCACTGAAGTATTAGGATTTCTTGAACTTAACCTCCTGGGAATTCCTCTTGAACGAAACTCACTTGCCACAAAATAATAGCAAATTGCATCTAGGCAGCATGTAATGTTAGAAAAACACATTGAAATCTGGACATAAAAACTGATACCCATTTTTGTGGAACAGTCAATAAGGATTTTGTTTCGAACCAAGAACTGCAAAAAAATCCCCAAATGACTTGGAGTGAAAGAAATAAGAAAAACAAATAGGTTTGCATAAACAATTCTTAAACTAGTCTTGTCATTACTTTGCAGTCTCTTCAGGGCATTGATAATCCGGATTGAGCAGAATAGCAGAATGGATACTGGAATGAGGAACCCAAAGACTTCCAATGGAATGACAACTGTTGGCTGCCAGGAATCATCGGAGAAATTGTGAAAACATCTGAATTCTTCAGTAGTATTTGTATTCTTGTGAAAGGTAAACACGGGCAGGACACCCACCAGAAGCATGATCCAGATTCCAATGCACGCAATACAGACATTCCTGGGTGATCTTAAGACTTTTGCTTTGAAAGGATGCTTTATAGAAATGTATCTGTCAATGCTGATGAATGTGATAGTGAGTATGCTTCCGTAAACACCCACAAAATATAAAGCCTCAAATACTGAGCAAGATGACTTGCTCAGTATCCATTTGTTTTTGGCAGCATACATTTTGAAAGGAAGTGGGATCAGCAGAAAAATGTCCATTATTGCCAAGTTAGTCATGTAGATTGTGGATTCTGTCCGCATTTTGAAAATAAAAATATACAAGGCAATGCTGTTCAAGAACACACCAACGATGAATGTTGGAATGTAAATGATTAACTGAATTGTATTGACCCATTCTTTCACCACTTCCATGTCACATTCCATTTTGGATCTGAAAGAGAAAACAACAGTGTAACAACAATCTGAACAGACAGATATAAAAATAAGTTGTTTCTTTCATTTGTTTTCAAAAAAAGTTCTGATTTTTCCTAAAAGTGATAGCATAAAAGAAAAAATTGTGTAACCAAATCATTGGCATCTGTCAAAAACTAGGTATGCAATCCCATTTCCCATGAAGAAATTCTTCAAAAATTACTGTCTTTAGGTTTTCTGTCCTGAATTACTTTTATAGATTTGATTAACTATTCACTTCTTAACCATTTTGGGTTACAGACTACTATATATTGCATTTAAAGAAAGAAATAACTTTAGGCAGAAAACTGTTATAAAGGGGTTTAATGACCATCAAGACAGAGGTAAGAGATGTTGATGAAATAAATGCACTGCAGGATATGGTATATCCATCACAGCAACACGGTTAATACAGAATACATATCTATGCAAAAGGACGAAGGTCCAAGTCTTTAGATTCCTGGTGCTTCCTGTCTTGCTATATGGTTGCGAGACATGGACGCTATCCAATGATCTGAGACAAAGACTGGACTCCTTTGGTACTGTGTCTCTCCAGAAAATCCTTGGGTACCATTGTTTTGACTTTATGTCAAATGAGCAGTTGCTCATGGAGTCCTGAATAAGGCACATTGCCTGCATTGTGAGGGAGCATCAGTTACTGAACATCAGCTATGTGGTGCGTTTCCCTGAGGGTGATCCAGCCCGTAAGATCCTCATTGTTGGGGACCCAAGTGGCTGGACCACCCATGTAACACCTGGCTGCGGCAGATAGAGGGTCTGGACTGGACCGCGTGTCAGACTGGGGAGTTGCAAACCTGGATCCCAAGTTGTTTTGTCTTGTAGTGGGTGCGGCAACGCACTGTACTAGTGCATGCTCCCCAACTTGACTTGACTTGACATGTCTACTGCTGCCACCCAATGACAACATCTTTATTGCCAAGATGGCTGCCAATGCTGAGCAAAACAGGCAAGTTTCACTAAAATTTGTTTTTCAAGTTATTTCATATTTACCAGACACATAACCCACAAAAAATGTCTATTTTTCGTAATTACAAAGATGTTAATTTGAGAGTAAACCTGTAATTCTTAGTACACCAGGAAAATCACATTTATTTATGCCTCTTATTCATGATATGCAAATTCCAAACACTCCTTTTTACAAAGCATCTTTAGAATTACAATTGTCCAGATTGTCATCATAATTGGCAAAGCGGGCATTGTACTGCAAGAACAATCACAGTGCATGGGTGACGGTTTGACAAAATGTATACACATGACAAAAAAGAGTCAGATTGTTTTTTCAGTAGAGATTGTGATTTACAGTACAGGCCAAAAGTTTGGACACACCTCCTCATTCAATGTGTTTTCTTTATTTTCATGACCATTTACAGCACTCCATCACTCACCTTCTTGGTCAAATAGCCCTTAGACAGCCTGGAGGTGTGTTTGGGGTCATTGTCCTGTTGAAAAATAAATGATCGTCCAACTAACCTGACTTCTGCACAACACAACTGCTGGTCCCAACCCCATTGATAAAGCAAGAAATTCCACTAAATAACCCTGATAAGGCACACCTGTGAAGTGAAAACCATTTCAGGTGACTACCTGTTGAAGCTCATCGAGAGAATGCCAAGAGTGTGCAAAGCAGTAATCAGAGCAAAGGGTGGCTATTTTGAAGAAACTAGAATATAAAACAAGTTTTCAGTTATTTCACCTTTTTTTGTTAAGTACATAACTCCACGTGTTCATTCATAGTTTTGATGCCTTCAGTCATGAAAATAAAGAAAACACATTGAATGAGGAGGTGTGTCCAAACTTTTGGCCTGTACTGTATATGTTAACTGAAAAGATAAATACATGAAGAATTAATGCATAAGCATGTTTCCAGACAAGGGCTAAGCACTTATCTTCATATATAAATGACATGAATTTCTGATAGCAAAATGCTTTTCTTTTGCAATTTTTCTTTGCAAAACAAAACACTGAGATTTGTTGCAAAACAAATTTCTCACAAATCACTTTCCTCATCACTAGTGGCTTCACAGAACACTGCTACCCAAACAGTGACAAAACACCTTACCACAAATTTCAGTGCCACCCCCTAGCCAAACTGGGGCCCTAAGCGTAATCGTCTTTGCTAGTTTTTCTCATGTCTGTATGGGCTTTTCCTTCAGGTACCATAGTCTTTTTTTTCTCCCAGATTGTACTAAGTAGTTTAGAAAATGGACGACATGATAATAAAATTGATTAAAAATATGCAATGGCATGTTTTTTGTAGAACCTGTATCACGTGTTTTTCCTTTTATTGAAACTAGTGGGTGGGTTGTGGAGTTTTCCATTTTCTCCCCATATCTACACTGGTTTTCTATAGATGCTGTACTTTTTCTCCTGCTTATCTGATGTATGCATGTTAATTGACAATTCCAGATTGGCCCGATGTGGGTTAAGTGGGTGGGCTCTGTGGTGAGCTGATGCAAGATTGCAAATGTTCTATTACATTATGCAGTAGCTGAGCAGTGACCATGTAAGAGCAATGACCTCAATACTTGCATTTAGCTGTGACTTAAATAGTGAGATAAGTGTTGAGTCGAGATTGTATCACTTCCTACAGAATGGCATTAATCTGAAAATTAGCTTTTCTTTTCCTTACCTCTACCTTACCTTACCTCCCTTACCGATGTTATGCACATGCACATGGGAGACAACTTGCAGTCTCTAGTAAATGTAATGACCTGCTGAGCCAGAGGTTGGCACTGTTCTCTGATCCCTTCCTTCTCTGCAGACCTGGTGATTGATGACCCTACCATCACTGATGTCATCTCCGGTGTATGTCCTTCTGGACCTGCCCCTTCCTACCATTTCTTTCATAAGTTAGCAAACCAGTTACCTACTTGGGTTCCATTTGGAGCATGACTGTAAAGATATCAGCTGTGTGTTTATTCTATTGAAACTGTCAAATTATACGGGGTTACTAAGTTGGTACCCCAAATCTTTGTCTGCGTTCTTTGTGTCATTTTACACTGTGTATGCCCTAAATAGGCTCAAACCTATTTTGTATGCTTTGAGAAGTACCTAGTGAAGATTTGCTTTATGAAAGGTACAATATAAAACAGTCTGTTTGAGCTAAAAGAGCTAAAAGTTACAAGGAAAAAACAATTTTATAAGGTCTATAAAACTACTAACTCCAGGGCTAATTAACTGTGTGGCTTATGAGTGTTACCTAAGTTAACCTAAAAGGCAGTTGGAGAGAAATAACACAGAAAATTTAAAAGCTGAGCCAAAGAGAATGTTTCAGTATTTTAGTAATAAAAGATCAGTCACTTTGTTCACATTAACATTTCAATAATGACTCAGTTAATTTTTTTTAAATGACTGAAAAGATTTTATACTCATTTCACCATTGTCAGGCATGCTTTTCACTATTGTTTTTATTTTTTTATTTCACATCAAGCACACTTTGTTTTACTCAAGTAATTAATGCTGAGAAAACATTAAGATATTTAAAAATGAAGGAAAAACAGATAAACAATATTGAATATGTCACTACAATGGCAGATTTTATCATTACTTTATTTGTATTGAAGATGTCAAAAATATGTCATCAGATTTGGCAGGATTTTATCACAAGAATTTTAGTGAAGCGTCAGTATTCTCTGCTATCTATTACTCTTTCAGGCCGACAGTGAGATTCATGCAACAGTTGCAAATGTGAGGCTTAGTGCTTTCTCTTAGGGCATACTTTTTCTTTCACAATAAAAAAAAAGCTCTATGTAATCGGAGTAGATGACCTGTCTCCATTTGATTTATCATTCACCTTTACGTCAATAAATAAGTGAGAAGACTACTTCTAAGTTTTTCTCGTGCTTCCTAGTAAGGAATAAGAAAAACTAAATGTCCAATGTGATTTAAAACAATGTCACAGCAGGTGGAGGTGAAACTGACTGAGATATTAATGTCTGAAACTTTCATGTTCGTCCCATGTCCACATGGATTTCATTATGGAACCTTACTAACCCACTAAAGTCCAAAAACATGCTGACAGCTCTAAATGTTCATTTGTGAGTAATAGCGTGTGGATGTCTCCACTTAGATGTTACCACCCATGGCACCTACAGAACAGCTACCTGCCTCACACCAAGTACTGGCCACACTGAGTTAGCTCCTTTTACTGTGAACTCAAGGAACAGTTAGGATGAATAGAATAAACTAAAACATAGAAAGAACAATGATACAAATAAGGAAAAAAGGAGTCCTCTAATGTAATTTAATATAGTGCCTGTCAATCACATGCAATCAAGTTGTATATACATTTGCACATGAGCCCAAATGGGTTAAGGCAGCCATTAGTTCAACTTAAACTTGCCAGCCTGACTTAGGTTTCCTAGAACTGAAATTAATGGCCTGTTCAACTTTCAAAATTCATCTGGAATGAAATTTAATGAAAAATTCTGTTTTTGGTCCAAATATTTAAGCCTTGTTTCTTCAAGCTGAGAAAAGAGATACAGTACATCAAAAATGTTTATGTCAAAGAATCAAAAAATTTAGATGCAGAAATATTTTTAAAAATCCAGAAATTAAACTATTCTAGCATTTCACCTTCCATTTTAAAGTTTTCTTTTTATACAGTCAACATCATGCTTGTGGAAAAATTCTTATTTGTTATTCTTCTTGTAAAAGGTTTTCTGCTATCTATACAGAAGAAACAGGCAAAAGGCTTGAGGATTTTTTTGGGACCATATGCCAGCCTTCTGCATCAAAGACCTCACCAAGTCTATTGTGGAGCATTTTGTGCCTTTTGATTATAGTCACACAGATGTGTCAGAGTGTGTGGACAGGGTATCAAAGACACCTTCTCAAGTAAACCACAAGCTAAACATATTCCTGGAGCACCAATTGACCGACTAACTTTCTAATATTTGCCTGTAACTCCTGATGGCTGTCCTTTGCCATTTTCATACATTAACAGACATACATGTGATGAAAACTCAACAGCTTTAAGGCGTTCCTAACTTTTTTTTAACCTATGAATTAACTGCTGCTTTCCTTGTTTATGTTTTATGGAATTACACTAGGCAAATTAATATTAAGCATTCACATTTTTTTCCCAGAAACTAAGTCAGAATTTTGTCTGCAGAGTCATCTCTTAGTCCAGCTCTTGGCTGCTTGGTCCCATTCCACACAAACTTGTAGCAGTCCCCCTTTTTCTCTGCATGGCTCTTTCTCAGTTCTCCTGCCCATTGCCTTCCTTCCCAGTTCTGGAGGCTTTGTTTTGACATTTGCTGCTTTGGTTTCGTAGGTTGCTTACAGTATAATGCAAGCCTGGCATTGGCATATCTACCAATTGCCAAAGGACTGCTAAGTAAGAGGAATGGAGAAATCTCATTCTGCCAAACAAAAGCATTGTTTCAGTCTATTATCTTTGATTTGAAGTGTGTCTCAGCTTTCTCTAATCTTGTTATTTCACCTCCACTTCTTTGAAGCTTTTTCATTTGCTTTAATTTAATTTAGAACTCTAGAATTAATGACTTATTTCAATTTGCTCATTTGAAGGATTTCAAAATTCTTTCCAAGAAAGATATGTGACAAAAATTATTATTTGCTGCCTCACTTCTCTCATTTGAAGTTCAAATCCAATGTCAGAGATCTAGTTCTATTAATTTATGTATTTATAACCATTGCACTTTCATTCTCATAACAATTCAGGATTAAGTATTTAATCCACATCACTCTGACGTACAGCTTTGTGATACTGTATATATTGTGAACCAATACACAAGCATATTCCTAGAAGTGAACCCTCTCCTTGGATCATGACCTTGGAATGGTAAGAGGTAGTTGTGCAATCCAGTGAGAGTTATTTCACCAAGAGCTTTGTAGTTCTATTAGACAGGTTTTCAAAGATAACCCAAAATAACTTGTTTTTGGTGGATAAAGAGTTTTGTCTCACCTTGAAGAATTTATAAATATAATTAATGGATCAGCCTCAAATCCCATGTTTGTCTGGCTAGCCACTAAAGGGTTAACAAAGAAAAAAGATATTTCACAAACATCGCATCGAAAAAGAACAACAAAAAACGACGAGAGAGCTTGAACAAAAATTAAATTTGCTAGAAATTTCTTGACATAAGTCAGCTGATGTCAACCTAGGGAAAGAAATCATTAACTCAAGAACACATTTTAACTCTCTTCTCCTATGGTAGACCGAAATACAAATACATAGAACAAGACCACTATATTATGGCTCATTATCAAAATACTAAGTGCTTACTTGCTGCTTTAAAAAAATGTGAATCCCGGGCCACTATTACATCTGTCAAAATAACATCTGTAAAGTAACCTATTAAATAATGAGAAATAAATAAAGCAATGTTCATGCTCTTTGCAGAATGGTACACATCACAACAGGACAAATATACAGAGGACATTAATGATTTTCTGAAATATGCTCAACTTCCTAAACTTTCAAAAGAAAAATGTGAACGATTTGAAGCACCTTTCTCAATTACTGAATTATTAGACTCTCTACAACCCCTTAAAAGAGTAAACCTCTCAGTCCAGACAGGATTGGGACAGATGCCAATTTGAACCTTTAGGATAAACTTGTGTAACCACTGCATAATATGTTAACACAAGCAGCAGCATTTGGGCACCTACACCTATCTTTAAATACCATGGCCATCACACTAATTGTGAACCATGAAAAACTAGCTGATGAATGTCCAATTTCTTTAATAAGTATGGATATAAAAATATCTGCAAAATTATTAGATATTCCTCAATAGATGATCATCAGTAAATTAATTTACCCTGATCAAACTGATTTTGCCCCTACCATGTGCAGTGCAGATAGCATTCAATGTGTTTTGCATGTGTTAGAATGGAGCTTGAAAGCAGAAGTACCTGCAGCTCTGTTTTCTTTAGAAGCAGAGAAAGCATTTGACAAACTCAACAGAACTTTCTTGTGGAAGACGTTGGAACAATTTGGTTTTGGAATATATTTTTAAAAACTGATTGGAATACTTTACTCATCACCTAGCTTCTCTGTGATAATAAATTCAGATCTGTCTTCTCTGTTTTTGTTATGTTGTGTGGTTCACCAAGGCTGTCCAATCTCATCACTTCTTTACATTCTCTCACTGAAACCTACAGCAGAAGTTCTCCGGAAAGCATCAGATATTAAACCAATGACATTATACAACACAAAACACAACATTTCACTATATGATGATGCCATTTTACTGTTTCTCGGAAATGTCCCATTCTAGATATGTATACTCTCAGTACTAGACTTGTTTAGATTTAATAATTCATTTCAGGTCATAAAATCAACTACACCAAATTGCAATCATTGCAGTTAAACAAAACTGCTTATATGATATCTTACCCTATTGCAACTATTATTGTGAAATGGTTTAAATATTTAGGTATTGATATTACATCCTCATTAATTGAATATTTTGCTTTGAATTATTGTCAGATTGTAATGTCTATTATACATTCTACTTCCTCCTTTGAATCTTTGCTCTTATCCTACCTCTCCCACTTATCAATAATTAAAATGTCACTGCTTCCTCAGATTAACTAAGTTAGCACTATGATTCTGTTTCAACCCCCCAACTCGTCATTTGCAGGAGCTGGGCAGCATCCTATCCTCATTTTTTTCGTACAAAAAGCACCCTTAGGTAAAACACAAGTCCTTAATCAGAGCATGGAAGGAAGGCAGGGTCACACTTTCAGACCTTGAACTTTATCATGAATTATATCAAGTGGCATTTGATCTTCACTCAGTTTGGAAAAGGATGAATGTCCACCTTTTTACCTTCTTGGCACCTGCTACAAAATAAAGGCGTTTTGTCACAAATGCTCACTTCTGTCTCGTTTTACCACTTCAAATCCCACACAGTGCTTTTAAAGTTTCCCTCTTTAATTATAGAAGTAGAGTGTTGTACCGTGTTAGCCATAGATTGATAGAATTACAATTAATTACAATCAATTAAGCATGATGCTCTAAAGTTAGAGAACCACATTGGAGAATGCCTCAAATTATATTCTCACTGTTTTACATGATCTCAGTTAATGTTGGGGAACATTCTATCTATTTTGCAGGTTGGGCACAAAACAGAATTCTTTTAGTAGGGGATATTTTTGGACCTACAGGAAGGAAATTATTTCATAATATTCACAAAGAATATCCCACCACTATCTTTTTTTTTTTGCTACTTGCAAAGTAGAGCTTCAATTATAGCCATCAATACAAACCTGTCTACTCTTTTACAACTATTACAGTTAGGTCCATACGTATTTGGATAGTGATACGATATTTATAATTTTGGCTCTGTGAACCACCACAATGGATTTGAAATGAAGCAATCAAGATGTGATTGAAATGTAAACTTACAGTTTTAATTCAAGGAATTTAGCACATATGCGTACATTGTATGAGCCATTTAAAAAAGACCCAGGGGCTCAAATTTTCAGTATTTGGACAAGTCAACATAATCATGAACATAATGATCATTTTCAATATTTTGTTGAATGTCCTTTTCAGTCAATGATTGCCTGAAGTCTGGAGCCCATGGCCTAGTGCTGGATTTCCACCCTACTCTTAAGGTGCTGCTTGTTCACTGGACTTCCTGCATCATCCTGCACCTTTTGTCCATAGTCATATCATTAGTAAACACCAGTGACCCACTTCCATTGGCAGCAACAGATGCACATGCCATAACACTGCCTCCATCATGTTCACACACAATTCCTTCTCTTCTCCATACTCTTCTCCAAACATCATTCTGTATATATTGACCTTAGTTTCATTTGTCCAAAGAAAACTGTCCCAAAACTGGATTGGTTTTTTAAAAAATATTTTCTGGTAATCTGTCCTTCCTATGCTTGAGGCTTACCAGTGGTTTTGCACCTTGTGGTAAACCCTCTGTATTTACTTTCATAAAGTCATAAAGTCTTCTCTTCTGACTGTAGACTTTGACAATGATAGACCTACATTTCGGAGATTTTTCATGGTTTGACTAAAAGATGTGAATTGTTTTTTCCTCATCACGGACAGAAGTCTGCAGTCATCCAGCACAGTTGTCTTCCATGGTTGTCCAGGCCTTCTGATGTTACTGAGCCCACCAGTGTGCTCCTTCTCTTTAAAAATGTACCAGATGGTTGATTTGACCACTCCTGGTGTTTCTGCTATTCGTTGGATGGGTTTGTTTTGTTTTCTCTGCCTAATGATGGCTTATTTTTACTTGCAGGGAGAGATCTTTGGTGCTCATATTGAGAGTTCACAGTGACAACTTCCAAATGCAAATTCCACACTTGGAATCAACTCCAGACATTCTACCTGCTCGAATAGTTAATGTAATAATGTGGGACTTGTTGACACCCAGCTATGGAACAGCTTGTCAGTCAATTGTCCAAATAATTTTGAGTCCCTAAAAATGGGGGGACTATGTATAAAAATGACTATCATTCCTATCTGTTAAACACTTTTAATTAATGGTGAAAGTCTACACTTCAATCATGTAATTATTACTTTATTTTAAATCCATTGTGGTGGCATACAGAGACAAAATTATGAAAATTGTGTCACTGTTCAAATACTTATGGACCTAACTGTATATAGTTTTATGATAGCCCTTGGTCCCCAAACTAGAGTGATGGATAAATGTGCTACGTGTTTCTAAATGATAGTGAAATAGAACCATCTGCAGTATTATTGAGATGCCAATCTGATTTAACAGATGTAAATATACCAAGTTGGGACATGGTGTTTTCTAGCATTAAGAAGACATCAAAAACCAAATCCCCAGATGGTAAATATAATGTTGTTCATAGAACATATATTACTCCCAAGTTAAAACATCTTAGTGGGCTTACCCACCACCCTTATATACTTTTTCAAAATAAAAATTTTGAATCTTGTATTCATATTTTCAAGTTACATCTTGAAATAAATACTTAAAACTGATTGTTCAAACTATGATTGCTTTTTAGAAATAATAATATTATCATTCCATCTCCTCAGTTGTGACTTCTGTTAGATTTCTCCTCTATACAGTTGTCCCATTCACACACAAAAAATACTTTCTTTAGCTGCAAATGCTGTTAAGCTAATCTTAATATCGAAATGGAAACAACCTAATTTTTTCACTGTGCTGTACTGCTTCAAGGATTAATGGCTCCACTCAAGGGACAGTTACCTCCTGGTCTCAGTGGGAAGATTTTGATAACTGAGGTGTGATTAATATTCTTCTTAAAAGGTAAGAACATTTGTCTCTCTTATAGCTGTCCTATGCGCAGGTTTCTAGAGGATAAAAGTGCATGTCTTGTTTATGATTTTTACTCAATTGTTGTTAATTTATAATTGGATCACACACAGGGGATGGGGTGCCTATAGGTGATGGGGTGTAATTTACCTCTTGAAATACAGTTAATGTCTCTATATGCAAGCCGAACAGAAAATATAATAGAAATAATGCAACAGGGTTTGTAAACTGCAGCAGTATGCTATAATCTCTGTACTTTATTGGACTGTATACATAATAAAATGACCATATTTAACTTAAATCTGAATTGGAACATTTTTATTTATTTATTTTTTATCTTTTTTATCTTTTTATTTTTTGACTTGTATGTTAAACATATCACCATACCCTGCTTATATATTTTTTCTTTCCTTATTTTGATATGGAATCTTAAAACTTTTTGCTGTGCCTTAATAATTAATGTAATTATCTGAATATGGTTTATATGGTAACCTATGTATTTCACAATAAATTTCAATTAAAAAACAATACAGAATTTAAGTCTTCCCATAATAGTTCTAACAACAAATTAGAAAATAACACCCAAGACAAAAATGCTGCTGGATGCCTTTTGCAGTCAAGTACCCAATGGCAGGATGATTTACTTAACCTAATTAAGGCTTAGTGTGAAGAAATAACGTGGAGTTGCCATGTTTTCTCATATCCAGCACTGGAGTCATCTGTAATGGCAGAGGTGTGATAAGTACTGTATGTGCACATCAGCTTTCGATACAGTCTTAGTTCCTGTAAACAGTCTTTTGGTAAGTGGAACACTGTCTCACTCGTAGGAAAGAAGCCATAGTTTGTGAAAGAAGGAGAAAACTACTGTCAAAAGTTAGTTGTATTTACCTTTACAACACAGCATTAGCTCTGGAACCAGAGTTCTTAACTTGGTGCAATCAAGTCACTCTCCAAATCTCAAATGGCACCACAGAAAAGGCCCAAGATTGTTGCAGGGGTAATGACAAGCTACTGGCAGAACTCATTTTGACTGTTGTTTTTGCATATGCACCTAATAGCTTTTCAAGGTATTCAGCCTTCTCTAGATAGAGCTTCTTAAAAAAATCTTAAAAAAGAAAGTACTTCCAGGAGGAGTATGGTTTGGAGGAAGTGCCTACCGATTCTAAATGTGAATAATTAATTGTTATTTTATTGTGAAACTCAAGGTATTGTCTACATAATAAACATCATGCTAAGACACAGGACTGCTGACTGTATCTGTTACTAATGTATTATAGGTCGGGGTGACCTATTTTTAGTCATGCAAAGTGACCTGAGGTCATATATTCTGGACACTCGGTTAGGAAGAGGTGCTTGTCTGCTACTCCTTGATGGAGACTTCAACTCTTGTAGCTAGAAGATCTTCTCCTGTATCTTGGAGGAAGATGAATTAGTTATAGACCTTGCTGAAAATCTCTATAATTGCCAGTTCTTCAAAGAGTTGTTGCCAAAATGTTGTTGGCATATCAATACATTAACCTTGGGATGTATTGGTGGACAACAAAGGTGCCAAAAGCCATTTAAATTAAAGAAAGATACCTTTCATGTAATAGTAGATGGCTCATCATGTACAGACAAATGCTGCCGGGTTTTTCCCCATTTTTTGTGTGGGAACATTTAGTGATATCCTTAAAAAGTGAATGAAACCCTCAGAGTATATTCCATTTAGTTTACAGGTTAAATGTGGTAACCTGGTCAATTTCTATAACTGAAGGCAGAAAGACATACTAAAAAAATCTTGTGGCAAGGCTACAGCAGTGGGTGCGATCCAATCAGAAAATGCTGAAAGTGCTTCATTTTGTGGGTGTGTCTTACTCAACAAAGTGTTATATGGGAGGCTGAAACTCTGCCTTGAGGATATGCAAGTGGTAATAGCCTTTAGTAAGCTGAACTACAGGGTATGTTTCAGCTGATGAGTAATCACTTAGTGTCTTAACTCCAGGGATGCCGCAAAGTGCCATTTGCTCCCCGTGTTTGCTGAGTGAAAATCATGCTTGCATACCTGATGCTAAGTTGAGTTGAATCTTTTTTTGGGGTGACCGCAGCCCAGCTTGTCATTTTTCAGAACAGGATATTAAGTCACAAGTGAGACTTGGATAGTATTCAGTTCTGAGAGTTGTGGCACTGCGGTGAAATTTATAGATCTTGTTTTCCTCTTGGCTATATCAGACTGTAATCTTCTACATGTAACTGGGGTAGTTTGTGGCCAAGGTGAACTGGTTTAGAGAAAAACCAGCACCTTAAAATCTGAAGACATAATTCACACCTAGAAAACAGTGGCTTGCTCTGTGCAAGTAAACAAATGCACTGTGTAAATTATAAGTCTGAATATCTTGGAGTCAATTTCATTGGGAAGCACAGTGCTGATCAAGAGATTGATCAAAGAATCAATGCACTGGCCATAATTTTGCAAGCAATGCAACAGACTGTTATGGAAAAGTAAGAATTTAGTCCTTCGATAATGCTTTCAATTTAACAGTTAATCTAAATCGCTATTCTCATCTATTATTTGAAAGAAAATAAAACATAGCATAAGATCTTCATAAGTAGCTGAAATAAGATTCCTGGTCAGGACAATACGGTGAAGAGCTCAACAATAAGAGAGGGCCTTCCAGATCAAGAGGATCTAGTTGAATGGTTTGTAAATCTCTCTAACAGATGACAACTATGTTAGTTTATATCAGGAACATTCTACTTTGTGGGAGATCCTGGGGCAGCCTAGGCTATTCTGTACTACACTGTTGGTCAGTGAACATTTGGAAATTCTACAGGAGTTCTTGAGGATTGTTTGCTATGGACAGAATTTGATAAAATTGACGTTACATTATACAACTCCTAGTCGTGGGGTATGTCAGATTTGCTGACTAAGTTGCTGATCTTGTCACCAGACCATGTCAAGTTAAGCAACTGAAAATTGTTGCCCATGTCACCTTTACTGAGTGAGTGCCAACCTAGAGTGCCAATAGAGTACTTGCCTCTATTGAGAACCAAAAGAGTTCTGCCTGATGTAGCCAATGTTGTACAATGGGTAAACAGGTACAGCGAGTTAAGTTGCAATCTCTGCCCCTTTTTCCCATTCTGTCTTGGTACATAAAACATATGACAACAGACAGATTAGTTTATGTTCTGTTTGTGGGGTCCAAAACACTTTTGTTCCTTATTCCTTGTCACTGCATTCAATGCAACGTACTTCCAGATGAGCATTCTTTGGTTGCCAGCTCTCATGCACAAACAGCCCGCCTCTACGACTAAAGACAAAAATCAAACCTGTTTGATTTTATTGGAGTAAGTCACAGACTAGTTGGACTGAGTCACTTGGTATGTCACATTACACAACTCGTTTCTCTGACTGCCTCTGACTCACTAGGATTACGCAAATGAAGGCTGAAAATCATTGGAAAATTCACGTCATGTATTATAGCCTTAAATTGTGAAATGCCAGTAGAGCAAGTGCAATAAGAAAAGTAAGGAAACCGAAAGGAAAAATAGTAATTTAGAATGAAAGGAGTAAGTGGAGTGAACTAAGTAACAGTCAACAGATTAAGAATAAAGATAGTGTGCAGATTAATGCAAGTAATGCAAGTTAGAGATCTAAGGAGAGAAATGAAGGCAAGTAAAGTGAGGTGACTAAACAAATTGATGGGAGTATTGTATTTTAGTTGCTTAAGTAGGGGATCTGCAAGTAGGGTAAGGAGGGTGAGAAGAGCAACATGGGTTAGTTTCATGAATAGAAATCCCAGCTGTGACAGCATGAACAGTAAGATAATTATGGAAAGTCATGTGAGTCAGCAGTATAAGGAAACTGAAAGTAATCTGTGCTAATGGTTTAAGGAAAGAAAATACAGTAAAGAGAGTAAGTGGAGTAATACATAAATGGAAAGTAATTCAAGTTAGTGGAGTAAGATGGTAAAAAACAGTGAGTCAAATAGAAGAAAGAAGTTTAAATGGAGGCAGAAGAAGAGACCTTTCAAAATAAGATGAAAATGGAGAGTAGCTAAACTAAAGCATGCTGTATGTAGTTAGATTGGGTATATTCAGATTTAAGCATTTTGTTCACATATTAACAAAAGTGAAATCTGGAAATTGTTAGAACTCCTGTTTGTGTGGAATTATTGTTTTAATACAGCTTTTTTCGGGTTGGAAGTGTGTTCTTACAGGGATGGCACATGTCAAAATGTTGAGCAGAATTATGGTTAAGGCAATATTTTAAATTAGTTTGAAAGCGCACATTTGCTTGTACCTTATATTTATTATATTAGCTATATTATTAGGTGAGGTTAACTATAAAATAGTTATTTGTAATTTATGGTAATTTGCCAGATGTTACCCTGAGAAATAACAGGAAATGTGTAACTTGAGCATTACTGTCACAATAGACACCGCTTTCTATTTTTGTAATCAAATTTATTCATATTGCAGAATTGAAGCATCTGTTCTTTGCCTTCTCCTCACTGTTTTTTTTTATTTAAATGAATTTAAAATGAGTAGATCCACAAAACTATTTGCAAGAAGGTAATTTTGAGTATAGTATAGCAACCTGGCATTGTGTAATTCTCCAGTTAGGTTGTAGGGGATTTGCCGTGTTGTCTCATTGTGTCCACTGCAGCTAGGTTAGAGAATGCCTGTTCTTTTGTGTCGGACTGTCTTTCCAGCTAAGGTACAGCTGGATTGTCATTTTGTCTCAGTGTGATTACTCTGGCTAGTATATAGTAGGCCTCTACTGGACTGTGCACAACAGGTACGGTAGAACAGGCTGTCCACTCTCGGTGGGGTACAGAAGGCTTGTTGCGTTCTTTCTCTGAGCTCGCCTTTGATCTACTCACCTTGGGGCTCCAGCTAGGACAGAGCAGGCCTGTAGTGTTGTCTCAGTGTGCCCACTTTACCGATTGTCTCAGATCATGTAAACTGCAGTCTAAATAAGGTCCCTCGTAGAAGTGAAGCTGTTGGTAAGTGTTTATCTCACAATCTAATTATTAGTGGCCTATTAGTCATTTTCAGATGCTTCCCCAAGGCAGTGTATGGGAGAAAAGATCATGTGTTTTAGTATTATTTCGCACACTGTTACTTTGCATCTAGCCAGACATGGTGTCATGTCTAATGTTTGAGGAAGTTCCCTTCCTTCTACACATACACACATGACGACCAGTGACAAAGAAGGGCAGAACTGATTATGATCTGTCTGAAAAAGGTTGGGCAAAATGTGCGTGAGACACTAGCTGTGAATAAATACAAGCCAGCAAAAATGTAATGAATAGGCCAATACATGTGGGTTACAACCTTGGCAATTTACAAAGAAGTTAACAAATATTATATAAAAAAATGGGTCAAAGGAAAGATGATTTGCCATTTAGAAAACTGTAATTTCTAGACACAAATTACATACATAATTACAGAAATAATAAAAAAAAAACTTTTACAGAAAGTTATTTCTGTGCCTGAAATAAATGGAACAGACATTCACGAGATTGGTAGATTAAGTTCTAAAATGCTTCACAATTTAGATTTGCAAATGCCCTTCCCAACAAAAGCAACTTTGAAAGGTTAGTGAAGTTGTAAAAATATCAGCTTGCTTGTTTCCTCACATAGAGGAAGTTATTGGAAGTTTTATAAAATGTAATTAAATATTAGGGCACATTAAGAGAGCAGTTTCGCAACCATAGGATTAGTAGCTGTTGCTTGTTTTCTGCATTTAACAAAACTGTCAGTCATTTTCTTAACTGCTTAGTTCTGAACAGGGTTGCAGGGGGTGCCAGAGTTTATCCCATCCAGCACAGAGAGCAAGGCAGGATCAAACCATGGACATGGTACCAGTCCATTGCAGGGCAAACACACACACAGAGACGTGCACACACACACACACACACACTCCACACACTAGGGACAATTTAGTATCGCCAATCAACCTAACCTGCATGTGTTTGGACTGTGGGAGGAAACCCATGCAGACATGGGGAGAACATGCTAACTCCACGTATGGACAACCTGGGATGCAAACCCTGGCCTCCTTACTGCGAGGCAGAAGCCCTACCACTGCGACACCCTTAACAAAACTGCCTTTAATTAATTATTGATCTCTTCCTATATTTTAGCACTTATGAAAGATGAAAAATAAAATGTAAGATACATAGAGTAAAATATCTCATCATCTTTAATCTGCTAGTTTAATAAACTTATTGAGATGTCTTTAAAATACGCAGATTTGTGTGATTCAATAAGCCAGAAATCCAAACTCTGTAAAGGTCACATATTTGTAAAAGTGTACATTTACAGGGTTTAGCTGATTTCTAAATCTGAGGACACTAAGATCATTAGTGTGGCCCTGGAAAAAAAAATCATCCTCATAATCATCGATGTGTATTTCTCGACATTTTCAATCCTTCAAACTGCAGAATCCTGAAGGCAAAGAGTAAGAGAAGGAGCTGAATGGAATGGCTAGAGCCTCATAAATGAGGTTTGCTATCACCAAGGAGTGCTGGTGAGGACAGGATGCTTACACACATTTTGTATTTATTTCCATCCAGCCATTTACTGAACCCACTCAATTCAATTTTGAGGTTGCAGAGAGGGTTGGAATTTATCCCAACAGTACTGCATGAATGTGACAGAGTGCAGTATTTGTAGTGAGGAGTATAGATGCACAATGAATTTCATTTGATGTTTAGTACAATTGTAGATTTACTGTCTAATCTGCTTGTTTAATTTTAATATATTTTTAACCAAAATGGGTTTAAAATTGACGGCAGTTAACAATGAGCTTGCACAGGTTTAACTAAAACCTAAAATAGATTGCACACAGCTTTTTTTAGAAACTTTTGAAACTTGGTCAGATATCCTAAACCTGCCTTATTTTCTTCAGATGTTTCAGGATGTTTGTTCACTGACTTGGTGTTCAGGACAAGACCCAAACTAAAAGATTCACTGCAGCCATTAACACCTTCATTTAGAAGCTTATCAAATTACTGAGCCTGTTTTAATAACAAAGCTGCAGAGAATGTGAAAGAAGCTAGGGGTTCATCTCCAACAGCAAAGTAGGTGATTGAGGTGCCTGCCTCACTGGATGTGTAAAGGGCACAAAAAGAGCTCACTGCTTTTCATTCATTCATTTTCCATCCCAGATTATCCTGTTTAAGGTCACAGGAAGTTCTATCTTTAACTGTATTGCAGGAAAAAAGCCAAACCTGAACAATCTATCATCAAATATCAATGAGAACGAAATGCACTTGCTTATTTGTTTATTATACCCAACCATAATATCAATATCTTTAATTAAAAAAACTTTAGGAACACAAGCCTGACTCTCACTCTGAGAAACACAGGATGGCCTATGTGATCACAGCACAATATTTGGTTGTCAGTTCTGTCTTCATTTAGTGAAACTTTAACAGTTTCTATGTGGCAGTTTATTCATTCAGGTGTCCAAAAGTCCAAAATTGTTTGTTAATCTAGTTATTTCAAGGGCCCAACAATGATATAAAGTGTGGATCACATGTTAACACTAAAATACATCATCATTTCTTTATTTCAGTAAACCACCTCATTCAAGCACATTAAAGGTATTTTTAAAAAGTGGTGAAAGTATGAAAGGTGTACAAGTGTATCATTTTCAGTAAAATGTGAGGGATGCTCAGTTAGTTGTATTAGTACAACCTGTTTAGGCTAGAGCTACAGGTATTGCTATTTGTGTACATTTTTTGTACTTATTATCATAGTTTCTGACTTTTTACATTTGATTTTTTTTTTTGTTCTCCTACTCACACTTAAGCCTAGTGGCCTCTTTTAGCAAAAAGCCACAGCAGCGAATGGATGGAATGGCACTACCATCAGTTAACCTGAACCCTTTCAAATGACATCAGACCACCACTGCCTAGACGGCTTCCGACTCTGCACTGGAAATTTTCTCATGACTGTTATGGCCACCATACAAGAAGGTTTATTTAGTTTTAATTGCATATCACTGTTTAGGTTTAGTTTTCTTCTCCAGAAGTACATGGCATACTTCTGTTATATGGTAAAAATTGTGTATTTCTCTATTTCTGTGTTGACGACTATGATTGTACTTATGTGCTTTAAAGATAAGTTCAATTGAAAAACCACTAAAAGCTCTTCAGAACCAAAGCTATACAACCCATAGTTTGCTTTTCAAATAAAATGAAATATTTAAATGGTAAAGAAGTCATGGAAACATGGTTTTAGTAATGCTGGCAATATTCAGTAATGGAATAAGGACAGCAGCGAGATGACCATGTTGGAAAAAGGAATTCATAATATAAAAATGACAATACAAATAGTGAATATAACTGAGACAAGTCAAAGCGGTGCTACCTAAATGCTGCAAAACATCAGCAAACATACATACAGGCTGTTTATGCATTGCACATCTGAAAATGAGTGAACATTTTCTTAATTTACACAGAGCTAAAAAGTATTTAAGAAGATAATAAGCCCCCTGTCTCATGTGAAGATGACAGCTTTGGTCAAGAGCTGCAAAGACTAAGCGAAATGTGGTTTTCTACAGCCTTGTTATTTTAGGAGTTACATGAAGTTATGTTCAGCCTGTGCGTTTATCAGTAGCAATTGTAGCACTTTTGGAAGTAGCATTGAAGTTTTTCATTACATAAATTTATCCTGATCGTCTGCACAGTCATTTTGAAAAATGGGTTTTTTAAATTTACACTTTGTGTAGGATTTTTTAACTTGTCAACTGACTATCTAGCATTTGATAGTAAAATGTCACAGCTTTCCCTTATTGTAAGCAGATTTTTTTGTCTTTAACATCAGATTAATACAAATTCACCAGCCCATTAGATAATTATGATAACAATGATTTAATCTTCTTTTGTTTTAAAAGGCAAAGAGTAGTAATCAGTTTAAATACATGCTTCTTCTCAAAAACACAACAGCGTTAACTCTGTAAAGCAAAAGTAAAGCAAAACTTCCCACTGTCAGTTTGAAAATAAATTCCTGTCCATCAGTAAATCAATCTGCCTAAAGCATAAATAATAACAACAAAGGAAACATTGAAAAATTAGCATTGCTCCATACCTGTTGACTGCCGACATGTCTGATGTTTATGCTTCGCTTTTACACTGCTGCATGTACGAGATAAGTCAAGTGGCTTCTTTGAACTTGGCCAATGCCGCTTCCTCAAACAGTGATGAAATTCTGGATGCCCCAACGCCCCAAAGTGTGCAACAGCAGGCTTCTGTCTTGTTTTTTGTTTGTTTGTTCTGATCAGATTGTGCAGAATTTAAATTTACAGTGACAATAGGAATCTGCAGTCCAAATTCTAAATAAGCAATCATTCATTTTCAGCTTATGCAGAGAGATGAAATTCAGCTTTTTCTTTTGGATAATGTGACAAATTTACAAGAAGCTACTACTTTAAAGCTTCTCTTTCTTCAGGAACCTCTTTTAAAATATGTTGCGTGACAGATTCTAGTGTGTGGTTAAAATAATTTGTTTCAGTGGGTGTTGATGCAAGAATGAAACTGGCATGCAGAATACAGCACACTCATTCTCATCCCTAAAGTCAATATGTATACTGTCACTATACTGCCTTCTTAACCAAAGAGATAAAAAGGCAGATCTGTTAGAGGAAACCTCAGCAAAACCTAAAAAAAAGAAAGTTTTGTACTTAAGTTTGCCTTATATATACTGTATAAATATATCTAACATGGCACAAAAATATACAGGATACATCAGTATTTTTTAAACTGTAAGTAATCATAACAGATTTCAAAAATATTCATAAAAAGTGTTATTAACTGTAGCATTCCTTAAAAAGACTGTTTTAAAATGTGTGGACAATTAATTTCATTCTTAGTATCATTAATGAGAGGTAATGCTCACTAATATTTATAATTAATGTACATTTAGTTGTGTCTTCTCGAATTGTTATTGTTTGTAAAATGTTTAAAATACAATAGGGAAAGATAGGCTGTTTTCTATTATATTGGCATTATTTTAATATTCATTTTATTCATTTTCAGGTGTGTTGACTAAATTTAAAATATGATTACATTTATTACATTTTTTTTACTAAACAGCCATGAAAGCAATTAAGTGTAGCTTTAAAATAAAATCTGGGTGAACACATCTTAAAATATTTTAATAAGCAGTTTTAATTTTGGTTAGTTATTATTCGTTTAGATATTCTTCTTTAAATAGTCTCTTTGCCTAATCATTTAAGGATAGAAATGTCTGGACCTTGTAATACAAGGGGCAGGAGGAAACCATTGGAAAATGTGACAGAAAACTTAAACTTTTTCCCTAAACTTAACTAATTTAAACCAAGTAGTGTTAAGTCTATAATCAGATTATTATAAAAGTACGTGGATTTGTTGATTGATTACTTTATTTAAGTTTGTTTCCAAATTATTTTTATTTGTTTTTGACATAATCTTTTTCAGATACTCAAACAGTGCCTATAAAGAAATGTTCATACATTTTGTAAAGCAAGTAGAGGGCACTGAGAGATGGAAGACTTAATACTACTTATTACACTACTGTGGACCTTTATGATGGTTTATTACACTGCTTATGACAGATGTGCCAATTTTACTGCGCTTGTTCTTACTTAAACTCTATCAGTCTCTTAAAATGAAATGTTATACTAAAGCCCCATTTACTGGTCATTTGTAAATATTCTTTAAATACATCTTCATAAGTATATTGTATTTGGAGTATTTGCATATAAATGGAATTGTCTTGAATTTGCAAAGTAACATATTTCAGTTCCTCTTAAGCTTAAATCATCAGACAATCAAATAGATAAAATATAGATAAATATAACATTTTTGTGGACTGATGATTAAACAAGAATTAAATTCGACAAAAAATGAAACATCTTTCAGGCAACCTGAATCTTTTGCTTTGTATGGTATATTTAGCTTTAGTTTCCATGGAGAATTGCATAACATTACAACATGCAAGAAAAGTAAATGTACCTATCCCACACACAAGCTGGTATAAGTAAAAGAAAATGAAATATTGCCAGTATTACAATAATACTAATAACTGGTAATAATGACAATAATAATAATAATAATAATAATAATAATTTAAAAAGATAAAAGCATTCATATAGATAGATAGATAGATAGATAGATAGATAGATAGATAGATAGATAGATAGATCAAACAATTATAAGACTCACAAAAGAAAAGATTAGACTGAACAGTACAAAAACATTGGGGGCCGTTATCTCCAGTACATGACTCTTAGTAATTAATTATGATAATAGAAAAATATTCTAAACCTGCTTTATCCAATTTGAGGTCATCCTGTGCCAGTGCCTGTTTCAGCATGCATCAAGCACAAATAAGGAGTCAACCCACGAGTATACAAAGAAAAACGCTCACAGATGAGGAGGGTACATGTAAATTCCAAAAAAATGCAAGATTCAAATGCTGGACACTGGATCCATTAGGGAACAGCATTATCTACTGTGCCTCCCTGCTTACTTTATTATTATTATTATTATTATTATAAATTTCAGACACAGAGGAAATTGCAACATATTGAAAATTTGAAAAGGTGCAGATTAAATCTGGATACAGGATGACTATTACTGTATATTAATCCAGTTGTCAATAATCTATTTTAAAAGCATATGGGCAACTAATCCAGTAAAAAGTACAAGGGTCTTTCAAGAGGTTTCTGCACTTTTTTAACTTTGTTTATTAGGAATTTCAAAAACCAACTATTAATGCCCAATTACTACTCCTCCCACCTTCACTGTTTCCAACAAAAATATAAAAGTGCGTAAACTTTCTGAACGTCTCTTGTATAAATAATACTTTATCCATCCATTAATCAATTTCCCAACTTACTTGTCCAGTACACTATTATGCTATTCACCATAATGATCAAAAAAAGAAAACTGCAATCTACATAGATAGATAGATAGATAGATAGATAGATAGATAGATAGATAGATAGATAGATAGATAGATAGATAGATAGAT
>JANRMT010062854.1:61411066-61426922 GCA_026402145.1 Polypterus bichir lapradei | reverse complement strand
TCACTCACTCACTCACTCACTCACTCACTCACTCACTCACTCACTCATCACTAATTCTCCAACTTCCCGTGTAGGTAGAAGGCTGAAATTTGGCAGGCTTATTCCTTACAGCTCACTTAAAAAAGTTAAGCAGGTTTCATTTCGAAATTCTACACGTAACGGTCATAACGGTCGATAACGGTCGACAACGTCCGCCATGTTGAACTTTCTTATTTATGGCACCATCTTCACGAAATTTGGTAGGCGGCTTCCCTGCGCTAACCAAAACCGATGTATGTACTTATTTCGATGGTATGACGCCATTGTCGGCCGCCATTTTGAACTTTCCAACGTCACTAATTTTCCAACTTTCCGTGTAGGTAGAAGGCTGACCCCATCTTCACGAAATTTGGTAGGTGGCTTCCCTGCGCTAACCAAAATCGATGTACGTACTTATTTCGGTGGTATGACGCCACTGTCGGCCGCCATATTGAATTTTCCAAACATCACTAATTCTCCAACTTCCCGTGTAGGTAGAAGGCTGAAATTTGGCTGGCTCATTCCTTACACCTTACTTACAAAAGTTAAGCAGGTTTCATTTCGAAATTCTACGCGTAACGGTCATAACGGTCAACAATGTCCGCCATGTTGAACGTTCTTATTCATGGCCCCAACTTCACGAAATTTGGTAGGCGGCTTCCCTGCGCTAACCGAAACCAATGTACATACTTATTTCGGTGGTATGACACCACTGTCAGCCGCCATATTGAACTTTCCAACGTCACTAATTCTCCAACTTCCCGTGTAGGTAGAAGGCTGAAATTTGGCAGGCTCATTCCTTACAGCTTACTTACAAAAGTTAAACAGGTTTCATTTCGAAATTCTACACGTAACGGTCATAACGGTCGATAACGGTCGACAACGTCCGCCATGTTGAATTTTCTTATTTATGGCCCCATCTTCACGAAATTTGGTAGGCGGATTCCCTGCGCTAACCGAAACCGATGTATGTACTTATTTCGATGGTATGACGCCACCGTCGGCCGCCATATTGAACTTTCCAATGTCACTAATTTTCACAATGTCCGCCATGTTGAACTTTCTTATTTATGGCCCCATCTTCACGAAATTTGGTAGGTGGCTTCCCTGCGCTAACCAAAACCGATGTACATACTTATTTCAGTGGTATGATGCCACTGTCGGCCGCCATATTGAAGTTTCCAACGTCACTAATTCTCCAACTTCCCGTGTAGGTAGAAGGCTGAAATTTGGCAGGCTCATTCCTTACAGCTTACTTACAAAAGTTAAGCAGGTTTCATTTCAAAATTCTACGTGTAACGGTCAACAACGTCCGACATGTTGAACTTTCTTATTCATAGGTAGAAGGCTGAAATTTGGTACTTATTTCGGTGATATGATGCCACTGTCGGCTGCCATATTGAAGTTTTCAACGGTCTTTGTTACTTATGGGCCCATCTTCAAGAAATTTGGTACCCGGGTTCCCAACACTAACTGAATCCTACTTACGTACATATATACGTCCATAGCCTGCAGCTCGGTCACCGTGTGAGGCGGCGTTGGGTCCCCCATCCCAACGCCTCCCACGTTGTTGGCTGCCTGCCTATATAAGGCCGTCTTTCACTCCAGTCTCTACATTCCCTTCCTTGCTTCACCACGGTATTCACGTCTCCCTGCTGATAACTATAGCCTTTTTATTTAATCCACGGCTTCTCCGCTGTTTTATTGTTCATTTATTACGATTATAGTTATTGTATAGGTATTTTAGACTTACTTTACATTGTTCAGGTACCCATTTCCTTTATCATTCCAACCGTACCCCCATTAACATGTCTATCGAGGTAATCACCATCGATCAAAGAACTGTCACTTACCAAGTGGTTTCCATGCCCGGAGATGGCACCTGCCTTTCCATTCTCTTTGTTACATATTGCACAGCCATATCAGGCTCACTTTTGATATCCGGAGGAACATTGTGTCTTATGTATTGAATGACTGGGACAGGTTCAAGGTGTGGACTGATGACGGTACAGGAGATAATTATACTACACAAGAGCACTAGAAGAGTGAAATGCTTAAGTGTACCGAAATGGCCAAATATTTTACACCTTTGGACAACCGCCAATGCCTCTTAAACATCTTAGCTTCACAGGTGACGATTTCAGTAGTGGACACTTTGATGTTTAGAAATGTTTAAACTCTCAAAAGCTGGATGTGAAGTTATCAATGAAACTGGTTGCATACTTACAACGCTTTACAGATGCCGAATGTCTCTTCAACACAAGTCCTACAAATACTGTCGTAACTGAAACAAACCATGAAACTCAAACCGATTATGACAGCAGCAATCCAAGCTGTGAGATTTGAAACAAGATTACTGTTCACATGGCCAACTGTACGTTGCATGCTCAAGAGTAAGCTCAGCGCACAGCTACAGCTTGGTCATATTACAACTGGAGGGCCGAACTGACAACGTGGCATACAAAGAGATCTTTAACAAATAATTATTGGTATATTTTCCCTCAGTTTAAAAAGGTTTAATTTTCTTCTTAATAAAAATTTTAAGGCAGTACTTCACCGCTGCGAAGCGCGGGTATTTTGCTAGTTTCAAATAAAATAAAACAAGCTTATTAAACAAAGTACCTTACAATAAGGGTCTTACAAGTTATGCAATCACAAATATTCATGCCTCTCTCTTTTATTCCTCCACTTCTCCCTCTCTCATCTACTGACTCTGACTCTCCTTGAAGAGGTCAAGTGGCCTCCTTTATCTTAGACCTGGGAGTAGTCTAAGAAAGCACTTCTGGGTCAAGTGGAAGACCCCAAGAGTAAAGAACACAAATCCTCACAGCACCCTCTGGCAGCAACCCCAGAACCCAACAAAGCTGCTCCAAGGGACTACATTTTCTAGCCTACCTTCTGGGTGTCCATACTGGTAGTGCCACCCAGAAATGCTGCCACCAGGAAACATGTAGTTTTGACCAGTTGTCTCCCACCATTCTTCTATCACACTGGCATCCTGGCTGGGTATTGTTCCTCGATTACACCCTGCCAGAATGCCAGCATACCCAGTTCCAAACTGGCATCTTCTGACATCTTCCTGGCAAAGGTAGGGAACCCTCTTCCTTTCTTCTTGTGCTTCCAGTAGGCTGGCCTCCCATCTAGGTAAGGAAACTTGCAACATCCCACCCTGGACGCGCACACATGTACACCATTCTTTATAAAACATAAATAATTAAATCCGGAAAAACACACAGGAGATTTTGGGCATGTTCTCACCTCAGTGGCAGCTTTCGGGTAATGATTACTTTTCATGAATTTCACCATCTCAGGTCAGATGTAAAAAAATCACGAGGTGCTGACTGTTAGGTTGGAGCCAGCATGCTCATGTCAGGCACATCCATTTGCCACCAAGTTGGTAGTAGCAAGTTGCTCATTTCCAAGTTATTTGCATGATCATTCACCAACTGGAAATGATGTCTCTAGTCTGACTAACCAATGAATGATCTCTAAAGTCATTGTACGTGTATACTTGATATTGAATTTCCTTTTTATCTCTAATGCTGTCTAATATGTTGGACGATTACAAAATGTTACGAAACTGTGGTTATTTATTGTATTATACTTTTCTTCCTTCTTCCTCCTTAATTGCAGTTTTTAGGTGGTTTTCTTTAAATAACTTCTTCAAAATAACGGCAGCATTTCGTAAATGAGTCACCCTTAAGTAGTTTTTACAGCAGTATAACTACAGTAGGGTGTTGTACCGTGTTAGCCATTATGAATGTAGTGAAAAGCAAGCAAAATGACACCTTTTATTGGCTAACTAAAAAGATTACAATATGCAAGCTTTCAAGGCAACTCAGGCCCCTTCTTCAGGCAACATGTAATCTGAGTTGCCTCGAAAGCTTGCATATTGTAATCTTTTTAGTTAGCCAATAAAAAGTGTCATTTTGCTTGACTTTTCACTACAGCAGTATAAGAAACAATAACAACATACAGTTACTAGACTACCAAGACTAGGAAACAAAACATTCACACACCTACTGAATCCAAACCAGGATTAGTTTAAATTGTACTTTATTAGTCCCAAAGGGGAAATTTTACTTTTTACTGAAGTTCAATAAATAATTAAATACATAAATGGTATAACAAACAAATTCACACAAGAATTACTAAAAAGAAAGAAAACTTCTGATCTGGTCAAAAGTAAAAAGAGTAGTCGCCGTCCCTGTTACAGTAAGGCATTATGTAGGCGTATTGCTGTTCATGTAAAGGAGCAACAGTAGCGTTTCTTGACACACTTTTGCTGAAAAATTAATTGACTGAAAGTCAATGTGTGTTATGGAGAGGATGTGCTGCATTGTTCATAATGGCACTCAGTTTTATCTTCTTTCTCTCATCGGCTACTACCTCAGTGGGTTAAAAGGGTGTCCCATAACTGAGCATGGCTTCTTTATTATCTTGTTAATTTGATGGTTCTCTTTTGAAATGGTATTACTGTACCAGCACACTGCAGCATAGAAAATCTCAGTGGCCATCACAAAGTTGCAGAACATCTAAAGGATGTCACCACCCACATTTAAGGAATGCAATCTCCAAAGAATAAATGAGTCTGCTCTGCCCTTTCTTATATAGTTCCTCTGTGCATTAGACCAGCCAAGCCTGTCATTGATGTTGACCCCCATATTACACTAGTAAAGCATCACCTCCACATCCCCTCCCTGAATAGTGATTGGATGTAAAGAACCTTTGGTACTGTGAAAATCAATAACTAGTTCCCTGGTTGTGGTAACATCAAGTTGCAGATTCAGTTCTCTTTGCACCAAGAAACAAAGTTCTCCACCTGAGTTCTATAGTCTGTCTCATCCCCCTTGTAAATGCATCCCATAAGCATAGAATCACCTGTGAATTTCTGCAAGTGACATGGCCTGGTGTTATATTTATAGTCTGAGGTGTATAGAGTGAAGAGAAAATAAGACAGACCTGTTCCTTGTGGTTCCCCAGTGTTGCTTACATCCACATCAGAAGCACAGACCTTGAGTTTTACAAACTGTGGTCTGCCCAACAGGTAGTCCACTACCCAGGACACCAAAGGCTAATCCACCTGCATATCTCTGAGTTTACTCCTTAACAGGCATTGCTGGATTGTACTGAAGGCACTGGAGAAATCAAAAACCATGTTGTCAGCTATGGTGCTTGATTTATCCAGGTAGGAATAAGCCTTGTGGACAGATACATCTTCCATTCCAAACTTTGTCCACTAGGCAAGTTTTAGTGGGTCCAGGTGGTCTTTCACAACTGGACTCATATAATCCAGGATCTGCCTCTTGAAGGACTTCTTGATATGGGACATAATGGCCTACTGGTCTGTATTCATTAGGTGAAGAGGTGCCTACCTTCTTTGGAATGGGAACAATGCAGGATGTTTTCCATAGAAGGATAACTTTCTGGATTTGTAGTGAAAGACTGAATGGGTGACAGAGGACCCCAGAAAATTGGTCAGCAGATCCCTTATAAACTCAAGGACTGAGTACACCCGGTTCCACAGCTTTCCCTGTATGTAGCCTCCTCTGTTTTCTACTCACTTGGTCATCACTTATGGATAATTTGTGGCCAGACCCTATCCCAACAGCCCTGAGTGCAATACAGGACAAAACTCTGGTCAGGGCAGTAGTCTATTAGAAATACACACACATCTCTCACTCTTAAACGGATGTCTTATATTTTTCAGAACCCATTGCATTTTGTTTACTGTAGCTTTGCTTGATAGCTTTCACACATTTAGTTGAAGTTGTCACTTTGTTAGCATTGGTTTTACCTGTAAACCTTCCCTTTGAAATGCACTTGAACATGCAAGCAGTAGACAGAATCATTTCTTCATCTTGAGACAATGCTTTTCAGAGGTTTACATCTGATGTGGCTCAGTTCTTACATTACTGAGATTAGAAAGAAGGAGCTTGCTGACCAGCGACTTATTGTCTGATTGAACGTTTCATTTATGTTAAGAGTTTGCTTCTGCAGGTTTTATTCTTGTGCTTTTTCGTTCCTTGTCTTTTTTACAGTGATTATGTTTTTTGTTTTCTTTTTTTGTGATTTAATTTCCATGAATGGTCATTGGTTTACGGAATCAATCCAAAGGGAAGTGGTTTATTTTAAAAATAACCACTTGTTATTTAAATGCTATTTCCAACTCTTCATTCTCCAAACCCCCATTTTTTCTTATACCGTAGCCCCACTTGGGGTGTCAGGTTACTCCTGAACTTCATCTGCATGTCTTTGGGATGAAGGAGGATATAAGGGTACCAGTACATATCTCACAGACCATGGAACATGCAAATTCTCCTCTCATCAAAACTGGTCTTGGAATGAATGCAGGTCCTATGGTACACAATCATAACAAAGTTTTGATTTTTTTGTTTAACAAAAACAGTGTAGACTCAGATTAATTCTGTTGTTTGAAATCATCAGACATAACCGACCACATTAATCAAGTGACTGAGGGAATGGTAATCCAAGTCATTTGATAATTATACAATTCAAAGAGAGTTGTTAAAAGATAGGCTGTGCTAAAGCGCCTCATTTAACTTTAGAATATTACATCCATTGAAAGGTAAAAATGTAGATTAATTTGTGGTGTCAAGCATTGTTACTTCTTTTATCAATCAGACATAATTTCTTATCTGTACATGAAGGTGCAACCTGAAGAATCTTGACCTTTCTGTATTCCTGCATAAATGGTCTCAAAGCACAGTTACTCTTGTTTGGATAACAGAATAATTGGCTAAACATGGACTGGATGTGCAAAGATGGGTTGTGATCTGTTTTTTAATTAAATCAAAACCAGAATAACAGCAGCAAATATAAGAAGAAACAAAACCATGAAAGACAGAAAAAACCCAGCATGGGACATGGAGTAAAGGGGTAAGGGTCAATGATCAAACTCACTAAAATAAAAATTATTTAGCAAAAGAAAGGAGTATTGAGGGCAAGAGTAAACTCAGACTAAGAGCAATGGAGTAAATGTAGTCCAGTGCACTGTAATTGCAGGATACAATACAATACAATTTATTTTTGTATAGCCCAAAATCACACAAGTGCCACAATGGGCTTTAACAGGCCCTGCCTTTTGACAGAGAGACCCCTTTCCAGGTAGGTTGGGTGTGCAGTGGGTGTCAAAAAAAGGGGGTAAATACAAAACAATTCAATACACAGAACATAATACAAGTAATACTCAATACAATTTAATGGTACAATAGAAATATTATAAGTAGAGAGCAGAATTTAACAGTAGATGATATCACATAATATGATATGGATTTGTTTAGGGTCCTGGAGACCTCAGCCATCAAGCTGCCTCCCCCCATTGGTCATTCCACAGCTAAGACAGCGCTGGGCCAGCCAATCCGATGAAAGTGTTGCATCCAGACAAAAAAACTTGTTACTCTCGAGTTTTGCCCAAATGTTTTTATTCCTTTTATTCCCACAAACCCCCAGTTCACCACACACCCTTATTCCCATCCTGCCCCTTGTCTTTTATTAAAACAAAAACACAGGGTTCAATTCTGGACATAACATTTTCCCCCCTTTCCTCCCTTAACCTTCTGTTACATAGTCACTCTTTGGGGTTGATGATTACTTTGGGAAGAAGCAGGAAGGGTCTGGGAAGATAACCCCAAAGATGTAGCTTCTGGTGGGAGGCACTGCCAGCTAGGACCAAAGTCTCTGAAGGTGTAGTGCTGGCTGATGAAGGTGGTGGCACTGCACACAGATGATTAGCATGCCAATATTACCCATATGTAAGCTGAAAAGTGGCAGGATCCAGTTGCCTTAGAATGTGAATGGGATCTGACCAGTAAGACTGTAGCTTGTTCTTGCGATTTGCATGCTTTGCCAGTCTGGGTGACTTGCATGTTTGGCCCTGTCATAATTACGTTTCCTCTGATACTCTGACTGTATTACTTTTTGAGCTGCTTTTGTGGGCGTTACTACCCCATACCCAGGTTTGGATTTTGGTATTAGTCGCGTTAAAGGTAATTTTAGTTCCCAGCCTATCATTAAAGAAGCAGGGGAGACACCTGTAGTAACATGCAGGAAGCTAGTGTGTGCAGCAGAGTTAAGTGGAGAACATCATCAAAAATCCTTCCTTCCATTAAGTATGCTCTGATGCTCTCTTTCAGTCTATGGTTCAGGCGTTCCACCCCACCATTAGCTTCAGGGTGATAAACTTCTGTTTTGCAATTGTTTTTCTCTATGATTTGGTCGCAGATCATTTCATTTTGCAGGGTTCCAAAATTACAGTGCTGCGCCGGTTCATGTAAAGCAGAAACGTACTGAGTAATCAACTCACCCGGCTGCTGAGCTCTTTGACGAAAATGAAAATGATGCATAAGGATGCTGCAGCCAGAGATGAAATATGCCACTAATGCTGCCTTTGCTGCTGTATACGTAGGTGCCTTCAGTTGCAATGTGGAGAAGATACGCTGTCCCTCTACTCCCACACAGTGCAACAACAAAGCCCTCTTCCTAGCATTTGCCATATCCTGAACATCAAGGGCTACCAAATATAGTTCAAACGACTCAATCCATCTTTGCCAGGGCACCGGAGGCTCTCCTGGGATGGTCAGTAATGGGCTTGGAGGTGGTAACGTGAACTTTGCCATCCTCGTCTGCCAAAATGTTGTATCCAGAGAAAAAACTTGTTGCACATGGGTTTTGCCCAAATGTTTTTCTTATTTTCTTTTTTCCCACAAACCCCCAGTTCACCACACCCCCCTTGTCTTTTATTAAATCAACTATGTACAAAACTCTTAAAGAAACACATGGTTCATTTCTGGACATAACAGAAAGGACCCTTCTATCCAATGATTCCTGCAATCAATCCACGATACAAACAATTCTGGGTGAATTATATTGTAAAAGGAGTACTTCTTATTGTCCTAAGTAAGTAAGTAAGTTCCAGCAAGGAACAAGAAATAGTTCAATTGCCAGAATAGCAAAGAGATCTCTAAAAGAAGAAAGGTTTGATGAAACAGTGGAATATTTAAAGTAAGAAAAGAAGATAAAGATTGTTGTATGTAAGACCAAAAGAAGAAAACAAGAGAACAGTGCGAGAACAGTTGGAGGAAATGGCCAGATTTATGAAGGAGACATAAATGGCATTCTTTTGATAATTTTAAATCAAGTGTACTGGTATTTGGTGTTTCTGGGGCAATACACAACATTGAGGAATAAAACACCCTGTGAGGTAGTGGAGTAGAAAGGTCTCTGAACGAAAGTGAAGTCAAGTTGAGAGATTAGTAAGATGCTTTATAAAGTAATGAAAAGAGAGTGGATGAGAAATAATAAGATAGAGAGCAGAGTGGGTGAGTTTGTGCAGGGACAGTTAGTAAAACCCCATACATCCTGAGCATTGATCTCAGATGTAGGTTGGGTAAAAAAGTCGTACTACAAATATTTTAATAATCTTGTATAATTTGAAACACCTGAGCCTTGAGCTGTCAAATAGATTTTTTTGTGTGCACTAATCTCTGTATATTGCTTAGACAGCCACCTATGAGAAAGCAGGGTTGAGGAATATGGAAGTGAGAACATGCCATCATTCAGATGGTGCAACAAATTTTTCAAACAAGGTTTCACATTTTGATGCCATGTAAAAAGACAGGTTCTGATGAGAACTTGGAGATTTTAGACTTTAGATAGTTGAACAGAATACCCCTGAAGTGAAAATGGTGAAGCAAGGTCAGATTCTTCAGAGAGCTATAAAGTTGGGTGAGAAAAAGGGCAAACCATTGACTGGGATGCACAAATAAATGACATATAATATCAAGTTTTAAAGAACATTATGGTTTTATTTCTAATGCATCTGTCAAGCCTTCTCTGTACAGAAATACCTCCCTCAAACTTAGATTAAACATGCTATCTCCTTACTGTATCACATTTGTCATTCTTTGCAAGTGAAACTTTGTTATACAGAGAACGACATGGAAAAATCCTTTTGTCACTGGGACTCACATCGGAGCATTAATGATGAGTCAGATTGTGAGAATCAGAAGTGTATTGAATCAAAGATGAAAAGCTGGATATCGTTTCTTTTTCCAAGGTCATATTATTTGTTTCTTACAGCTGTTTTTGCATATAGAGAAAATAATCTGCTTTGCCAAAATATTGGAATTAGACAGATCTTGCCTATGTTTACTGACCAGGGTAAAATAATCATAATCGCTTGAACGTCTGTTTAGAAAAATAATTTGATCTTGTTGAAGACCAGCTGTAAGATCGTACATCCACTGAATGAATGCTAGGGTCATGGACAATTTGACTAAAAACACGCCATTTTAACTAAAGTAAAAGAGTTTGGTCTGGTTCCTAACATTAAGCTTGTTTATCTCATAAATAAAGAGAGACATCATAAGACAGTAACACTTTCTTTTAGACCTGGCTTTTAAATGAAAGAGGGTTCCAGCAGCAGACAGGATCGATTGAACAATTATATTAAAGCAAATAAAATATATGATTTCTTCAATAAAGAATAAAAAATGAATAAATTTACATTTATCTTCTGTTAAAAGATCCATGACCCTTGATCTTCCATATGTTTCTGATTTCACATACCTTCATACTTTAAGGGTTTTAGAACTCCTATTTTGGCTGGAAGTTAGGGGCTGCAAGAATGCTGTCTGGGATTTCCTTAAGGTCTTTAACTGCGCAGTGTCTTTGTGTTCCTCCCTACTCTATGGATGAGTGTCTTACTCCATCCTTCATTAACCCTGTAGAAACACCTTGGCACTCAGACTTCACCAACCTTGTGCAGGATGCAAATACGTGCAATTTTGGTTGTGGTTGTCACCACATGCAGTACTTTATTCTGTATAGAAGAGTTTTTTTCTGCCTTTTTCTCCTGTACAGGAATAATCAGATGAACTTTGTGGGTGAAAGGGTAATGCAAAGAAACACAAGTTGATTTAAAGGATGAGTTCTGTATTTTTCAAGTCCAAAGTATTTCTTCACAAACATGGTATATATGTTATTTGCTATGCAAAATTGTGTTCTCAAGTTAAGTGTTTTCCATAAATTAGAAAACATGCATAGCCAATCTTGTTGTTTTGTAATGGATGCTTTGGGGCAAAGTACGCTAGGAAAACAAAAGCCTTAAAATTTACCAAAATGTTGTCGAGCATTAATCCATGTCTTAACATAACACACATTGTAAAATAGCTTATACGTGTAATTTTCCAACAAAATAATACCAATATTATGAAATTCAGCCATTTTAAAATAAGAGCAGCTGTACACACTATATCAGAGCTTGTATTCCTTTGCAATAACCTTTCACTCCCAAGGTCGAGATTTCTTCTCAAAAGACAAAATCACACTAAACTGTGCCATGTGCTTCATATCATGTTGATTTACTTATGTATTTATGTGAGAACTCCTCCCAGGAAGGCCACTTCTGTCACACAAGCAAACAGAATACAAATCCATACTTTGAGAAAAATAGGTTCAGGAAAATGCAATAAAATGATTATTTCCAGATTCCTTTTGTTGTCACAAATATGCGCTAGAAACACAGAAGGCATGTTTTCTAATATCAAAAGTTTTGCCATTTCAAAGAGAATGCATTTGGTAAGTTTTTAGACTTTTATTTTCCGGTGGTGCCCCGAGCCCCATGGAGTTCTGTTTATAAAAGGCCAGGAGTGGCTTTGTGTTTTTAAAAATGTATAGAAAAGTTTAACTTTAGAACATAATTACATGTGGCCAATGCATACAGTATATACCATGTTTATGAAGAAATAACTGATTTGAAAAATAGACTTATCCTTTCAGCATCAATAGTCTGATGATAAGTAATTATTTAATATTCAACTTATACTAAGTGCTAGGCATGTACATGCGAAAAGGAAAATAAGTGTTAAGGAGCACATTCAAATGTTAGAGGGTGGAGGGGGTCAAGACAGAAAGAAAGAAACAAACAAACAAACCTGGGGAAGCTGACAGAAGTAAGGTAAAGTTCTATACAAATAAAGACATTTTGATAAGGTGGCTTAGATTTAATGAGAAGCAGCAGGAAACAGGCATCTTTAGCAGCAAGTACAGAGGTTTAGCAGGTATTATGCAGTGTGTATTAGCTTATATTTAATTTAGAAATTAAGGTTGAGTAATATACACTTCAAATTTTTAAATTGCGGCCAAGTCCTTTTTGATCTTGGACTTTTTAGAGGCTTGCTTCAAAGACGCCTTCTTCCAGGATGCCTACATATACAGGAGATGTTAATCTAACTCCTCACTTTCAGTTTCCCTTAAATGAAAGAGGAAGCAGGTAGACTGTGTTGTAGCAGATAATCATCAGATTTTGCCCAGATGTCTTTTACGAAAATGCTGTGCATGAAGAAGAGACTTCAGACCAAAGAGGTAGAGATACAGTGGGATGCAAAAGTTTGGGCAACCTTGTTAATAGTCATTATTTTCCTGTATAAATCGTTGGTTGTTACAATAAAAAATGTCAGTTAAATATATCATATAGGAGACACACACAGTGATATTTGAGAAGTGAAATGAAGTTTATTGGATTTACAGAAAGTGTGCAATAATTGTTCAAACAAAATCAGGCAGGTGCATAAATTTGGGCACCACAAAAAAGAAATGAAATCAATATTTAGTTGATCCGCCTTTTGCAGAAATTACAGCCTCTAAATGCTTCCTGTAGGTTCCAATGAGAGTCTGGATTGTGGTTGAAGGTATTTTGGACCATTCCTCTTTAAATACATCTCTAGTTCATTCAGGTTTGATGGCTTCCGAGCATGGACAGCTCTCTTTAACTCACACCACAGATTTTCAATTATATTCAGGTCTGGGGACTGAGATGGCCATTCCAGAACGTTGTACTTGTTCCTTTGCATGAATGCCTTAGTGGATTTTGAGCAGTGTTTCGGGTCGTTGTCTTGTTGAAAGATCCAGCCCCGGCGCAGCTTCAGCTTTGTCACTGATTCCTTGACATTGGTCTCCAGAATCTGCTGATACTGAGTGGAATCCATGCGTCCCTCAACTTTGACAAGATTCCCAGTCCCTACACTGGCCACACAGCCCCACAGCATGATGGAACCACCACCATATTTTACTGTAGGTAGCAGGTGTTTTTCTTGGAATGCTGTGTTCTTTTTCCTCCATGCATAACGCCCCTTGTTATGCCCAAATAACTCAATTTTAGTTTCAACAGTCCACAGCACCTTATTCCAAAATGAAGCTGGCTTGTCCAAATGTGCATGAGCATACCTTAAGCAGCTCTGTTTGTGCTGTGGGCGGAGAAAAGGCTTCCTCTGCATCACTCTCGCATACAGCATCTCCTTGTGTAAAGTGCACTGAATGGTTGAACGATGCACAGTGACTCCATTTGCTGCAAGATGATGTTGTAGGTCTTTGGTGCTGGTCTGAGGGTTGACTCTGACTGTTCTCACCATTCGTCGCTTCTGTCTATCCGAAATCTTTCTTGGTCTGCCACTTCGAGCCTTAACTTGAACTGAGCCTGTGGTCTTCCATTTCCTCAATATGTTCCTAACTGTGGAAACAGACAGCTTAAATCTCTGGGACAGCTTTCTGTATCCTTCCCCTAAACCATGATGGTGAACAATCTTTGTCTTCAGGTCATTTGAGAGTTGTTTTGTGACCCCCATGTTGCTACTCTTCAGAGAAAATTAAAGGAGGAGGGAAACTTACAATTGACCCCCTTAAATACTCTTTCTCATTATAGGATTCACCTGTGTATGTAGGTCAGGGGTCACTGAGCTTACCAAGCCAATTTGAGTTCCAATAATTAGTTCTAAATGTTTTGGAATCAATAAAATGACAACGGTGCCCAAATTTATGCACCTGCCTGATTTTGTTTGAACAATTATTGCACACTTTCTGTAAATCCAATAAACTTCATTTCACTTCTCAAATATCACTGTGTGTGTCTCATCTATAATAATAAAAGGCAAAGCCCTCACTCACTCACTGACTGACTGACTGACTGACTGACTGACTGACTGACTCATCACTAATTCTCCAACTTCCCATGTAGGTAGAAAGCTGAAATTTGGCAGGCTCATTCCTTACAGCTTACTTACAAAAGTTAAGCAGGTTTCATTTCGAAATTCTACACGTAACGGTCATAACGGTCGATAACGGTCGACAACGTCCGCCATGTTGAACTTTCTTATTTATGGCCCCATCTTCACGAAATTTGGTAGGCGGCTTCCCTGCGCTAACCGAAACCGATGTATGTACTTATTTCGATGGTATGACGCCACTGTCGGCCGCCATATTGAACTTTCCAATGTCACCAATTTTCAAACTTCCCGTGTAGGTAGAAGGCTGACCTGATCTTCACGAAATTTGGTAGGTGACTTCCCTGCGCTAACCAAAACCGATGTACGTACTTATTTCGATGGTATGACGCCACTGTCGGCCGCCATATTGAATTTTCCAAACGTCACTAATTCTCCAACTTCCCGTGTAGGTAGAAGGCTGAAATTTGGTAGGCCCATTCCTTACAGCTTACTTACAAAAGTTAAGCAGGTTTCATTTCGAAATTCTACGCGTAACGGTCATAACGATTAACAACGTCCGCCATATTGAACTTTCTTATTCATGGCCCCATCTTCACGAAATTTGGTAGGCAGCTTCCCTGCGCTAACCGAAACCAATGTGCATACTTATTTCGGTGGTATGACGCCACTGTCAGCCGCCATATTGAACTTTCCAATGTTACTAATTCTCAAACTTCCCGTGTAGGTAGAAGGCTGAAATTTGGCAGGCCCATTCCTTACAGCTTACTTACAAAAGTTAAGCAGGTTTCATTTCGAAATTCTACGCATAACGGTCATAACGGTCAACAACGTCCGCCATGTTGAACTTTCTTATTTACGGCCCCATCTTCACGAAATTTGGTAGGTGACTTCCCTGAGCTAACCAAAACCAATGTACGTACTTATTTCGGTGGTATGACGCCACTGTCAGCCGCCATATTGAACTTTCCAACGTCACTAATTCTCAAGATTCCCGTGTAGGTAGAAGGCTGAAAATTGGCATGCCCATTCCTTACAGCTTACTTACAAAAGTTAAGCAGGTTTCATTTCGAAATTCTACGCGTAACGATCAACAACGTCCGCCATGTTCAACTTTCTTATTTATGGCCTCATCTTCTCGAAATTTGGTAGGCGGCTTCCCTGCACTAACCGAAACCAATGTACGTACTTATTTCAGTGGTATGATGACACTGTCGGCCACCATATTGAACTTTTCAACAGTCTTTGTTACTTATGGGCCCATCTTCAAGAAATTTGGTACACGGGTTCCCAACGCTAACTGAATCCTATTTACGTACATATATACGTCCATAGCCTGCAGCTTGGTCACCATGTGAGGCGGCGTTGGGTCTCCCATCCCATCACCTCCCACGTTGTTGGCTGCCTGCCTATATAAGGCCGTCCGTCGCTCCAGTCTCTACATTCCCTTCCTTGCTTCGCCACGGGATTCACGTCTCCCTGCTGATAACTACAGCCTTTTTGTTTAATCCACGGCTTCTCCGCTGTTTTATTGTTTGTTTATTACAATTATAGTTATTGTATAGGTATTTTACACTTACTTTACGTTACTCAGGTACCCATTTCCTTCATCATTCCAACCCCCATTACCATGTCTATCGAGGTAATCACCATCGATCAAAGAACTGTCACTTACCGAGTGGTTTCCATGCCCGGAGATGGTACCTACCTTTTCCATTCTCTGTGTTACATATTGCACGGCCATATCAGGCTCACTCTTGATATCTGGAAGAACATTGTGTCTTATGTATTGAATGACTGGGACAGGTTCAAGGTGT
>JANRMT010062854.1:61383873-61406066 GCA_026402145.1 Polypterus bichir lapradei | reverse complement strand
GGAAGAACATTGTGTCTTATGTATTGAATGACTGGGACAGGTTCAAGGTGTGGACTGATGACGGTACAGGAGATAATTATACTACACAGGAGCACTAGAAGAGTGAAATGCTTAAGCCCTTCACCTATGGTTCTGCATGTGAGTTGATGGCTGCCGCTGAATTGTTCGGTTGGTGCTTTCAAGTGTACCGAAATGGCCAAATATTTTACACCTTTCGACAACCGCCAATGCCTCTTAAACATCTTACATTCATAGGTGACAATTTCAGTAGTGGACACTTTGATGTTTATGAATGTTTAAACTCTCAAAAGCTGGATGTGAAGTTATCGATGAAACCGGTTGTAAGCTTACAATGCTTGACAGATGCCGAATGTCACTTCAACACAAGTCCTGCAAATACTGTCGTAATTGAAACAAACCATGAAACTGAAATCGATTATGACAGCAGCAATCCATGCTGTGAGATTTGAAACAAGATTACTGTTCACATGGCCAACTGTAAGTTGCATGCTCAAGAGTAAGCTCAGCGCACAGCTTGGTCATATTACAACCGGAGGGCCGAACTGACAACGTGGTATACAAAGAGATCCTTAACAAATAATTATTGCCATATTTTCCCTCACTTTAAAAAGGTTAAATTTTCTTCTTAATAAAAATTTTAAGGCAGTACTTCGCCGCTGCGAAGCGCGGGTATTTTGCTAGTCTATGATATATTTAACTGACATTTTATATCGTAACAACCAGCGATTTATACAGGAAAATAATGACTATTAACAAGGTTGCCCAAACTTTTGCATCCCACTATAGGTGAGTTACAGTCAGATATAAGTGATACATAGGAGGTTCACATTGTCCAAGGGCTTCAAGTACCTAGTTGGAGGTGTTCAATGATTTTTAGGACCTTGCAGAACTGGAAGGTGACAAGAATTAGCATGCCCAAGAACCAAGCTTTCAGACAGAGGGAAGTAGTAATAGTGGAGACTCAAATATAAGAGAGACTAATTTGATCCCGAAATAGTTGGTCTCATAGAGGGGGAAGATAAAAGGAGTTGGATATTTTTAGTTTCAGCAAACAGCTATTGATCAGTGATGTGATTGAATTTTTTAACATTATGAAAGGAATTGGTGTGGAAGGTCCCAGTTTTACTTCTAAAATACATTCTTGAACATGAACTCAGGGACACAGATGTTAACTTTTTAGAGGTGGATTCCACAAAAACAGAAACTTTACATTAAGTATCCATAATAATACTGTAACTACTATGTAATTACCTGTATAAGTACAGTGTAATTATGAGTTATTACTTGTACTTACTGTGTAATACAAAGTAACGCTATAGTTAATTACTCAGTTGTCATTGTTATTCCACAGTTAATATAATTGCAATGTAACAATTTATCACTGATCCAAAAACAAGTGTACTTACATAGTTACATTGTAGCTGTACTTTCAAAATGTAATAAAAACATTAGGGTATGTAACTACAACTATGTAACAGATGTTCCATGGTCTGAGCAATTTTAATGGAAAATTGCAGTGATAACTGCACAGGTTTTCAATGATATTTCAAGATCTTTTTTAAATGGTGAAAACACCTTTGCAAAATGGTTAACGCTTTTTCCCAAAATCTAGAGGGGCACCTCCTTGACATGTTTTGCTTAAACAAGCATTTGTCACATTCTTGTAGTTGTATTACACTATTTACTGTTGAATTTTTTGGGCTATTATTATACCCATCCCTAACATAATACTGCTAAACTTGCATCATTCAATCAAGGTACACAGGGTCACAGAGCCATTCCAAGCATCACAGGGCACAAGGAAGGAAACAGCCCAGGATGGGGAGCCATCCCATTGCAAGGCCCATTGACAAACATACCAGCAGTCATGCTCTCACACATATGGCCACTTAACCCAGCCTACATGACCCCAGGATTTGGCAGTAAAACCCATGAAGAAGACCTAGGGAGACATGGGTAGAACATACACATTTTACACACATATCTCCAGATAGAATTACATCTCAGGATAATGGATCTGTGAGGCAAAAGCGTTAACTATTTTGCAAAGGTGTTTCCACCATTTAAAAAAGATCTTGAAATATCGAAAACCTATGCAGTTATCACTGCAATTCTCCATTAAAATTGCCAAGACCATGGAACATGTGTTACATAGTTGTAGTTACATACTGTGATGTATGGCTGGCTGTTCATCCCGGCCAATACCCCCACGCCGCCAGGTGGAGCCCTCCCTGCAGTATGGAGGTGCCCCGAAGACCAGCAGGGCATTATGGACATTGGAGTCTTTATTCACAGCCCTGCTGGATACCATGGGGGCTGCTAGGAAACGCTGCAGGGAGGAACAGTGTTTATTTTCCCTACGCCCCGGAAATACGTCCGAGTCACATGGACAAGGGGAATGATGTGCTTCCGGGGTGAAAAAAATGACTTTTTTATCTGACCCGGAAGTGATAGGAAATCACATGGACTGGGGATTGGAAAACTTCCGGGTCAGGGAATATAAAAGGATTATGGGAGCTCCCAGATGGCGAGCTGAGTTGGGAGGCAGGGTGGCTAAGAGTCTGGGAGTAGGAGGATTGGATTGAATTGATTTATAGGAGAATTGTGCAGAGGAACGTGCTTTGTGCACTTTATTTTTGTAATAAATAATTCTTAGACTTTTTATCTGGTGTCTGATGTGGTGTCTGAGGGTTCAAGGGAGTGAGAAAGCCCTAATCTGTCACAATACTCTAATGTTTTAATTACATTTTGAAAGTACATATACAATGTAACTATGTAAAGTACACTTGTTTTTGGATCAGTGATAAATTGTTACATTGTAATTGTATTAACTGTGAAATAACAATGACAACTGAGTAATTAACTTTAGCATTACTTTGTATTACAGTAAGTAAGTACAGAGTAAAAACTCATAGTTACACTGTACTTATACAGGTAATTACAAAGTAGTTACAGTGTAATTATGGACACTTAATGTAAAGTGTTACCAACCTTTTTCTTCAAACAGAGAATCACAGATCCATGGAATAAATTGCTAAGTGTAGTACTAAGGTGAGTCAAAAAGTAGCACCACATTTCAAACGTTTATTCTACAAAAACGCTACAAAATAAAATAAATTTCATTACGACACAAGAAAAGGTATACCAATTGGATTTTTTCCACTGTGTTTTAAAAATGATGTCTTCAAGATGGTGGCCATCATTAGCGATACACTCTTCGAGATGATTTCTGAACGCTCACATGACTTGCTCGGCCATTTCAAGGGGAATAGCGATGATTTCGTGGTGAATAGTGTCCTTGAAAGCTTCAAGGGTTTGAGGTCTGTTGGTGTATACCTTCGACTTGAGATAGCCCCACAAGAAGAAATCGCACGGAGCGAGATCAGGGGAGGCCACCCAACATCGCCACTCAGATAGATCATCTTCCCCAGAAACACATCCCACAAAACTTGCATGGATCTCCGCACCATATGAGCTGTTGCACCATCATGTTGAAACTAGGCATCCATCACATCCATTTCTTCCAACTGAGGCCGCAAAAAGTTCTCTAGCATTTCAGTGTAATATTCTGAAGTGACAATGACCATTGCTCCCCCCTCCTCATTAAAGTAAGAGCCTACAATGCCAAATTCTGCAACGGCGCACCAAACTGTAATCCACTCATTGTGCAGGGTTCTCTGATGAAGTTCACAAAGGTTGGTTTCAGCCCAATAGCGAAAGTTTTGCTTATTTACGCAACCATTCAAATGGAAATGTGCCTTGCCCCTGCACATAATGATGACATCTCGATGAACGGTTTGTAGAATGTTCGCACACAGCTCTCTAGAGTTTAAAACCAAATATTCAAAAGCATCCATCCACTTTCTTAATCCATCTATCTAGGGCAGGGTTGCATAGCAGCTGGAGCTTATCCCCACAATCCATGGGCACAAGACAGGAATTACAACTGGACAGGGCACCAGTCCATCACAGGTTGAAAACACACACATACACACATACTGTAGGGTCACTTCACACCTACATGTCTTTGGAAGGAAACAAGAGCACAAAAAGGCAACCCGCAGAGACACGGGGAGAACATGCAAAGTCCACACTGGGAATACCTGGAATGCAAACCTCAGCTTCCTTACTGTGAGGCAACAGCACTGTCACTGCCCTTGCACTCAAAAAAAAAAAAAAAAATTACTGATTTATTTAGCTGTTGACATATTGCATTTTACTTGCTTTTTTTCAACTGAGAATGCAGGAAGTCGCATGAAGGACTAGGTTTAAGTGTTGATCCAACCCTGGGTTATAATTGTGCACAAGGAAGGAACTAACTCTGGATGGCAGCGCGGCCTTTGACATGAGCATCATTCACAAACCTTCATTAGACTACTTTTAACCCTACAAAATACTTTAGAAGGCAGATTAAATACCCAAAGAGAACATATCAAAGTTAATTTGAATCTCCACTGGTACTATGATCAGGCTTCAGTCAAATCAAGGTTGAGGTAGTTTTGAGGCAGTAATTTATTTATCATGCACTTTGATAAAAAAAAAAGCCATATAGACATGGAGAGACCGTGCTAACTTTTCACAGACAATAATAGTAACACCTATTCATTCACACTAAGTCAAAGTAATTTGCCTGGAAGGTGATACAGTGATGTAGTGGTTGTCACTAGTGCTTCAAAGACCCAACAACCTGGGTTTGGACGTAATGGTGGGCCACTGTGTTAAGTTTTCACATTCTCCTATATGGCATGTGGGTTTTTCTCTAGGGATGCTTATCTTCCACACAGAACCAAGCAAATAGAGGACTTCAAATTGCTCCTGTGGAAGTATGCTTAGGTGAGTGTGTTTGTGAGCCCTTCGATGTATTGGTGCCACACCTAAGGTTGGTTCCTGCATTGCACTTGATTCTTCTTTGGTTAAGAGTACTAACTTCTGTTGTGTAATTTACCTAACATATATATGTCTGTGGAATGTGCAAAGATAATGGAATCATTCAGTGAGGACCATTATGAACACTAAGACTGAGCAGACTCCACAAAGGTAGTGGCTGGGACAAGAAACAAACCCAGGTCCATGGAGCTGGTGACACAGAAACATTGAATCTGTACTCTGCAGTGAGGTATAAACAAAAACTAAGACATGCAAACCTGATTTACTACTGGGCACTTCTGTACTTTCTAGTTAGAGGAGTGTGGTGGCCTTTTTACTACATGCTTGTCAAAGCTGAAGAATCTTCTTCTTTCATGTGCTGACAGTTCCCACGGTGTAACAAACGTATGATTTATTTTGAAACTGATTATGTAAATAGCATCATTTCAAGAAAAGAGCATTATGAAGGCGCACATTAAGTCAGTAGGCTGCCTTGTCATTTTTCACATCCTGCAATGATGTTTGTGTTAAACCTTCCCTACGCCTGGGAAAAATAGTACAAAGAAAGACTTTGATTCAAAAGACGCAAGTGAAGCAGAGGAGGTGTGGGCATCGCTTTTATGCATGTATGTATTTATATCTAAAAGTTTCTTTGCTAGCATGACTATCCTATCTGTACTGAAGCTCTAAATTCTTCCCAGCATTAACTTTATTATTTTTATGTACTCTTTTTTTGCCGGTCCATCTCTGTATCTTGGTGAGTGGTGCGAAAGTTGTGACTTTAATTGTAATTACTGCAGAAATTAAGTGAGCCTAGAACACCCTGTATGTCTGTACCTGTGATTAGTAGGTCATATTTTCTGATCCACATGGGAGCACTCAGTGGTTGCATGCCAGCAAGAAGAAGACAATCAGAGACAGGACGAGTTCTCCAAACTTGTCAACAAGCAGACTGAAATAGAACAGAACTGAAGCTTTTGACAGCCTGCACTTTCTGTCTTTCTGCAAGGCAATTTTCATTTATGCAGTTGCTCACCTACAGGAATGGGATGGCAACAATGACAATCACCATCTCAGCAAAAACACATTCCAGGTAAAATTGCATCATTGCTTATTGTTTCCTTTCTTGACAGAACTGTGTAGTAATGCACATACACAACAGAGGAGACACAAAATGTGAAAGTCAACAAAATAGACAAAACATAATTTTAGTAAGGCATTCTTAAAAGCTTATCCTGTTTTAAATTCTAGGAGTGTCTACTTCATGGTTGTGGAAGTGCATTAAAAAACTAGAAAGTTCAGCTTCACATGGATGAGTGTCAACAAGTTTTAAAAACTAAAAAAGAGACAACTTATTTAACTGTACATGTACACGGGTCTTACAGGTTGAGGATTTGGACTGTAAACCATAAGACCACTTGTCTGGTTTCCAACTTAGGGTGTGAGCCACTTAACCTCAAATACAAAAAATAATAGAAACAAATGTACTAGAACCCAGTACCTGTAAAGTGCTGTAGGATGATGTTCCTTATTTAAAGGATCTGTCAAAAACAAAGGTGTCCTTTGCCTTTTTTGTAGTGCCTTATCCTAATGTTTCAATAACATAACATTATCAAAACCATTTAATCCACTCAGGGTTGAATCAGCTTAAGATACACATATTTTGAAGACCTGAGAGTTGAGTACCTAGAGAAAAATCTATACAAACAATCCCAGGATTCTGGATCCTTGACTTTGGTTATGTACAGTAGTTAGTTCATTTTTAAGCATAACCAGCTACCTTTTCCTAGAGTCTTAGTATCAAAGGTGTCTTCAGCCCAGCAAAAGGCACTTCACAAACAAAAAAAAAACACATTTTTGTTATTTACCAAAAAAAAAAAAAAATAGAGAAGGACATCCAGACAATATGAAATGTGTTGATTATGCTTTTCTTGCTGTGTGTTTTTTTGGAAACATGAACTGAAAACTGTAAATCAAATACTTTTTGGGGCCCTAACAAAGCAACTTGTGGATACCTTAAATATAAACATGGGTTTTTCATGCTTCTCCTCTTCACCTTCTATCCATATGTTACATCTACAAAATCTCTCTTTCTGATTTATAATTTCACTAGCTATGCTTTCTTGTTGAAGACAGATAATAGAATAAATTTAAAAATAGTGTCTTGTCCTTTGCATCTGCTTGGTATATTCACTTGTCTCAACCTGTTTAGTCTTACGTGTACCTGCACCTTTCTGTCATGGCTCTACTTGGTATTCTTGCATGTCTCAGCATCTCGTACCATATGTATCCCCTCAGCATTCATCCTGCACCTTTCCTCTGTATCCTCGTGTGTCTCAGCTTCTCTTAGGGGTGTTTCCTTTCTCAATCACGTTACCTTAAAGCTTGCTTCTAAGACTCTGACACTTCAATACACCTTGCTTGTCTTCTGTCTGCTTTTTTGACTACCACCAATTTTAGACAAACTCCCAATACCCACTGTGAAAACATATTTGTATTCCTGCGATTGCTTCCTGTCTTTCAAGGCAACTCAGGTTGCAAGTCAGCCAGTTATTTGCTTTGTTGTCATTGAACTGCTCCATTTTTTAATCCTTTTTTGTGAAAATAAAAAAAACAGTCTCCATCAAGTATTGTTTGATCATTCCCACCACTTAGTATCCAAAGCCAAGTTGACCAATCAGACCAAAACCAAAATGACCAATCAGATTTCTCAGAGGGACTGGACAGCTGCAAACACACACACATACAGACAGTAGTATTTTATTATATTGTAAATAATTCCAGGATCTCCAAGGTTACTTCTTATAAGTGAAGGAATTTTGATAATCAGTCTTGTGTGTGATTCAGTGTGGGTGTTGTGCATCTGAATGATGGGCTTTATCGTAGATCTTTTTTCCTTTTATGTCAAATGAGTAAATGTTTAAACACAGTTGGTATGTGCGTAGTGCAGGTCTTCCTGTGCAGAGTGAGGTTACCCTTTGATTCTTTTTCTTTCTGAGAGTTACAAACAATAGTGCGGCTAGAAAATAAAGTTCAAGGAAAGCACCGTTTACCTCTCGGAGGGGAGGTGACTACATTACGTTAATGACATTTGCCCCGCTTCTCGTAGCTACTTTCCCACTAAGTTTTCAGACCTGAAGAAAAACCAGACGAAAGTGGTTGTGATTCATTCTGCTAGCTAAAGAGCTCAGCTTCTGCAAAAGCTGGGTTTCCTGTTCAGATGTAACGTTCAGCTTGAAATGCCAAATCAGAGTTTATTCCAGCAATCTCAGATCAAAGTTTTGTTTTGTTAACCACAAGGTGATTTATTCAAATGAAGGCATTTTAATGGGTGCAAGCTCAGCATCAATAGAATTCGAGCTTTGCTGTACAGTAAAGAAAGTTAGAAGACTAGCAGTGTTAGAAATAAAAAATCCATCCGTCATTGCCTTGTATGTTGGAGCTTATCCTAGCAACAATGGATGCAAACATGGAATCAACTAAGGATAGGACTTCAGTCCACTTCAGGATATAGAGTCAATGAACAAACAAAGCATCAAACATTCACACAGACAACTCAGGAGAGGTGAGGCAGCAGGTGAAAGATATGTTTTAATTTAAATGGAAGAACCTGGTTCATTTTAAAAGTGTGTGTTGTGCTATTGTTGTTAGGAAAGACACATGATCTGCATAACCCTGACCTGAATGACTAGGCATGAAAACAAAAGCATAGTAAATACACATAAAATTAAAATGCAATTTAATTACAAATAAACCAATCACAATTAATGATGAATGGCATTGTGGAGCAGCTGTGAACACCTCAGTCTTATGTCTATGGGGTCTTGGCTAAGTTCTCACCAGGGTCACTATTTGTGTATAATTTCCATACATTCCAAATACAATGACAATAAGCTTTCATGTGCCATCACCTAGATAAAAAATGACCTACAGTCAGTTACTGTCTGCTCAAGCTCACTAAACACCAGCAGTATTCAGATAATGAGGAGAAGTCAGAGACAGGCAATTGCATAGTCTTAGTCTCAATGTAACTCTAGGGGCAACTCGCAGAGGCAAATCTGCCCCTGAAAAGGCTCTGTTCACAGGGCTTCTTCCTAAAAACCCACCCCCCAATTTCCTCCAGTCCGTGCACTTTAAACATTCAGGGCAGTGTTCCATTTCTTCTCCTGTACTAGACAAATATGTAAAATAACTATGGAAATGCAAAGAGAAAGAAAAAGAAACTGAACAAAAAATTTGACACTGAGAGAAAAAGTAAAATTGTTCTTGTCAATTCAAGAGCTCAGTAACTTAATGAGTAATTTAAATATCTTGCTGACATTTTGACTATTACATCGCTATATGGCATAACAGCAGCAAAGTGTTTAGAGAAGTATTGTGTATATACTACATGTTAAAACTCTGTAATGACATTTAGGTATGGCAAGTTTGAAATTTCCAATTAGATGATGTGGAGGACTGCCGGCGTCTTACTCTGGTCCTCACCCCCAGGCCGCCAGGAGGAGCTCTCCCAACAGCAGGATTGTGCCCCGAGTTCCAGCAGGGCATCATGGACCTTGCAGTGTTTATACACAGCTGCTGGGAGTCGTTGTAGGGGGGCTCGTGGGCTCATATGTGCCCTATAACCCGGGAGTACGTCACGGTCACGTGACAGGAAGAAACAACGTGCTCCCGGGTTGAAGAAAAGGACTGTTTACCCTGTCCCGGAAGGAATAAGGAACTCTGGAATGATTGGGCAGGAACACCTCTGGGTCAGGGTGTATAAAAGGACTATGGGCCAGTCCAGACACTGAGCTGAGCTGGGAGGTAGGAGGGCGAAGTGTCTGGGCGAGGAGGAGAGAGTATTATTGTGTTTATTTAGTAAATGAGTAGTGTGGAGAGTGCTTTGTGCACGTTTTGTTAGATAATAAAGAAGTCAAGGACTTTTATCCGGTGTCTGGAGTGGTACCTGAGGGTTGGAGAGGTGGAGAAAAGCCTGACTGTCACAATGATTATTATTATTATTATTATTATTATTAGATTAATTTAGACATTTGTTTAGAGAGCAGCGAGACACTGGGTGCTGTGCAGCCTCTTCTTTAGTCCTTTCAGTGTCATGAGGCCCATTTATTGTTTCAGGTGTACTGAAAGTTACATTTCTTTTGGCTCTTCTTTAACAGCTCACTTAATGACAGTTCTTTTTGCCTCCTTTTTATTTGGTGTGATGGTACACTGTTTCGTTCAATTATATATTGTACAGTTTATTTTTTATAATGGATGTAACTGTCATTTCTTTCACCCTCACATCAGCTGTGACTGTATCATATCCTTGAGTGATGGACACCACACTCAGCCAGCAGCGATGCATTGGTTGTGTTTACCACTATCCCAGTGATGTCTTTGAATGCCAAATTATCCTCTGGTTTTTTACTTTGCAACACATTATGTTTATTTTTAACATATGTACTGTGCTCTCCACACACACAACACACATTTATATGTTTAGCAGGGGTCTTTTTAGGAGACACTAGCTGAAATACCCAGCGTTGCTCGGGAGGAAAATAAAGTTGTTTTTTTTTTAATTGTTTGAGAAAAACATAATTTAAAAAATACACAACTTTAAAAATAAAAATAACAAACAATGTAGACTCACTAATGTCCTTGTCTTGCGGTCTTGTATGTATGTTATCATCCAGTTGACTCTTGGAACCGGCCAACTCTATTTAATTTGAAAAGCAACAGGGGCGCGGTGCTGCTTAAACATAAAGAATGCTGGCAGTCACTTGCTATATACAGTACTAACTGTGTAAGCCACACAGGATCCTAGAAAGTATTGAAATCGTCAGAACTACTCTGCGCATTTCTCTGCTATGAGGATTCGTGTTGCCGACATGCTCACATCGTTTGTGTATTAGCAGCTAAGCGACTGTCTTTCTTAGGAGGTTTTGTTTTGCTGGTGTGCTAGCCTTGCTTGCCTATCCTCGGAGCTGGAGCCCTCACTTGACTCTACGTCTCACTTCCAAGCTGGACAGACACACATACTTGCACACGTAGAACTCTGTTTAATTTCAGAAGCAACAGGGGCGTGGTGGTGGTGCTCAAATATAAAGAATGCTGGCAGTCACCTCCAGTTCGCCCTCTGGTGGTCATTCTGAATGTCAACTGAATGATAACATGCATACAAGACCGTAAGATTACCCCCCACCCTACCCAGAAGGGGGTGTGTTAGGGCTGATTACACCCTACAGTATTTTTAGTCGACCTTTGAGAAACATGAGCAACAAGTTTCAGGAAAATCACTCCAGCCATTCAGATATGATGCTGGAACATACATACATACACAAATTGACTTTTATATATATAGATTTCAGCCACAGAAGGTGTCAACGAGTGGGAGAACTACACTACCAAGAGATGGGATGCCAGCCAGGTCATGCTGTTTCATTCTAACAAAATGAAAACAAAAATAGTGGTTGATGGTGCGAACAACACATCACATTTTGGGTGCAAAGAAAACAGCCCTGGAAGGTGAGATTTAGCCATCTTTTGGCGGTTGTCTTGTTTCGGACAGAGCTCTATCCTTCGGCCAGCTCAGTCTAGTAATAGGCTCTCTGGGGAGTCCAGGTTTTATAGCACACCGACTGGGAGGGGTGGAGTTAGGCGACCTCATGGGGGTTCTCCTCAGAACTCTGGAGGGAAAAGGAGATGACACCGTTAGTGACAGCACCTCCTCTCGTCTTGGGTGGTATGACATACCTCTGAAATGTCTGGAAGGTGCTCCCCAATATAAGTGACAAAGGTTTTATCCATCATGACCACAGGCTTGTAGTCTGTCAGACTAGGTTAACAAGAGCACCATTGCTCTATGCTTTTTTAAATCATCATCGCTCCTATGAGCTCTGTCCCACTATGCATTGGATTAGTTTAAAGCATTTCAATCTGAATGAGCCGTCTAATTGTCTTTACCAACTTGTAAGCCACATTCACTTATGGTTGTCTACAGGCTTATGTTTCATACATCTAGCTCTCTAAGACCAGCAAAGTCTACATACTCTACATAATGAATATGGTCACAGATTTTGGGGTTATGGTATTATGGTGATTTCTGATGCGTCAACATGAGTTAAATGTGGTCAACAGCACTGCTTGGGTTTTCATACAAGACAGTTCTACTAGACTATGCAAAAAGGACTCCTGTGTTGCTTCAAAAGCAGACTGTTGATTAAAGGAGTTATCAGACAGTTGGCAAAGTTCATTGAGTGAATAACAGATGTCTTAACAATCATTCACCTCACAGTGGAGTATAGTAGAGGTGCCCTAAACCGGCATATCATAATGCACTGCCCATTGTGCCTTCTCAGAGATGTAGTGTGGCAGTGTGTAACCAAAGCAATGTTGTGGTCAGGTAAAAATAAAAAGTGTAGCTACAGTGGGCTAAGGAGCCAAGCATAGGATACTAGAGGAAAACAACTAAGATACAACGACTGAAATACTAATTGTTTAATTTCTGTGGGGTACATTTTATTGAAAGAGTAGAGCAACTCTTGAATGCCACAGAATACCTGAATATTTGTAACTATCATGTGCATCGCCTAATAGCAGCAGGCTAGGAAAGTTCTTGGATTATTCAGAGAATATGAAGGTATACAGTATATATGACAGTTTAAAGAACATTCCTTTATAGTTAGTACCATTTAATTTAATTGAGGTTTTGTGGGATGAAACAAAATGTTTGTAACACCAGCAGCAACACATATGAGAGATATTAGCAAGATATATCAGGCTGTTTAGATAGCAAACAGGGGGAGGCTCACCATTAGGTACCCTAAATAAAGTTAATCACTCAGAGTACAGTATATTAACTTTTAATAACTTCCCTCCTTATTCCCTTTGTTCTAATCTTACTAACATCTGTACACGATAGCACTTGTCTAATTGCACAGTCTCTTTCAAAAGTCCTTCCTCTTGTTGTCTCTTTTACTCTGTCTGTAGGTGAATGTTTTCGGCTGTTTTATCCATCTAAATCTTATATTTTCTATAAGACCCAAACTATTTGAAGAATCTTTAAATTTTGGAGGTACTCTAAGGATTTTACATTTATATTATTTTAAATACTATACTAAACAATATATAAAATATAGTTATTTAAAATAATAAAATTACATGTGATTGAAAACACTATGGGCTTACGAAAACAGGGCTGCCATACCAAGTCAAATTAAAGTTTTCACAAAGCACCTTGTTGATGACAAAATGCACTGTGTGACATTAGGTATATAAAACGTAACTTGAAAGAACATCAAGGACATATCTTTGAACTAGTGTACAGGTAAAAATGTATACCATAAGTTTATTGGACAAGGAATCCCCTGAAAAGCACATAAAGATGTAGTCATTGTGGCTTTCAATACCCCAAAATCATCATTGAATTCTGAAAGTCTCAGATCTAGGTCATTCTTTGTTTTGTTTTTTTGTTTTTGTTTTGTTTTGATTTATTTTTAAAAAAAATATATATTTTTTTTTTTTTGCGTACAGACTCTATTACATATATAGTTTCACGTCAGGACTTTAGAGAAAATAGCAGCCATCTTATATCCAAGAAGTGACCTAAAAGTCATGTTTCACTAACTGAGGGATGGAAAGGCTTTCTATAATGTATCTATTAGTCACTTATTGTTGTATAACACAAAGCCTCAGTAAAGGTCTTGCTATATGGCAGTAAGTGGTCACATGATGTTAGTAGCCCCATTATATGCTGTTGGAACAGGAAGGGTAAAACTGCCAGAAAACATTCCTAATACAATACTCAATAATATTCATTTTTAGCTTAAAAGGGCTAGAAATATTAATAAATTAAATATTAACTAAACTAGGAAAACTAACTAACTTTAATACAGCTTTAGAATATTTAAATGGAAAAATAAACAGCACAAATTAAGTAACAAAAATACAAGCAAATGGAATGAATTGCAACAGACCAAAATATCCAAAACCCAAAACCCCATAATCCTAATACAGAACTACCAATCAAAAGCCAGAGAATCAAACAACAAAGGAGGGCCTTCACAAAAGGAAGCTGAAGCGACAACTCTCTGTCCAAATAGGTGGCTTGTGTGGGACTCTAAGATAAGTGCAGGTTGGAAAGATACACACACAAGAGTCCTAAAAATGTTATAAAACAAAAGACAAAGCAAATGCAGGTCTTGGGGCTTGGTAAGTAAAGAACATGTTTGATAAAATATTTTTACATAGTCGTGACTGAATAACAGAAACACTTTGTCATCCTTTATTCTGGAATTACCATTTGAAATGAGAAGTGAATGATTGGTAAAATCCTGGTGGAAATCAAAAAGTATTCCATTTGTTAATTTTCCAACTTGCCAAAACTCAGTTCAGGGTTACAGGGACCATGTTTTATTTTTTTATTGTTTACATTGTTTTTTTCTCTGAACATTTTTGTGCAGATTTAAATTGACCTAGTGGTAGCACTGCTGCCTCGCAGTTAGGAGACCTGGGTTCGCTTCCCGGGTCCTCCCTGTGTGGAGTTTGCATGTTCTCCCCATGTCTGCGTGGGTTTCTACCGAGTGCTCCGTTTTCCTCCCATAGTCCAAAGACATGCAGGTTAGGTGCATTGGTGATCCTAATATGTCCCTAGTGTTGCGTGTGTGTGTGTGTGTGTGTGAGTACCCTGCTGTGGGCTGGCGCCCTGCCTGGGATTTGTTCCTGCCTTGCACCCAGTGTTGGATGGGATTGGCTCCAGCAGACCCCCGTGACCCTGTGTTAGGATATAGTGGGTTGGACAATGACTAACTGACTGACTAAATTTACCTAGCATCGGTCCATCGTTTGACTGCACAACCTAAACTGTTGCTATATTGTGCAATGTCCAGGTAGGGACTAGATGGTCAGTTGGCTTAGGTCAGTGACATTTTATTTAGGGACAGTTGACCCCAGAATTCTACTGGCATGTTATCAACTGGAGTTCAAAATATCCTTACCTTACTTTAGCAATGTTTTGGAAAGGTGTGACCAATGGCACACTTCACGTCTTAAGCAGTTCTAATGATCACCATATTTATTGAACTTTTTATTTTCAGTACACTCACAGTGTCATTGACCCAGTACTCATAGTGATGAGTGTTTTGACAACACAGGTATTTGCTAATTTCCTTCGTAGCCTTCTGAGAACACCAACATTTTTTTCGTCATGCACTGTGCTGCAAGAATTTTATTTTCAATATACATTTAGTGACAAATAAATATTTGTATCTAGAAATTATAGTCCAATTTGCATGAAAGCAGGCATTTGATGCAAGCACCACTTGAGCAACAAATGATTTCTAAACCAAATGAAAGAAACTAATTGTTGTTCCAGTCCAGCACTACACATAGTGGTTATTTGTTCTCAATTACAACAATTGGTTGATAATGGGAAATGCAATCCTATCAGGCCTGGAGTTTTACAGGCACACAAAAGGATCATGTGGCATATCTAAATAAGCATTATCCACCTACAGGGAGCAGAGCAGATTCTGGAAAAAAGTCACATAAACATTTCCAGAAGATGGAAGTGGTGTGTCACCTGGCATAGCCCTATTAGAAAAAGGCCCAAATCTGAGCTGGCAAAAAAAAAAAAAAACGTATAGTGGAAAATAAAATCAACAACACAAAACACTCTTCTCATGGTGTGCTGTTAAAAGTTACGTCTGACTTTCAAGGATTTCATTTGCAAATAAGGTGTTCGACAAGCCCAAGAAGACCAACTCCTTGAACTATTGAACTTCCCTCTCTCTCTCTCTCTCAACCCTTGTGTACATTTATTTATATATATACACAAGGGTTGACCCAAAAGTTCCTGTAATTGGTCAATAGCACACACGAGTAGGTGTAGTTATCAGCTATGCATTTAAGGATTCAAATACCTACAGTCTTGTTAATCAGTCCTGCGAGAGGAATTGTGTTGATATGATCGAGATTTATGTTTCAGACATTAATTCTACAGTCATGCACATGACTACGATGATATTGTTTTGTCCAAGTCAAAAAAAATACATTGGGTCATATCAAACATGAAAACAATGATGATTGTGTTTTCTAAAATGAATGGCCTTGTTAATAAAGACTTTCCCTGTGATCAGACTGCTAATCAGTGACATTACATTAAACTGCTGAGGTGTCTGTGGAAAAGCATCAAGAAAAAACATCTGGTGTAGTGGTGGATGTAACACTACATTTTGCACCATGACAACATACCTGCATACATCAGTTAAAGAATTTTTGATCAACAACATCCCATTCCCTGTGACATTTTTTGTTCCCGAAATTAAAATTGAGACTGAATGGAAGGCAATTTGCTAATGTATCAGAAATCCAGGAAAAAAATAGCTGGATGCCTGTTAACATGTATGCCGTCTGGGGACCACCTTTCTGGATCTAATGAGGTAAACAATACCATCCTGAGATGAGAGGGGCTGCTGATACTAACATTGTCTTCGCCATTCCTTCTCCACAGAAAAAGTGCCCAAGAAAGACTGACCCTGCCCACCATCTCAGAAAAACTCTGTCCCTTCTGGTCCCCAGCATATAAACCAGAGTAGTATCCCAACCTTTTATGGCTTCTCCAAGTTGTCTGCCTGCCCAGTCACCTCTTACTGTATATATATACTGTAGGAGGAGAACTGGCATCCCGGCCAAGAAGGAGGATATGTTATTACCTGGATGAGAGGCCAAAATGGAAAGACAGATGGGACGGCTTGCTGGATGTGGATGTGGAAATAACTTTACTCCTCATTAAGCAGGTGGCAGTGGTCCTCGTATTGGACACCTGCAGGGGTGCTTGGGAGATGGAGTCTGGAAAGGCAACTCTTTTGGGCTCCCTGGGGGTCAAGAGGGGGTGCTGTTGGGGGAGGACCTCCCTACTCTACTTATGGCCCCAAAGTGTTACTGGGCATGGCATTCCTTGATATGTCATAAAAGGAAGCCTATAGCCACGCATTGGAGTCAGAGTCGGTTGACAGCGGGCAACACTCAGCGGAGGAAAGAAGTAGGAAGAATGATTGTGATTTACTGTTTATTTGTGGCTTATTACTGGAGAGATGTTTGAGGAACATGCTTTGATGAAATAAAAATCATTTATTTTATTCATTCAACATCTGGTGAATTACTATGTCTGTGGTTTCAACCACAATGATTTTTTTTAAAAACTGGTCTTCAGCCAAGCAGAAATCCTGCCAACTACACCAATTATGACCATGCAGTGCTCTAGAGGGCCCCTATCCACTGTCCTAGTAACTAGCAATAATCAAACTAGTCCACAAAAGTAACTGCTGCTTGAGCACAAATCCAATTTAGGTAAATGTCATACTGGCAGACATTATGCTTTCCGTGAAAGGAATTTCTTTTTGGTTGTTCAGCTATGACCACAGGCATTACCTGGCAATCCAAGAGTACCACCACTTTGTAGAGATATTCATGTAAGTCCTGTAAAGTACATGGGTGCCCCCATAGTGTTTTTACTTGTGGCCTTCCATTATCCTTCCTGACAGGTACTTCAACTTAAACTTTTAAACTTTTCCCACTATCCTATCTGTGTAGTTAACATGTGCTGACCACATGGCCTTACAAAAATCAATACACCCCAAACCACAGTGACACTCTGCAGATGCCTCCTGGATATTTTAAAGGAGTTCTCCATCCACAAGGTGAAGGAAGGGTAATGTTTGGATGTGATGCTAATCAGTTAAAAAAAAGCTTCATCTTTAAATCACATGACCAGAATGTGATCAAAACTGCGTATCTCTTTTTAGGTTTCACTTCCATCCAAATATGAAAGCCAACTGTCTGCAAAATGGATTTTCTCTTGATCTGCGTGGTATAATGTGTGGCCCATTAAAGTACAAAAGCAGAAAGGTAGACTTCAGTGTAGGCAGGTGATAAAGTGAAACATTTAAGAGTTGATTTCTAGAAAAACAGGAGTTACAGGTGACTGAAAAAAAAAAAGTAGGGTTGATGGTGTTTAGGATTCCATCAGTCTAGAGTGATTAGATTATCATTATCTGGAGTGACCTGAATACGAGATACATCATAACACTTAAGGTTTTCAAGAATGGAGAGGAAAATATTTCAGAACTTTCAATTCTCTTTTTCACTTTTGAGGTGACTTTAAAAGCTTTGAAATTAATAATGTATTAACATTCTAACTGCAAAATCACATTAATAAGTTTTTAAAAATTGTAGCAGTGTGAACGTTTGGGGTAATTAATAAATGACTCTCTCACACCACCTACTAATTGCACAATGAGAAAGAAATATAAAAGTGTGCCATTTCTACTAAAACACCACAGGACATACAACAATTGTCCTGTTTAATGCTGCACCCTTTCATGCTCAATCACTGAAAGCAAGTAAGCAGCAACATGGAAAATAACAAATGCATGGGTACCATTTTATTGTTAAGAACGTAATGCTCACCCAGTAGACAATGAGTTTTAACAAGAGTCACAGCAAAAACTGTTGTACAAATTAAGAGTTATAATCTTGATGAATAGAAGGTTAAAATCAGGAAATGAGCCAAATTTAGATTATGTCAAACCAGAGTTGAAAAAGAAGAGAAGGTCAAAGCACTGTGACAGCAAAAAGGTCTGAAACAACAAGATAGATTTAAGATGAAATACATTGCCAAAAATGACTTAATGCTAAGAGCATCTTTCAGCTTTGATTAATACTAATGAGAAAGGCAGGGATATTTGATAATGTGATCCAATAATCAGATCTGAATGCCAGTATCTTTTCTGGGAAGAACAAGGATAAGAAGACATGTCACATCACTAGAAACAGGCATAAAAATAGTAAACAATATAGCTGCAGCCAAACAGACTTAGAATTAGTCTCTGAATGGCAGTAACCATCCAAATTTAAGAACCTTAAAATGGTGTCATTAGAGTAAAAGTGTACAAAACGTCCAAAACTGAGAACTGAAGGTTATCACATTATAATTATAACACTAATTTTACACATAAAAATTCAATATAACTGAATTCCAGACAGGAAGAATCCTGAATTGAAAACATTAAGAAGAACTGGAGTAAAATAACTGATGTGTGACCCAAGCAGGGCTCATGAGCTGTGCCTAATGCCCTGCTCAAAGAGGACTGCTGCCGAACTCAAGAACAGTACACTTTTAACAACAATAGTTCTAAACTGCATCTACTGTTGAATTCTGCTCTGTACTTATAATATTTCTATTGCACAATTATATTGTATTGAGGATTACTTGTGTTCTGTTCTGTGTATCGTATTGACCCCTTTTTTTGACACCCACTGCACACCCAACCTACCTGGAAAGGGGTCTCTCTTTGAATAATGCCCTTCCCAAGGTTTCTTCCTTTTTTCCCCTACAAGGGTTTTTTTGGGAGTATTTTCAAGTCTTCTTAGAGAGTCAAGGCTGGGGGGCTGTTAATAGGCAGGGCCTGTTACAGCCCATTGTGCCACTTCTTGTGTGATTTGGGGCTATAGAAAAATAAATTGTATTTTATTGTGTTGTATTGTATTATGTTTTACTGGATTGTGTAGTTCCTGACAGAACCATTCCTTGCCATTTTATTCTGGGAAGGGTTCTTTGCATATGAAGTTGTTTTTTTAGGCTTTGAAAAGAGTCTTAATATTTGGTCAAAACAAAGGTCTTGCAGGCTACATTGCAGGATACTAACAGATCAATAAAATCTGAACTTAGCCTGTTATTGTTATCTAGTGAGAACCTTTTTAAAATCATGAACTCATTGGTATTTCACAAATCTGTTATCATCTATTCATGCTTATCTTATATGGAACTAACTAACTAAATTAAATGGTTCTTTCTGGAACCTTCATGTGGATATCATAGCTCTGAAGAACCACTTTGGCACCTTTATTTTTAAGAGTGTAGGTAAGTGACACGTAACATACGTCTTAAGGAGGGCTGACACCAGATGTTAGAAGAGCTTCCCCCAATGCATGACAGAAGATTCAAATAAATATGATACCTAACGTATAATTCAAGAAAGGCCAGTGAATAATGCATGACAAGGTATAAAGAGGAATGCCTGATGTTCTTCTAAAGCAGTATGGAATCTCAAATACTGATGAATTAAGGACTTTTAATGTCCAAAGATGTGCAAAAATTGAATAAGGAGTGACTAAACATTTCGTTGTACAATGTCTCATTGCTACAATGACAATAAAGATTTTTGATTGATTGATTAATGAGGTCAGGTACATTCATTAAATGGTGGCTACAACACAAAGTGATGCACACATCCTTTCAGATGGCTTAAGTCTTATTCCTGAATAGTGATCCCAAACTGGGTAATGATTTTAACCAATTTGGAAATGTGATGCACAGGCGGGTTTGTAAATCAAAGAGAGATAATGAGTGCTGCTTAATGTGGTGTTTAAACGTTAATGCGTAATAACTAATGTGTAACCCAATACGACTGATTCAAAGTGCCTCAGATAAATCAAGGAGAGCTGACATGTAAAACCTGCCATGCAAAACATAGCAGGTGACCCCAAGATGTGAGCAGGGGCATTATTTGAAACTAAAACATACACTCCAGACAGGCATGTGGCAACATTTACCTTAATAATTAAGGTTTTATAAACATACAAGTAAAAGCCTGTGATATGAAAGAGATGAGATGAAGATTTTTTTCACTACTTGAGTCAGGCATCATTTGGGATCCATCCATCCATCCATCCATCCATCCTCTTCCGCTTATCCGAGGTCGGGTTGAGGGGATAGCAGCTTGAGCAGAGAGGCCCAGACTTTCCTCTCCCCGGCCACTTCTTCTAGCTCTTCCAGGAAAATCCCGAGGCATTCCCAGGCCAGTCGGGAGACATAGTCCCTCCAGCGTGTCCTGGGTCTTCCCCGGGGCCTCCTCCCAGTTGGACCTGCCCGGAACACCTCACCAGGGATTCGTCCAGGAGGCATCCTGATCAGATGCCTGAGCCACCTCATCTGACTCCTCTCGATGTGGAGGAGCAGCGGCTCTACTCTGAGCTCCTCCCAGATGACTGAGCTTCTCACCCTATCTTTAAGGGAAAGTCCAGACATCCTGTGGAGGAAACTCATTTCAGCCACTTGTATTCGCGATCTCGTTCTTTTGGTCACTACCAATAGTTCATGACCATAGGTGAGAGTAGGAACATAGATCGACTGGTAAATTGAGAGCTTTGCCTTATGGCTCAGCTCCTTTTTCACCACGACAGACCGATGCAGAGCCCGCATCACTGCGGATGCTGCACTGATCCGCCTGTCGATCTCATGCTCCATTCTTCCCTCACTCGTGAACAAGACCATGAGATACTTGAACTCCTCCATGGGACAGGATCTCTCTCCCAACCCTGAGAGGGCACTCCACCCTTTTCTGGCTGAGGACCATGGTCTCGGATTTGGAGGTGCTGATTCCCATCCCAGCCGCTTCACACTCAGCTGTAAACCGATTTAATTTGGGATGTAAATGATTTTATGAGAAGCATATTGGCACCAACATATACTGTAAACATCAAATTGCTAGCTCTGCAGCTGCAGTCTGTACATTAAAAATGAGTTTTCATAGGCCAATAAGTCACTTAAAATGTCTAAAGACATTCATGTATCCATACAAACAGTACATCTACTGTATCTTCATAACTAGCCTAGTCCTGACAACATCAAGGCAGGAATCCACAGAGCACACTTACTCTGATACTCATGTGTTGTCTTATGGGACTAAATCAGATTTGCAAATGAACCTTAAATGTACATCTTTTAGGACCAGAGGGGAAAATAGATGCTTGAAGAGCACACAAACTCAGATACTATGCCAGGAATTCAACCCAAGTCCTTTGTTCTGTAAGGCATCAGTGGTATTCACTGCAGAGACCCAAACATGTAAATGTCAGAAGAGGCCTAACATTATGGTGTCTTTAAAAAAACTTTCAAAAACATCTTCCTGATTGAACCAGATTACAGTTTGCCACTTCTCATTTTGATTTGTCTAAGTGAATTTCCCCAAAGAGGAAGTGGCATAGGTGGCTGAGTCTGGGTCCTCTGTGAAAATACTAAAAGGTAACCATTTTGTGTTTTGCAACAAAATGACTAACTCATCTTGTTTCTTTCAAGAACATTGAAAGTCCTTTCTTATTAATGATAAAAATTTTATAACATCATGGATTAGGAGCAGTGTAGTGGTTAACATTGCTACCTCAAAGCTCTGAATTTCTTTCTTTGATGCTGTCCACTAGGAGTTTTCATGTTTTCTCTGTGTGTGTGTGTGTGTGTGTGTGTGTGTGTGTGTGTGTGTGTGTGT
>JANRMT010062854.1:61356759-61374322 GCA_026402145.1 Polypterus bichir lapradei | reverse complement strand
TTTTCATACGTCTCAAACTAAGGGGATGCGAGGTTAAAATAAATCGAGAAGCGCGCGTACATACTTAGTGCATCCCCTCTCGGGAATCGAACCTCGGACGTGGGCGCTACAGGCGAATGCTTTACCATCGCGCCACTGCGTGTGGTTTATCTATTCGAGCGTAGCAGTGTAATTCGGTTTTTGTTCAGCACTTTTTGGAACTGTTACTTTTTGTCTGCGCACTGTGTCAGTTCACGTGAGCTGCTGAATATGGTTTTATATGTCAGTCGCTTGCTTCTAATTGTTTCGCTGCCTTCTTAATTATATAATGCATGTTTTCTAAAGCGCGTTTTGTAGCTCTTCCTGGCTTTCTACGTAATGCGTGATTACGTGAGAGGCGTCATGATGTCATACGGAACTCCGCCCCTCCAGCTGAACTCCATTACAGTAAATGGAGAAAAACAACTTCCAGTTATGACCATTACGTGTAGAATTTCGAAATGAAACCTGCCCAACTTTTCTAAGGAAGCTGTAAGGAATGAGCCTGCCAAATTTCAGCCTTCTACCTACACGGGAAGTTGGAGAATTAGTGATGAGTCAGTCAGTCAGTGAGTGAGTGAGTGAGTGAGTGAGTGAGTGAGTGAGTGAGTGAGTGAGTGAGGGCTTTGCCGTTTATTAGTATAGATCAGTGGCAGGTACTGTACTGTTACTTTTCAGTTGAACCTTTCACCCATCTTTTGCTCAATATTTTGAAAATGCATTTTCAGATAAAGTCAACAAACTCTTGACTCTTATGCAAAGACACAAAGCGATGTCCCATCCTTGAGGGGATTACAGATTCTCCTTTCAGGAACAGTGAAAGAGCAGCATCTGTTTCAGCATGTGCATTGGAAACTACATTATTTGCCAAATTCTTAGGTGTGATTTTATTAGATTTAATCTAAATTGGACAAATGTTTTGCACTAGAGAAATTAAACTTCACAGTATGACTGTAAGTACAGTTTACTGTGAACACTTTCTGCATTGCTTGTCTTTTATGTGCTCTTTCAAGACAGTGTGATTAAGTGGAAGTAAAAGATTTAACATGTCGACATTTTTTGTTTCAAACCGGAAGACATTAAAGAAGCAAAGGTGTTAAAAGATCTGTGAAGTGATAGACTGTCCCAGAAAAAAAAAAAAAAAAGCATTTTAGCTATTGTTTGTTGTGCGGCACAAAAAAAAAAACATATAAATTGCACAAAGTGAGCTTTCCTTATTTGATACAAGTGATAAGTAATCAAATCCAGTCTTTAAATGAAGATGATTCATACTTGGTTCAGAAAAAGAAGGGTGGGGGATCCCTTTGCATGTTTCAAAAATAAACATGGCCTCTAGTGAGACCTCTAGCTCAATTTTTTTCTGCCTTGGAGTTGTCCTGATGATATTCTGAACTTTGAATATTAAACAATGTCAGGATTGTGTTACTACCTCTTCATCTCTGAAGTTGAAATACTTGTCACAATTTTTTTACTTCAAGTCTCTAATAAGTTATCTTTGTGGGTGAAGTGTGAATTGATCACAATAGACTTAAAATGCGTGTGGCCAGTTCACAACTCAGACAGTATCATTCCCCCACATTAGCTTTAAACCCCTAAAGGCGTTGGAGGACAATCTCCATGCATGACTCAGTGTGCAACCCTAAAAAAGTCACTGAGCTTATCTATACTCTAGCTGTGAAAAATTCCTGCACATAAAGTGCCTTTAAAAATATTCATCCTCTTTTTACATTTTATTGTTTTACAAAATTGAATAACAGTGGATTTTAGTAGTTTTTGTCACACTGATCAACAGAAAAACAGCTTTTAACATCAAAGTGAAAACAGATCTCTACAAAGTGTTCTAAATTAATTACAAATATAAAACATAGAATAATTGATCACATAACCATTCTCCCCTTTAACACAACACATCTAAATCATCACTGGTTTAATCAATTGGCTTTAGATGTCACCTAAGTATTTCAAGGGAGAGCACCTGTCTGCAATCAAATGCTTTCCAATGATTGTAGTATAAATGCTTCTGTATATGTCCAGTTTTTGGTGATTCTGTATTGTGGCCTAAAGTACGTCATGAAGGCAAAAACAACACTCCAAGCAACTCCATGAAAAGATAAATGAAAAGCTCAGGTCAGAGACAAACAAGAAAATTTCCAGGTAATTGGACATCTTTTGGGGTACAGTTAAATCAATCATTAAGAAATAGAAAGAGTGTGGCACAGCTGCCTGGTGCATCCTGTCCACAAAAACTGAGTGATCATACTAGAAGAAGACTAGTGAGTGAGGGCATCAAGAGATCAATGAGAACTCTGAAGGAGTTGCAAGCTGGAGTGGCTGAGATTGGAGAGACTGTGCAGACAGCAACGATTACCCATGTGCTTCTTCAGTTGAAGGTCTATAGAGAAAGCCACAATTAAAATAAAACACACATGACGTCTTGTCTAAAGTTTGACAGAAGGCAGAGGGAATCTGGAGTCACCTGGAAGATGATTCTATAATTAGAGGAGACTTAATCGAGCCATCTTGCTATCACACTAAATTCTGTGTTTAGCTTAAGCAAAACACTGCACATTATGAAAAATACACCATACCCATGATGAAGTATGGTGGTCGCAGCATCAAGCTGTGAGAATGCCTCTCTGCAGCAGGTCCTGCATGGCTTTGAGTGTAGAGGGTGAAATTAATTCAGCAAAATGCAGAGTAATCCTGAAGGAAATCTTGATGCAGTCTGCAAGAATCTCACACCATGAATGAAGATTTGTTTTTCATCAAGACAATAAATAAATTTTTTTATTTATTATTTTATTGATTTTATTGTAATCATTCCATACAAATAGATCACTTTTTAAAAAAATAGGATTGAAAACAAATCAACGCCCACCACCGAGAAAGAGAGCATGGCCAACGGAGTAAAACTTAAAGCTAGCAAAAATAAATAAATTGATGAATTTAACAGGTGGATAAAGATAAATGGAGAAGAAAAAGAAATGGGAAGAGAATCTACTTCCTCAATGCTTTAAGAGCTTACTAGCCAACCCGCAGCGTACCATACGCCACATAATCAGGCCGGTTTTTTAATGATTTTTAAGCACAGGGAGAAAATTAACATGTGAAAAATCGGTAATGTAATAAATCAGCAAGAAAAACAACATTGTAACAATGCACGGAACAAACCAACACACAATCGTCCGTGACTGAAAACTGGCAGACCGCAATCGCGCCTTCTCCTGCCAGACGGAGGGATGGGGGTGCATGGCGCAGAGTGTGGAACGGGAGGAGAGGAGAAGGACGTCCATTCAGCTCCCTCCGTCATGCTAGTCTGCTGATTTCTCGCTCAGTATGCACTGCCCGCTCATGTGCCCACCTCCAACTCGTCACTTGAGTCGTTGTCGTCTTTACAGCAGACAGCAACGGTCAGTCCAGATGTACCTGTGACTCACGTAGACTTGTCATTGCTCTGTGCGGTTGTGGCTGCTTTTCTATATATAATCCACCAAGACACCCGACCATGGTAGTAGTGAGGTGGGAGGGGGGTGTGTACAAAGGATAGGGACGTAATCAGTGGTAGCGTATGAGTCGCACTTAGTTGGAATTCCACGGTTTGCAGGTTCAACGGCTTACCCACGCCACTCTGTGCCGGGTAGACACACGCTCAATCTCATGCATAATTATTTACTGAATGCTAAACACTTCTGGAAAGACGCGGTTGTCTAAAACGGGTTGGTGTGAGAATACAACAGTAAGTGAATGAAAAGATGGAACTCTGGAGAAAGCAAAATACAACACAATAGTGAACCTGTGGCATAACAAGCGTCGTGAATTGCTGTATGTAGTGTGTAAAACAGTTTGCTATGGTGCACGCGGTCGTAACCGAAAACTCGGTTTTTAAAGACTGCTTACTTCATTGTGTTTTAACCTCAGTTGTAAAGGATTGTTTTAAGGATCCCATGGGATACCCCTCGCAAACCGTTTTACACGCTGCATATGACGATTCACCTCCGTGAGAAACATGCCTCTATGAACAGTCAACGTAGCTCGGAGGTGCATGTGGCCTCTACGACAGACGAATATAAATGATGCCATTTTTTCTGTGTCGTCGTGTCCGAATTGGTGGGCGTGGCTCTGCGAGTTGTCGTCGTATTCAATGGTCTTGGAGTTGGTGGGCGTGGCTCCTTCCTGCGTGCGCCATAGGTGACTTACTTAGTGAATCCACGCCCCTTCCGGCGTGCTTTCCATGGGTGTCTTGCCTTAGTGAATTATATATATAGATTCTAAAATATTATTGATTAGATCCTGCCAGGTTTTGAAAAAGGTTTATACAGATCCTCTAAGTGAGAATTTGATTTTTTCCAATTTCAAACAATATAAAATATCAGTTACCCACTGACTTAAAAGAGGAGAGTTTTGGATGCTTCCAGTTTAGCAAAATAAGTCTACGTGCCAATAGTGTAGTAAAGGCAATCACAGTTTGTTTGTCCTTCTCCACTTTAAGCCCATCTGGAAGAACACCAAACACAGCTGTTAGTGGATTAGTAGGGATTGTGACACCAAGGCTGTCTGAGAGGCACTTAAAACTTTTTATCCAGAATGATGTTAATTTGGTGCAGGCCCAAAACATGTGACCCAGTGAGGCTGGAAATTGATTGCAACGTTCGCAGGTTGGATCTTTCCCTGGAAACATTTTGGAAAGTTTTAAGCGAGACAGATGTGCTCAATATATAATTTTGAGTTGAATAATTATATGGAGCTCGAGTGAATTCTCTGCATTGCTACCTTCCACTCCTTTTCTGTTGAGTGATAGATCTTTTTCCCATTGTCCTGTTGGATCTTTGAAAGGGAGGGACTGTAAAATAATTTTATACATTACAGAAATGCTGTCTGAGTCCCCAAAACTGAGCAATATTTTTTCCAGCATAGAGGAACGTGGGAGATGAGGAAAATCGGGCAAGTTCTGTTTAACAAAGTTTCTAATTTGAAGATGGCGAAAGAAATGTGTTGCTGGAAAGTTACATTTGGAATGTAATATGTCATAGGATGCAAAGATGTTATCTATATAAAGATCTCTAAGTAATTTAATCCCAAATGTTTTCCAGATATTAAAAACTGCATATATTTGCAAGGGTTGAAAAAGGTGGTTCTCATGCAGAGGTGTCACAGATAAAAGATTCTCCATCTTAAAATGCTTCCTACATTGGTTCCATATTCTGAGTGAGTGAAGCACAATTGGATTATTAGTATATCGGTGATAACTTGCATTAATAGGGGCACAAACCAGGGAATATAAAGAAATACTGCAGGATTTTATTTCTATTGCTGACCAGGCCTGTGTATGTTCATCTATTTGTGTCCAGGTTTTTATAGGTTGTATGTTTGCTGCCCAGTAATAAAACTGAAAGTTGAGTAGAGCCATGCCACCTTCTGCCTTAGGTCTTTGTAGGGTCGCTCTTTGGATAAGTGGATGTTTTCAGTTCCAAATAAATGAGGTTATGGTTGAATCTAATTGCTTAAAAATGATTTATTGATGTATATTGGAATGTTTTGAAATAAAAAGAGAAGCTTAGGAAGGATATTCATCTTAACAACGTTAATTCTTCCAGCTAGAGTGAGATGAAGGATTGACCATCTATACAAGTCTTGCTTAATTTTTTCCATAAACACGGCTTAATTTTGTTGATAAAGAGCTTTATGTTTACTTGTGGTATTTACCCCTAGGTATTTAAACTGATCTGCAATGATAAAAGGGAAGGTGTCCAATCTAATATTGTATGCTTGTGAATTCACTGGAAAGAGCACACTTTTATTCAAATTAATTCTGAGACCTGAGATCTTTTGAAATTCTATAAGTGCTGTTAAGACTGCAGGCACAGTATTTTGTGGGTCTGATATATACAGCACCATATCATCTGCATATAGAGAAATTTTCTGTTCAATTCCTTCTCTGATAAGCATTTTGACAGTGAACTGCCAGTGGTTCAATGGTGATTGCAAATAGCAGTGGTGACAAGGGGCATCCTTGTCTGGTACCATGTTCTAATTTAAAGTAGTCTAAACAAATGTTAATACAAACTGAAGCTTCTGGATTGGTATACAGTAGTTTGATCCATGCACAAATGTTCAGGCCAAACCCAAATTTCTCTAATGTACTGAAAAGGCAGTTCCATTCAATCATATCAAATGCTTTTTCTGCATCCAACGATAATAATATCTCTCGGGTGTGTGACTTTGCTGGTGAATATATTACATTAAACAGGCATTTAAGATTGGAAGCTAAGTCTCGGCCTTTAATAAATCCAGTTTGATCTTGTGATATTACAGAAGGCAGCACTTTCTCCATCTTTTTAGCTAGGACTTTGGAGAGTATCTTAACATCATTATTCGGAAGTGAAATTGGTCTGTATGATGCACATTGTAATAAGTCCTTATTTTGTTTAGGAAAGATGGTGATTAATGCTTGGAAAAAAGTTTGAGGTAGAATTTCATTGTCTCTTGCTTCTGTAAATGTTGCTAATAAGAGGGGAACTAGCTGAGTGGAGAATTTCTTATAAAATTCAACAGGGTAGCCATCAGGGCCTGCTGCTTTCCCACTCTGAAGTGACTTTATAGCATCTAGTAATTCTGATAGCACCAGAAGTTTATCCATTTCCTCAGCACTAAGAGTATATAACCATATATTCAAAGCTACAGAGATCTGAATGGCTTATAAACAGCAATTTCAATGTCCTGGAGAGGCTTGAGTCAGAGTCCAGATCTCAATCCAATCGAGAATTTGCGGCTGAACGTGAAAAAAGGCCGAGTGATACCTGTGAAACCTGACGGAGCTTGGGAAGTTTTACAAAGAATAATACGGAAGAGTTGTAGTGTACAGATTTCAATCCAACTGAGAATTTGTGGCTGGACTTGAAGAAGGCTGTTCACTCATGACCTCTGTGCAATCTGACAGGAGTTGAGGAGTTTTAAAAAGAAGAGTTGGGGAAAAAGGCATTGCAGATGAGCAAAACTGATAGAGAGAGAGAGAGAATGAGACCTCAACACTGTCATGGCTGCTAAAGGTGCATCTGCTAAATCCTAAATTGTGGATGTGGATGAATATTTTTGAAGTGGATAAATATTTTTGTGATCTATTTTTTTATTTTATATCTGTAATTAACTCAGACCACTTTGCTGAGATGTTTTCACTTTGACTTTAAACAGTGTTTTTCTATTGATCAGTGTTTAAAAGCCAAATTTATTCCACTATTTTTCCCATATTGTATAATAATAAAAGGTGAAAACTTCCAAGGAGGTGAATAGGTACTATACTGGTAATGTATCCTGATCCTTAAAATCACCATGGAAAACGCGGTTATACAAGTTACCAATTAGCTCATAAAGCACCTAAAATATTCCAGCACATACTTTCTTGCTTTTCCGAAAGCCAACCAAATGTTTCTAAAAACACTCATTCTTCTACTTTTCTACTGCCTCTTCAAGAAAAAGGGAATCCAAAACAAAATGACATTTTACAAAACATTTAGATGTGTTACTAGGGTGCCATAGTTCAAACATCCTTAACAACATAAATAGTAAAATTTCCTGTGCTTAAATGCCTATTGGCTCCTTTGTTAATTTTATTTTAATTATATAATGCTGGGTTCTACCTACAATCCCTTAGGTCTTTTTAATTAACTTATCATTTAACTGGGCCAGTTTGAGTGAGTGTGAATATATTTATGTGAACTATTGAAAAGGTTATACAGTATGTGTAAATTTTAATAAATTATTTAAATGTGCACTTCTGGATGGTGCTGATTGTGGAATGTGTGATATAAAATACAAAGTGACTGGTGCACGGCCATATCATTGATGGCTTTTAGGATGTACAGAAATAGGCACACTCTGCTATGCCAGCAAATATCAAACATCCAGTCTGCATTTGGTAATTCCTGTAAAGATTTACAGGCAGCCAGTAGTCATCCAAGTTAGACGTACAATATATACATCTGGAGACAACCATGAGTGAATTTTGCTGGGTGGAACAATTAGACAGCTCACTGAGTGTTACATTTCTAAACTAATCCAACTCCTCATGAATGCAGCACTCAAACTAGGGGAGTTGATTTTGAGCTGCAAAGAGCAGAGGTTTGCCTACAGCCTGTCACAAGAATAGACAGAAGACATCAAAAAGGTTTGCGGCAGCCACCCGTATATTGATAGATAGATAAATAGATAGATAAATAGATAGATACTTTATTAATCTCCAAGGGGAAATCCTAAAACAGAACTGATTGAGAGTTTTAAAGGTGATGGCCTTAAAGGCCGAGACCAAAAGTGTCATAGTTGGTGGTGGAACTGGAAGTGATGTCATCGCTGGTGTCAGACCCAGAAGTGACATCATCATTGGCAATGGAACCTGAAGTGAAATTATCATTGGTGCTGGAATCGTGTGGGATTTCCCGTGGATGGTCTGCAGCGGATCGAGAGAGAAAGTCAGTGCACCTCACCACCCTTTGATCTGGCGTGGATCAGGCCCTTTAGCTGCCTCCCATGCACGTGTGTGACAAGCCATAAAGACTCCTAAAAAAAATACTATTAAACATATATATTTGTGTCCCGTGTGCACAGAGCACATTGCATATTTCAAAAATAAACAATCTGTTGCAAGGGAAAAACCTTTCTGTTGCATCAGATTATAAACTGGCATTTAAAGACATCAATGGATAAGTGGAAAACATGAAACAAACATTGTCAAAGGTGATGTATGTCCTCACTGTTGTTCAGTTATAATGATAGTGTAGGGGTTGATGTAAAGTTGAAAGAATTGAAAGAATATGAACTGCAAAATATGCATTTGAAGTAAATGATGTGTCACACTCCATCAAAACGAGTGCTGTTAATAGAGTTGATAACAGGGAGAGTCACAGGAGATGCAGATTTTAGTACGCAAAATACCCTTATCAACATATTTGCTTAACAACACCAGTAAAGCACGGACAAGGCTGTACAGCATTCACCTTCTGACTGCATATCTAAACAAGTGACTACATGAGGTTAACATTACTGTCTAATTGGAAATGCAATGTATTTTCTCACTCCATGAAATCCCAGTGGTTTAAAATTCATGGACTGCCAGAACTGGTGGCAAATACTTTAGGAAGAAACCCTACAGGTGTAGCCTTTGCAGTGCAGGATTATGCCACTTCTTACTACACACATTTTAATGAGTTGTCCTGAGCCATAACTGCTTGTTTGAAAATCAAGACTAGGTAGACAAAGTCTGTTCTGTCAGCAGGAATCAACCAAGGCTGGGATACTACCCCACTGCAGAATACGCCCATTCATATCCTGACAGTTTAGAGTTACAAATCAGTCTAAACTGCACAAAACTGAGATGTGGGAGGAAACCTGAGAACATGTAAACTACATACACATGATGATCAGGCAGTAGCCAGCACTCTGGACCCGTCAGGCTGCAGTGACACCCAGTGTAAACCTTATTTAGGAGCAACAATGAAATTTCAATACTATTAAACTTCGTTCTTATAAAATTCAATGTTACTTATCTGTCTGAGATGACAACTACTTACAATATTTAGCCAATAAGAACTGTTCATCACAGTAGATTACCTTTATTGGACTTACACAGAGTGAATTAAGCAAATAAGTTAATATCTACACTCTTAAAAATAAAGGTGTCAAAGAGGTTATTCAGGAAGATACTACAGAGGAAGCATTTTTGGTTCCCAAAAGAACTATCCCCATAAATGTTCCAGAAAGAACCTTTATTTATTTAGATCCATAGCAGGCTTCATAAGTAACCACGAATAGATAACAGATTTGTGAAACGTCAGATAACAGATTTGTGAAACGTCAGTGGGTTCGTTAGTTTTAAGGACTCTTACTGCATATTATAAAAAAAGGATAAGTTCATGTTTTCTTGATCTGTTGTATCCTGTTAACTAGCCTGCTTCAAAGCTTCAGGAACCAATTTCATAAATAAAGAACCTTTCCCCGAGTGAAATGGTTCTTTGTCAACCAATGGTTTAATGAGGATCAGCACAATGCAATAATGTACCATTAAAGAACCAATATTTTTAACAGTGTACGCCAAATCAGATAATGATAAAAATTTGCAAAGATGAATGTAGGCAAAACTGAGAAACAAGAATGTTAGCTGAAGCATCCTGTGCCCAATAGGAAAGACTGCAGTCAGTAAAATTATTTCTCTAAAGCTGGGTTTACCACATCCGCTTTTTCAAAGAAGCATTCACTCTTAAAAGCTGATTGTACGCTCTGTTTATTTTTAAATTAAAAAAAAAAGCTTGAATGTTAGAATTGCAGGTCAGACCCCTGCAAAATTATTAGTCACTTGGTAAAGGAAATACATAGCAATGACTCTGCTTTGCTAAAATTTAAATATGGAGTCCACACATATGAATAGTAAATAAATACTATTTCTTTACATTGTTTATTTCCAAAGCTATAGTGTCAATCTGTTTGCAGCTTATTTTACAAAGAACAACCCCTTAGAGTGATATCCAGATTCTGTCATTCTTACAGATGGTGCCCCATTTAGGAAGTGTTCTTGACAAGTGACTGGACCTGCAACCATAATTCTTAGAAGGTAGTGTGGTGGCATAATGGTTAGACCTGCTGTCTTACAGCTCCAAGTATTGAGGTCCCATTTGTTGCTCAGCCCCTGTCTGAGGCGATGTTAGTATAGGTGTGTATATTCACTTTCTTTAAGCCCATTTTCATAAGAAATATTTCATGCTTCTAAGAGACTTATATTGGAATAAGTAGGATTAGATGGATGGATGAATTCCTTATGTTAATTTCTCCTAATATCAGATTCAGAAAGATAGAAATTTTAGCTTATCAACACACTGAATTAAAAAAACTGTTGGATAATTTCATTAATCCCTATTAGTGGAACAATACAAGTTCTTCGCTTGCATTTGCAGAAGCAGAATTTTATTGTGGGGTGCACTTGCTCACTTCTCTGAAGATAGTAACAAAAATAAAGTAAGTTTCAGATGTTGGCTGGAGAATTGGTCAGACCAAAGAAACGTTGAAAACCACTACTGTGAACATGTTTTTGCTAAACCTGTGGTCATTTTGTGTGTGACGCTGCCGTGCATTAGACTGTGCTATGCAGAGACTTAAGTGTGAAGAGTTTCACGTCAATAAAATCCCTTTGCGAAACCATAATGCCCACTTCAGTTTTTGGATTTATACTTTGTTTTGTGCTGTTTTCCAGCTGTGGCAGGACAGAGACTAGTATGGTGCCTCAAAGTTCCCGAAGACTGAGTTTAGTTCCTGGCCTAGGCATTGTCTGTGTAGAGTTTATACTTCCTGTCCATGTCTGTATCAGCTTTTAACTAGATATTCTGCTTTACTTTTGTGTTCCAAAGACTTGCTTGCTGTGTTGATATGGGTCAAGGGTAGGTAAGTGTTGGTGGTTACCCAGTGATTGACTTGGATCCCAAGTGGGTTTTATTCCTGCCTAAGTGTGATGCAGATGAGATAGAGTTTGGCTGCCCATCAGCTTGTAGTGGATTTTGAATCTGCAGAAAAATGAAGGGTTTACTATTATCATTCCTAACAGTTCATTCCTTTGAGACTGTCGTGCAGGTTTTCTGTTCAATATTATTTCCAGTTTCTTAAGAATTTCTAATATAGGCAAACTTGGCTTTACTGTATACTCATAGTTTGAAAACAGCTAAACTTTGTCTTTTCTTGAAAACTGGCATATTTTATTTTATAAAAGATCTCTCTGTAAAGATAATATAACGGAAAAGTGTATGCGCTCGGTACTTGCAGCTCCACTATGAAAAATAATGACTGACCAGGGAAAATGAAAGCAGTAGTTCATTTACTGTATACTTTTAGTAAGCAGGTCTGCTCAGGTTTTCCTCCAGATTCTTCTATTTTTTTCTCCCACATCCCCTAAAACATACAATTTAGGTCGATTGGTGATTTCAAATTGACCCCACTATGGGACGGTGATGGACTGATACCTCTATCTAAAGCTGTTTCCCGCACTGCTGGGATAAACTCCAGTCCCCAAAACCCTGACATGGATTAGGTGGGTTTCAGAAAGATCATGACTGTGACTTTCTTATTCCAGAGACATCAGCCTCCATGAACCTAGACTAGATTAAATAAGCCCTGCTCTTACTTTCTACGTTTGATCTTTTTAAATTTAATAATAGAAAAGGAGCAAATATGCATCATTGTCCAATGGAAAATTTTTTAAAACTTGGGAAAGGTGGACTTTTTGTTAACATACACTTTATAATGTGTAAATGTTTTTTGTACGTACTCTCAAAATTCTTTTTACATGAGATTAGAGCACTACCAGAGTGAAAAGCAGAAAGGGAAATCTAGCAAGAATGGAAGTCATGTCACATTTTTGCCAAGGGAACACAGATTAAATTACATCAGTAACTGTGCAATCTATTTTATTAAAGAAAACATTATAGTTAAAGTTTAAATTGCAATTGGTTGACTGCTAATTCTTCTCCAGGTTTCCGTTTGCATAGGTCCACTCTGAATGATTCTGTATGAAATTATAACAACATTTATGTCTGTTAGGGGGCATTAACCAGACGTGAGCTGTGTTACACAATGAATGAACAGACAATTAACTTTAAAGTGCTTCTGTACCCAGTCTACAATGAGGGTATACAATGAGTGAAACAATGGGAAAGGAAATAAAAACAGTAATGGGTGCAAATAAATGCTTTTTATTTACCAAAAATACCTTTAACAGGTTTCTTCCGTTTAATGCAGTCCAATACGGCACAGCAAAACATACATTTTCTTCTCCTTTCTCTTGAACCTCTCCCAAGTGAGTGAGTGTTGTTTAGCTCTTCTCCCGACTCCAAATCACGTGACTGAAATCGAGCAGCTTCTTTTATTTATGAACTGGAAGTACTTCCGGTGCTAGAGCCCAATGGAAGCACTTCTGGATCGACCAGAAATCCATGAAAGTAGGAGCTATGAATCCCAGCAGATAGTGGCCCTATTGTAACTCAACAAGTCTGCCGTGTGAAACTACAGATCCCAGCATGCCCTGTGGGTGTCTGTATGGGAATCCCAAACCAAGGATTCTTCCATCTGGTGTATTGGAGGAGAAAATATTCCACGATGTTCATCTCCCCTAGTCCTTCCATTGCACTGGCCTCTCAGCCAGGTAAGGATCTCTGTTCAACATCAGTATGGATGCCAGTCCATGTGTGCCACCCATTTACAACATGCTGACAGTAATCAATGAATATTCATTTTCAAATCTGTTGCTTTTGAAGAATGTCACTAATGTATACAGTACTTCCGAGTACACTTTTTTTAGAGCTTATACGTCTTTTTTTTTGCTAAATCAGGAAACTCAATTTACATTCATTCGATGAGAAAAAAGAAACACCTACGTGGATTGGTACCTGATCAAAACCTGTGTTAGGCTTTTTTGACCCCATAGTTTGGTTGAATGTATGGTCACACTAGAACACTAATCCAATTTTATTTTAGCTGAGATGTCACTTGCAGGGCATACACTTGAAAAGTGATGTATGGAAATAACCATAATCAAATGAACAGACATTCTCTGGACAGTGTGAGGGTAAGGAGCCCCCAAAAAGTCCCTACAAAATTTTACTGTATAAGAAGTACAGGGCTGGCAAGCCACTGGCACAGAACTTGATAGCTAGAGTAACAATGAGAAAACTTATAAAGGTAAACTGCAGATGGCATGTTTTGGTCATTGTTACAACTAAAGATGACTTATTTTTTGCTAGGCTCGATGTCACATTAAATTCAACACCTATATCAAGTACTTTGCTGTCTCAACATTGAAACTTTGCTTCTTCAAGCTGAAAGAAGCCTGAGAATCCTTGCAAGTCAGTCTTCCAACAAATTGTATTTATTGTGTTTGTTAGGCATTTTACTACCCAGTAATCAAAGCCTTATTTTGAAAAATCTCTTGATCAGTAGATATTTGTACACACAATGCATCAGCATTTACTTATTACCAAGCAGGCCTGTGGCAATGCTGGACATAAAGGATTAGCTTCAGGAAATCATATGGGAATGAATTGTTTTTTCTCAAAACCAGTCTTATGATGACAGAGTCAGCAGGATCATTTCTTTGTGACAATTGCCTCCTATTCAAAAGTCCATATAGCTCACTTCTAAAGCATATCTCATGTGGGCAGTGGGGTGAAGCAGTGCTTAGTACCACTGCCTCAAAGATGAAGAGTCGTAGGTTTAAATTTCACTTTTCACCTTCTACCTGCATCTGTTTGAATGTTTCTCCTGCTACTCAGATTTTGCTCCCAAATTCAAAAGATGTGTTAGGTTAGCTAGTTTAATGTGGCCTGGTATCAGTGTATGAATGTGAAATGTAATGGACAGTCACACCATCAGGGGTTGGGTCTCATTTTGTGCCTGAGTTTACTGGGTAGGGGCCATCTCCCCAAAATCCTGAACTGGACAAGGTAATTAGATCAGCCAATAGGTGGATGGATGCACAATTCATGTGTGCTCACAGAGAGAGAGTAGTAACACTGAGCAATTCGGAATAAAGGTTTGGTGTTCGCCTTGCTGCAGCTGTTGCTGGGATATTCACCACAACCTATATGAGTATGTGCGTGCAAATTGTGATGGCCTGGTATCTCATCCAGTGTCAGTTCCTGCCCCTTGTTCAGTGCAATTAGGATTGACTCAACTCCAGACAATGCTGTAATAAAACAAGCAAGTTCAATAAATGGAAGTAAATGGATGGATAAAAAGATGTCAGAAACTTAAGATCAATTGGTAATGGTTACAGTATGCTGCTAGCTCAAATATTATATCAGTCAGCAAGTCACCTGAGAGCCAATTCAGTTTGGTGGTTTTTGGAGAACCACTAAAGACTTATTGCAATTCAAGTAGGGCCCTGCAGGGATTATTCCAAAAGTCTCAGGCATGAAAGAAGCAACAAGTTCAGACAGGGTCAATTCATAGGATTAAAGGGTATTTAAAACACTTCATACCATAAAATCCAAAAGTTTAGAAATCTTCTCTGTGGACTTTGGTCTCTGCACTTGCCATTAAAGTAAGCCTCTTCTTTATGGTTGTACTGTAGAGTAGCTGGCAGTTTTGCAACCTCCTTTCACGTGAACCCCTGTTCATTTCCTACACTCTTAAAAATAAAGGTGCCAAATTAGTTCTTCAGAGCAATGCCATAGAAGAACCATTTTAGTTTCCAAAGGAACCATCCACAAGAAAGTTCCAGAATGAACCTTTATTTATTTAGATCCATAACAGTGTCACACACATGCGCGTGGGAGGCAGGCTAAGGGCTTAATCGAGGGCGGAAAACAAGAACCTTCTCCTATAGATCCCCTGAAGGGTAACCAACATAAAGTACTTCCTGCTTCCCTTGCATAATCACGCCCCCTGCCAAGGTCACGTCCTGGCTATAATTATTGGACCCCTACCTTTTCCTCCCTGGCTATTATAAAAGCCCAACTTCTTTTGTCTTTAGTTTTGGTCAAGGACCCAGACGTTGCTCTTGAAAGTCTGATATATATTGATTTGTACTCTGTACAATACAGGGGACAGTTCCCCAAACCTTTTTCTGTCTTCTTTGTGCTTCATTACAACAGGTAATGTAATAAACAGATGATAATAGATTTGTGAAATACCAGTGGGTTCATGATTTTAAAAGGATTCTCACTACACGCAATAACACAGGATAACTTCAGGTTTTCTGGATCAGTTAATATTGAGCTCTAGCTAGCTTGCTATACTTTAAACATTTCTATTTTTTCCACATATTAGGAACCTTTTCAAAGCCCCTAAGAACCAAGTTCATATACAAAGAACTCTTCCCAGATTTAAATAGTCCTTTGTCAAACAGTGGAGCTAAATAGAATTACACCACCCAGTAAAGTTTCATTAAGTGTAGTGCCTTTTGATTAGATTACCCAATCACAGTGCAAATGAAACCTGATAGGTTTATTTTTAATTTGATTTTTGGCCTCATGAAGGTTTGTGTGTGTTTTCCTGTGTGAGACTCTTGTATGGCAATGTGTGGTTTTCTTCCCTGTGCCTATTGTCTGTTGTGACAGATATTGGGCACTATCGCTCCCTTGAACCCTTGTCCAAGATGCCAGACACCAGATAAAAGTCCAAAAGTTGACTTTATTAATTAACAGGAGTGCACTAAGCACCCTCCTCTCCACAATACTCATTAATCAATTCACAATACACTAATCAATACAATTCTCCACTCCCAGACGCGTTGCCACCCTTCCACCCAGCTCAGTTCGTCGTCTGGGAGTTCCTAGAGTCCTTTTATAGTTCCTGACCCGGAAGTGTTTCCCATCCTTCAGTCCATGATTCCTTATCACTTCCGGGTCAGATAAAAAGTCCCTTTCTTCACCTCAGAAGTACGTCATTCCTCCTGTCCATTTGACTCGTACCTACTTCCAGGGCGTAGGGCAAATAGTAGTCCCTGGGTCTCCCTGCAGTGACCCCTGGTGGTCCCGACGTTATCCAGCAGGGCTGTACAGGAAAACTCCATAGTTCATGATGCCCTGCTGGAATTTAGGGCATCTCCATGTCTCAGGAAGGGCTCCCTCTGGCGGCCTGGGGGTATTGGCCGGGATGAATGGCCGGCCATGGACCACACTGTAAAAGAGATGGATGAATGGGTGGGATTTTTCTGTGCATGGAAATGCTTTCTTTTTATAAGCTCCAGGAACACACATCTGAAGATTACATGCTGTTTTCTCTCCCATAGGAATCATGGTTTGTTTGATTGTTCAAATTTTCTTAGTTTCTTTGATGCTCCTGATTGAAGGAGCACTTCTCATTCAACAGAATCAAGAATCTGTATTGGACGGACATCAAATGTTGCATTGATTTTAAGATTTCATAAATTGCTGTTCTGTACAATGTCTACTGCTTGATCTTGATATGCCTGGCTGACGTTTAAGAATGGTTAATTTCTATTGGCCTTGTAATTTCATTTATATGGTCTGCTGACTTAATAAATTCTTTAAAAATTGCTGAGAATTCCCACATTATTTTTCAGGTGTTTCCTTGCTTAAGCATTTTTTTAATGTGTTTTGCTTGTTGTGTACCTAGTTCTGCTATCATATTTAAAACATAACTCCATCCAGACAGCTAAAGGATTCCCAACTCCATATTGATTTGCCTTCTCGTGCAAGTTTCAACAATGTTGTTACTACCATTGTATGATAGCTTTAAAAGTTCAATGTCCATAATTGATCAGTTTACTCTGTTCTATTCCTGATTACTGTTCTTTGCATTTCAATACTGTACTTGTCATTGATTAATGTTACTTCTTTTGGATCTGTAGAGAAAGTACTGTATATAGTGAGCTGGAGTCATAGATCAGGTCTGCAAATGTTCACTCTTGGATTGTTTAACTTTATATAACTGTAGGGGCTCCATGTTATTATTTTTAATCTTGTCAGACAGCATTTAAAAAGATACTACAATAGCACAACCTACTAAAAGAAAGACATGTTTACTTTCAGACCCTGCTGCATGGGTAAGTCTC
>JANRMT010062854.1:61330772-61346759 GCA_026402145.1 Polypterus bichir lapradei | reverse complement strand
ACTGTATTGGACAAGTGATGAGCAGTGCCTGGTTGTCTCCACACATACCGCTTAGAATTAAGGCCAAAAAGTTCTATCTTGGTCTCATCAGACACCTGAAGGACTCTGAGATGGTGAGAAATAAGATTCTCTGTCTGATGCAGCTTTCAGTACACAAAACACCTGAATCAAGAAATCTGTCTAACAACACCAATAGGTGCACAGATGAGCCCGCGCAACATCCACCTTCTGACTGCACATCTAAATGAGTAACCACAGGAAGTTAACATTGCTGTTTAATTGGAAATGCAAACATGCCATGATAGAATATAGCTGTATACATCCATAGAATACAATGCTTATTTAAACTCTATTTGTTGCTGTTATGCCATATACTGATACAATAGACAAAATGACAGAAAGATACAGTAGTAACACAGAAGCACTTCTCAAATGCATGGAGCCAAGCAGCTGCACTGGTCTGCATGTGTGTCTCTCTGTCTCTTCAGTCATTTCAATGTAGAAACAAAATCATTAAGATTCATTTACCTTATGCTACTGAGTTCCTGAATTGATAACAGGTATTTTAGCTTTTTATTTTTTTTCAGCGTCAAATCTTCTGTTTAGTTTCATTTGCTCACTCCCTTAAACCTTGGTGGTTTAAATTACATGGACTGAAGGAATTGGGAGTGCATGCTTTATGAAGAAGTCTTAAGATGTTGCCACTTTAGCAGCAGATTTCACCACTATTTACTATAAGCTGTTTAACGAATTACGCGAGACGCGTATTCTCATATCAGATTAGGCCATACGAGACTATTACCAGGTAGACTCAGTCTCCTCACAATCCTGAATCAGACAAGGGGATTAGATCAGCCGATAGATATATGAATGCATAGTTTACCGTGAAAATGTTTACTGTTTGTACTGTTTGTTGTAAGAGTATATTAACACTCATACCTACAGTAAATTCTGAATAAAATAAATGAGGTAAAGACACTGTGATGGACTTTATTTTTACAATGATTAAAAGACAAAACACTTTTCAATATTAAATAAAAACCGGTCGCTATGCAAAATGATCTAAATCAATTAGAATTATAAAAAACATACCATTTAAAGGCACCGTACAAACAGACATGGAGCAAATCAAATCTTCACAATAATCTACACAAGAATCTCAAGAATATGAGTAAATTTCTTTTTTGTTGCTGTGGTTCTACTCTTCAGCTCTGTGTGTTTGTCTTGATTCAGAGTTACATCATCCAAAGGCTTCATTTCTGACATCCAAAGGCTATTTCTGAATAGCAGATCAATCTCAAAACTTTAGAACAGGTTGCAAACAAAAGGGTGTTTCAACCACCCCTTTCATTATCTGATTAAAATAAATTTAGAAAAATGAGTCCTATAAATTATTCTGTTGCCCTAAATGTGTTGTCTATTCATTTCTTTTAATTGGTACCATAAAATCTCAGCATGTTCTTCTTCATGAAAATGATTTTATTCTGGGCCGGTTCTAGACAGGCATATTTAAGGGGGCAGACAGAAATGTGAAGGGGGCACATGGTGGTGACGGAGGTGGGAAAGGGGTGGGGTGGTGGAGGGGGTGCTCTGTATAACTGCTTTTGTCATGTAATTGGATTGCACTTTGTCAGGCCTCTACCCTAAGACCTGTCCAACTTAGGTGTCCCACCTAAAGTCTAAGCTTCTGCTGGTGTAGCTCTTAGGGTCACTAAGGCACGCAAACCCCCTGACCACGATAAGGTGGCAATCCCTCAGGAGGAAAACTGAAAAATAAAACAACAAAAAATAAAATAAAATATTCCTCATCAGATTATAACAACTAAAAACATGACATTTACCTTATGGTAAATAGGATGGCCTATATCAAATATATTCAAACCCAACAATAACACAACTCACTATTGCCAATATTAACAAAACTAAAAAGGGTAGGCCAAGTTATAAAAAAAAAAATCAATTCACCAAATCTTGAAAAATAAAACTGAAAAATAGAATAAAAAAATAAATAAATAATGAATAAAATAAAATATCCATCCAGATCTTTACAACCAACAATATAAATTTTATCTTAATTGGATGGCCTAATTCTCAAATAAATTTGCAAAATAAAGTAAGAGTAAAATAAGACCTCTCAATATAGCCAATATTTACAAAACTAAAAAGGGTTGGAATAGTAATTTAAAAGAAAACAACTCATCATGTCTTTTCCTACAATTCTCAAACTAATTTGTAAAACACAACAGATTTAGAACAGTACATTTTAACTTTTTTCTTCTTTTTTTGTCTTGTTTTCAGGTTGTTTGTTTTGTAAGCAACTGAACTCTCCGTTTGCAACTGAACAGCTCCACTCTCCTTTCTCCTCAATCCACTCTACAATAACAGTCTCCTGTTTCCCTTTGCAAAAACTCTTACAAATTCATCCATATCTAAGTTATTTGTTATGGACTTCTCATGGGCCAAGATCACCAAATTCCTCTTTCTTTTATGTAACATGGTGCGACGATAGGGGGTTAGGACCCGTGACAAAGTGGAGAAGGAACTCTCACACGATGCTGAAGACACACCAATTACCAGGGCTGTTACATACAATTTATGCAACTCAGGAAAGGCTTCCTTGTACTCCTGCAGGAGTTTACACACAGTGGACAGGTCTGTTTCCTTTGAACATTTTTTGAGCAGCATCTGTTTTGCCACAAGAACTTCATTTTTCAGACTTACAACATCTGCTACAGTGCCAGCCATCACAGCCAGAGGGTGCAACAGGGTGGGATCTAGAAATGTGCTAGATTTGGGTGCAAGACTAGATATGGCTCTCATCAGGTCAATATTCTTGTGTGAAAATCTAGTTTCCATTTCTGAAATGGCCCTGTCAAGGATGTTAAGCAGGGATCTTTTCAGAGACTGATGGGGGGAAATGGTAGGGTCACCAGAGTCTGTATGGCCCAAAGTTGAGAGCGCAACACTTTGATCCAGGTGTTTGCTCATTGTTCTCCTTCTCTTTGTTGGATGTGACTCATCCTCAGCAGGAGATGACACTCCCCAACAGTCATCCTCACGGATGTTTTTTAAGGAGTCCAGTGCTGCACTAACTACCTCAGAAGCACTGCACAGATCAACTGACTGAGACTGTAGAATAGCATTTGCTGGTTTCAAGACACCAAGCACCCGCACTAGGAACTTTCCAATCTCAAAGAAGTGATGCCTCTTAATTTGGCATAGCAGGCCTGATGTCTCGGTGCACAGGTCAACTGCAGCATCATCATCCTCTGTCATCTCAGATAGGATACTAAGGATTTGTTCTTGATTGTTCACAGTGCACCTTGTCACCTCATAGTGGCTTGTCCATCTGATCTCAAGCAGCCTTTTTAGACAAGGTGCATCATGTTTATTGAGCACATAGTGGTGGTGAAAAAAGTTGTAGAGTGAACTAGATAGGCTAAAAAATCTTTTTGCACACGGCTCACTCTGCATGGCATGCACAACCACTAAGTGCAGTTGGTGGTTGTAGCAGTGGATGTATGGGACACATCTGTCAAGCCTCTTTTGGAGCAGAGCTTGTACACCACCTCTAACCCCACTCATCACAGAAGCCCCATCATAACACTGGCTCAGTATACTGTCAGCACTGTAGCCAGCATCAGAAAGGTGTAACAGCATCTCAGAGGTGATGTACTCTGCATCAAGTTGTTGCAAGTCAAGCAACCCAATAAGATGCTCCTCTGGCATGGGATTTCTGACAAACCGTATTATCAAAGACAAATTTTCCACATTGCACCTATCCCTGGTCCCATCACTTTTGAGGCAAAACCCTGCAGAATCAGCACTTTCATATTTTTTCCTGACTTCTCCAAGCACCATGTCAGCCAGTGTTTGGATAATTTCATTTTGGATATCCTTAGATGTGTATTTTGCATTTTTTGGGATACCCTTAGCAGTGCTTGCTAGCTTCTCATCCTTCTCTAAGGTATATTCCATCAGTTTTAGAAAAATACCTGAAGCAATGTCATCATCATTACCTGCTGCATCATGTCTCAAGGTTTCTGCCGTCCCACGGAGCCCCAACTCATTTACACAGAGAAACCTTATAGCACTACCAATACTCGACATAGTAATGGTTTTTTTCAGGTTGTGTTTTACCAGCCAACATTGAATCCACTGTCCCCTCTGTGGCCTCTCTGCTTTTATGCTCAGTCCAGATGGTTGAAGCATGCACATGGTTGTGGCTGGACACATGCCTCTGTAGCCCCTTGTCTCAATCAAGTGCTGCCTTCCAGTTGTTAAAACCAGTTAAGGTAAAAACTACATCCCTCTCATTACCAGTGCTGCCATATTTCCGACAGGGGAAACAGAAGCATGCGTCCCGCACAATAGAGTACTCCAGCCATGGTTGTGTGCGGTACCAGGCAGGATTGAATGATCTTAATGTTGTACCACCAAATACACGTTTGGGGTAACTACCCAGTATTGGCTGGGATGGTGTATTGCCATTTAAGTCACTGGGTAGCTGAGCGGGTTGCTTTGGGGCAGCAATTGTTGGCAGAGGTACAGGAGAACCAGTGCCTGTTGATGCCACAGGAGTAGACATGCCAGCTGATGTCTCTGATGTACCAGCAGCAGCATCATTGCTACTGCTATTGGTACAGGCAGGGGCAGCACCACACTTTTTAAAAGCTTGGAAAAAAGGATGCATCTCACAGCATTAACTTTCCCTTTGTGAGCTGCTGGAAGCTGGGTGGAAAGTGAATAATCTTTACTAAAATCGCTGGGATTACATCAGTATATGAAACGAGAAAACTGTTGAGTGCAGAATTGAAGCTGAGGCGGGGCTTTGTGTTGGGTCTGACGGACAGACATACTCCTCCAGTCGGCTCTATGCAGCAGACAGTGGTGCTTGAGGAAAAGAGAAAGAAACACTTCTCTACCAGACTGAAACTGTGAGAACAATGGACTAGTCCCCCATTAACTGTACAAATATAGATGTATTTTTTAGTTGTTGTTAATTATATCACGAGTCGCTATGATGTTGACGACAGAGATTTGCTGCTTCCTCAAAGCCTCCCGCTTTTGCGCAACTCATTTTGCTCTGCCCTGCCTACTTAGAAACCTGACACCGGGTCATTTGCATACTAACAGTGATTGGATGTTTAGCTGGGGGGAGGGTGAGTGGGGGATCTCTACAGAGTGCTGTGTGAGCCTGCACACAAACAGAGCACAGAGGGAAAGAGCGAACAAGAGGTGAAACCAATCATCTCAATTATGCCTTTTCCAGTGGATTTTTCAGCTACTGTAGTAAATCTTGTCCATATTCAGTTTGTGGGCAATCTATTATTTTCTTTCTCAACTTCTAAAAGTTTGATTTAAGGGGGCAGGACGTTTGTTTAAGGGGGCATTGCCCCCTCTTGCCCCAGCGTACAGCCGGCCCCGATTTTATTTGAGCTTTATCTCTATCTTGTGTTGTAGTTGTTTACCCATGAAAACACCTTTGTATGTGTGTGTGAATATATACTCTTATAATATGACTTCAAACCATTTAAAGTACAAATCACAGTGATGTTTTAATTGATGATATTAACCGTATATACTCGTGTATAAATCGGATTCTTGAAAAACAAAAAATTGATCATAAAATTCAACCCCGACTTATACGCCCATTCAAAAATATGACACTTAATTTATTTTTTTTTTACATCTTCTTGCTTCCTCCAATCTCACACCAGTTTCTCAGACACATTGAATTTTATTGCAGCAGCGCAGTTACCAATTTCTTTCGCTACTTCAACGACTTTTAATTCAGAACCATCTTCATATTTTCTTCTGATTGGATGCTCCTTGGTAAATAAGGGATGCTCTTATGATAAAGATGTATGAGGGTGTGAGATACAAAAAACACAAAACAGTGCAAACGTCGCTTCAGAATTGTTTGGGTATTAGAATGTGGTCACATAGGCACAATACATAGAAGAAAAAAAATGCAGTGTGCTCCGTGGTTAATCTCTCAGATGGGCATTAGCATATCATAATCTCTTGGACCAATTGTGTGTGTTTTCCGCATTCGACTTATACGACCGACATAATAAAATACCGGAAATTATATGGTAAAATCAAGTCCCGACTTATCCGTGGGAGAACTTAAACGTAAGTATATACGGTACTATTCACTGCAGCTTGATGGTCTCTTGGGATGCCCAGTGAGAGATCACCACAGGATCTTCTATTAGGAAGAGGTGGTAAGATGCTGAAGTAGAAAAGGAGCTCTAACCTATGCAGAAACCATCCATTCATCCATTTTCTAATCTTGCTTAATTCTTTAAAGGGTTGTAAGAAACTGCAGCCTTTTCTGCCAGGTAGTAGCCCTGGATAAGAAACCAGTCCATAATAGGCCAAGCTCATTCACACACGGAAGATGTGGAGAAAACCCAGATACACAAGAGAAGAGAATGTAAAATTCAATAACTGATCCCTGGCTCTTTGAGCGGAGAGACATCAGTGTGAACCACAATCAGCACCTATAGATCCTTAATTTTGGATTGATGACTTCTAACAAATTTATTAAAGAGTTTTTTTCCCTTTCAAGATTGATTTGAATAGTTGATCTTGTCTACTCTATGGGTACCTGTGAAGATCCCCTCTTTGTGAGTTGTCTTTTGCCGTATGCTTTGAATTCAGGCTTGTGGTGATGCAGAGGCAGTATGTAATTAGTGAAAGAGGCAAGGACCTCTTAAATGGGCTCTGTGTTAGAGCTCTCGTAATCAAACAATTATTTTTTAACATAATATAGTATTAATATGCACTCATCTCTAAATCTTCTCCCCTAAAAACAGCAACTTTCTCTACTCAATCCCACCCCCACCCCCTTACCCACACACCATTTGGGTCATTTTGACACTCTTCCTGGAACAGGAAAGCCACTTCAAACAAACAAGCTTAGTAATGGGCCCAAGCCCCAAACGCTTAGTTTCACTTGGCTGAATTTACATGGTCTTGGGTTTAAATGATGTCCTCCTTTAGAAATGTGGTTTTCAGAATGTGACCTTAAATGTATACATCTGCTTGCTTCTCATTCTGGCAACAAAGTGTGTGCCTCGCCCAAATCACAGATGGTTTTGGTTTAGCTAAGGCACGTGGCCCTGGGTTTTTGCTTTATTTGCTGATTTTGCTGAATGTTGCAGCTCATGAAGTTCTGATGCTAAACTCAAATATGCTGTGAAAGACAAATGCATGAAAGCTGCTGTTACAGGACTAACTGTGTGATGTCTGCCTTGTGACACTGTGGACAGTAGCATCACCAACTGATGACACATGGGCTTTACAGCTCCTCAAAGGATTCTGAAGGGTCCTTCCCAGAATAAAAAAAGACAAATCATCATCTAAAAGTTAAATAATGTATTATACAGTAGCAAAACACTTTCAGAAATGTGTATGTTTTACTATGTTTAACCATGCAAAGCACCAATGCCATCAGTCAATAGGTCAAAGGCTGTTATCTATTTTTGAGTGAGACTACATGTACTAAAGTCCAACTGACCAAAAGTAGCAAAAGTTCACTGGGCACACCAGCAGAGATTGCTTGCTAACAACAGTGCAGAACAGTAATTTCCTTAAAGCTGTTTTTATTATTTGACTATTCCAAAAAGGCACAACTGTGTCGTTTTTAAGTTGTAGCATCCCCTTGCCTGGAGACTTTCTGAAAACAGGGCAACTCTGAAGCAAACTTCCTGTGAGAACTAATGGAATTAGTGGATATTATGGACACTTATAACAATCTGTAATTATTTACTTGTCTGCTAAAATCTGCAGCTTTCAGTTAATTGAAAATGCTGCTGCAAGAATTATCACACAAACCAGAAAATATTAACACAATTCCAGTTCACAAGACCTTACACTGGTTGCTAGCTAAGCCTAGTGCTGATTTGGAAATCCTCCTTTTAACTTATAAAGCTTTAAATGGCCAAACCAGAGTGCCCACTGAGATCTCAAGATCTTGCCTTTTTAATATTCCAAGGATCAATAAAATAACAGTAGAAGGTCAAGCATTTAGTTACAGGGCCCCAAGGCTTTGAAATGGTCTGCCTGCTAATAAAGGAGATGGACCTTCAGTCTCAGCTTTTAAATCCAGGCTGAACTCTTGCTACTTTAGTCTAGCATGCCCCAGATAGAGCTGATGATTAGCTGTGCATATTGCATTTCCTGTTTGTTATTTATTCGTACAGAAATATAAGAATCACAATATTTTTAAACTATTACTAAACCTAATATATTCTGTTTCTCTTTTCTGTATTTAGATGTGGCAGTTGGTGCCACTACTCAACTGCCGGGCTGCTCTCCTGCATATAGAAAACTCATCTTGGTTAACAGAGTGTTATAATCACTGGATGGAAAAATTGTCTCTTCAATTTAGATGGCCAGCGCAGAAGCCATTATAGAAAACCCAGGAGTGGGTAGACAACCAGTTGGCTGAGGTCTTCAGGGCTGTGACTTTTTGCTTGTCTTTCTCTTTTACAGTTTTAATCACCCTATTGTCAACTGGCCATAGTTCACCAATTAATTAATGAGCAAATATTGTTGGTTTCCATTTATGTTTAATCAGTTTCTGCCTTGTTCTTTGTGTGTTTTATCAAATCTGCATTTATATGTCTACCAGTTCTGTATTTAATAATTAGTATAATCTATATTTGTATTTTCACTGAGAATTGTTCACAGCATTCTGCGCCTGCAGTCAGTGAAGAGCGATATACAACAAACAAATTGTATTGTAGGTTGTATCACCTCCAGGTCAAATTAGGCTTGGGTTTTTTGCTTGAAAACACCCTAAATTGTATCTTTCAGGATAAAACTTTGTGACTTTCCCTGTTTGTCCCTAAATTAATGAACAGTATCAACCGACCATTGACTTTAATGAGTTTTCAACTGTGTTTAGGGTAGTTTGTTTCTTCATAACTCATAAAACCATACTAAATGGCATATTTTCAGCTTAGCAATATGAACGCTTATAGTGAAGTGACCAAATGTCACATTTTTGTATATCTGACTTTAAGGTCAATTCTGACCCACCATATACACTAGTGGATTTTACTCTGCTCTAAAACGTAGGATCATCAATATTATAGATTAGGATGGCCAATCAATATAAAATGGGTTTGAGGTGTACAACCTGAAGTCCAGGACACCTAAAAAGGGGTGACAGAATCAGGTCAGAAAAGACCTGCAAAAGGCACAGCATTGAGTCAACATTTAAAGACATTGTAAGGGTTAACCAGTTACTGCTATATAATGAGGCTTTCACAAGCACAATGTTTGGACGTCTGACTCCCAAAGTACCAATAACTACTGTCCATAGTTACTTACTCCTATGTGAGAAAACTTCAACAAAATCTTATTGAAATGTTACAGGGGACATTTAAAAATACATATTCATATGACATTTGGTGGCATTTTATGTAACTTTAACTGTATGGCTCCAGTCACAGTTGCTTGTATGTTGCTCGTTCTTGTTATTCTTTTTCAGAATGTTAAATGCACATGCTGAGCTCTATTCTGAAACCACATGAACTGTCACTTTTTGATGTTAATGTGTTCTTTTTTGTAGTCTTGCTTGCCCTGTAAGGTCCTGTGCGGTGGTGCATGCTGTTTTCATGCTGTTAGTGGTGCTATATATAATAAATATTGCTTGCACTTCCACACACAGCTACGCTATGTGAATTCCTCCACAGCACACATTAATTAGAGTTGCATTTTCCAAGTATTTTGTATCAGAAGGTCTAAAAAAGTCCCTTAAACAACATATCATTTGTATATCATGTTTACCCCTATTCCATTGTGCTTTATGAGAACAGATATATGGTATAATATTTACAGGTACTTCTTACAACTTGAATCAAGCCAGGGTAAGTAACTTGCAGTGGGTCCTCAGTCAGAGGCAGGAACTGAGCAAAATTCTTACAAGTGCTGTAGTATGAAGGATGGTCCATGCAGTAAGAAAGGAGCAGCCTGTTGATTTCCTTCTTGTATCAAATTATCCAAATGGACATCTGAACTGCAGAACCTTCAGCAAGACTCAAGAAATAAACACACAGACAATCTGGGAATATCTCAGCAACACTGTGTACATTAAGTTTCAAAGGCTGTCATTTGTAACAAATACACTCAAATTATGTTCATTATTTATTATTACAGAAATAAATGTGTGACAGTTGGTGGCAGTGAAAAGAAAAGATCAGTAAGAGACATTTGCATATGACAGAGTGGTGGCAGGGAGATGAAACAAATGTCTTTAATTTAAACAACCATCCTTTATTTTACGTATGTAGTACTTGCTGATTGTGACTTTGATCTAATGTTATTTGACCATTGCAGATCTATAGTACTATTAACATTTTGTGTAGCTCTTGGTGCACAGGCAGGTTAAATGACTTGCTAAAGGTCTCAGAAGGCTTGAAGGTGTTTTGTACACTACTAAACTCTCAGCCACATTTAACAAAAAAATTTCAAGAACCTGTTTTTCCCTGCATCAATGATTTAATATAATAGAAAAACGTCTAACCATTCCAGGTGGATCAAATTGACATGAATTATACACACAAATAGCACACTATTTGCCCATTCATTGCTTAAAACCATTCATTCTAAAACAAGACGGAGAGGCTATCCTGGGCATATTAAGAACGGTGCGGGCAGTGATGTTGAACTGTAAAGAGTAATAATACTTCTGTTAACCTGATCCTACAGAACGCAATGAACTGTTTACAACTGAAACATCTCCTAGAAAGACCCCTATTGAACTTAAAAAATGTTTGTTGTATGTGTAACGAGTACATTGCGTGTGTGAAAAATAAGCATAATCTTTTGCAAGGGAAAACCTTTCTAAAAATCAGATTATATATTGAAGTTTGAAGACATCAATGGACTAGTGGTGAAAGTGAATGATGCATTGTCGCAAGTGCCATTAGGGCTCTCTTTTGTTCAGTTATGATGACAATACAGAGTCTGCATAAGGTTGAAAGATCTGGTAGCTATGTTTGTGAAAATATGAATTGCAAGACATGCATTTGAAGTAAGCGTGTGCCACACCCTGACAAAAGGAGGTGAAAAGGACTGCTTTTAGACAGTTGATAATAAAGAGTCACACGAGATGCAGATTTCAGTACACAAAACACTTGAATCAAGAAATCGGCCAAAAAGCACCAGTAGGTGCAAAGATGACGATGCACAACTTTCACCTTCCGACTGCACATCTAAACGAATAACCACAGAAAGTTAATAGAGTTGCTATTTAATCAACCACAATTTTGGACAATCTTATTTTAAATCATTATGGGAATTCAAGCAGGGAAAGGTGACACAGGAGGGGGACAGAGTTCCAATATTCTGCCAAGTTGAAAAGTGGCAAACCAAAAGGCATTAATGAGCAGGCAAGAATGACAGAAGTCATATACCATGAAACAAAAAGGGTTTAAACCAGAAATTCGATGAGATTGTTTTGCCAAAGTCCAATACACAAACCAAAAATCACTATTAAAAGTCTAGCCAAAATCTTCACAGATGAAAGAGATTTGTTTATACCAACTATATGTGAAAATGTTTGAAAATGTATCCACAAACTGAACAATTGGCCACAATCCTAAATTGTAACTTTATGTGCAGTCATTTTTGGTAATCATATTGGTAGCAACAACACAGTTTCAGACACTAGAAAAAACACAAACTGCACAAATGGTGCAAATATGATACCATTACCATAAAACAAAATCCAAAGGAAAAAAATACAGGGGATTTCTTCAGAAGGGTTTCAATCCTGACACCAGCAAAGGCCCTCAAAATGGAAGAAAACATGAACCAGTGTGGTCATATAAATTAAGAAATCAATGTATGAGCAATGTGGCCAGTAACTGTAGAAGGTGAGGACAGAATGGGTCACCAGAAAAAGATCTGGTCTAAGACATGTTTGCACAAGGTGGGAGATAGGGCAGCATAAGTTCTTAACTGAACAGAACTGACATAGAGGCTTTCTGATATAGGTTATTTTATAGCTACTGAGGACTCAGTGTATTAGAAAGAGCCTTAATCTGGTGGTGGACCTTTAGGATGAAGTAGGCCTGTCACTGACCTTTGGTAGAAATACAGGAGCTTGTAATGACTTCATTTCTATTACAATGAATAGTATCGGCCATATGAAACACAGAGGGTTCATCCAGTTACCTTATCAACAAGCCAGGCTTTACATTTAGTACTGTCGGCAAGCTGTCTTCCAATGCTATTCAAAGTACATGAATTAAGGGTTGACCCGGACCACCGAACCATGACATTCAGTTTCATATTGAGTTGTGCGTCATTGAAATGTAACTGCTCGTTAGGTGCCCTTATTGCAATTTGAGTGCAGTCAATTGCCAATTACAGTAGGAAAGGAGTACACTGCTGCAAATTACCCTTTTAACCTGTTATGTTTTATGAACTTTTTAATACCTTATGTTTTATGCACTCCATATACGCTCAGAGCATACAAAAACTGGATATAGCACCTCACCGGTTCGATTAATGGCTCCCAGCACAGCAGACATGATTGAGTGAAGATTGGATGAAATATTCCTGATCTGTCATGTAGTTCCCATAAGAACTGACAACAGGTAGCTGATATAAACTGACTAGAAAGCTTCTTCTGTGCAAATACGCATCATTGGCCCTCTTTAAAGGGAACTAAATTAGAGCGTGTGCATCATTGATGTATAATATGTTTGTTATGTCAACACACATTATTATAATATGAATCGCATGTGAGTTGTCATTAAGCTGGTTTTGATGCATTTCCCTATTTCCCAGTTTCTCCAAAATGTTGTCAATGTATGGATCAGAGTTGCCATAAATGTATGCAAATTCTTCCTCAGAGTTTTCTTTATAAATTCCGGCTTTTGCATTGAAAGTTGAGTACACATATTTTTACCCTATTTTTGAGCATAGATAAGTTTTACAAATCTGACTCCGGGATATTAGCAGACTTCTATATTTCAGTGTGTGTTTATGTATAGCAGCCTTAAATTAAATGCATTGTTAAGCAACAATCGATAACATAAAATACAATGTTCCATATTACATATAAAACAGTTTTGGTAATATAAGAGAGCAGTCTTGCAAATCTGACACAGGTCTTATCTTATCTTGGGAACTTTTGAAGTACATCTCTACCCGTCTCTGTATGCGTTATATGGTAATGTTGGTGCTATAATTTTTGAGCAAATGTCACCAACCTCTGAATGGTGTTTTGTGAGATTATGTTACCATAACACACAATAATACTGACCATAAAAGTGCTTAATATAGAACAAAAGTGAGAATTCTATACTTACTTACTTATACCTCATTTCCTCATGTGCTTCAAAAAAAATGTATTTCCAAGCCTTTTTCAGAATTATCTGATAGTTGCATATAAGCCATGTTTTTAAAGCTCTACAAACCAAGTACATACTGTAACATGTGCCTTGTGCCCTTTTCTCTCAAACTCTCTACGTGGATCCAGAATAAGTTCAAAGCCAAATGGTTGTATTATATTCTGCAAATATGATAACATCCATCCATTATCCAACCAGCTATATCCTAACTACAGGGTCACGGGGGTCTGCAGGACCCAATCCCAGCCAACACAGGGCGCAAGGCAGGAAACAAACCCTAGGCAGGACGCCAGCCCACCGCAGGGCGCGCACACACACACACACACCAAGCACAAATTAGGGACAACCCATGCAGACACAGGGGAGAACATTCAAACTCCACGCAGAGAGGACCCAGGAAGCAAACCTGGGTCTCCTAACTGCAAGGCAGCAGCGCTACCCACTGCGCCACTGTGCAATATGATAACATTTATTTACCATATTTGGCTTCACATTAAGTCCAAGACTAAGTGGAGTATGAGGTTGAGAGAGAAGATTTAAAGATGTCTAAAATTAGTCTGGATGATGCCTTATCGCTTATCTTTGCTATAAGCAGCTTGCTTGTTAGGAAATGTACTATCAAGTTGCTGATTCAGATTAGCAGGCCAAGGACTTCTGTGTTTCAGCATTTGGAGTCAAAGTAGAGCAATCATTAATTAATGGCACCATAGCTTATGTGTCTCACTTTTTTAGAATGAACAAAGGAGACATATGAAGGGCTAAAGATAGCCATACCCTGAACTGCCAACTTAAAACAAAGAAAGGAGTGAGACCGAGAGAGCTCTGTCATTGTAAGCGATTACTAGCCTTAGATTGTTATGTAGAAATGTAACCCATGTTTATCTTTAATGATGCTCTTTAGTCTTTTATTTTTATCATAGAAACATATCAATTTATTTATTTCCTAAAGGCTGATGGAAAGAATGATCATTCTCTCCAAAGTGAAAAATGCTAGTGATAGTGGCATGCAAAGATTGAGAAAGCTAATGTAGCTCTGTTTACATTTTAAATTTAGATACATATATACTAGTTGTATTAAATTTTACTACACTCTAAAGTGTGTCCAGGAAACACAATGTGAATCATAATACATGTCATCAACAAACATTACTTTCAAAACAATCTCCAGCTCCAGTGGTGCAGCTGTAGTAAAAAAGAGCAGTGTAAAAATCAAGCACCCCGGTATATTGTCTGATGGTATGCTAGGACCAGCTCTCACTTCCAGTGATTGTGTGCATTAAAGCCTTTCCAAACCCACCACTGAACAATCAAGAGAAATTAACAATGACATTGATGTTTGTATCTAAGGGTGGAGAGAGGCAAAAGTAAGGTAGAAATTGACCCTGAACAAATCACCATCACACAAATTTAAAGAATCTCACCTACATTGTGGCAGTCTACAATCTCTAAGCATGCAGAAGGAAACAATCATCTCTGAATGTAAACAAACTTGAGCATGGAGGACACAAGCAAAGTTGGCATAGAGGAGAATCAAGCTAGTATCTGAACTCAGTGGGTATGTGCATCAGGTCTCATTTTATATGGCTGGCACCACAGCAAGGACTATTTGAGCACAATATGGAGCAAGATGTGAACTGGTAAACTGTGCTCAACACAGAGAATGAGCAATAAAAGCTTAGTCAGCTGAGTCAAGGAGAAGTGCCTTCACTCAACTGTTCATTCAGGCTTTTGAATGTGAGTGTTAATGGGTGCCCTTACACCAATACAGTCTAGACTGTGTACAAGTCTCAGTACAGTCATCTCTATATCCTGATAAGGCTGAGGTCATTTGGCATATGTAGGCCACTTCTACCAGTCTGTAGTGGTTAGTGTAATTTTCTATTCAGCAGTGTATTAGTAAAAGGTATTAGTGGAGGTATTGCCAAAAGACTAAACAAACTGATTAAAAAGGCTAGTTCAGTGTTAGGAGTCAAGCTGGACGTACTGCAGGAAGTGGTACAACAGAGGTCACTCAGGAAGCTACTTAATATCCTGGACAATGACTCCCATCTACTGTATGACGTCAACGTAGCAACACATTTTGTAACAGACTGAGGCAACCACATTGCTGTAATGAGCACATGCAAGGTCATTTCTACCCTCAGTCATCAAGCTCTATAATGAGTCATCCCTTGGCCAAGGTGATATTGTTCCTGGTGTGCTGAATGATAATGAGCTGGTTTAGCAGACCTCTTAACAGACAATGACGCTAAGTACAACATACTGTGCTATGCCAAAGACTGTGCTATTGTAACTTCTAAGTATATGCAATTCTCATTATGTGCAATTCTAATCACTTTACACTTAGGAAATATATAAACTTTGTTATTACATTGTAAAGAACAGCATGCATGGGCTCATAATATTTATAGTTCATTCATTTTATATGTGGATTTGTACCTTGGTAAAAAATGTAAAACTATAATAATTGTTAGCTGTATATTAGTGCCTTTTTTCACTGCTGTGGTAACCATGCAATTTCATTTTGGATTGACATAATCTATCTATCTATCTATCTATCTATCTATCTATCTATCTATCTATCTATCTATCTATCTATCTATCT
>JANRMT010062854.1:61311851-61330762 GCA_026402145.1 Polypterus bichir lapradei | reverse complement strand
TCTATCTATCTATCTATCTATCTATCTATCTATCTATCTATCTATCTGCAGTAAAACCCTGAAGACTGACTGACAAATCACTCCACCAATTAGCATTCTATTTTAATTTAGCTTTTTTGTACCTGTCCTCTGGCACAACTAAAGTATGCAGGACAAAAGCACGTTGACAAAAATTAATATTGACAAATACATTCACCTTCAAGATACAACCTCATCTTTTCTGCAAGTCATGTTTGCCTGTAAAGATGCAAAGCTGTCTTCCCAGCAGCATAACTAGTGAATTGATTTTCCACCTAGGATAGTTACTGTGGAGAAAAGTGTAAAAATTAAATTCAACGGATACTTACAAAAACGATCAAAAGTAATGTCTGCACATTAGAATTTTATTAGGTTTATGTTTTGTGCTTTGTGATGATGTTAAATGTTTAATAATTTCAAAGGAGATTTACCTTGCTGTGGTGGGTTGGCACCCTGCCCGGGATTGGTTCCTGCCTTGTGCCCTGTGTTGGCTGGGATTGGCTCCAGCAGACCCCCGTGACCCTGTGTTCGGATTCAGCGGGTTGGAAAATGGATGGATGGATGGATTTACCTTGCATTTAATGTTTAAACATTATTGAGTGCATGGTGGCTTCCAAATTGAGAGATGTGCAGCGTAATAACCGCCCGCAGCAGTTAATATTAACAAATCGACGGGTGCTTCTTTTAGGTGTGTTCCAAGGGATTACATATAATATGGAGCTATAAATTGAATGGTACACAGTTATTATTTTACTGAAATAGTTTTTTTTTTCTCTATTGGCATAAAGTTTGTCTCTTCAGAATGTGTGTAGTTTTGCTGCATTTTATTTTTTATCACAATCCAAGAGAAACTTGTACTGTATATCGTAATTGAAATTATATGTGTACTTTTCACAAAACCTTAAACATTTAATAATATCAAAGGAGATTTACCTTACCTTTAATGTATAAGCAAGCATTACTGAGTGCATTTCTAACTGCATGCAATTGTCCTGTGGGCTTTTGTTAGTTCACCTGCCTGCCATTTCTGTTTACACTATGAAGTGAGTAATAGATAAGTTCTTGACATTCTTTTTCATGTTGAATTTATGCCTACCTTTTGCACAAATACACACTTATTTGCTGTCACACCTTGTATTCTCTATGATTCTCCCATCCCTTGTATTTTTATGTGGCCCTTTTTGTGTATTTTGCTCTTTCTGAGCCATTTTAGCAGAAGTCAGAGAGTAAACATTTAAGTATAAGAAAAAGCATTAGAAACAAAGAAATGAAAAAGTCAACAACTGAATGATGGTTAAGTAGGGTATTGGGTTAAATAAAGTCAGCAAGATTTAATTAACTACAGGTTACTGTAACTGTGAGGTAAAAGCAAGTGGAGTGTGTGAACAAGGATTTGGCAAAGAGTGTCCAAGGAAGATACATTATGATTTTTTGGCAAAATAAACTTAAGATGATTTAGAATTCACCATCTAAGAATAGCAATATTGAAAAGCCTAGCTACTTCTGATACTTGTATACAGAAGTTAAAGGATTTGAAGAAATAGCAGAAGAATTTTGATAACAAGGCAGACTGAAGAACAGCACATCATCACCCTTACTTCTTCAGCATATTGTGTGCACATGCTGTTTCAGGTTAAACCCTGATAGTAATATGAATAGCAACATGAAGACACATCTGGATCACACAGCATGAAACTATCGCTGGATTTGCTTTTCTGACCTTCAGATTAAATGAGCTGGCACTTACCCAAGCAGGTGCACCTTAAATTCTCATCCAACAGGGTGCAGTGGAAGCCATCATTTCATTTTAATTAACGCCTCCTGGTGTTTATGCAGAGAGAATTATTTTTAAAACAATCACCGTCCTGCTTTAATAATTATTACAGTTGCAATGCCCTCTAGTGGCCAAAGTACAGCTCTACACTATATTTCACTTTCAATATTACAACAGTGACCGGACCAATACATTAAAATAAAACAGAATAAGTCAGACAATTGCATTATTTTCGTTTCTAAATATGGCTTATTAAATTCTTTCTAAAATTCAAATAACACAATCAGAAACAAGAAGACAACACCTATGCCTCCTGTCTTTTCTGAGTATATGACATAGTCATCTACAGTATTTCTTTGATGTTGTGCACATGTCCTCATAACAGACTGTACAACCCATAGCCCTCTCTTTATATTGTATCTAATATTGTTCTATATCAGTATTTACTACGTATTATTTAACATTTAGAAAACCACACGCCAAATAAACCTCATATTCTCTCTTCATACTGTGCCTAATTTTGGCTTTTATTGTTTTACTGCATGAAGACTTTGCACACAGATAAAATGGATAAATGAATGTAGAACTCTTACAGAACTTCTTATGAATTAATTTTAAACTTTCTAATCTGTAAATTTCAGTAAAATATTCCTGACGCTGGCCCTGTCAATGTTTCAGTGATTTTTCCATTGGTACAGTAAGTTTATTGATTAAGGGGTTCTAATAAGATTAAATTGTAAGTTATAATTTGTTTGATTTACAATTCTGCCACTGTGCCTTCACTCTACATGCTGTTCTACGTACAGTTATGTTTGCTTTTACCCACTCACGATTACCAGGGTTCATAAAAGTACATACAGTACCCACAGAGGTCAAGAAGAATGAGATTAAAATCTTGACCATTTTTTATGAATATGTCTAGTTTTAAATTGTTTATTTCGTGGCTGATAGAATGAGAATGTTGTCCCTCGGTTGTATGTTTATGTTGATATGGCAATAAAGTATCTTCTTTGAGCTCTTCATGTCACAGATAAATAGTAAGCCAGCAATGACTTTGATCAGTTACTCAAAATCTGAGACTCTTTAGGCCTGTGATGTGCCCCCTTATTATGGGGATTGAAGTATGCTGTTGACATTGCGATTACTGGGTTTGTGTGGTAAGAGTGGAGTGGGTTGTGCTTTTACCTTTGCTTAGTTATTTTTTACCTCATTATATTGTGATTAAGGTTCACTAAAATATTGATCACAAAAAACAATAATTATTTGGAACTGCACATTCATAATAAAAGAGATATTTTAATAAGTGCCTCACCTAAAGCCAGGAGTCCTTTAACTTAAAAACACTTTTGTTGTTTAAGCATTCTCTTTACTTTAATCCCACATCTTTAACGCACAAAAACATACAGTATAACACTCATTTAGCTGCTGAAATGTATCACCCAGGAATATTATCATGCAATTTGTGCATACATAAGGCATATTCCACGTGAAATTCGAGTCTTTTTGCATATACTCAGAGAAAAGCCAAGCAAAATGACACCTTTTATTGGCTAACTAAAAAGATTACAATATGCAAGCTTTCGAGGCAACTCAGGCCCCTTCTTCTGGCCAATAACAGGTGTCATTTTGCTTGGATTTTCTCTACATTCATAATGGCTAACACGGTACAACACTCCAGTACTGCATATACTCATTAATTTTATGCTCATGTTAGGATGTAAACAGTTCACATTAAGCTCTTGTTTTGACGAGCTATTAGCAATAAGTTATGGGCATCAAACTACAGTATCATGTGACATGTTAAACAGAGCCAGAATAAGAACTCACTGTATGTGGAACTGTCAAACACTCAGCCACAAGCTCTAGAAACAGCAGATGTCTACACTAAAAAGTATGAAGCAACTGAATACAAAAGAATTCTGAAAGACTATCACGTGTACCAAACAATGTCATGTCTCATTAAAGGCGCCGTCTTCAGACAGCAGCAGTTTTGACAAAAACCTTGTCATTTTCATCATTCTTGTAAAGCAGAATGCTTAAGCTGTGCACATTCCATTTAAATTCTCTTGATATGATGGCGATCAAGCTAGGATTTCATTAAGTAATCCAGAATGCCGGACTCATCTCATCTACGTTACAAACTGGAAGCCAATCTTTCCAAACAACTTCATGACGTTTCAGAAAAAGGATAGATAAGTTTTTGCATTGGCCTTATAGGTTGATTAACTGGTTAATGCTGCATATGAGAAGACATTTTCAAAATGTTCACATAAAGAACAAAATAAAAAAATAAATACATTTAATCAGTAAAGGATTAACAGTATATATAATTTATTCATTCACTTATTTTGCATACCCGCTCACTCAGTGTTACACGGCATTTCATTACACGGCACCCTCACTCACTCATACAGGGCTAATTTGGTGTTGCCATTGAGTCCAACCTGCACATTTATAGGATGAGGGAGTACAAGGAAAATAAAATTCGCACAGATACAAGGAAAAGCATGTGCCAACTTTCAACTAAAATTTGAATATAATTATTTGTTTGCAGTCCATTCATTAAAAGGAAAATATAAACGGATTTGTCTTTGGCATGCAGGCTTCAAAAGTCACATAGAAGACAATAAGAGCAGCTCTTACCTGAATTACCAAGCAGTTCAAATGATGCAACTAATTGTGCTGAATTCCAACAAATACTCCTGTTACATGCACAAGGCGACTTATATTTCTACATTATAAACACATTATGATTTTTATCTTGTATTAAATAGACTTTTCTTTTCTGTTTTACCTATGTCTGTGCCTGATTTGCCTGCTGCAGGTAGAACAAGCCAACCGTTTTAACACATATGGCAGCCTTTTTTTATTTGTTTGCCTGATAACCTAGGGCTTCTTTAATTTGCATTAAAAAAAGATCAACTTCTCTTCTTTCTTTGTTGGTTCACCTTGCCAGTGAAATGAAACAAAAAAAACAACACTGGCAAGTATTTGAAACAGTTAAAAAAAAGCTGCTCAGCTGGAACATTTAGAGAAGTTCTCTTTTCACTCATCCTTGCATTTTCTAAGTCCAATGTATCCTTTACAGACTATAATCCAGCAGCATTAGACACATGTTAGGAGCCATAACTAGGCACTCTGATGCTGGGTCCATTTTGAATTATCTGAACATATACTGTGTGCCCATGGGATGTGGCGTGAAACTGGAGAAGAAGGTGCAGATATTTTGTTTTGGTTTCTAATCCAGGCCCCAGGTTTTTTGAGGTTGAACTGTTACATAATAGCCATCCTTTTTTAAGATAATTTAAACACATAAATACTGAGTCAGGGTGTCATTTTTTTATTCTTTCACAAATCTGTCCTTGTAAAGATATATAAAAGTAAAATTCTATTTAAAAATGAAAAATGCCTTCCTATACAATCAACTTCAGGGTCTCTTATTATGTACCATTTGGTTTGCGGTCATCACATCTAGGATCTGTCTGACTGCTAAATAATATTTTAAGGTACTACGTAAATGAAAAATATTTTATTAGTATTATACTGTGCTCTGCTTCCATTTCCATGGAGGTACCATTTCTACAAAATAGAAGTATACAGAATGTTTGCCCATAAATGCAGGATTGTGAACCAATTGTTCCAATGACTTATGAAACTTAGATTCACCAGAACAGGACAAAATGATATACTAACACAATGGCTGCATGCAGGGGGCAAAAAGTCTGAATCAGCAAAATCCATCTTAATTCGGGGTCTTCATAAGAAATTTAACGATTTATTTTATGAGGTAGAAGGACATAATAAATATGAATAGTTGCAAATATCAAATTGTGTGCTTTAATCTAAATTTATAAAGTCAAAATATTCCCAATTTGAATAGAAACGGTCATTTTCACTCTCTGTTAGATGTCCAAAGACTGCTTGATCCTTAGTAAAGGATAAAAAGTCAAAAATAACATCATAATCATAATTTCTAACATTGAAATAGTATAAAACAATACTCCACATTCTTATGCTTGAAGTCTGTCTTTTTTAACTTTCATGGTGTGACTCTTAGCAGACTAGGACCACCAGTAAAGAATCTGATATCAAAAAAATATATTTTTCGTATTTGTGATCAGCAACATCAAAATAGTATAAAATGACACTACATATGTCTGTATTTATGATCCCCATTGCTTCAAAGTTTTGTGAAAAGGAGTAGCTTTGACCCCTCGCATCCCAATTGGTGGTGAACCTTTGAGGTCCATTGATGTGGCATGCACATTTTCAAGTCCTTCTGATCATTTTTGCTGAAGACACAAATTGGTTTACTCTTTATCATAAAGGTGTAATTTCCTGCACAAAATATGGTCCAAAAATGGGTTTAAAATTAGAGTTTTTCAGTGTTCCGGGGGATGTAGTGTTCTGAAAAGGCTGTATCCTTCCTTGGAGGGACATCCCGACCGGTGTGAAATGCCAGCCATTCTCCACAGCTGAAAACAACACACTGTATGCTCAAACAGAACAAATGAAGTGTATCATAAATATTCACAGACAAATGGGCAAAGGTGATGTATTCAAAACATACATCATTTGAAGTTTGTAACAACGACTCCTAAGCATCACATATCAAGCTTTATCATTAGACTTACATGTGCTGTCCACAGCTACTTCAAGATAAACCCTTGCAATCATTCAATTTAATTCTCAATCCAGACAATATAATTCAGGTTCACAATGGTCTGGAGCCTATCCCGGCAACACTGTGTATAAAGCAGGGACCATCCCTGATCAGGACACCACTTCTTAACACAGCCACAAACACAAGTATATACTGTAGAACCAATTCAGGACCACCAACTAGCCTAATAGGCACATCTTTGAAAACATGGAAAGAGAACTGTGGCACCTAGAGGAAAAGCCACATAAACATTACAAGAGCGTACAATTTCCATACATCCAAAAATTGGGAAAGGGGTTTCAACCAATGGTACTTAGACACCAGCACTAACCACTGATCCACATTGCCACCCTTACTTTCAAACAAACCGTTTAAAATTGATTCCTCCATGATACATAAAATAGATAACAAATTTGCATTAATAACACTCCCACAGTGTAACGCTCTGTCTGGCAGGTCTTTTACTTAGCAACAACCAGCTACCGAGTACCACTCTGTCCTTGGTCACCATTAGATAAGTCAGACTGTGGGCAGCAGTCATTATTTGAACTTTAACACCCGTTTTGTAGCTGATTTTTGGAACTAAGCAAACTTTAACTTATTTCAGATCTTTTGCTTATTGTCTAGGATTGTTATCAAAACTTAAAAGAACAGTGCATTTTACCGATAACCAACCAATCCTTATCTTATGACCATAAATCAATCTAATCCCAACTAAAATCTCAGTCATTAATTTTAGATACAGTACATTTGTTGCAGGGAAATGTAATCCTTTGTGTACCTGGTGTTAATCATAACACTCACTGATCAACTCAAAGTGATTAAACTGGAACACACAGGCACCCGGAAGTGGAAAATAAGATGTTTCTCAAAAACCTTAAAACAGAGTAGTCATTCCGAAACATATCTATAGTGTTAAACTTATATTGTAGATTGTGAAATTGCAGTTTGTAGAGAAATTGTTGATAACACGACACTCATGAATCACTCCATTCCGTTGTGTAACATAACAAAAATGTAATCTAAATTCAGTGTGACTTTCTTGTAATTGATCCATTTTGACCTAATCCACAGGTCTATAGCAGTGGCTGCACTTAATCTTCCTATTTAATGTGTTTTTGAAACACTTTGCCAACAGATAACTTTTCATATGTTACTGTAGCTATAATCGGTGACATATCCGGCACTTGCTACCACGGTAAAGCAGCAGTGTAGTGGCTAACACTTTGGACATTAAACCATAAAGTGATTGGCTCAATGTGCACCTTTGGCTAACTGTGTAACCTCTTACTTAAAAAACACCTATTCTATGTTTGCTATTTGCAATAAAAAGGTATGCACACAGTTGTACTGTGTTGTATTCTAATTTTTCTAAGAAAAATTATATAAAAGATGGATTTGGAAAATATTCAAACCCCTTCACTTTTTGCACACTTTATTGTGTTGTAGATTTAATTTTAAATGGATTTGCCATTTCTTCCCACCAACCTACACTCAATAACCCATAATGGGAAAGGGAGAACAAGTTTTCAGAAAGGTTTTTTAAATTAAAAAAAAAATCAAAATATGACATCTCAGTTAGAGAAGTAATTAAGATAATAAAAAAAATCCTGGGACGAGACAAGACTTTTTAGCCTGGGACAAGACATGACTTTTTCAGAGAGATACTTTCACGTCCCGCGAGACAAGACTTTGTGCCAAGAGATTTAACCACGCCCGAGGACGCAAATAAAAGACAAAGAGTAGATGACAAAGTAGAACATCGTAAAGAATTAAAAAAAGTTGGCGTAATACACATGCAGAGCAGGTTAGAGATGATGAAAGTACTAAAATTCAAAAGTCTCAAAAAAAATGATAGTAAAGATCGCATTAGCGCAAACAAATGGAAATTATTACTAGGTGAAATAACAGAACAGCGAAAAGAGATCAGATATATTGTTCATATTTAAACTTTAAGACAGAGACTTGTAGATCATCTAATTCGTGTTGCCATCAGGGAAAAGTAGTGTTTCTTCCTAATGAAGAGGCCTATCCGCGAGAATTAAAAGATTTGTTGTTTGGTGAAATTGAAATCCACATATGCGAGCGGCAGAGACACGAAGTGGCTGGCGCGTAGCACAGGTCAGGGGGGTTGGCAAGCGAAGCGAGCAGGGGGTGAAGACCCCTAGTTTGCTAAATCAACTGTACAATATATATATATAGTACATTATATTTACATTGCATGGCACTAGGTGCACCTCAGCAGTGGAAATCAGTGGGCAGTTTAATGACAACATTGTCTTATTATACTGACCTCTTTGATTAGCCTCTAACATTAATGCTCACTAACAATGGACAGTGCTTTATGCAGCCCTTCCACTGTCAATTTTGGCCATCACTGTGAGCTGCACGGTGATTGCACATTATCATTTATGTTCACCTTGTGGGAGTTGTTAGGCAGTTTTGCTAACCAGATTCCACCCTTGTCTCCATCCATTTTTGCAGTGTTGTGGCTCTGAGAGCACTCATTCTGCTGCCTTCCTTACTTTGTTAACATGAGTCTGACTGGCATTGCTTCAGTAGTGAGAACTGCTGTGCTCATCAGATCATTTAATCCCACCCTTGATTCCATGGTGCTGCTTATACTCACAGTCTGATTCTCCCTGCTACTAACACAGAGCCAGTGAAAAGGAGTCAATACATATCTGCAAATGTTAAGACCCTCTGCTTATTTCTTTTGAACTTCCATTTTAATTCTGTTATCACCACTAGCAGGGCTTTCTTAACTGTAAAAGTTGTCAGGGACATTGGTATGCTCAAATACCATACTTTAGACTCTGTGGAAATTTAAATTACATGTGACAACTGATGTGTACCACAAATATTAGAATAGTATTTGAATGGTATCCAGAAGACAGTCAGACATGTTATTGTATACAGTATACTGTAAACTGTATTTACAACAGGAAGTATAAAAATGCTACCATAATTATCCATTTGCCAGCAATCATTTCCTATATTTAGGTCAAGAACAGGAATGTGAAAAATAAATATTTATTTCCTTGTTCTACAGTAAGACATTTCCACAATATGACTAGCTTGTTGTTATGGAGAACATTGTTTCTTATTTATCTACCTCTCATTATAGTCTCCTTGTGCTTTTTTATAGCTGTAGCCAAAAGTTCTAGCAGGTTAGGTTTCTTGCTACCAAGAATTCCACCTACCCTGGAAGTGAGTGAGCAGTGATGTATAGAACAAATACAGGAGAAAGATACAAAGAGAGTCTGGGATCTACCAAAGCCTCCTTGTTTTTTGGTGTCTGACAAAAAAATAGTTAGTTTGCTCTTATCACATCACATCATGGTGCTGGTCTAAATCAATAGCCATTTGTGACATCTTCTGGGCTTTACACCCAGGAGACTAAAAGAAATGAGTCAGCTGAAGGCCCAAGGTGAGATCAGAGGGACCATTCCAGGTCATTATCGTCCTGTAGAAACAAAACAGAACAACAGATGAATATTAGTGTAACCTCCAAATCCTTCCCGGTTGTTTCCTATAAGTCAGTCCCAATAAGTCTTAAGTAATATTTCTGCTTTCTGACCTTTGCTTGTTTTCTAAAAGTTGAGTGTTGATGTCATTTGTGACCTTACTTACCTTCTTACCAGTTAGCATACAGAATGCTTCATTAAATCAAATACCCAGATTAAAATAAGTCTGTGGGGTGAATGCCTGCTTAATGGGTTAAATTTCATGTCCATCTTGTGTAGTTCATAGGTGAAAATGTCTTCCTGCAGTCAAACACCTCTATCTTTGACATGCTACACAGAAGAAGAGTGCCTTCTGACTTTGATATATTTTGGACAACACATCAGTGCAACACTAAAGCTCCATCACTTCTTTTCCATATCAATTTTAATAACATTTTGTATGAACTCTCTGTGTATATTTATTAAATAACACTCCCCAAAAAGTATAATGAAAATGTTAAGCCTTATTGCTGTTTATTACTGTTAGTACTGTTAGTGCACCTGTGGTACACACAGATTCTGAGTAAGCACAAGATTCTGATTAAATCCTGCAAAGAAAGTAAATCCACGGTGGCATGGCTTTAAACGGGTCTGGAATCACAGATAGGCAATTATTACAAGATTCTTGTATAGTCATAGCAGGCAAAGCTGACACACAAAAAATAGAAAGAAACTAAGAAGAAAAGATTAAAAAGACCTTGAATGCAAATAGAGACACTATACATTTGAGTGAAGCTGCACATTACGATTGCGCTCTGGTAAGGAATAATCGCAAGCTTAAATATTTTTCTTAAGCAATGCATTTCTAAATAATGACCTATTAGTTAAACCCAGCATCAAGAAGCAATGTGCTACAACAAAACTGTCTTCCTGAGAAGCATAATTAATTAGGTTTGCACATCACCGATCCAATCAAATACTAATCTCTATTAAGATCCAGTATCTATTCCATCACTTAACAAGGATCACATTCAAAAGTGAAAAAAGTAAAGGTTTCTGTAACTGAATTATTACTTTATTAATATTTCTTGACAAACTAAGTTAGGTGTAAAGTGTTTTTCATAAATTAATAAATTTTAACTGATTAAGTGATAAAACTTACATTGCAAACCTGAGAATAAGCTGTTTTTTGTTATTGTGATTAATTCCCAGGTCTTAATTCCCAATGCCATGTATATATCTGTGATCTTCTGTTTCTTTTGGACAATAAGGGATTTATGAACAATTAAATGATCATCTATCAGGCTTTTTCCTCAGTATTGTATTTGATCACCTAAACAAAAAAGGTTTAAATAATATACAAAATCTATATTGAATTTGTCTCTCATTCAATAATTGCGCAAGAGAAGCCTTAGATGTCATTTATTGCATTGTCTTATCAGTAGGGTGGCACAGCGTAATTGTGGTGATTACGGTTAGCTCACACTTCCGGGAGATTAGGCTTGAATTCCAGTTTACTCACTGTCTGCTTACTAGATCTCCTAGTGTCTGTGTGGGTTTTCTGAGTACTCCTGTCTTCTCTAGCTTCCAAAAAATGCACATTTAAGGCCAGCGTATTCATCAATGTATATTTAGCCACAGTGTGCATCTGTGTGACCTGAGATTTTCATCTCCACAACTTTTAAACTGAAGTAAGCAAGTCAAAAATAAAACAAACAAAAAAATGTTTACCTGAAAATTGTTATGAATTTCTGACACATTTCAAGTTTAGAACAATAGAACTATTTAGACAAGAACAGGCTATTCATTCCAACAAAGCTTGCCAGTCCTATCCACTTATTTCTTCCAAAAAAACATCAAGTCAAGTTTTGAAGGCTCTAAAGTCTTATTGTCTACCACACTACTTGGTAGGTTATTCCAAGTATCTATCATTCTTTGTGTAATGGAAAACTTCGTAATGTTTGTGAGAAATTAACCCTTAACAAGTTTCTAACTGTGTCCATGTGTTCTAGATGAACTCATTTTAAAATAAGAGTCTCGATCCACTGTACTAATTCCCTTCATAATTTTAAACACTTTAATCATGTCACCTCTTCATCTTCTTTTGCTTAAACTGAAAAGCCTCAGTTCTTTTAATCTGTCCTCATAATTCATCTCCTGTAGCCCTGGAATCAGCCTAGTTGCTCTTCTCCAGACCTTTTCTAGTGCTGCTATGTCCTTTTTGTAGCCTGGAGACAAAAACTGCACAAAGTATTCCAGATGAACCCTCACCAGTGCATTATAAAGGTTGAGCATAACCTCCTTGGACTTGTATTCCACACTTTGTGCTATATAACTTAACATTCTGTTAGCCTTCTTAATGGCTTCTGAACACTGTCGGGAAGTCGATAGCTTAGAGTCCACTACAACTCCTAAATCCTTCCCAGAAGCTGTACTCTCGATTTTCCAACCGCCTATTGTGTATTAAAACCTAACATTTTTAATTCCTATGTGTAATACTTTACATTTACTGACATTAAATTTCATCTGCCACAGATCTGCCCAGTCCTGTGTGCTGTCCAAATCCTTCTGTAATGATAGATTCCAAATTATCTGCTAATACTGTACACCTATCTTGGTATCATCAGCAAACTTAACCAGCTTGTTTCTTGTATTCCTATCTAAATCATTTATATATATTAAAAATAGCAGTGGCCCTAGTACTGACCCCTGGGAACACCACTCTTAACATCGGCCAGTTCTGATGAGGTTCCTCACACCATCACCCTCTGCTTCCTGTGTCTGAGCCAATTCTGCACCCATCTAAAAACATCACCTTGAACTCCCACTTCTTTTAGTTTGATGCCCAACCTCTCATGTGGAACCTTATCAAATGAAAGTCAAGATAAATATCACATGCTCCACTTTGATCATATCCTTTTGTGGCCTCCTCATAGAATTCTGGCATGTTAGTAAAACACGACCTCCCTCTTCTGAACCCATGCTGACTGTTCAGAATAACTCCTGTCCTTGCCATGTGTTGCTCAATCTTATCCTTAATAATTCCTTCCATTAATTTTCCTGTGATGCATGTTAAGCTTACTGGCCTATAGTTGCTTGGATCTGCCCTGTCACCCTTTTCATATGATGGAATGATATTTGCCATTTTCCAGTCCTTTGGAATCTCTTCAGTGCACAGTGACTTCCTAAAAACATGTGTCAAGGGTTTATATATGTACTCGCTAGCCTCCTTAAGAACTTGAAGGTAAATATTATCTGGCCCTGGTGATTTCTTTCATTTCAGTGTATTTAATCTGAGCAGCACTTCTCCCTCTACAATTTTCAAATCTCTCAGTACCACCTTAGTAGTTGTGTTTACCTCTGGGAGGTTATCCACTTGCTCACTTGTGAACACCTCAGAAAAATGTAAGTTTAGGGCATCTGCTATTTCATTGTCTGTATCTTTTAATTGCCATTTACTATTTCTGGTGCACTTGACCTCCTCCTTAACTGTTTTTTACTACTAAAATACTAAAAGAATCTCTTAGGGTCTTCTTTCGCCTTACCCACTATATTCCTCTCCTGATACTGTCTTTTAGCCTCCTTGAAATCCTTCTTAATGGTTGCCCTCATGTTCTCATATGTTCTACAATTCACTTTGCAATCATTATTCTTATGTACCTTATAAAGCTGTTTTTTTTTCCTTTGCAGCTTCTTTTTATGAACTCTTTATTAATCAACTGTGGAGTTTTTTTTTTTAATTTCCTACAAATTCCAATTTTAGGAATGTATCTGTCCTGCATTACTTTAGGTATGTATCTGCCCTGCATTACATGTAAAACATTTTTAAACCTGTTCCACTGCTCCTCGACTGTCTCCACACTTAACAGCTTATCCCAGTGTATCCTACTTAGACATTGTCGGATCTGCTCAAAATAGCCCTACCAAAGTTCAACTTAACAAATTTTAGTCTTTGCATCCGAAAAATACTGAGAATTGTATTACATTATGGTCACTTGACCTTAGTGGTTCAATCACCTCTATACCCTCAATTCTATCCTGATTATTACAAAATGCTAAATCCAGACAGGCTTCACCCCGTGTTGGTGCTTTAACATGCTGTGTTAAAAAACAGTCGCTGATTACTTCTAAAAACTCCTGCTCTTGTGCTCCTCCATCTGCAAGGTTATCCCAGTTAATATTTGGATAATTAAAGTCCCCCATGACTATAATATCCCCCTGTAAATTTGCCTTTTTGATATTCCTAAAAAGATGTGTGTTGAAACTACTGTCTGAATTGGGTGGTCTATAACACACTACTAAAATAAGACCTCTTTCCCTAATATTTTCCAGGTGAAGCCACATATCCTCACTAAAATGGGGCTCATCATTCAACTGAAGAGGACTTACATTTAAATTCTGTTTGGCATAAACAGCAACCCCACCTCCCTTTCTGTTCTGTCTATCCTTTCTAAAAAATGTGTATCCCTCTATGTTACACTCATCCCCATCTTTGTTATTTAGCCAGGTTTCCGTTATTGCTATAATATCATAATTATGCTATGCTACATACAGCTCCAACTCACTTACCTTATTTTTGATACTTCTAGCATTAAGGTAAACTATTTTTAATGTGTTGCTCCTTCTACATTTAAATGTTTTCTTAGAATATGCATTACTACATATTTTTATTTCTACACTGTTGTTTGTTCTTCCATTTATAGATCTAAACTTGGCCTGTCCTAAACTCCCTGCCCCCATCATTCCCTAGTTTAAACAATCCTCGACTAGCCTACTCATACGCCTCCCCAATACATTAGTGCCCCTCCAGTTCAGATGTAACCCGTCACGGCGGAACAGGTCTCATCTGTTCCAAAAGGAGTTCCAATGCCCCATTAACCTATACCCTTCTACCCTGAACCAAGATTTGAACCATGCGTTAAGCCTTCTAATCTCCTCGGTCTTACCTGGACTGGTGTGTGGCACAGGCAGAACTTCTCAGAAGACTGCCTTTTCAGTTCTGCTTCCTCAGCTTGGCACCTAACTCTTTGAATTTGGATTGCAGAATTGACAGACTACCCTTATGTATGTCATTTGTTCCAACATGGACAATGACAACTGGATCCACCCCCACTCTGGCCAAGAGCCTATCCACCCTTCCAGGGAGGTACCCCACCTGTGCACCCGGAAGGCAACACACTGTGCGAGACTCTCTGTCTCTGGAGCACACCTGCGCTTCAATCCCCCTAATAATTGAGTCCTCAACTATCACAAACTCCCTCTTTCTAGGAACTGGTTTTGGGGTGGCCTGTTGGGGCTCCTCATCCCTGCCTACCACCTCAGAATCATCAGAGAATCATCAGAATCATCCAGCTCTGCAAGGACATGATAACAGTTTGACTCTACTGATTCTAGGGTTGATGCCCCCAGACAATGTGCACCCTTTAACTTACGTCTTGTGACCGTAACCCACCTATTTCTACCTGTCTGGTGTGGAATCTCCTCCCGTGCCACCTTTGTGGTGCACATTATCTCTCTAAAGGACACCTGGGCCAGGTCTGCCAATTCTCTACTACAATGCAGGCCAGCCAAATCTTTCTCCAGTTTAGCGACCCTGAGCTTGAGGTGCTGGATCAGTTGGCATCGCCTGCAGATGTAGCCCTCATAGACAACTGGCTCTTCCAAACCATCATCTAAAAAGTCCAACATCCAACAGGACTTGCATTGCACTGGCCTCATTATTAAAATTTGATTTAGGATTAGTAAAACTGCCTTAACTTTTTTTTTTCTTAAAATTAAATGATTTAACTTAAATGAAAACACTAAGAACTGCTACAGCTATTTTACATCTTCTGTCCCTTTAAGCTCCTGTACTGTTTTCCCTCTCGACTGGCTACTGTTTGTCCTTCTAGGAGGTTAACTTAACTTTTCTCTATCTCTTCTCCTAACTTTGTGCTCCTCTGTTTGTATTATCCCATATTAATGAACCCTTACGCTGTCGCACGCTTAACTGTTCTTCCTCTGGACTACTAAGAACAGTTCAATCTTAAAATAAAAAAATAAATAAAACTTTACTACCTTATCTGCTCCTACAGACCCGTGTGCCTGATTGGTCGCTTACCTGCACACCGCTGAGCCTTCCCCTTTAGTAATATGAAGTCAGCTGCAGCCTTTTTTTTCTTCTTTTCTTTTAAACTAAGGAATCACTGTTATCTTACAACACTGTTATTTGCTTACAAACGCTGATATCAGTTACTGCTGCTTTCTACCCTACCTCCTCGATGCTAGTTCAGATACAGATAACAAGAACAAGTACATTACATTAACAAGTACAAGTACCTTTTCCATGTGCACCTCCAAACACCCAGCTACTTTTGCTCTTGTGCGGATGAAAAAAAAGCAAAAAACCCTTCTAAAGGGAAAAAAGCTCTAAAAATCCCTTGCACGTTTTCTTAGTGGCAACAAAAACTCATGCTTTTAAGAGGAAAATGTATTTTTTTATTTAACTCTCACACCACAGAAAACACCAAAAACTCTCAGTTTCAAAAGTACACGTCAGCATGCACTCACACCTCAATCCTCAGCACTTCCATTAAATTCCAAAAAGTTAGGGTTCTCACTTTTTGCTCAAACATCATCTTGACTTTCAAATTATTATGCTGAAGCTCTGAAGGCTGCAAAGCTGCTTCTTCCATATTTTCTCACCACACAAATCAAGTAGATGTTGCATTCCATGCGTTCCAAGAGCTCTCTCACAGTTGGATCTCATCTTATCTCAACACAGACAGATGGAGCATCTGTTGAACAGACAATGAAGTGGGTGAGTGTGTCATGGGAATGATTAGCAGGTTCCTCTGTTCAGAATGAGTCCAACTCTCAGGTCCAGCAGAGTTTCTTCTGCATCTCTGGAGAGTTCAGAGACATAGAGTCCAAATGGACTATATCCAAGTTCTTTGTAATGGAGCTAGCTTTCAAGGAGCTGTAGCCAAAAGGCTGTTAGTGACTGTAATGGCAGCAATTTTAGGACCTGTTGATGGATACAAATGGTAAGAGAAGCTGTCAAGTTAAAGACAGGGGCTTCTCTCCAGTTTTAGCTAGATGGTCTTCAGATTTAACTGAGAAATGCCAGCAGCTGCTGAGGTAAACACCAGTGTATGGGTGGAGTTTGGTGAGGCCATGCAGAATGACCTTTGGACAGTTTCAGATTGGTCCAGTACTTGAAAGCCATTCCATTACTCTCGGAAAGGCAGTTGAGGTGGTGCTCAGGCTGTTTTCAGCAAGGGTTAGAATATTGTTAACTCCTAAACCTGTTGAATGTATTCTCCCCAGAGGTAGCATGCTAGAGGCATTGGAGATTAGAAGCCTAAGCAGTAGCAACGCTGGCAGAGGGCAGCAGTGTTACTATGACTGCAACCGCTGTGGCTACAGCTGGAGGGCTTGTCTGTAGAGGATGCCCGGATGACACAGGCGTCGGGGCAGCACCTCCTGGTCTTATGATTATTTCATTTTAGGACAGTGCTGTGGACAAGAGGACACTGACTCCCCATCCTGGAGGAGACCAGCCCTCGCAGGATAAGTCGCTGTGCCCCACGGGGCTCAGCTGAGAGAAGGGCACTGTGGTGGACGGCCAGGACCCACACCCAGCTGGGACGCCCCTTCAACAATGGATCCGGAGGAACAGCCATGGGATACACTCTACATCCCCGGAACACTTGGTGACAGCCCCCCTGGGTTGCATCGGGGCCCATAGCATGGAACACCAGAGCTCATCCTAGTTAGGCTCCGTGGCCACCGCCAGGGGGAGCCGCAAGGCTTCCTGAGCCCGTATGGACGGCAACGCAGCCACACCCGGTAGTGCAGTCTAATTGAGGTTAATTACCACCTGAAGTACTTCCAGGTGGAATATAAAGGGTTCCTGCAGCCAATACTCAGGGCGCCAGAGTCAGGAGGAGGAGGACGAAGCTGCCCTGGGAGGAGTGGAGGAAGAGTAGAGTGTGATTTGGGGTGTGATTTACTTTGGGGTATTTTTGTGACTGTGTTAGAGCCAGTGGGACATGGGGAAGACATCCCATGGCTGAAGAAAAAAGAAATCATTTGTGTTTATTTTACCTGTGCCTCTGGTGTCAGTCTGTGTTGGGTCGGCGCCAATTTAGCACCTTATCACAATGCCAAGGCACTTGAAAGGAGATTCAATCCAAAAGGTGAAAAACAAATTCAGGAGGAGCAATGTGGATTCCATCCTAGCTGTGAAACAGTGAATTAAATCTTTCAGAGTTACTTGAGGGGTCATGGGAGTTTGCCAATCATGTCTGTATGTGCTTTGTGGACTTTGAAGAAGTGTGTATCCCATGGTAACTTGCAAAAAGATACTAAAAGCATATGGGTTCCTGGAGTTGCTGCTGCATGCCATTCAGTCCATGTATATGGGTAACTAGAATTGCACTTGCATACTTGGTATTACTTCAAGACCTTTCACTGTGCGCGTTGGTCTCTGCTAATGGTGTGTCTTGTCTCTTCTCCTATTTATAATAATAAAGGCACAGCCAAGGTTTAGATAGTTAGGACTCTTTCAGTTGGCTTTTGTTGTTTTAAAAACTCACATATCAATGAGCTAATTATCAGATCTCTTTAAAAACCTCACATATTGCTATATTTGGCAATCAACATGATATGACTCACTTATGCAGGTGCATTTGTAATTGTCATTTAATTACTTTAATCATAAATGCTTTATGTGGTGTTTCTGATATTACGCCACAACCTGCACATTGTTACAATGTTATTTTTTAATAGGAAGAACAAGAAATACTGCATCTATTTGCCAGCAGGATTTCTTGTTAAGACTTAAATATTGTCTTAACAAGTATAACATTAATTATTGTCTTACATAGTATAAAATTAAGAGACTTTTTCTTGTTCTAAAGAAAGGCAGGGCAAAGCATTGTGCTTGCTGTTATACAAATAAATTCTGTAACTTACAGTGATGTGAAAAACTATTTGCCCCCTTCCTGATTTCTTATTCTTTTGCATG
>JANRMT010062854.1:61271062-61296851 GCA_026402145.1 Polypterus bichir lapradei | reverse complement strand
ATACTGTAAAGTACTCGAACACTTTACAGTCAAACACATTATAGATTCTTGTATATTGCAAAAGAGTACAGAAAGATGAATTGCTTATTTTAAATGCTGCATTAAATTTGCCGGTACTGTGAAGTTCTTTAGTCTGACTTTCTTTCAAAATGAACCCATAATGCTTGTTTCATTCAAAACAAATTTGAATGAAAAATGAGGTCATTCGTTGTTAATTTGATGAATACCCAAGAATCTATCCTGTTATCATATGAATCTTCCTCTAAATCTTTCATAACCAAAAAATGTTGCTGGTGTTGCCTATGTTCATGATCGCTATTTCTTGTTCGTCTAACAAGAACTGATGTCTGCCTCCATTATGAGGCTACCTCTCATTTCTTTGAAAATACAGTAAAATATTTACTGTTATTCTATCATGGACAATAATCATTGTTTTTACATATTAGAATTACTGTCAAACAGTACTATAACATTATATGATAAGCACATACATACAGTAAAAATGCATAGTCTCCTACCTGTTGTCATATATATTTTTATATTTTGTATGAATTGGACTTATAGTGCAGTGTATGATACAGTTACACAACACTGCAGTGCTTAAATAAAAACTGAGTACAAAACTATCCAGTGAATACTGTAATCTCCCTTTCCTGTTTACAGCAGAAAGCAATAAATTACTGGTTCTCATTGCATTCTTAGCGCAGCTTCTCTTATTGCCATTCCATGGACAAGGAAATAGTCCACCATCTGATATAGCCATTCTTCTGCCATTCCTCTTCCTCTTTGAGCTCTCTTTTGTCTTGTGGCACCGATGCAGTCTATTTTTGGATTGCAGTAAACAAACATGGTTGTTTTTATTCATTCTGCAGTTCTTAGTCATGTGTGAACAATTTTATCGCTTAGTGTTTGTACCTTGAGAGCTGTGTATTAAATGAAAGCTGGCTGAGTTAATTATACTGAAAGCTTTACAGTATACTGGTGCCTTCTGATTGAGTACAGCCGGCGCATTAGGAAGAGAAGGATGTGGTGCAGCTGATCTGTAACAAGGCTGAAAATGTGTGCATAGCATTTATAGCCTAGGAAAATGTGTTTTTATTTTGAGAGTAGAATTTAATATTAAGGACATCTTACAAATTGTTTCAGTATTAGTATGTATGCAATAGAGAAAAACTGTAAGAACTACAACACCAACTCTATTTTGAGTTGGGTATTATAGAAAAAATCCAAAGTGTTATACTATATTATAGCCACACATTAGAAAAGGTTAAGGAATAGCAAGTTAGCATAATTATAAATGTATGTTTAATAAATAAATATAAATATACACTGCTCAAAAAATTAAGGCAAGACTTAATCATCACAACCTAACACCAAGTCAATTAAGCTTCAGGGATGTCAATGTGTCCAGCTAAGAAGCATAAGCAATTGTGAATCAACTTCATCTGCTTTGGTGCAAATTAAAATGACAATAGGTACACTGGAGGGGCAACAGCAAGAGAACCCTTAAAAATGGAATCGTTTTGCAGATGGAGGCCACAAACAATTGCTCTTTCCTTATATTTCTGGACTGATTGTTCTCTGCTTGTGTCCTTTGTCTCTACTGGTAGCATGAGGCAGTACCTGCAGCAGATTCAGGTTGCACAGTTAGTGCATCTTCTCCAGGATGGCACATCCATGCGTGCCATCGCAAGAAGTTTTGATGTGTCTCCCAGCACAGTCTCAAGAGCATGGAAAAGATACCAGGAGATGGTCCAGTACACAAGGAGAGCTGGATAGAGCCATAGAAGGCCATAAACTCAGTAGCAGGACTGTTATCTGCTCCTTTGTGTGAGGAGGAACAGGAGGAGCACTGGCAGTGCCCTACAGAATTACATCCAGTTGAGTACTGGTGTGCATGTTTCTAACCAAACTTTCAAAAACAGACTCCATGATGGTGGCCTGAGTTCCAGGCGTCCTCTAGTGGGACCTTTGCTCACAGCCCATCATCCAACAACTTGAATGGCATTCGCCAGAAAATACACCATTGCCAGCTTGTCATTGGTGGCCTGTTCACTTCACAGATGAGAGCAGGTTCACACTGAGCCCATGTGACAGGTATGAAAGAGTCTGGAGATGCTGTGGTGAACATTATGCACCCTGCAACATCATCCAGCATGACCAGTTTGGTGTTGGGTCAGTGATGGTCTGGGGAGGTAAACCTTGGAGGGTCGCACAGACCTCCAAGTGCTAGTCTATGGTACCCTGACTGCTGTTAGGTACCAGAGCCATTGTCAGACCTTATGCTGGTCCAGTGTGCCCTGAGTTCCTTGTGGTGTAGGACAATGTCCCACCTCATGTGGCCAGAGTGTGTAGGCAGTTCCTGGATGACGAAGACATTGATGCCAATGACTGGCCCACATGTATCCCAGACCTGAATCCACCTGAGAGCCTCTGGGACATTATATATAGGTGCATCCGACACTGCCAAGTAGCACCATAGTCTGTCCAGGAGTTCCCTGTCCTGATCCAGGTCTGGGAGGAGACGTAAAAAACACTATGTACCATTTCATCAGGAATATGCCCAGATATTGTCAGGAGTGCATATGGTACGTCAGGGCCACACACATTACTACATCATTTTATGAGTTGCCATGATGAAATTCATGCAAGATGGATCAGCCTGTAATTTCAATTTTTGACTTTGATTTTTGGTGTGATATTAAATCCAGCCCTCAATGGGTTGATAACATTTTGTTTTCAATGAATTGCACAGAATTACTCAGTAAAGATTTTCCACTTTGTTCATCAAGATCCAATGTGTACTTTAAGTGTTTCCTTACTTTCTTTGAGCAATGTAGATGTAGATATAGATATAGATATATAGATGTAGATAGAGATATAGATATGGGTGGAAAGCAAAAAAAATGTTTTAAACATCAACACGAGATCTCAGTTGGAAACGGAAAAGCTGCATTCTTTACTCTCCCCCTTCAAATATTTAAACTATGCCAATTTTGATTTAACACAGTAGAAATGTCCTAAAGCATGTTTAGTTTGGCAGAACTGTCACGTAAAGTAAAGCACTCTGCTATTGTTGTAAAATAACAAGCTAAAAATGACTATTGGCAATTATTCTTACCAGTTGGACCTAGGGGCATGGGCGGCACCCGCAGATTCCTGCCGAGTCAGATTTCCAATGTCTGATGTGCAAATGAAGGTTGTCTGATGTAAACACTGGTAAGGGAATTTAAATTCCTTTTTCTAGAGGACTTTCAAATATTGCACCGCTGGAGACAGAGTGTGATGCACCATACTTGCTGCACAAATCTCCTGTAACCATTTATGGACAATAATGACAAGTAAAGCAGCAGGTTTAGAAATAGATTTATTTTTTCCCCATTTATGGCTAATATTCTTCAAAAGCCTAACTGACTATGAATAAAAAGGATTTTTGGCAAAAGCTGACACATTTTTCCTTTTCCACCCGTAGTTTTTATTTTGATTGCACTGCAGCTTTTGGCTCAATAAATCTATCATTAGTAAACATTAGAATTTGTTGTGCAATTTACTACTAAAAATATTGTTCTTTGACCGTCTCTTGACTCCAGCAAAGGTTCCTTTATTGTCACATCCGTCACGTATCCTGTAACAGCATACTTGTTGCCTTTTTTTGTAATCTGTCTTTATTCTTTTTGTGGCTTTTCATTTAATGAATGCCATGTGTCTACATATGATTTTTTTCATTTAAAAACCTGCTACAATTTGCAGCACTTTACTCAGCACTCAGCATATGTATTTCTTTGATTTGTGGTTTATTATAATCTTGTCATTTATTCAATACTGGTTATCTAGTTATTGATTTCAAAGCCTAATAATGGAGCGAGTGCATCTGTTTCTGTAAACGTGAACCTGCCGATTAAACTCTATCATTATTCTTACTTTCTTTAAATATCTGTATTTGGGTTGTATAGGAGTTGTAAAAGAAATGTAAAAACACAAAAAGGGTTGGGGCACAAGGGCACACCCAGCTTAATTTCCAGTTAAAAACAAAAAATTAAAAGATGAACAAAAAGCCATTTTGACATCTCTCATCAGTATCCGAGGGAAAAGTGCCTTCCAAAGGTGGAGCTCCATTTCTTCAGGAAGAGATCCCAAAATGTACAGTGAACTCCTGGAAGGCAACACTTTTATACACTGGATGTGCTGCATGAGCCAAGGCTTGTGGTTTGTGATGTCAGGTGTCTTCTGGGGCATTCTTCACCACTCTAAAGGAAATGAAAACTGGGTTAGTGGTTGTGCTTCGCACTCAATCTTGCTCTCATAATTCCCTGTACCAATACCTATGAGACACTCCACAGGAAGGCTCATGTGCTTAACAGACTAACACCTGAGTAATGTTATTAAATTGTCTTTGTCAATATGTAGACAGTAACGGTTGGATGAATGACAAATAACACACAAAAAATTAGAGAAATATTAATTGAATTTTGCCTTATATGAGCAATGATCCTAAACATATGTATTGTAAGGGCATACAGGAACCACAATAGCAGAAACACATAACAGAAAATGTAAATGGATGCAGATCAGTCTATTAGAGGCATTGTTGAAAAGATAGAATGAACCATTTGTGAAAGACTAAGATAGACTGAATGTCATAACTCAAGAAAAATACCATTTTCTGAATAAAGTATCAAGAAAATGATTAATGCCAGTAAGAGGCAGAACAAATATAAAAGTGGAAGAAGGCAAAAGAAGTGAGATAACATCAATGGAACTGAAACCATATGCAGAGTATGTGGAGAGGGAGAAGACAAGTGGAGAAACACTGTCACAGCAGGAAGGGTGTGAGCAAAAAAATTAGGTGTGGTGAACGTCTTTGTAAAAGATTAAATCTAGAAGAAAGGAGTTTATGAAGTTTTCACATTCAGCTAATTTGTAATCACTTTACTGACCTGACGCATTTTCTTTACCTGTGTTAGGTATTGCAGATAAGGGATCTGTTTTATAGCTCATTTTATGTAAAAGATTTATATGACATATAGAATAACTAGCTACATGTGGTCTTCAAGACAAAAAACAACTAGATGACTCCCTACCAGTTTTAGTATATTGGTGAACTTGTAGAGGAATCAGCCAAGAAGGCTGGGACAGGTTGTATCTTATCTGAGACGGACATGTAGTCGAGTTCAGCTGTGGCACAAATGGAGCGGGACAGGCTGGAACCTGTCTCTGGCAAACATGTGGCAGCTTGTGTGAATGTACAACATGAATGTATGAGGACGTTCATAAAGTTTCCACACTTTTATATTTTCGTTAGAAACAGTGAAGGCAGGAGGAGTAGTAATTAGGCATTAAAAAGTTGATACGACGAAGGTGACTGCACAAAAGTGATGTCATTTGTTTTTGCAATTCTTAATAAATAGAGCTCGTAAAAAAAAGTGTGGAAATTTTTTAAACCTCTCTCGTACCACTAAGCTGAGTTTGTCTGCCTGGGTTGAATGAGAAGTGAGGTGTATGCAAGAGCCGAAAAAATGTTAAAGTGCATGCATTTGCCATCTCACCAAGTGCAAGTCACACTTGTATAAACTTTTACATCTTCCATAGAATTCACATCATCTCCTGTGGCTGTTGCTGAACGTGAGCAGAGCAGACTCCTCCATACACACATACCTATATTTCGTAGTGAGAACTGAAATGCATGCAAGCGCTGAAAAATTTTAAAGTCTATGCATTCTCCATCTAGTGGCTGTGGTTGAGTGTAAGCAGACGGGACTTCTCCATATATGCTGGGTAGTGGACAACCGATGGGATAGGAGGCTTAAACAGTTGCATTTTGGCATGAATATTCTGGTGGCTATATCAGAATTTTCCTATATAGGTGTAGATGCTTCTAAAATAAACATTAAATTTTATAACTAATAACATATGTTCCTCTTATGCTAATGACCAGCAAAATATGCAAGTTCACACATCTTTCACATCACAAAAAAAAAATCAAACAATGGGATGCTATTGCCTGGTCTGTCTTCATTGGATCAGATTTTTGTGATATCCTCTGAAATTTTCATCATTTTACAAAATACAATAATATAAATTTAAACACTTCAAAAAAGTGAGACCCCTGCTGCCACCTACTGGCAGGAAATTATATTCGCTGTGAACTGTCCTCAAGTGTAAAATCAAGCGGCTTTGAGGTAGAAAAGGACAAGCCATGGTAATACAGATAACACACTGACTCCACACACTGCAGGACTCAAACTTCACATTGCACATCTAGTAAAAGCACTAACTGCCATTTGGTCAGATGTTTACTGTTCATATCAAGAACAGCTAACAATTGAAAAAAAAATACAAACTATTTTCTATACACATACATGTGCTTTCCGCAGAAGGATTTTGCACTTCATTGAAGCAGGAGCATCACATAGCTGGCTTCTTTTCCACAAAATGGAAGCCACACACTTGGATTTCCTTGGTAGCTTTTTCATATTTACCATGCTGGTCCTCAGTCTTGGGTGAAAATCACGATGAATTGTAATGTTTTACGAACGATGCATTCCTGATATGGATCTCCTTTATTTATTTACTAGGGGGGCTTTGCCCCCCGCTTACTTCGCTCACCAACCCATCCCCGGGCCTGCGCTACACTACAGCCACTTCGTGTCTCTGCCGCTCGCATATGTGGATTTCAATTTCACCAAACAACAAATCTTTTAATTCTCACGGATATGCCTCTTCATTGGGAAGAAACACTACTTTTCCTTCATAGCAACACAATCTACAAGTCTCTGACTTAAAGTTTAAATCCGAACAATATATTCTGTCTCTTTTCGCTGTTCTGTTATTTCACTGAGTAATAATTTCCGTTTGTTTGCGCTAATGCGATCTTTACTATCATTTTTTCAGACTTTCGAATTTTAGTACTTTCATTATCTCTAACCTGCTCTGCATGTGTACCGCGCCAACATTTTTGAAATCTTTACGATGTTCTACTTTGTCATCAACTCTTTGTCTTTAATTTCCGGACCCGGGCATGGTTAAATCTCTTGGCACAAAGTCTTGTCTCGCTGGACTGTTTACACCTCTCCACTGGCGTATGCTTCTGGGAAATGGAAATTTACATGCAGAATAAATAACAAAAAACAAAAAACAGGTGATCTTCTTTTTAATATGGGTGATGACCTTAGTGTCCAATCGCTGAACTGAAAGGTTCAGGTTGCACAAGTGCACACACACCCATTGATGTACAGAACACTGCAGGCACAGTTGATCCAGCACCTCAGCCAGATACAGGCTCTCAGCACCTGCCAGGACGACAATTTCACATACTGCAAGAAGCAAAATTTTCTAGATGAGTAATTGCCTTTAGCAGATATTAGAACTGACTAAAAAGACAAAGCTGAGGGATGATCTGAACAGTTTAGTAATAAGTTAAAATACTGAGGAAAGCTTATGTCTTACTTTGCACAACATGTGATGAGGCTGTGCGCCATGCCCGTGGACTCGAATGGGAGTGCCGTGAATGGCAGGAGCTTACTGCGGCAGGATGTGTGTTTTTAGGAGCAAACCCCTAACCCCCCAACCCCTGGAAGGGAAGGAGACTAGAAGAACAAAATACTGGAGTACGGGATGAAAAGCTGCACAGTTTTATTAGAGATTGCATGTGGCGGACCAGTGGATGCAGATGGGGCGCAGAGAATCCAAGTGTTAGACAGGGGATCGCCTACCACTGACCACAAGTGAGTACGGTCAGTTATTAATGCACATGTCCTGGTCTAGGAATTTGTTGTTTTAGAGACATTCTCCCTCATTCCCTAACAGCGGAGAGCTTTCCTTATGGGCTTGGAGCTCGTTAATTTATGTATTTGTGCACTTTATAATTATTGGGAGTACATGGACACAGGAGTCTGACATTAATCATTTTGTCTTAATACACCCTTATAGGTGGGACATGCCAGCCTAAATTGCATAGATGTTTTGTTTTTATTCAGAGTAATTCTGACTAAATTACCTCTTTAGCTGTTTTTCTGTACATATTCACCTTAGGTAGAGTAGGATAAAATTTAGGAATAGGACTGCTTGTCTGGGAATTAAGCAGCTCATGATCAATGAACATGTAGTCGGATGACCTTGCAATAAATGAATGCTGACAGTGGACTACCGCGGGTCCACCAGATACAATAGTGGTCGGCTAGCCACCAGAGGACCAATGTTAACCCGCTGGATGGCTATCGGTAGCGTTCTAGCAACCGCGATTGGCGGAAGAGCCGCTAACTACCGAGCGACCAGCAAGCCACAGTGGGCAAGAGGTTGAAAACTCTGTCTGCTTGCTGCTGTCCCCTCAATCACCCCGCTGAGGATCTGCTGAATGACGGCTTGCCGCCCCTAAACATACAGGTGCTTGCTTACTGGGTTTCTCCATAGTCCCTTCAGTTCCCATCGACTTACAGCAGTTTCTGTGCTGGAGCTTCTGAAACGTAAAAAGCACTCAGCACAACTCGTTCACCTATTTAGTGATCTTCGCGCACGTTCATCACGTCGCCGCCGCGATACCCTCCACCTCCCCAACGTGAACGCGCAGACGCACTACTGCGGTGGCGATATGTCAGCTGTAATTTATGAACAGGTTTAGTTGTTCAGTCACCTCACGTACACAACAATCCTTATACTGCATGGAGTGTGGCGCAGTTGTGTCAAGTCAAACAAAATATTCTCAGTTTCATCGCGGAAGTATCTGTCTCTTGTTCCAAAATAAATTTCTGCATTCTGCCGGTGTATCTCTCCACCACCACGTTAATGACAACTGTTGTTGTTGTCATTTAAACCGAATAAATTAAGTAAATGTACTGGAATAGTTAAACACATATACTGGTATTTATAACATTTGTCCGTCCTTTTAAGTGATGAAAATGCTAATTTTTGCGATTAAATGGCTCCAGCAGACCCCCGTGACCCTGTAGTTAGGATATAGCGGGTTGGATAATGGATGGATGGATGGATTGCTAACATTTTATGATAGTCTTGGCTTAACACACACACACACGTAGTTTCACTTAGTACAATGGATGTGTTGTATACGCGAGGTCAAGGTAGATGAATAACTCAATATGTTCACAAAGTAAGCCCTGAGAGCAGACGGCACTCTACACGGGAAGACGAGAGGACACGCCGGCCTCTTCACGCAAGCAGAAGGTGAAGGCAGAGGGGCTCGTCGTGTCAGAATGTGCCGCTTACTCAGACAACTGCATCGCTGGGAGTCTGAGTGGGTCGTTTTTGGCACTAAATGAAAGTGATCAATGAAATTCTTATCTCGCTTCCCACTTGTCAGTTTACAGGAAATTCTGACATCTGCGATACAATCGGTAAGAATGTAAGATAGAGCAAGCGCTTCGTAATAAAATACATTGGATCGACTTGCCGCTGGCTTTACTAGGCACCACTTAGCCTTCGGTCCCCTTAAAGTGGTTTCGTTGCATCGCCCAAATAACGACGGGTCGTGAGAGCGGATGTTTCTCCGCGCCTTTCTTATTTGTGCTCTAGGGCTAAATTCGAAATTAGCCTGCTGTTTCTGGGCTCGATGCCCAGAAGCTGCACGGCCTCAAGGACGAGACAAGTCTAGCGCAGCATCACACACAGTCTTTATTATGGGAGTCAGAAGAGAACAATTTGTCCTCGGCACAAAATCTAGATGAATCCATCTCTTTCTCTGTTTATATTTCTTCTTAAAGGTAGAGGAGAATGCTTTCCTTCAAAAGTGGTATTCAGCTAAGAAGCTGGGGAAGTATGTGGGCTTTTTCTCTGACACAAAGTCAAGAATATGTGACTCTAGTCAGGTGGAGCACTAATACATTTGACCTTGGCATCCACATATTCATCGAGCAGTCTCATATACTTCATTGTGAAGAAAATCATGCTGAAATGTCTTTGTCCTTCCATAAACAAAGATTCATGTAACTGCCACAGAGATTATTAGGGACCAGGCTCTTATCCAAGCCCTTATAAAAATTCCAATTTTATGCCAGTCATGTTCGCAGAACACAATGAAAATATACCAAGTATTCGTCTGAAGAGAACTTGATTATTCGTGAATGGTGTGAATCCGCCAAAAAAAACTATTCATTCATTCATTTTCAAGTCTACCCATTCATCCTTTATCTGAACTTAATTTTCAATTAAGGATCAAATGGAAATCCACCCAGGATGGTGCACAGCACATTCACACCCACCCACTCATTTGAAGCCAACTTATTTCACAGGTATGTTTACAGTACATCTTATAGATAGACTTGCCAAAGAACCCAGCATTCTGCAGGTATATTTTCATAATGAATTAAACTAAGAAAACAAACATATTTATGTTTCTTTTTAATTTTGACCATTTTGTCATTGCTGGCTGATATAATAGTGTTCCTTTTCTGGTTTACACTACCTTTCTTACAACTATCAATTTCTTTGCTCTCATGAGTTGAGAATTTGTTTCATTTGTCTATGAATGGATTCCATATTTGCTGGTTTCGCACCTGGAACTAAAACATCTTTATATTTCCTGGTTTTGTGAGGTTTCATGAACAGATTGTTAAATAATTGAATCCATGGACAGCAGGATGCATCTACAGTATCAGGGGCCAGGGGAAACAGAGGTTCGGAAGCAATGCTGTGTTATTACAAGAGATAGCACCAGTAGTGTTAGTTATTTGAAAATGTTATAAAGAAAATTCAAAGCTGATTCATTCAACATTGATTTAAAACTGCAACAAACAACATGTGCTGTTTTAGCATAAAAGCCTCAAATTAGAAGAGACAAAATGACATGATCTTAGACAAAAGCTGTAGTCAGACAATAAAACTGTTAGTTGTGTGGAAAATTTACCTGTGGTCTTTGATGATATCCTGCTTTGGCCCACAACATCTGTACATTTTGGTTTATATTTCCATTATATTTTGTTCAAGACAAGATAACAGATGATCTACATTCAGGACAAATCAAAGCATGTCTTCTTCCTAGTTATATTTCACTTTTAAAACAGCTGTTCCAACAAAGAAAGGAAGACATGCTGGTGACTCAGGCTATCAATTACTTTATAACCTGAAAAAGGACGGACATCTAATTATTTTACAGCCTGGGAAACCTCAGAGAACATAAAAAAGTTATATTGTTTGGGAAAACGGACAATGAATTCATTCATCATATTGACATCCAGCCAATCAGAATTTCTAACAATGACATCATTCAAAACCCCCCGGTTGAATTTTAGAATAAATATGCCTCGTCTGAGGAGCAATATAGGAAGAAGAGAGGAAGAAGAAGGGACAAATACATCAGAAGAGAACAGAGCGACGGAAACATGCGGCCATTTCCATCTGGTTGCCAGAAAAGTATCATGAACAAACGAGTGCTAGATCACAAACTGCCACCTGCAACATTCATCCTTGTCATCTTTACTTTTTCGTAAACTTTTTCTAAAGACTATATACATCTTGACTTTACTATCAGTCCTATTTTCTATTATTCTTGTAATAAATATCACGCTGCTTTTAACTTTCTATGCTTTATCTTAAAGTGCAGAAAGATTGAAGTAAGGTTGATTTCTTTGAGCACGTGGTGCAGCCGGAAGTTTGCCATTACCACTGTGCTGCGAGTTTTATTAAGGCTGCAGGTGAGAGCTCCACCCCATAGTAGGGAACAGTAAGTAAAGTAAGGCATTCCTGGCTGATAAATGGCCTATAGTCAAGAGGGCTGAGCTTTTGTATGTTTAAATTTATTCTTGTAGACCAAAAGTAATATTTAGGTCTCGGATATCATTAAAACATTGTATGTTGTTCGTACCAATAATAAGTAAGTCTCTTGAAGTGCTGAGAGAGTGACAGGCTGTGTTATTCCTAAGACACTTGTGTGGTTTAAAGTGCTAGAGGTTAACCAGCTGTGTGTGTCATTCATGGGGCACTGTTGTGGTTAGGATCAGTGTGTATGTAAGTCTCATGAAGTCCTAGGAGAGTGACAAGTTGTGTTATTCATAAAGCACTTATGTGGTTTAAAGTGCTAGTAATTAACCAGCTGTGTGTTTGTCATTCATAGGGCATGGTTGAGTTTCTGTGTGTAAACGTATAGTTATGTATATGTGTGTGTTAATCTTAAAGTACAACAGTTGACCAACCCGGTAACGAACCTGACAAGTACACTTACCCTTGAAGAAAACAGGTAAAGGGTAAGTAGAGGGGAATATTATGATAATACAGTGATCCCTCGCTATATCGCACTTCGACTTTCGTGGCTTCGCGGATTTCTGCGGACAATGGGTCTTTTAATTTATGGTACATGCTTCCTCAGTTTGTTTGCCCAGTTGATTTCATACAAGGGACGCTATTGGCAGATGGCTTAGTAACTACCCAATCAGAGCATGTATTACATATTAAATAAAACTCCTCAATGATATACGATATGCTTCCCGCGCGGTGCTTGATTGTTTGCTTTTCTCTGTCTCTCTCACTCTCTCTGCCTGACAGAGGGGGTGTGAGCAGAGGGGCTGTTTGCACAGAGGCTGTTTGCCTAGAGGATACGGACGCTCCTCTAAAAAATGCCGCTTTATCGCGGTGCTTCGGCATACTTAAAAGCCCAAAAGCACGTATTGATTTTTTGATTGTTTGCTTTTCTCTCGCTCTCTCTCTGACATTCTCTGCTACTGACATGCATTCTTTGAAGAGGAAGATATGTTTGCATTCTTTTAATTGTGAGAAAGAACTGTCATCTCTGTCTTGTCATGGAGCACAATTTAAACTTTTGACTAAAGGGTGTTATTTCATGTCTAGAGGGCTCTAATAATGTTAACAGTGTGGGAGAGTTTATAAGGGCTTAAAATATATAAAAATAACCATACAAACATATGGTTTCTACTTCGCGGATTTTCATCTATCACGGGGTGTTCTGGAACGCATCCCCTGCGATCGAGGAGGGATTACTGTACAGGCCAATTGCAAAACTATGTATCCTGTGAAAATGGTGTTCTCTCATCAGCCTCAACTACCACCTTATGAGGACTGCAGTCCCCATGTTGGTGCTGGTTTACAACCCATCTCACTCATGCACCATATATGCTATTTTTTTAGTGTGTGCTTGGTGTTTGGGTGATGTGTATGTGTGTGCCCTGTGGTGGGCTGGCACCCTGCCCGGGCTTTGATCCTGCCTTTCGTCCTGTACTGGCTGGGATTGGCTCCAGCAGACCCCCATGACCCTGTGTTAGGATATAGCGGGTTGGACAATGACTGACTGACTGACTTGACCAAAGACAATACACATGAGAAACATTTGGAAAATCCATTTGGCTGTTTTTGCATGATTAGTGAACAAACAAACAAACAATCAAAAGAGAGAACAATTTTGTTTACAGATATATACTTTGTCACACACGCACGCATGGGAGGCAGCAGGAGGGTCTAGCTAATGCTGAAATACAGGTATAGGGAGTAATCAGGTGTACTAATGCAGCTTCAGACCATACCCTTTGATGACATCACTTCCGCTTTTTCACAAGATGACCTGCCTCTTCCTTTCCCTCAGCTATAAAAGCATACCACCTTTGCTCTGCAGTCAGTCCTCTTTGGTGACTCAGTCTCAATGCACTACTCAGTGGAGTATTGCCCAGCTCTCTACCTTACCAAATCCTTACAATGTACAGGGTGGATCCTGAACCTTTTTTCTTTGTGTATGTTTTTATTACAACATACTGTACATTTCTTTGCTTTGATGCTATGTGTTTTCCTGTCCCCTGTTCCTCCCTTATGTGATATAAGAGCAATAAACATAATACTTTTGATTCTTTGAAAGTCCTTGATTTTATTGTAAATATTCAGAAACCCTCAGTTTAACATTTTACTGTTATTTTTTTGCCATTTGAATATTTATCAATCCATCAATCCATCCATTTTCTGAATTTGCTTATGTTGTTACAGGCCTAAAGGGGAGCCAGAGTTTAGTCTATCAACACTGGAAGCAGGACAGGAGTATGACCTTGACGGGGCTGCAGTTCATGTCATGGTACACTCATGTACACTTCCATTTATTTAAACTGGGCTAAAACTAGGCATCTTTGAGACCTGTGCATTGACAAAGACACCTGGATAACATGCAGACATCTAGAACATGCAATTGCTGTAAAGATTTTTCCTGATCTGAGATACGAACCTAAGCTGTAAGGAAAAAAAATGCTAGCAATTGTGCCACTGTGCTACCCTTGATGAATTAATACATTTTTTATTTCAGGTACGATACACACTGGCCATTGCTTCAGCCCTTTGTGAGATACTGAAAAAAGTTTCAGTGTAGAGTGTCACACATGTGCACATGGAGACCATCTTCCTGGCTCTGGTGAGGTAAGCAGTTCCACTCTGGGACAGAAGGGGCATTAATGCTAACAGTATCTTCTTTTTCCCCAGTAGTACTGATAAGCCACCCAAGGAGGATGCCTTGCTCCACCCACACTGCTCCAAAAAAACTTTGCCCCATCTGGCACCAACAGTATAAAAAAGGAAGCACCAGGGAAGGTGGTTCCAGTATTAGACCTGCAATTCAAAAAGGACAGAGCTCTAACCACTTAATTTATTTAAAGGCTGACACTATCTGTATTTCCTTTGTTCTTTGCTGCTGCACTGCTGTTACATTTGTTACTATTAAAAGGGGGGATCCGACTGGTTCCTCATTCTTTTACCAGCATACCCTAGTCTGCTTTCCCAGCCATGTTACAATGTTTAATTATTTGAACTTCATAAGAAAAATGTAAGTGGGCAGATGGCCCTGAACTTGCTAGAGGCTTTTTAATCTTACAAGATCTTACCCATTATGAAGGTGACATTATGTACCAACATTTGTGTTTTGTAGTGTGACAGAATATTCTGTCTTACTATAGACAATGCAGAGATACTTGAAATCCATTTCCATCATTTAAATAAATAAATAAATAAATAAGTGAGATAGATTAAGTTACGAGTTCTCTGATTATGTGTAACAAATTAACTGTTAGGTATCTAGGAATATGATTTTAACTTTGACTTTATTCAAATAAAAAAGTTACGATCACATACATGATCACAATATCTTAATATATTTCAAAACATAATAAATCTCACTATTGTATCATTATCCAAGAATCAGAATAACATGTCACTGGGTCCCATCAATTTTTGCTACTAATACTCATTTTCATTGCACAATTGCCATTTACTTTTTTCACCTTGGAGCTGCACCACTACCAGCCTTGCTGCCTCATGGATCCAGTATAAAGGGTTCAAATCCTGCAGACAATTCCTCTGTCTCTCTAGGTTTATTTCAGGTACTCCTATTCCCCTTCCAGTTGAATGTTTTGCTTATTAGGGTAATGGCTCATTCTAAGTGCTCCATTTAAGTTTCTTTCTGCCTTGCCCCCGATAGTTCTGTGGTGGACTCTGGCCCCACTGCAACACTGGATTGGATTAGATTGGTTGTGCACATGATAGTTTACAGAGATGAACTGTACTCCCTTAGGAGTTTTCCCTGCAAGTTGGAGGACTGTTGTTTTCGCTTCCTGAAAGTGGACCATCTTTGCTTTTGTTTGATAAACTTGTATGCCTCTTTTCAATAGCTACTTCCTCATAAGGGGGTGCAATCACCAAATAAACTGTATGGTACCTTGATTTTAGTTTTATTAAGAAAGAAAGAAAGAAAGAAAGAAGTGTAGCTCCACAATATCCTCTTGATATCCTCTGCCCCAGAGGCTGCCATCGCTCTGTGATGTGCCCTGATGGCAACTCAGTTATTTTACTAATAGAATGTAACACCCATTACAATATATACATTCACTCTAATACATTTGTTATAAACAAACAAGCCTATTAAAACATTTCTAAGTTAGGGATTCTGTTTGTAATTAGAATTTTGCCAACCTGCAAGTTTCAGTTGTGCCTTTAAAAATCCCTTTTTAAAGAAGAAGCGGTATCTAGTTTGATTTAATTTTTGCAGTACAAATGGCTCAAAAAGATATCTTTCCACAAAGAGTCATGGGAATCTGAGAAAATAACTACTGAGGCATGCAGTTGAAGCAGAAACCTTAAGAAATTTCAACAAGTTAGAATTTGTACCCAAGGTGTAACATTGAGGTGCATACAGAGACTTGGTTTACTATTTTTAAACTTGGAGCTTTTATAATTTTTTAAATTTACTTTATTGCTGATGGTTTATGACATAGTTTGTAGCAATGTGTCATATTACAGAATACATGATAATACAATGTAATAATGTTTATTAGTAAAGCAGTTAATACACATATTTTTAATATCATTTTGCAGTAGCTAAAAACTGAGTCTAAATAGGCCTTTATTGGCTGAAAGAGCTTTCACAGAAAGCACAGTCCAAGTCAAGCTATTCAAAATTAGCATTTTTTTGTATTATCATTACTTGTAAAGTATCTATGACTAATAGTAGTTCATATTGGTAACACTTTATAATAACTGCACACTATGAAGCATTAGTTAAGCATGACTAAATACTTTGTTCATCATTTAGAAAGCATCGCTTCCACATTAATTGGCATTAGCAACCACTTTATAAATGCCATTATAAATGCTTTAGTACTGATCACAAAGCATATTTATAATGTCTTTGATAACTGCATTTACGATGCTTTATTAATGATCAATTAACTAATAATTAATATTTTTCAAAGAATCAGTACTAAAGCATTTATAATGGCATTTATAAAGTGGTTGCTAATGCCAATTAATTTGGGAGCGATGCTTTCTAAATGATGAACAAAGTATTTAGTCATGCTTAACTAATGCTTCATAGTGTGCAGTTATTATAAAGTGTTACCCATATTTCTTAAACATTTCTGAAAAGGGATCCCATTGGAGAGTTAAAATCTGTATTGTGGGATTTGTTTTGCTGTCAGTACTGGCTATTGGAAGTGTAAAAGAGGAAAACATACAAGATAAAATAACCTCTCCCTAAGTAAATTCAAAAGAATAAAATAATCAGCACTTGTGGTTACACACAGTGGTTGTCTGTTTCATAGGTTTATAGGGTCAATATTATCATTGTGTTTCTGCAATGATTGAGAGCCACACTGGAGTGCAACAAGGAACAGTCCTGTCTGCTTTTCTCTGTACACCCAGTACTTTAAATAAAACATGATGTTATGTCATTGTTAGAAATTTTCTGGCGGTTCTTCACTTATGGGGTGTACTGATTGATAAGGGGGAATGAAACGGGGTAGAAACCAGAGGAGTCACGTGGATAACTTTGTTTCTTTGTCAACAAGTTAACATCAACAAAACCAAAGAACGGGTTATTGCTTTTGCTGCATAATAGAGCCTCTAAGTCTGGTCACTATTTAGGGAGTGGATGTAGAGGTGGTGCATTGCTACAAGTACTTGGGGGTCCATATCAATGATAGGCTGGAGTGGTCTCAGAACACAGAGGAATTATATAAGAAAGGGCAGGCTATTTTTCCTTAGGAAACTACATTCCTTTAATGTGGGTAGTGGAATCCTTCATATCATCATACCATCCACAACTCTGTGGTGGCCAGTGCAATTTTGTACACTGTGGTGTGCTGGGTAGGTGACATCGCTACAAGAGAGGCCCACTGAATCAACAAGCTAATTAAATGGGCAAGCTCATTTATAGGAAGCATTCTGGACACCCAGGAGGGAGTAGCAAAGGACAGAATTAAAACAAAACTGAGTGCCATTATGAACAATGCTACACACCCTGTCTCAAAAGTGTGTCAAGAAATGCAACTGGGGTCTTCTTCATACTGGCAGCAATACTTCTGCAGAATGTCTCATTGTGACTGCCAAGTCATAAGTTTTTCTGTCATTTTAGTTTTCTTTCTTTTTAGGCTTTCGGATGTGTACAGGTATTTATTTGAAGAGCATCTGTAAGAAGCCAAACAATTCTCTTGGGACAACTAAAATTTTATCTGTCTATCTATGTACTTTAAGACAGTCAATTAAAGAAAATGGCATTGAAGTTTTAAACTTTTGTACATTAAGGCCTATTTGAGAGATCTCATTAAACTTTAAACTTTTCTGTCAGATTTTTCTGCAGAATAAGTATATCAAATTTCAAACATACTCATCTCTCTGGCAGCCAAGTTGTTTCATGTGGACAGGCAGACATGATAAGAATAATATGTGCTTTTGGATTTTATGCAGTTGTACCTGCAAAGAATGTGAATGAGATCTTAAGACAATTTAGCTTACAGCCATCCCAACAAGGGCTCCTTTGTGAAACTTCTCCTTATGTTCTTATTGAAAGAACGTTATGTTTATTGGTATTCACCTGGTATGCTTGAGTGCCCTGCGATGAAGAAACTGTGCTAATTGAGGATATATAGCTGTACCCTATAGTAGTTAGCTCATTAACTGGGTGTGCAATCTCTCATAAATTTCTTTTCAGTCTTATAATATTCTCATTTATTTTCAGAAACTACTTCATTTCTTACATGATTATGGGCAACTGGAGCTTATCCCAGTAATACTAACCACCACACTCATGCACACCACATTCACTACTATTGGTCCAGTTTCAAGTTGCTAATAAACCGCATGGCAGATTTATGAAGAGATCAGATGATAAATGTGTTGGGAGTTGAACCCAAGTCATTGGAGCTATGAGATAGCACTGCACACCTTATAGTGAGCATTACAAACACAGTAAAGCAGGCATACATAGTCCAACATTTTTGTAACCCACCTAATCCTGAACATGGTCACAGGGGGTGCTGGAGCCAATCCCAGCCAGTACAGTATAGGGCACAAGGCAGGAACAAACCCTGGCCAGTCCATCACAGGGTGAACACACACATGCTAGGGACAATTTAGTATCACCAAACTACCTAACTTGCATGTCTGTAGACTGTGGGAGGAAACCCACACAGACATGGGGAGAACATGCAAATACCACACAGGGAGAATCTAGGACATGAACCCTGGTCTCCATACTGTGAAGCAACAGCACTACCACTGCGCCACCCAGACGGTATACGGGAAGGGTTATTTTAGCAGCTATAAATGAAATATATTTGAATGTACTGAACAACACTACAACTGAAATGACATACTGTGGGATCAATGCTGGATGTATAGTGTTTTCACTGACTTTTTCACTGTTTTATATACAACTGATTGATTCTTTAGATTTATAATTAAAAAAAAAAAAAGATTTTACTGATGACAAGGATCAAAACTAATGCAAGCTCACTCTAGCTGTAGTAGATCTAGACCTGGACTCTTGCTTTCTGGGTAAAGGATTTTCTTTCCTTTATTATCTGATAGGCTCAGTAGTTAAATATAGTTTTAAAGTTCATTATTAAAAAGTCTCACACATTGTAACATGTTGCTGCCATTCTTTTCTTGCGAAATGTGTCCATATTTATGAACTATTAATTATTGAGAACTGTTTATACATAAAGTTTTAAGTCATCTTCTCCAATGCTGAACCTACAGTAGATATATTACTCTAATCCAATCATCAGATCTTTACCCAAAAAGTATTTCTTAGAAGGAAATGTTGGACCACTGTGGGCCAGATTGCAATATGTTCAGCTTTCATTTGTTCATCAACTCAGTCTTGGTCTTGTGTTATTCAGAAGCCAACTCTCGGATATGGGAATGGGCATACGGTTAAGTCACCACCACTGAGAAGGAGGCATAAGGCAGCTTCTATACAACCACAACGTCCATAACATCAAAAATGTATAGTCCTGGAGATAATCCATTGTGTATGGGAAAAAATATAAATTTGACATCCCCAACTATGCAGCATTGCATTCTAATCTACAGTACTCCAGATTGGATGGAAAATTTCTTCATGTTAAATTTGGCACTTATGGGTGATTGAGCTGCAGAGGTAATCCGGAAGTCCTTAAGAATAAAGTAATAGCAAAACACATCTAAACAACAGTTTGCGTTGGCAATGCAGCTTGCAATGTGAACAAAAGTATGGAAGCCTTGCAGAAGCTGGCAATTATTAGGTCTTAGAGTTTCCACTAAGAATTTGAACAGAAACCCAAGATGAAAAGGCGCAAAGCAAACTAAAAACACCACAAAATTGGCAGTAATGATGCGAATGCTTTTGCTGCGCTCCCTTCCAGAGCTCATAGCATTGTACTTGGATAGAGTGCAGATAATTTGGACTGAGCAGAAGGTGATGATGAGAAAAGGCACAAAAAAGCCAACAATCTCCAGAACCAAAATGAAAGACAGAGGAAGGGGTTTAGAAGTATTCTTCTGAAAACATTTAATCTGGGTGGTGTTCTTCTCTGGAGTGTCCACCATGTGAAAAACAGCACTTAAGGAGCACACAGTCAACCACAGCAAAATGCAGACGATAATAGCTTTCCTGCGGGACTGGATGGTCTTGGCCTTAAAAGGAAACTTTATTGCCACATATCGAACAATACTTATGACAGTTACAGTCAAGATGCTCACATACATATTGACATAGTAACTCGAAACCAAAAACTGACAAAATGAAAGCGTGGTCGCCTCCCATTCTGTGTTGTATGAATGCATCTTGAACGGCAAGGCAAACAACAGAATGCAGTCTGAAACGGACAGATTTGTTAAGTAGATTAAAGTGTCAGTCCAATTCTTCTGTTTCCAGAAGAACATAACCAAAGCTGAAATGTTGAAGATAAGTCCCAGGATGAAAACGGGTATATAGAATACCATTTGGAAAAGATGGACTCCATCAGTAAGTGTAAGGTTACAGTTGCTGGTGTTCATCTTTTTCTTTGCCAGAAAGATCTGAAATGAAAAAAAAATAAATACATTGATTTGAAAACTTTTTTTGGTCATAAAATGAGTGTCCAAAGCCTATTTACAAAGGTCACACCAAACGTAACAAGCCAATTAAGTTTATGACTCTATATTGATAGGAATAGGAAATTACTATATGTTAATAAAAATCTATGCACATTTGCTTACATCAATCCAAAGTCCCTCTGTGATAGAGTGGCTTTATCCATTTTGCAAGGCTAGAACCCAGGTCCTGATTTGGCAAGCCGCTGCTAGCCTCTGGCCTCCCTTTAGAATGTAGCTTCTGTGGCTTATCTCCTAAGATAATTGAAACAACTGCAGGGACATCTCTTGAAGGCACAAGCTGGACACCCTAGTTCTGAACAAAGGATCATCAATCAAGGATGAGTAATAGATAGAATTTTGCTTAAGCTGTCATCCAAGAGGAAGGGTTTATGTGCACCCAGGAAATCAATGGCAAGACCACTATTCTTTAAAAACCCTTCTAAGAATTCAGCTGATTTCTTTTTTATCAAGCTTACTTCTCACCTTGGTCATAACCTCTGCTGTATAGCAGATATGCCAGGGCTTACGGTGTGGCCATTATAAAGGTTAAAGCACTGAAAAAAATAGAAGACAAGTGGTTCCAGTAAACCAAACCTTGCTAAAGATAACAAGTGACCGAGCAGAGGAAGACCATATACAAGAGACCACTTGTTTGCCTTATGATGGGGCATCCTGAACAAATAAATTGAGCTGAGAATCCTCCCATGTATCTGAAGAAAACCAACCAAGAAAGGAAAAAAAGCATCTCTCATCTGAAACCATAAGTGGTAGTGGTACTATGATTCAGAGAACTAGTAACTGTAATTTAATAGAACAAAGTCAGCTAATATAATATGGAACTTGTGTCACAAGTGACTGAAAGATAACAACTTTGTGAAAGAGAAGTTCTACCAAAGTGTTATAGCATTCTTCCTAAATCAAATCAGAACATGCAGAGCAGCATTTCACAGATGCTTACTCACACACTCATGCACACACACACACACACACATATAAAAGGGAGACACATTCTACATATGTGGGCATGTAAACACAGCGCAGAAGATAGCTGCGAGTAAATTAATAACACTTGTAGGAAATAGAAGCTTTGTAACCAACTAAAGAACCTATACATCCTGAACAATTTAGTTGAAAATTATAATTCCTAAGTTATGTGCCTTTTTTATAGGAGAAAAAAAGTGAACTAAGGTTTCATAATTTTTAGTTTTGTGTTGTTTGTTATTGTCTTTTGTTTACTGTGAGAAAACAATTATTGTGATTCAGTCAGTATATTAACGGCATGCACTTGGGAATAAGAAAGTGTGATCTCATAATGCAAAGCATTAATGTGAGGCATTGGATACACAAAGGGAGCTTTGCTGAAGGTAAAACTGATAATAATTTTGACGGATTGATCATAAACCCTATGCTATATCCTTACCCTAACTGACTCTTACTACCATTTTACCAGGTCTGAATATCCTCTGCTTGTATGCATAAATGGCTGGACAGCAGAGTGCCCTGTTCCAGTATCGGCTGCTATTACTCCAGTGGCCACATGGTAATTCTCTTTAACACTAGAATTACCAAAGCATACGAAAAAACTCGTAATCCTGGCTCACCTTAAATCCGTTTGCACCTCTCCGTCAGCGTCTTTTGTGTTGTAAATGTGTTGATCAACACAAACAGCCTGCTATCCCATCCCCCCACAAATGCAGAAAAGGCAGAAAGTCTGTTTACCTGCATGTGAGATGCAGGGAGTTGTATAGGGTAAATAACATATTGTTATTTGGAACACAAGCATTTCATGTGTGTTTCGTGTCTACAACAATCTATGCAAACACATCGGTAAGACAGAAACATTTTTCATGTTTTAGTAATTAATTGACAAAATGTAGACATGAAGCGTATAATGTGTGAAGCCTGAAGTTCAAATATCAAATAAACACTTTCACAAAAGGTACAAGTATAACAAAACAAGCTCACTTTTATTCAAGAATAGAACTGCAGAAAAAGAACTTGCATTAGGGTGTGACATTGACATGTTCTTACTATGACCACATTGGTGGCACAGCGGTAAGAACTGCTGGCTGGTAATCAAAAAGTTGCTGGTTCAATCCTAGAAGCCTCCGTTTTGAGTTGTGAGCTGCTCTTATTTTTACTATTATAAAATAAAAACATATATTTGCTTCGAGTCTGTAACAGCTGGTGTAAATGTATGGTACTTGTAAAGGCTCTGTCATCAGACAGAGAGACCAAAATAGAACTTTTTGGCCTTAATTCTAAGCGGTATGTGTGGAGACAACCAGGCACTGCTCATCACTTGTCCAATACAGTCACCACAGTGAAGCATGGCGGTGGCAGCATCATGCTGTGGGGGTGTTTTTCAGCTGTAGGGACAGGACGACTGGTTGCAATCGAGGGAAAGATTAATGCGGCCAAGTACAGGGATATCCTGGACAAAAACCTTCTCCAGAGTGCTAAAGACCTCAGACTGGGCCGAAGGTTTACCTTCCAACAAGACAATGACCCTAAGCACACAGCTAAAATAATGAAGGAGTGGCTTCACAACAACTCTGTGACTGTTCTTGAATGGCCCAGGCAGAGCCCTGACTTAAACCCAATTGAGCATCTCTGGAGAGACCTAAAAATGGCTGTCCACCAACGTTTACCATCCAACCTGACAGAACTGGAGAGGATCTGCAAGGAGGAATGGCAGAGGATCCCCAAATCCAGGTGTGAAAAACTTGTTGCATCTTTCCCAAGAAGACTCATGGCTGTATTAGCTCAAAAGGGTGCTTCTACTAAATATTGAGCAAAGGGTCTGAATACTTAGGACCATGTGATATTTCAGTTTTTCTTTTTGAATAAATCTGCAACAATTTCAAAAATTCTTTTTTTTTTGTTTGTCAATATGGGGTGCTGTGTGTTCATTAATGAGGGAAAAAATAAATGTAAATGATTTAAGCAAATGGCTGCAATATAACAAAGAGTGAAAAATTGAAGGGGGTCTGAATACTTTCCGTACCCACTGTATAAGAACAATCTGCTGCACCAGGCGTAAAGGTAAAAGATGGCACCATTTGGATGCAGAAACAGGTCGAGTGTCATCTTGCCAGTCAGTCTGCCCCACACCTGTTCTTCAATAAAACAGCACGGCTTACAGAGCTCGTCAAGGTATCATGCAAAGTCCTGTTTGTGATTGTTTTGTGATGGTCTTTATATGAAAACCATGTAAATGTTACTTATATAAAAGCCAGATTGAATGTTATTTACTTATATTTATTTACTAACCTTCCTACAATGTAAAGTCACAATTATACTGCAGAGCTTCCTCTGTTTGATCGACACAGGCATGTTCACTAAGTACATGTGTACTGAGGTGACTTTAGCTGCAGGTGGAAGTTCCACGCAACTGTTGTTACAGTTCTGCCTTTGTCCAAAAACAGTTTCATAAGATTTATGACCTTAGTCTCGGAAAGTCTTTCTCCCGTTGGGCGACTGATCTTTTCTGAATAAGATCAAACACAGTTGCGTAGGGTGTGACCCCGTTTTTTCTTTGGCAGTTCACAGGAGACTGCTAGAGTGCTGATCAGCAATGTCTGTGTTTCTGTCTTTAAAGTGCTCTGCTTATCATCTGATACTACTAGAGCGCATACAAGTATCTCCCATGTGAACGCTTAAATTATGTGTGAATGTCAACCTTCTGCAGAAATTGCATTAATATTCCTGAAATACCATGACCCTTTCCTCATTTTTTTTGCATTGAATTTTAAACACACAACTGGTGTGGATGAAATCATTTTTCATTCAGGGATAAGACACCAGATGAAATTACTAATTATGGCACTACACATTTTAATAGTATATAAAATAGGCTCCTTGCTCTTGGCATGGCCTTTATATTACAGAGTAATAAATAATCAATGTCTATTCTAAACAACATTTTCTGTTTATCTGAGCTGTATCCAGAGCAATCTAGACTTGCCAATCAAGCTAAAACACATTCAAGCATACCTTTATTATGTGGATTAAAGCAGAAAGCGTATATCAAGATGCAATTGCACAAAAACCTTTACTTGTTATTACTTTGGTGAGTGCACTCCTTATTTCACAAGGTGCCTCAAAGTGACAGAGCCGGAGAAGCAGGGTTTTACGGGAACACAATGAAGAAAGGAAGCACTAAGCAAGAGATGCTGAGACACAGGAGGATACCAAGGAAAGGTGTAGGAGCAGTGATGAGGGTACATGTAGAACAGCAGAGGTTGAGACACAAGAATACAAAGAGGAAGCACAGGAGGAATGCGCCAGGTACACACAGGGCAAGAGAGGTTGATTTCACATAAAGATACGGAAAAGAGACACAGGAGGAATGCTATTTTTAAATTTATTCTACCACCTGTGTTCAACGGGTAAGCACAGCTAGTGAATAAACAAAGCTGCTGCCAGGATCCTGGCTCTGAACAAATGTAATAAGCCCATCTCCTTTCATCTGGCTCAGTTACGCTAACTAACTTTATAGAATGAGATTTTATTTAAAAATCATTTATGTTTACAAAGTTGTTAATTTCAATACCTGGATTACTGATTACTGATTATTGCATCTTGGCAACATGCAATAAAGCTGTGATACATTGCAATATTACAAAGTTCAGCATTAGAGATTCATTTCACAACTCTTGGTAAACACTCATTTAGCTTTGTGGTTTCTCCATGTTTTTCTTTATTTACCAAGGAGCTAACTAAACTTGTTTAAATAGAGGAATGCTAATTACATATGATGTCACATCATGCATGGCATGTATTACAAACATTATTACAAACATGTTTAACTGCAGAATAATAAGGACATGCCTACAAGTTGACAGCACATTACCACAAGTGTTGTTACCGAGACTGTGCTCAGCATTGGTGCCTGCAGGGGCTCATATCCCACCTGGGTTGAGTATTTATTTAACCCTCCAAATTTAACCTAATTGGAAATATTAAA
>JANRMT010062854.1:61236623-61256667 GCA_026402145.1 Polypterus bichir lapradei | reverse complement strand
TATATCTATATCTATATAGATATAGATATATATATATATATACTGTGATATATGGCCGGCCAGTCATCCCGGCCAATACCCCTAGGCCGCCAGATGGGAGCCCTCCCTGCAGCATGGAGGTGCCCCGAATGCTAGCGGGGAATTATGGACAATGGAGTTTTTATCCACAGCCCTGCTGGATAGCACGGGGGCTGCTAGAAGGCGCTGCACGGAGGAACAATGATTGTTTTCCCTATAACCCGGAAGTGCGTCTTAGTCACATGGACAGAAGAAATGATGTGCTTCCGGGTTGAAGAAAAGGAGTTTTTATCTGACCAGGAAGTGTTACCAGTCACATGGACAGAGAGAGAGAGAAACACTTCCAGGTCAAGGACTATAAAAAGGACTGTGGGAGATCCCAGGGTTGAGCTGAGTCGGGTGGCAGGGTGACAACACGTCTGGGAGAGTGGAGAATTGATTATCATTATTGTTTATGAATATAGTGGAGGGTGCTTTGTGCACATTATTGTGTTAATAAAGTCAATATTTGGACTTTTATCTGGTGTCTGGCGTCTGATCCGATGGTTCAAGGGGACGACAGCGCCCCCTATATATTACACATATATACACACACACACGTAAAATTGTAAAAATTACAATGAATCTCTTTACAACAAAATTCTTCCCCATATGACACGTGTCTATATAGGAGTGCACATAAGTGGTGCGCAGGTTCGCATGCGCTATCAAAATAAACAATGCACACCAGATCTAATGTTGTAATGCATTTTGCATACCTAAGATTTTAGGAAAGATATGTGCTAAACATTGGACTGCAGTATGAGCCACTGCTTTTATAACTTTCTTCATTCATCAAAATGTCCAAGAAGCAAGCTCCATTAAGCAATTACTTTGGTGTTCCTCCACCTCCAAAGAAATGCCAGACTGAACCTGAACCGCAAAAGAAGCGTGTGTTCTCAGAAAAATGGCTGCAGGAAGTCAGCTGGCTTCAAACAAATGACGCCCGCACAGAAATGTGGTGCAAACCATGCCATGAAAATTCCACTGTGGCGGATAAAAACAGCACCTTTCATACAGGTACTAAAAACTTCAATCATCCAGCTTTTGATAAGCATACGAATAGTAGAGAACACCAGAAAGTAGTGCAAGTGGTTGATAACATGCACAGCCAAGACCAGAGGCCCAGTGGTCTGATCGACAGATGGCAAGAAAAGCTGACTGAAGAACAGCATCAAGCACTGAGTAACGTTTTTTGTTGGCCTTTCACAAAGCGAAACATGCACGTCCTATGTGTTCATATGAGGAGGATATTCTGCTTCTCAAGAGGCTTGGAGTTAATGTCGGGACCGCTTATCATTCTCGAGAAAGTGGGGGGCGTATCATGTAGTGCATCGCACAGACAATAACTTCAGATTTAAATAAAAAACTGAAATCAGCTGAATTTTGGGGTGTCTTCTTCAATGGATCAGAAGATACAACAAAAATGGAGCAGGAAATTGTGTACATTGTTTCTGTGTTCAGCAACGGACAATTCAGCCCAGATTTCCTTGGAATAATCAACCTGGGGACCAATCGAACAGCACAGGACATAGTGAAGGGACTTGTTCAGCTGTTTCATACTTGTGGTTTAGCGGAGTGGAAGATGAAGCTGGTCTCAGTATGCACTGATGGTGTCAGCGTTGGAATTTACAATGGGGGCATTCCAAAATTACGTCAGATGGTGGACATCAGGGATTCCCTTGTGCATATCCTGTGCACCACCCACATCCTGGAGAACTGTGCCAAGTCAGCTGATCGCATGGTCCCATACTGTGAGTCATTTAATCAATCCACAGTGAAGTTGCTAAGCTTTTACTTACAGAAAGGGGGTGCAAAACGTCATTTTATTTGGTTTTCGGTGTTTGAAAAACAGTCATTTCATTAGAAAGCTATGTACTACTGGGCTTTAAAGAACAGAGATTATATTGTACTGGTTTATTTATTCTCAGTTGAAATTAAAGTACATGTGATGTCAGTTTATCCATGTATCAATCTATTGTGTTCATCCTGTGAGGTGGGTCATGGAAAAAATGTATTTACTTGTACTTCTCTCATCGCGCTAAGAACCATAGTTCGCTTGCAGTACTGATGTATTTATGCAAATCCAACAGAATGGCTGTGGGCTGAGAGCAGGGGGTCAGGGCCTTCCTCATTTCCTCGCCAAGCCCTGTTCAAGTTAGTCTACGTCTCACCATGTGTTGCAGTGCACCCTGCCTCCGCTTAGCTAGCGATACCTGTTTGTTCAACAGACATTATCATCTACAGATTGTTAAGGAGTAACGTTTGATGTTTTTGAGAGAGAGATCAGAGCCACATGTGTTTTACTGATTACCAGAGACATCACAGGCATGTGCTTTTCTCCCCACGCAGGGAACACTTTTCCGTCAGCTTTGAACACGATCTGATACAGTGCAAACATCAATTGATTTTTAAAGTTTGTCCTCTTTCATTAAGTTAATGTATATGTGTGTGTGTGTGTATGTATGTATGTATATGTATGTATGTTTCAGCATCACTTCCAAACGGCTGAACCAATTTTCATGACACTTGGTACACATATTTCTCATTGGTCGACTTAAAATCCTGTAGAGTGAAATCAATCCTAAACCACCCCCTTCTGGGTGCGATGGGGGTGATCTTGCCGTCATGTATGCGTGTTATCATCCAGTTGACACTCGGAATGACCACCAGAGGGCAAACAGGAGGCAACTGCCGGCATTTTTGATGTTTGAGCACCACCGCGCCCCTGTTGCTTTGGAAATTAAATATAGTTGACTGGTTCTGAGCGTCAACTAGATGATAACATATATACAAGACTGCAAGACAAACACATTAGTAGTCTTCATTGTTTGTTAATTTATTTTTATTTTTAAAGTTGTGGTTTTTTAATTATATTTTTTTCAAACAATTAAAAAAAAATGATTTTCCTCCTGGGCAATGCCGGGTATTTCAGCTAGTCACTATATACAGTGCAAAGAACAAACAGTAATACAAGCAGAAATGTAACTAAGGAGGAGGAGAGATTGGGATCAAGCACTGATACAGCACTTTGCCGCACCCACCACACAACGACCACCTCAGGATCCCAAAATAGAACCAGAGCACAGCCGTGCAACACTACAAAGGGAGATTTTAAATAACATACACTATCAGACAATTAAGATTAATGCAAAACTTCATGGAAATAAAGGGAATTGAACATTGATAATAATAATAATTCTTTCCATTTACAGTATATAGTGCTTTTCCCAATTCTCAAAGCACTTCAGTGAGTGGGGAGCCACTTCAACTACCACTAAACTGCAGTATCCACCTGGATGATGCAACAGCAGCCATTTTTGCTCCAGTACACTCACCACACATTAGCTGTCAAGTGGTGAAAGCGTGAGAGAGATAGCCAATTACAGACAGGGGATGATTAGAGGGGGCAGATTGACTAGGCTGTAGTGGACAATTTACCCTGGACATCAAAATACACCCTGCTCTCCAAGGATGCCCAGGGATCTTTTATGACCACAGAGAGTCAGAACCTCAGTTTTACGTCTCATCCGAAGGACAGTGCCATTTTTACAGCACAGTGTCCTCATCACTGCACTGGAGCATTGGGATCCACATTCAGACCACAGGGTAAGCACCCCCTGCTGGCCTCACCAACACCTCTTCTAGCAGCAATCCAAGCTTTCCTAGATGGTCCCCCATCCAAGTAGTGGTGAGACCTGAGCATGCTTAGGTTCAGATGGCTGCTAGTATAGAATCCAAAAGGTAAAAAATAAAAAAAACAAACACACCATGTAAACTATTTGCAATATGGAAAGAGAATATATTCTTACATACACTGATTTGCTGTATGTCATAAAACAAGTACCTAACATTAAAATATCTGTTAGAACAAATGAGAGTGAAAAGGGGTGTAAACAAGTCGGCTTAAGTATTTGTTCAATCCTGGCTCAGTTTAGGAACTGGCCTGTGGTGGATTGATTTTTTTTTTTTTTTTAAACCAAACCAGCATTAAATGGGACTGCAATTCAGTTGGTGTTGATGCTGGAGCCTATCCCTGTATGGAGCACAGTGATGGAACCAGCCATAGATTGTTCTAATCCATCACAGCAAAATAGCTCATAAAAGTTGGCATTGATTTATTCAAAATCTGTCCAGAGTCAGGGTTGTGAAGAGCCAGCACCTGTCCCTGCATCAATGGGAGCAGGATAGACACAGGGCTGTCCAACGATCAAGTTGCTTCACGTCTTGCAGCAGCACTTGGCTGCAATCAAATGTACTCCATAATACTGTACACACACATTCTATTAGCAGCAATACAAGTCAAGTCAAGCCAAGCTGGGGAACATAAACTGGTACAGTGCTTTGCCGCACCCACTACACAACAAAACAACTCGGAATGCCGGTTGGCAACCCCCCAGGCAGACACGCAGTCCAGTCCCACCCTCTGGAAATGACCCTCTATCTGCCGCAGCCAGGTGTTACGTGGGCGACCCCTTGACCTGGTCCAGCCAATCGGGTCCATAACAATGAGGATCTTACCAGCTGGATCACCCTCAGGGAAACACGCCACATGGTCGTAGTGCCGTAACTGACACTCCCTCACAATGCAGGTAATGTGCTTCATTTAAGACTCCATGAGCAACCGCTCATTCAACACAAAGTCAAACCAACAGTACCCAAGAATCTTCGGAAGAGACACAGTACCAAAGGAGTCCAGTCTTCATCTCAAGTCACTGGATAGCATCCATGTCTCACAACCATATAGCAAGACAGGAAGCACCAGGACTCTAAAGACTTGGACCTTCGTCCTTGTGCATAGATATCGAGAGAGCCACACACCCCTTTCCAGCGACCTCATGACACCCCATACTCTCCCAATCTGTCTACTGACTTCATAGGAAGAGTCACCAGATACATGAATGTCACTGCCAAGGTAAGTAAACCTCTCAACAAGGTCGACACTCTCTCTGCAAACAGACACTCTGCTGATGGCCGTGCCCAAGAAGTCATTAAAGGCCTGGATCTTGCGAGTGTCCTGGAAAAACAGCAATACCTGGTTACTAATTAACAAATGGTTATAACTGTGGCCCACCATGATCAGAGTTCGACATGCCTGAAGTACAGGATTCGTCCATTCTTACAACTGTGTCGCCCCCCCATCCGAAGTACATTAAGAAAGCAGATGCAGTGTTGCACGTAAACCAATGCAAAAACTTGTTTAAATGAATACAGAATTCTAGAACCACAGTTGGTCACGGCAGCTGAACTGTTAAATAAGAGACAATTCTTATTAAGAGCGAATTCTTAATAAGAGCGAATTCTAATTCGCAGTGGTGGTCTCTTTTCCAGAGGGGACTGGGCGGTCTCATGGTCTGGAATCCCTACAGATTTTATTTTTTTTTTTCTCCAGCCGTCTGGAGTTTTTTTTTTTGTTTTTTCTGTCCCCCCTGGCCATTGGACCTTACTCTTATTCGATGTTAATTAATGCTTATTTATTTTGTTTTCGTATTGTGTTTTTTATTTTTCTATTCTTTATTATGTAAAGCACTTTGAGCTACTGTTTGTATGAATATGTGCTATATAAATAAATGTTGTTGTTGTTGTTTTCCATCTTGGTGCTCCTTGCAAACTGGTGTTTGCAGTAGGATGGATGAGAACATATGACCCAAAACTAGGGATGGGAACATCGATACCACAGTAATCGATACTCAAACTATAGTCATTTGGTATTGAGTATCATTCAAATATATCGATTACTACTTTTTTCTGTAAGATATGGTAGCAAGGATCATGCAAAAGGCTTAGAATGTATTAACACACATTCTGCGCTCACGTACTGAAATGAGCAGACGCAACAGCGTCATAAACCCACACCCCTTGCACAAGTGCAGACTGTAGGCCAATGGGAGAAAGAGAACTTAGTTGTATGCTGCTACTTTTTACAGATGGAAAAAGAATACAGCCACCCGATTCAATATCTGTGAGAAGAATCAGCGGTATAGTGGCAAAACAATCAACCCATTTAAACAGTTAAAAAGCACACATGCTGTTCAACGGAAAGACATTTGTAAAACATCAAAACAATGCAAGTCTGAAGCCTGGCGATTTAGTTGCAATCAGTGCAGGATAAGGAAGGTTGCAGAAGGTTTTCAAAGATGCACGAGACGTTACTCAGGTAACTCCGCTGCTAGCAGGATTATGTAGAGGGGAATTTACTGAAGACTTAGTTGAGTAAAATATTTTACCATTTATCACTCATTAATACTTATGAAATGTAACGCATGTTGTTAGCATAAAAGAGGATTCATAATAGTGAAGCATAACTGTCAGAGCATTTTGCCACGAGTTGTATCCATTTTGTTTTTCTGCTAACTAAAACGAAGGGTACAGTACAACGAATATACATAAATAAGAATGTTAAATAGTCTTAACACTATGCAAAATAGTTACTAGCTATGCCTAATTTGAAGATTAAAACTTTCACTAAAAGTAGTTTTTCTTTCCGAAAAATAAGTGCCTGAGTAAATGTTAATATATTAATTATTTTGCAAGTTTAGTGGATTTAAAAGTACTTTAATTGCATTAGTAACAGCATCTAGTGCAATAAAATATAATGTTTCTGTTTAATTTTGTATTGTTAAAATTGTATTGTGCTCCTGTTTCCTCCCACAGTTCAAAAATGTCAGCATTATTTTTTTCTAAATACAAATTTGAAACTTAACTAAATGTAAAGCTAATATGACAAAATCTTTCTCGATGAAACAGAAGGGCAGAATATAATAGAAAATGCAAATGTGGGAAATTTTTTTTTTTGTAAATGTTAGTGTTCTAAGGGAGTTAGTTTAAGTACATCCATGAATAACCAAATCTTTATGAAAACTTATAAGTTAATATTATCGTTAATACATTTATATGTTCATTCTTTGCTACCTGGATCCTTCCTGCGTGGAGTTTGCATGTTGTCCCTATGGCTGTGTAAATTTCCTCCCACAGTCCAAAGATGCACAGGTTAGGTGAACTGGTAAAGGTAACTTGGCCAGAGTGTGTGTTTGCCCTGTAATGGATGGGCACCCTATCCTGAGTTTGCTCCTGCCTTGTACCCTATGGCAGCTGGGACAGGCTCCAGCACCCTCCCATAACCCTGGTCTGGAGTAAACAGGTTAGAAAATGACATGCCATGTTCATTCTATTAATATAAATTTTGTAATAAACTTGTTATGGTGATCTTAATACTGTGTTGTGATATTAGTTAATTTAAATGCAGACTGGCCCATTAATATTAGCCATTCTAAACACTATCATCATTTAAAAACAAATTCCTATGCTTTTTTAAAAATACTCAGTATTGATATCAGTATCGAAAATCTGTAACATAAAATACTTGTATTGGTATCGATTTCAAAAACAGTGGTATTGCCCATTCCTACCCAAAACTGATAGCCGGTTCCACTAAAAGTAAGCCCAGGAGATAGGCGAGACGACTCGCGATTTGCGTAGGCTTCGGGGTAAGGAGGTAGTTAACTGCGTGTCTGTAACAATATCGACGATTAATAAACCACAGCAGAAACCCTAAGATAAAGGTAAACATACCTTTAAGTTGTTTTTGTTTTTTTTTTTAAACAAAAGCATTCGCCAGGAAATAAATTCATCTGGAGCATAATTTAAGGCATTTACCTTGATGTTTATACACATTCAAATATAATCACCGACAGTTCAAATGGTCCATACGTGCCCGCAGAGTAGCAAGGAATTATATTTAGCTGCAAACAAAGTTAATCATTTGTGTTTATCTATCTCTCTCTCTCTCTCTCTCTCTCTCTCTTTGCGGGCGTGTTTTAAGGTGTGGTAAAATCTTTCAAAATGCAAAGTAAGAAATGTCATCTGAAAGACTAGCATTTATCCGATATTCGTCACCGCGTAAAACTAGATTACAGCATCAAAATGCATAATATTTAAAAATGAAAATTAGCTCGTAATGCAACCAGCACTTTGATTGTTGGCGCATTAATACTGTACTGCCCTAGTAAAACTGACGCCTTTTCGACAATGCCTGAAATATTTCTTTTGGTGATTAAGTTTTTAATCGCATATGCAGTTAATTCTTATGCTGAAAATAAATTATTTGGACACAATACAACTTACCCAGTTGACGAATCAGAGAGGCAAGTCGCAGACTTAAACACGGGAGAGCCTCATGTAGTAGTGTCGAATTTCGTCAAGGAGGTGTAGAAAAGAGCGACGAGCAGCCGAGTACATCCGGCAAGATTTAAAAAAAAAACTTTCATTCCGCCCAAGCAAAAAGAAGTAAAAGAGATATAATTGTTTGTAATGTGTTGATTTCCAATCTTCCGTATTTTGGTTTATTGTATTGTTATTTATAGATGTTCGTATTATTTTTTGTTTTTGTTAATTTACTGAAGGCTTGCATTCATCCGTTGTTAATCACACAGTTTATCAGTGTCGGTATCAAAACAATTGCACGCATACTCTGGATCTAAGTTCCAACCCTCACCTGTGGTGACGAGCTTTGGGTAGTGTTCGAAACCTCTAAGTCGTGGATACATGCGGCAGAAATGAGCTTCCAACTGGACGCCACTCTGAGGAGGTGTTTCGGGCACATCCAACTGCGGGGAGACCCCAGTAGAGTCGGAGCAAACCCAGAACAGGCTGGAGAGATTATATGTCTCGGCTGGCTTGGGAGCACCTAGGGATCCCTGGAAGAGTTGACTGCCTGCTCCATCAAGACTCGAATAAGCTGCAGAAGATGGATGGATGGACAGCAGTCAGTTGCTTATGATCTACATCGGCTTTGCTTCGTACATTTTAAATGTACATTAAATTAGATAAACGCAACAGATACATAAAAAGATAAAGATACAGACTAACAGGTCAAATAATGCAATCAATCAATCGATAAATAAATAAATGAACATATATTTTGCAAAAATAGAAAAATAAATTTAAACAGTATGTGCACTTAGTGCGGAATGTTGGGAAGAAGCTTTAACTTGCCTAATTGAAGCTGGCAGAAAAGCCCCCAGTGGTGCTTCTTAGCACAAAGGGTGGAATGTGCCTGTGGCTCCAAGACCACGCCTCATGGAGCAATATAGGAGATTTTTCATGACAGCATTCCTACTTTGTCGCTATCTGCTTTTCTACAATAGCTACCAGGGTTAGCCTTGTAATGAATCAGATATTCCTGATAAGTTTCTTCAAACATTGTGTGTCTTTTGAACTCAAGTTGCTTCTCTAGGAGACCAACGCATAGAACAGTACACTGGCTACTACACACTGATAAGACATTTCCAGCCGATTTCTGCCTACTTCAAAAGACCAGAGTCTCCATAAGAAATGCAGTCCCTTCTTGTACAGCTCAACTGTGTTGTCAGACCAGTCCAGATTGATGTTTATGTGAATCCCCAGGCAGATGTTAAGCTGCAGGTGGTTGTCACCGCACCTCAAGACACAGTCCTCCACAAGCCTCAGGTATTCCAACTGATCTCCATTATTAATGCAGCATATGGTGGATGAGTCATTTGAGAATTTCTGTAGATGACAAGCACTATATTAAACTTGAAGTCAGCTGTGAAAAGGATAAACAGATAGGATAGTTCCCTGAGGTGCTCCAGTATTACACACTACCATTTTTGCTACACAGTCCTGGAGCATCACAAACTGCTGTCTTTTGGTCAGGTAGTTCATGATCCAGGAGAGCATCAAAATTAATTACCCCCTCTAGATGAGGCAGAATAGTGTCAAAAGCACTGGAAAACTAAAGAGCATTATTCTGATTGTGGTGCCGCCTTTGCCCAAGTGGGATTCGGCTCTGTGGTGCATGTAGGTCTGAGCATCCACAATACCTACTGTATGCAAGCCTGATAGTCAAACTGCAGAGAAACAAGATGTTCGGAAACAAGGGGTCAGAGCTGTTTTAGAACCAGCCTTTCAAAGGTCTTCAAGACGTATGAAGTAAGAACAACTGTTCTAAAGTCCTTGGAATCACTGGAATGAAGTTTCTTTGGCATTGGGACCACCACAGTGGAAATTCAGGCAAAGGGAGAATGAGTGCTGAAGGACCCAGAGAGCTGGCTGGCACATGTTTTCAGTACTAAGCCTAAGAGGTATAGTGTGCTGTGTGCTTGTTGTTTCTTTCCATTTATACAGTTTCACACGTAACTGTGCATTGTACGGATTTATATGGTAGTTTGCATATGTGTATTCTTTTAGTTAATAGGTGGGGTATTTTGATGAGCTTTATGTTCTTAGGCTATCACTTTGCATTTGGAGCTATAATTGTTGGATGTGTACTATTAGCTTATGTTCTGGTATGTTGCTATTAGCTTTTATAGTATCAACATTAGACTGGCTTGAATTTACGCTGGGTTCTGTGTGTATAGTATAATTTACAATTTAAAATTTATTTACATGTGTTGCTGTTGGTTTATTGAAGATATAATTGCAGACACCTGTATAAACAGCACTGGCTCATGTGTGTAATATATACATATTGTGGTCAGGTGAAGAAGAGTCAAAAAAGAAACACTGAGGTAGCAACTAGGTCATCCCGATTAACAGCAGTGGTCTCAACGAGCGCATGTTGCGGCGAAAAAGGAACAAATAAAACACATAACAAAACATAGCCTTTCAAGGCTGATTAGTCTGCTCTCTTGAGATTGTCAGATATAGTAGGAGCTCTGTCCTGGGGTCTAATTTGCCCACAAATAAACACCTCCTGCTGGGGTTGTCCAGGTTTTATAGGGGTCTGACCGGAAGGGGCTGAGTCAGTTGCCCTCACTGAGCATCCTCTCATAACTGCAGAGTAAAATTAACACAACCCAGTTAGCAACAGTGCCCCCTCTTATCCTGGGGTGGCGTTACATAGCTCAGATGAGCTCAGAAGGTAATCCTCTGATGAGCATTCATGACTACATGAATAAACTCATACATATATAGGTATGCGTCAATTAACGTCCACAATAAGTTCTGTGAAAAAAGATGTTAGCAAAATAGGATACTTAAGTGTACCTGTATTGACTAAATAGCCAAGATACTGTACATTTCAGCAAAGGTAGCCATGATATAATTCACAATAATTTCTTTGAAAGGAAATTAAAGAGAAAGATGACACTTCATCATTCAAGAGATGCACAGTGCATGAGACAGGGTGCTGCTGCTGCTGCCTATGAGTCAAAGTTTTACTGTAATACAGTACATTTTTTATTTGTAAGCAGGCAAAGTTCACATTAAAATAATGATAGAAAGTACAGTACAAACAGAAGCCAGTAACATATATGGGTGTTTATTATGACTATAAAGACATATACACAATCTCTTTTTATATAAGAGACATAAGATACACATGTATGTGTGTGTGCGTGTGTGTGTGTGTGTGTGTGTATATACGAAACATCATGGTGCCTCAGAATGGCAGGGGCACTGAAAGGTGTTGTAATTATTACATTGTGTAACTGAAAAGTATGAAAATACCCTTAAATGAAAGTCTGCAATGTGTATTTTAATCATGTCTGAATTATTTGATTTGTAATTTTAAACTGTGGAACAGAGGGGTAAATCAACTGTGACCGGAACTGGAAGTGAACGTTGGCGTTGCTGTCTGCCGCTGCTTGCAGGTGCTCTGTTTGTGTACTTTAACTAGTTGTTTTTAACTCATTTTTTGCCTTTTGCATCAGATCTTCCTTTGCCTTTGCATTGGATTAAAAATGGATAACACGCGTTTGCGTCCCTTGCCTCCTTCGGCCTTAACACAAGCCCTTGTAGAACTGTTCTTTGCTGGCTGCAACCTGTGTGGGTAAGTGGAAACTTTCTCACTGATTCTCTGCTCAAGTAACTAGCTTTTATAATTAGGTAGTTGAAACTGCCCCTTGTCAATTGCTAAGTACTTGCGGAAATCCCAGTGGTGACGGTCTACTGGCTAACGTGTTATTTTAATTAGGCCGAGTAGGTACACAAGGGGTACATTGCTTTGCTTCCAATCTGGAATTTGCTTGGGGGATTTCTGGAAATCTACTATGATAAACCTCAATTGGTTGTCATGGATTATTATTTCTACTTTGCTATCTAATGCAGTCACATCTTAAAAACTAAAATATTCACCAGATTTGTATCGACTTCGAACAAACTATGAATTGCCTGCTGATCTCCGGCTGCACCGCGGCATTCTCCGACGACCAAAGTACATTCACTGGGGCTCTCGTCTTTGTTTTTGCCTCAGCAGGAGTAGCAGCGGGTGTATTCCTTCACTTTGGTCTGAAGGACGCACTTCTCCACGTATTTATGAGCGATGTGCTAATCATAACGTGCTGATTCCTTTGGTAAAATCACTGGAATATACGTCCATTAACGCTTTGAAGTTTGGGTTATTTAATACTCGATCTATCTCTAACAAAGCTCTATTGATTGATGTCATAGACACTAAGATGGACTGTTTATGTCTTACGGAGACTTGGCAGCAACCGGGTGATTATCTATCCATCCATTATCCAACCCGCCATATCTTAACTACAGGCTCATGGGGGTCTGCTGGAGCCAATCTCAGCCAACACAGGGCACAAGGCAGGAAATAAACCCTGGGCAGGGCGCACACACACACACACACCCGAAGCACACACTAAGGACAATTTAGGATCGGCAATACACCTACATGTCTTTGGACTGTAGGAGGAAACCTACACAGACATGGGGAGAACATGCAAACTCCATGCAGGGAGGACCCCGGAAGTGAACCCGGGTCCCCTAACTGTGAGGCAGCAGCGCTACCCACTGCACCACCGTGCCGCCCACCGGGTGATTATTTTCATCTAAATCAAGAGCTCCGTCCAGAGGTTGTCTGCATCTCCAAATCCCGTTCTTCAGGGAGAGGAGGCTGTCTCGCAGTAATACACCGTAAAGACTTAAAATTATCACCAATACCTCTTCCAGTGTATCCATTCTTTGAACTGTTAGCTGACAAACTCTGCGGACCTTCACCTATAATTGCTGTTTTATATAGACTTCCTAAACTATCAAGTGTTTTTATTACAGAACTTTTTACTGTTTTAACAACTTTATGTGCAATGTCTACTAATATCATCCTCATGGGTGATTTTAACATACACTTTGATGTGCCAGCTGATGCACTGACAAATGATTTTAATGAAATCCTTGACTGTTTTAATTTAATTCAATATGTCAACTTTTTGACTCATAACAAGGGTCATATTTTAAACTTATTTTGCTGCTCTGGTATCACACCTCACAATCTTATTCCTACTGAATTACCCATCTCAGATCACAAAATGATCACATTTGATGTTAGCTTACCTCTCAGTAAATCAAAGGTTCAGCGTGTAATTTCATTTCATAATGTCAAGCATGTAAACCCAGAGACCCTAATACATGTATTGCAATCCCAGCCTGTTTCTCCTTCTGCTATCACACCATCACAATTAGTAGACCATTACAATGCTAGCTCCCTTAAAAACACGGACTGTTTCATTTATTCACACTGCTCCCTGAACTCCGTCAGCTCAAAGCCACGGGCCGACAGTTGGAGCGCCTAGCTAAAAAGATGGGTCTTGTTGTACACAAGGAAATCTACTCAAATCATATGTTAGAATACAAAAATGCTCTCTCTGCTGCCAAAACTGTATACTATTCTAACATTATCAATACAGGAGGGAAAAATACTAGAGCTCTTTTTTCTACAATGAAAAGGCTAATTACACCACCAGAAAATGTTGCTTACCATAACCTCTCTGTTAAATACTGCTGCACTTTTTTGGATTTCTTCAACTCAAACATTGAAAAAATCCACCAGCAACTTGCTTCCTCTATTTCTGCAGAAAATGACATACTCTCCACTATCACCCATATTCCCTTACCAACCACCCTATTCTCAGATTTCAGTTTACCAGATGAAAATAATATTTTAGAGCTTATAACAAAATCTAATTCTTCCACATGCCAGTTAGATCAAATACATACAAGCTTTGTTATTTCCTGTCTGTCACATATTTCCCCCATGATAACTGCTATAGTTAACTCTTCCCTTACTAGAGGCACGGATCCCCTCTCACTAAAAACAGCCACAATTACTCCAGTTCTGAAAAAAACCTGGTTCAGACCCAAATATCCTTAACAATTATCTGCCTATCTCAAATGTTACATTCATATCTATAGTTCTCGAAAACATAGTTGTCTCCCAACTTCAGTCCCATCTTTCAAAAAATAACCTTTTTGAACAGTTTCAATCTGGGTTTCACCCTAAACACAGCACAGAAACTGCCATGGTCAAAATCACAAATGATCTTCTCCGGGCAGCTGACATGGGACTTTGATCAATTCTTGTGCTTCCTGACCTCAGTGCCACCATCTGACACCATATCCCATCAGATACTTTTGAAACGACTAGATAGTTTTGGGGTTTGTGGCCTTGTCCTCCAGTGGTTTTCTTGCTTCCTCACTGATAGGAAGCAATTTGTTCAAATAAAGGGCTTTAAATCTGAGAACGTAGTCGTTACTCAGGGAGTTTTGTGGCTGCTTCTTTTTCTCATTTATATCTTCCGGCACCATGGTATTAAATTTCATGGCTCCTGGTTCGTTTTCTTCGCCCTCTCCGTTTGTCCATAGCAGTTCCTACCTTCCACACACTCTCTCTGCCCCTTTCCTCCATTGTTTGTTCAAACTACAGGCCATTCACAGGGGACTCCTTTCATACATTGTGAAGTGCTGTTTATTATGTATTAATAATTTAACAAACTGCACTTTCTGTATTAAGTGCTTTACTTTTCCAGTTCATGTCAGTTTGATTGTAATTGAACACGTTTTTTTTAAAAAGCCAACCAAGATTAAACCTAAGCTTTATGTAGAGTCTTGGTTGTTGTGTTTGAAGAATAATGGTATGTGCATTTTTGTGATTAGATTAAATACAATAAAAAAAATTACTGTAGATTTGCTTACTACATCAATTTCAAGTCAAGTTTATGTTCAGTTTATTTATCATTCCAACCATATCTAAAATTCATTGGGATGAAACTGCATTTCTCAAGACCAGAGAATGTGAAAAAGGGAAAGGGAAAATCACAAAAAAGTGAACCACACACAAACAAAAAAAAGTAAATAAAAAATGCAAAGACAATGGTTTATTCACGAAGTCTGACCAATACCAAAGTTAAAAATGTAAAATAGTCAAATACATACTACGGTTAAAAATAATTTATGTGTATTAAAACTGGCTTGTTGTATGCATGTTATAGAGAGTTTAGCAATCTTTTTGCCTGTGAAAAGAAGCTATTGCACATTCTGGCAATTAGTACATCAAAGGTTTAGGCAGCTGTGTTAACTGCTTAGAGAATGTGAACTTTTTTTCAATTCTTTGAAAAATATTATTCTCTCTATACTGTCATATGCTTAATGGATGGCCTGACATCCGGACTGGCATGGAGGTTTGGACCCATACCAGGCAGGATGGCCAGTATAGAAGGGCATTGCAGGTGGATGCGTTTCCCAGATTTAATGGCTACTACTCACTTTCCCAGTCAACAAAGGGAAATAGCAGATAACCTTGGGGAGGCTGCCAACTAGAAAGAGTGGCCACAAGACCAGGTAAGGGTCCATTATCCGTCCCACTTGGGAGGCCAATCCATCGGGGCTATTACACTACTTATGTCAAAGTTTAGGTGCCTCTGTATTTGCATCAAACCTGAAAAGCAAAAGCATTGAGAGGAAATTCCACCTGTGCACATCACTTTCATGGTGTAAAATTAGGTGTTTTATCATTGATCTCATAGGACACTGCTTTATCACCTCCTCTTTATATATTTTGATTGACCCAATCACAAGTGCACTTACACCTCCTAATTGCAGTCTGATTGGGTGTACAAGGCTATGAGCCCAAATCAGGTGCTAGGCTGCTCTGATTGACTGGTAATCATGCAAGATGTTTTACGCAGATTGTGTTAAATTTGTACCTATATATGTACATTTATTTTGATCTTTTTATTATTTTTAATGCTCTGTGTTCACACTCAACTCATTAGGCTGTGAATGAGATTCTTAGCTTAGCGTAACTACCACAGCACACACAATTTCACCCATAATGGACAATATTTGATGTAGTTGAATTGGTCCCATGTTGGATCACATTCATAACTCATGTGAACTGCTCCATGGTTCACTTGGTACCACACAAAGACCACTATTTCCAAAAGGGTCTTGGTTTGTTTGTTTTGGGCCACACCAGAGTGTGATTAGTTTGTTCACATCTAAGTAAATGAAACTGACATTTGGGGAAATTGTGAAATTGCAAGAACTCCTTTAGAAATAAAAAGGCGTTAACTCCAATATCCACAATACACACTTGTGTATACAAAAGAAAAAAGTCAAAAGCCAGTAAATCTAATAAAAAGTCAAAAAAGAAACATAAAAAATCAACAAAGCTGGACATTGAGGAGAGTCAAGTGAACAACAGAAGTTACAAACTTAATTTAGTACCATGCTGAGCCATTAAATCATCCTGAGGTAGCTACACAGAAGCAGCATCTGGAGGCTCTGTCTCTTGGGTTCAACACATAAACTAATACAAGTATAAATAGAATTAAACAAAATTAACAATAAAAAAAATAATTTGAAAGAGCAATAAAGAAAAACAAAATATTAAAAGAATAATAAAAACATTAACATCAAAAAAACTCACAAAATCAACTGAATTAACAGAATACGAGGGCACACATCAGCCACCCTGACATGCTGTGTTTGTTGGTATTCTGCCATCAAAAATGACTGGATTAAAAAAAGCATTGAATTGACACACTGCACTACCATAGAAATTAGAGTTTGCACTATCAAAGTACGCACAATAAAGTATTTTTACGTTGTTTTCTGTAAGTGTACTTAAGTCAGATTCATATATGAGTCAAGAATCAACAGTGTATTTACAGAAGAACAGTTCACTAGTTAAATGCAAGCAAATGATATAATCATATTACATAATACATGCACATATTTTAACAAGATCAACCTAACCCAAATCAATGATTTACTCAGCTAAGCCATTATAGTTTATAGGCATGAAACCAAAAGGTTTTCATGGGGTGAGCACCGCTTAGGGACACATTCTCAGCCATTGACAATATCACACTGGTATAAAATGCTTGATGAAGGCAAACAGACAAGTAGATGGATACAGTCATTTAGTGTACATGTGTATTGGTCTAAATGAAAGATTTACATGGCATAGAAAGTAGTGTCGTTCTCCATGGCCTCCCCAAACTCCTCCCACGCCCAAGTTTTTGACTCAGCAACCAAAGAAGCCGCATTCTGCTTGGCCTGCCGGGACCTATTAGCTGCCTCCAGAGTCCCACAGGACAAAAAGGTCCTGTAGGACTCCTTCTTCACCTTGATGGCATCCCTCACTGCCGGTGTCCACCAACGGGTTCGGGGATTGCCACCACGACAGGCACCAACCACCTTACGGCCAAAGCTCCTGTCAGCCGCCTCAAAAATAGAGGCACAGAACATGGCCCATTCGGACTCAATGTCCCCCACCTCCCTCGGGACATGGTCGAACTTCTGCCAGAGGTGGGAGTTGAAGCTACTTCTGACAGGGGACTCTGCCAGACATTCCCAGCAGACCCTCACAACACATTTGGGCCGACCAGGCCTGACCGGCATCCTCCCCCACCATCGAAGCCTACTCACCACCAGGTGGTGATCAGTTGACTGCTCCACCCCTCTCTTTACCCGAGTGTCCAAGACATGCGACCACAAGTCCAACGACACAACCACAAAGTCGATCATCGAACTGAGGCCTAAGGTGTCCTGGTGCCAAGTGCACATATGAACACCCCTATGCTTGAACATGGTGTTCGTTATGGATAATAACAAAGTCCATTAACAAAACATCGCTCGGGTTCAGATGGGGGGGCCATTCCTCCCAATCACGCCCTTCCAGGTCTCACTGTCATTGCCCACGTGAGCATTGAAGTCTCCCAGCAGTATGAGGGAGAACCCAGAAGGTATGCCGTCTAGCACCCCCTCCAGGGATTCCAAAAAGGGTGGATACTCCAAACTGCCATTCGGCGCATACGCACAAACAATAGTTAGGACCCATCCCCCCACCCGAAGGCGGAGGGAGGCTACCTTCTCGTCCACCAGGGTAAACCCAAATGAACAGGCTGCAAGTCGGGGGACAATAAGTATGCCCACACCCACTCAGTGCCTCTCACCGGGGGCAACTCCGGGAGTGGTAGAGAGTCCAGCACCTCTCGAGGAGATCGATTCCAGAGTCCAAGCCGACTATATCTAGCCGGAACCTCTCTACCTCACGCACTAGCTCAGGCTTATTCCTCTTCAGAAAGGTGACATTCCATGTCCCAAGAGCCAGCTTCTGTAGCCGAGGATCGGACCGCCGAGGTCCCCGCCTTCGGCCACCACCCAACTCACACTGCACCCAACCTCCTTGGCCCCTCCCATAGGTGGTGAGCCCATGGGAAGGGGGATCCATGTTGCCTCTTTGGGCTGTGCCCGGCCGAGCCCCATGGGTGCAGGCCTGGCCACAAGGCGCTCGCGATCAATCCCCACCTCCTGGCCTGGCTCCAGAGGGAGGACCTGGTGACCCACGTCCGGGCAAGGGAAAATGCTGTCCAAATTTTTTGTTCTTCATAGGAGGTTTGTTGAACAGCTCTTTGTCTCATCCCTCACCTACCAGCTTGCCTTGGGTGGCCCTACCGGGGCATAAAGCCCCAGACAACAGAGCTCCTAAGATCATTGGAACACGCAAACCCCTCCACCACGATAAGGTGGCGGTTCGAGGAGATTCTGGTCCACCATCCGGCGTCTCAGGAGGGGGAAGCAGTGCAGTGTCAACACTGTATATGGTGGAGATGGTGAGCTGCTGACCTCGACTTGGGACGTTGTGGGTTGGTGGGGGAAGTACTTCGAAGACCTCCTCAATCCCACTAACATGCCTAGGACTGAGGTCACCGAGGTGGTCAAAAAACTCCTTGGTGGCAGAGCCCCAGGGGTGGATAAGATACACCCGGAGTTCCTCAAGGCTCTGGATGTTGTAGGACTGTCTTGGTTGACATGCCTCTGCAGCATCGCATGGACATAGGGGACAGTGCCTCTGGATTGGCAGACCGGGTTGGTGGACCTCCTCTTTAAGAAGGAGGACCGGAGTGTGTGTTCCAACTACAGAGGGATCACACTCCTTAGCCTCTCTGGAAGTCTATTCAGGGGTTCTGGAAAGGAGGATCAGTCAGATAGTCGAACCTCGGATTCAGGAGGAGCAGTGTGGTTTTCGTCCTGGTCACGGAACAGTGGACCAGCTCTACACCCTTAACAGGGTCCTGGAGGGTGCAAGGGAGTTTGCCCAACCAGTCTACATGTGTTTTGTGGAAAAGGCGTTCGACCGTGTCCCTCGGGGAATATACTGTGGTGGGTACTCTGAGAGTATGGGGTACCAGACCTCCTGATAAGTGCTGCATGGTCCCTGTACAACCGGTGTCAGAGCTTTGTCCGCATTGCTGATAGTAAGTCGAGCCCGTTTCCAGTGAAAGTTGGACTCCGCCAGGGCTGCCCTTTGTCACTGATTCTGTTCATAACTTTTATGGACAGAACTAGCAAAATACCCGCGCTTCGCAGCGGCGAAGTACTGCCTTAAAATTTTTATTAAGAAGACAATGAAACCTTTTTAAAACTGAGGGAAAATATACCTATAATTATTTGTTAAGGATCTCTTTGTATGCCACATTGTCAGTTCGGCCCTCCAGTTGTAATATGACCAAGCTGTAGCTGTGCACTGAGCTTACTCTTGAGCATGCAACGTACAGTTGGCCATGTGAACAGTAATCTTGTTTCAAATCTCACAGCTTGGATTGCTGCTGTCATAATCGGTTTGAGTTTCATGGTTTGTTTCAATTACGACAGTATTTGTAGGACTTGTGTTGAAGAGACATTCGGCATCTGTCAAGCATTGTAAGTATACAACCAGTTTCATTGATAACTT
>JANRMT010062854.1:61167077-61236223 GCA_026402145.1 Polypterus bichir lapradei | reverse complement strand
GCCATAAATAAGAAAGTTCAACATGGCGGACGTTGTCGACCGTTATCGTCCGTTATGACCGTTACGTGTAGAATTTCGAAATGAAACCTGCTTAACTTTTGTAAGTAAGCTGTAAGGAATGAGCCTGCCAAATTTCAGCCTTCTACCTACACGGGAAGTTGGAGAATTAGTGACATTGTAAAGTTCAATATGGCGGCTGACAGTGGCGTCATACCACCGAAATAAGTATGTACATTGGTTTCGGTTAGCGCAGGGGAGCCGCCAACCAAATTTCGTGAAGATGGGGCCATGAATAAGAAAGTTCAACATGGCGGACATTGTGAAAATTAGTGACGTTGGAAAGTTCAATATGGCGGCCGACAGTGGCGTCATACCACCGAAATAAGTATGTACATTGGTTTCGGTTAGCGCAGGGGAGCTGCCTACCGAATTTCGTGAAGATGGGGCCATGAATAAGAAAGTTCAACATGGCGGACATTGTTGATCGTTACGCGTAGAATTTTGAAATGAAACCTGCTTAACTTTTGTAAGTAAGCTGTAAGGAATGACCCTGCCAAATTTCAGCCTTCTACCTACACGGGAAGTTGGAGAATTAGTGATGTTTGGAAAATTCAATATGGCGGCCGACAGTGGCGTCATACCACCGAAATAAGTACGTACATCGGTTTTGGTTAGCGCTGGGAAGCCACCTACCAAATTTCGTGAAGATGGGGTCAGCCTTCTACCTACATGGGAAGTTGGAAAATTAGTGACGTTGGAAAGTTCAATATGCCATAAATAAGAAAGTTCAACATGGCGGACGTTGTCGACCGTTATCGACTGTTATGACCGTTACGTGTAGAATTTCGAAATGAAACCTGCTTAACTTTTGTAAGTGAGCTGTAAGGAATAAGCCTGCCAAATTTCAGCCTTCTATCTACTCGGGAAGTTGGAGAATTAGTGATGAGTGAGTGAGTGAGTGAGTGAGTCAGTCAGTCAGTGAGTCAGTGAATGAGTGAGTGAGTGAGTGAGTCAGTGAGTGAGTGAGTGAGTGAGTGAGTGAGTGAGTCAGTGAGGGCTTTGCCTTTTATTAGTATAGATTTCTAGGCACAGCCAGGGTGTTGAGGGGGTCTGGTTTGGTGGATTCAGGATTGGGTCACTTCTTTTTGCAGATGATGTTTTCCTGTTTGCTTCATCAGGCCGTGATCTTCAGCTCTCTCTGGATCGGTTTGCAGCTGAGTGTGAAGTGGCTGGGATGGGAATCAGCACCTCCAAATCCGAGACCATGGTCCTCAGCCAGAAAAGGGGGAGTGGCCTCTCAGGGTTGGGAGCGAGATCCTGCCCTAAGTGGATGAGTTCAAATATTTCAGGGTCTTGTTCACGAGTGAGGGAAGAATGGAGCGTGAGATCGACAGGCGGATCGGTGTGCTGTCCGTAGTGATGCGGGCTCTGCATCACTCTGTCGTGGTGAAAAAGGAGCTGAGCCGTAAGGCAAAGGTCTCAATTTACCAGTCAATCTATGTTCGTACCCTCACATATGGTCATGAGCTATAGGTAGTGACCGAAAAAACAAGATCGCGAATAAAAGCGGCTGAAATGAGTTTCCTCTGCAGGGTGTCTGGGCTTTCCCTTAAAGACAGGGTGAGAAGCTCAGTCATCCGGGAGAGGCTCAGAGTAGAGCCGCTGCTCCTCCGCATCGAGAAGAGTCAGATGAGGTGGCTCGGGCATCTGATCAGGATGCCTCCTGGATGCCTCCCTGGTGAGGTGTTCCTGGCACGTCTAACCAGGAGGAGGCCCTGGGGAAGACCCAGGACACTCTGAAGGGACTATGTCTCCCGGCTGGCCTGGGAACGCCTCAGGATTTCCCTGGAAGGGCTAGAAGAAGTGGCTGGGGAGAGGGAAGTCTGGGCATCTCTGCCTAAGCTGCTGACCCCGCAACCCATCTCGGATAAGCGGAAGAGGATGGATGGATGGATGGATGGATGGATGGATGGATAAAGTAGTGTGTTTGATCTGCCCAAACTGCTGACATGTTTGGACAAGAAACAGCAGTCCTACAGGAGGTTTTCGTACATGACAGCGTCATGGGAAAATTAAAAATAAAAAAAACCAAAATCCTGCTCAACACTATCCTTGCTTACAAAATGGGCAGGCAGGGGCTGACGCAAATTCGGTAGTGTCACTAATTAACCACTGCCAACCAGGAGCCTAGTATATCAGTGGTTCCAAAATTTCACATTTCACAACCTGCGGTAACTTGTGCTAGTCAGGTATGAATACAAAAATCTCAACAGGGTCCCACTCCTATCAGGGGAAAAAATGAAAGGCATGTTTACAGGGGGTAAAAAGAACAAACAGTAATTCCATTGGAGGAATGGAATAACATTTCCTAGTGCTGTGATTCCTGGCTCCTGCTGGTTTTCACTGAACAGAATATGACAAAAGCAATTGAAATATATGGACTAGAGGGTGAGAGAAAAAGAGCAAGCTATCTCTAATCTATCCTTTTAATCCTTATAATTATAATTACCAATGTAACAATAGACTGCATGGCAATAACACCTGGGAAAAATGGAAATTAAGGTCAAAGCTGTCTCACTTTTGGTTAAGACTACAAAATGACATCAAAAATTCAGAATCAATGTTTCCAAGACGGGACAATTAACTTTGTGAGCTGGAATGTTAAAGGCCTGAATCACAAATTAAAAAGAAAGAAAGTATTCTCTCACCTAACAGGTCTAAACGCTAAAATAGTATTTTTACAGGAGACCCACTTACTAAGCAAGGATCAGTTCCGGCTGCAAAAAGACTGGACTGGCCAAATGTTCCATTCCGGCTTTACAAAGAAAATTAGAGGTGTGGGAATTCTTATCCATAGAACAGTCTCATTTGTTGTATCAGATGTTGTATCTGATCCTGAAGGGAGATACATGATTGTCATGGGTAATTTATTTAATTGTAAAGTGATTTTGATAAATGTTTATGCACCCAATGTGGATGATAGGGACTTCATCCAAAATGTATTTGCATCCATTCCCAATGTGAACACTCATAAAATTAATTGTGTTTTAAATCCAGACCTAGATAGGTCTCCTGTCACAGAGGCGATGACATCTAACACTGCAAAGACAATTACACAGTTTGTAACTGACCACAACTTATCAAACTCCTGGACGTTTCTAAATCCAATCTCAAGAACATATTCCTTCTACTCACCATTGCATCACTGCTACTCAAGAACTGATTATTTCTTTGTAAATAAACATTTCTTGCCTATGATTAAATCCTGCAAGTACGACACTATTGTTATTTCCGACCATGCCCCTCTGGTCTTGGAGCTAAAATCATTATGCCCCACATACCATCCTATATGCAGTTCTGTACTGATGCTGTCCTGCCCATGAAGACCTTTAGGGTGTTTCCAAATCAGAAACTGTGGCTGGACAGTACAGTGAGGTCCCTGCTTAAAGCCCAGGATGCTGCATATAGGTTAGGTGACAGGCTGGCATACAGCAAATCCTAAAAAGAACTAAAAAAAGGAATAAACCTGGCAAATTACAGATACAAACACTGTATCGAGGAGTATTTTGATAACAACGACCCACGGAGCATAAGGAGAGGCTTAAAGACCATGACCCTTGTCTCCCTGACACCTTGAACAGATTCTTTGCACAATTTGATGTATCTAGCAGCAGGGAGACTGTACATCTCCCTTGGCTGGAGGAGCAGCATCAGCCTTACTGTATAGTCCTGCAACTACACCAAGTGAGGTCCACCCTGAGGAGGATCAACACCAACAAAGCTGCAGGACCGAACAGGGTGTCAGGTAAGACACTGAAAATATGTGCTGATCAATTGACAGGAGTCTTTCTGGACATTTTCAGCCTTTCTCTATAACTTGCAATGGTCCCTGTCTGCCTCAAATCCTCCACTAATGTGCCAGAGCCTAAAGAATCAGCAGTCACCTGGCTTAACAATTACTGCCTGTGATATCCCAGGTAGTGGGAAGTGGCCCCAGCCTATACTCTGGACATCTGATAGTTCATGAACCGAACAGGATCAGTGGAGAGATGAGACACAGACAAAAATTGAAGGGTGAATGGTGCAAGTTTATTTACAAGAGTGCTGTACAACAAAAAATGCAGTAGTGTCAGGTGGGCTTTGAGACACAGTCCTTCAACACTGACACTTCTTCAGAAATAAATAGATAAAAACAAACAAAAAGGAAAAATATAGTGTATTTACCAAAACAGTGCACTCCTACAAAAACTACACACACACACTCCAATAATGAAGGCTGTCTTCTTTTATCCCTGGCTCAAGACGTTCCTCCAGCAGGAAAGAAAAATGCACAAAAACAAGTGTGTGTATACACAAAAAAAAACAAAAAAAACAATTGTACCAAACCGAAAATCAAAAAATATCCCAGCACCAAATAAATATATATACACCTCCACCAAAACGAACACTAGGAGATATATAACAAGATTGTCCAGCCAATCTGTCAACACGTCTACCTCATGTACCTATCCAGGTAGACGCTAGCGCGTTCACGCCACGCGCCGCGACACTCCCCGGGCAACTATGTATTTAAAACCGAACTCCTGCGGGTCGCGCGCGTATAAACCCTCCGGGACAGCCAACGGCTATGCTGAGCTCAAGCATACCTGTTGCCAACTCACCAGTAAGTAAAATAATTTCTTTAACATTATGGGATCCCCATCTCTGACTCAATCAAATTCCGGCTCTCATTTAGGCATTTTTTACGCACTTTAAACCGCCTGCACTGGGCAGGCTGCGAGGACACCAGCGTGTAAAAATGAACACGTGCGGTGGAGCCCGTACTGGCCATTATACCGGCTCCACGTGTGTCCCGAAAACACTGCGCCTGACAGCGCTCAGACGCTAGACGGCCCCGCGTTCCCGCGACAGCGCCCTCAACACACAAACGGTAAGTGCTCTTCCTTACAACCATATAAATGCCGCTGCTTTGATTTCAAGGCTGCTTCAACTTAAATTTGGTAATGCGCGACCCCGCGCATTACCACACTGCCCTGTGTTTCTGACCCCAGTAATAATGAAGTGCTTTGAGAGAATCCTCCTAAAGTACATCAAGGATGCCATCCCTGCTGGATTTGACAACCATCAGTTTGCCTGCTGGAGGAACAGATTGACAGAGGATGCCAGCTCAATAGTACTTCACACAGCCCTGACTCATCTGCAGTGCCCTAACACTTATGTTAGGATGCTATTCGTCAATTTTAGTTCAGCGTTTAACACTTTAATCCCAGACAAGCTGGTACAAAACCTTCATAATCTGGGTCTGTCCACATTGTTGTGTCTCTGGATCAGGGACTTTCTCACCAACAGGCCTCAGGTGGTTAGAATTGGAGATCGTACATCAGCCACACTGGTTCTGAACACAGGCATGCCACAGGATTGTGTGCTCAGCCCAGCACTCTTCACGTTATTTACGCACGATTGCACTGCCATCCATGCCACAAATATGGTTGTGAAGTTTGCAGATGATACGGCAGTGGTGGGTCTCATATCAGACAATGATGACACTCACTACAGAGAGGAGATACAACACCTAGCACTATGGTGCTCAGCCAACAACCTCATCTTGAACACCAGCAAGACCAAAGAGATCATTGTGGACTATAGGAGGTCCAGAAGAACAGAACATACTGCTATATTCATACATGAGGAGGCTGTAATGTGTGTGGACAATATCAAGTTCTTGGGTATCTACATCACATCGGATCTTTGAACACATCTCACCTAGTAAAGAGGCCTAACAAAGACTCTTCTTCCTCAGGAAGATTAGATGTGCTGGATTCTCCTCTCAGCTGCTCATAAACTTCTACAGATTTGCTATAGAAAGCATTCTCTGTCACAGTATGACAGTGTGGTATGGCAGCTGCACAGCACAGGACAGGAAGGATTTGGCACAGGTGGTGAGAACAGCACAGGGGGATCGTGGGAAGTCCTCTCCTAGACCTGGGCTCTGTATATGCTGGAAGGGTGCAGAAGAGAGCCAAATGTATAGCTGCGGATCTCACCTATCCAGGAAATGGACTGTTTGTAACACTGCCTTCGGGAAAGCGATACAGAAACATAAAAACATGTACCAGCAGACTGAAAGACAGCTTTTTCCCTAGAGCTGTGAAGTCCATCTGACCCTGCTGATACACACACATACATCTTTATCTACCCCTAACCTGCCCCTCTTTAGACATACACACGCACTTTTACTCGTAATCAAACACACACACTCGTATTCCTCACCTGCAAACCCACGCACACAGATCACTGGTCTCTGCAGGAGTACTACCTCAGGAAAAGTTTGGACTTGATGATGTTTCATTGCTGCTGTCTTTTATACTTATTATGTTTATTTTATTATTTATAGTGTATTGTGTATTTTAAGTATTCAGCCAGGCCCTACCAACAAAAAAAAATTTGTTATGTGTATGCATAATGACAATAAAGAATTCCATCTATACTATCTAGATATCTATTCTATCTATTAGCAGACGAGAACTGTACAGAATTTATATCAAACCAAATCAGTTTTTTTCTAGAGACAAATACATTCTCAGAGGTCTCTGCAGGAATACTCTGGGAAACCCTGAATGCCTTCTTAAGAGGACAGATTATCTCTTATCTTTCCCACAGAAATAAATTGGAAACCAAGAAGGTATCAAAGCTAACCAGCGAAATTACTAGAATAGATCAAGAACATGCCAGGTGTCCAAGTGAGGCTCTTCATAGGAAAAGGCGGACTCTGCATTCAGAACTCAACCTCTTGACAACTAAAGAAACTGAACAACTCATTTATAAATCACATCATTACTATGAACATGGAGAGAAAGCTAATAAGCTCTTAGCTCAACAAATCCACAAGCAAGAAGTTTGCAATGCAATCCCAGCAATCACCAACACAAACGGAAACAAAATCATTGACCATAAAAATATAATGCACACATTTAGAGACTACTATAAATCCTTATATTCTACTGAGTTTAAAGAAGACAAGACACAATCTAATGCATTTCTGGAGGCATTACAGATACCACAAATAGATACTCTTAGTGCAGTGGAATTGGATAAACCATTGGCACTATCAGAATTACTAGATGCTATAAAGTCATTTCAGAGTGGGAAAGCAGCAGGCCCTGATGGCTACCCTGCTGAACTTTATAAGAAGTTCTCCACTCAGCTAGCTCCCCTTTTATTAGCAACATTCACAGAAGCTACAGACAATAAAATTATACCTCAAACTTTTCGCCAAGCGTTAATCACCGTCTTTCCTAAACAAAATAAGGATGTATTACAATGTGCATCATACAGACCAATTTCACTTCAGAATAATAATGTTAAGATACTCCTCAAAGTTCTAGCTAGAAGGATGGAGAAAGTGCTGCCTTCGGTAATATCACAAGACCAAACTGGATTTATTAAAGGCCGACACTTCAATCTTCAACCCCTGTTTAATGTAATATATTCACCCGCAAAGTCAAACATCCCAGAGATATTATTATCCTTGGATGCAGAAAAATCATTTGATATGATTGAATGGAACTACCTTTTCACTACATTGGAGAAATGTGGGCTTGGCCTGAACATTTGTGCATGGATCAAACTACTGTATACCAATCCAGAAGCTTCAGTTTGTATTAACATTAATTCAGACTACTTTAAACTAGAATGTGGTACCAGACAAGGATGCCCCTTGTCACCACTACTTTTTCCAATTGCCATTGAGCCACTGGCTGTTCACTGTCAAAATGCTTATCAGATAAAGGGGATTATCAGAGAAGGACTTGAACAGAAAATTTCTCTATATGCAGATGATATGGTACTGTATATATCAGACCCACAAAATACTGTGCCTGCAGTCCTAACAGCACTAACACAATTTCAAAAGATTTCTGGTCTCAGAATTATCTTGACTAAAAGTGTGCTCTTTCTGGTGAATTCTCAAAGCACACAATATTAGATTGGACACCTTCCCTTTTATCATTGCAGATCAGTTTAAATACCTAGGGGTAAACATCAAAAGTAAACATAAAGCTCTTTATCAACAAAATTTCGCCATCTGTATGGAAAAAATTAAGTAAGACTTGCATAGATGGTCAACCCCTCATCTCACTTTAGCTGGAAGAATTAACATTGTTAAGATGAATATCCCCCCTAAGCTTCTCATTTTATTTCAAAACATTCCAATATACATCACTAAATCATTTTTTAAGAAATTAGATTCAACCGTAATCATATTTATTTGGAACTCAAAACATTCAAGTATTCAAAGAGCAACCCTACAAAGACCTAAGGCAGAAGGTAGCATGGCTCTACCTAACTTTAAATTTTATTACTGGGCAGCAAACATACAAACTATAAAAACCTGGACATGGATACAAATAGATGAACATATACAGGCTTGATCCACAATAGAAATAAAATCCTGCAATACTTCTTTATATTCCTTGCTTTGTGCCCCAATGAATGCAAGTTATCGCCAATATACTAACAACCCAAGTGTGCTTCACTAAATCTGAATATGGAACCAATGTAGGAAGCATTTTAATATAGAGAATCTTTTATTGGTGGCACCTCTGCACGAGAAACACCTTTTTCAACCCTCACAAACATATGCAGTTTTTAATGTCTGGAAAACATTTGGGATTAAATCACGTAGAGATCTGTACATAGACAACGTCTTTGCATTCCTATGAACAAATACATTCCAGCGACACATTTCTTTCACTACCTTCAAATTAGAAACTTTGTTAAATAGAAACTGCCCAATTTTCCTCACCCCCCACCTCCCTCTATGCTAGAAAAAATATTGCTCATTTTAGAGGACTTAGACAGCATTTTTGATATATATAAAACCATTTTACACTCCCTTCCTTTCAAAGATCCAAGAGGATAATGAGAAAAGGATCACTCACTCAACATCTCAGAAAAGGAGTGGAAGGTAGCAATGCAGAGAATTCACTTGAACTCCATATGCGCAAAGCATACAATTATTCAACTCAAAATTATATATTGAGCACATCTGTCTCGTTTAAAATTGTCCAAAATGTTTCCAGGGCAAGATCCAACCTGTGAACGCTGCAATCAAGTTCCAGCCTCACTGGGTAACATGTTTTGGGCCTGCAAAATAATTAACATCATTCTGGACCAAAAATTTTAAGTGCCTTTCAGACAGCCTTGGTCTCACAATCCCTCCTAACCCATTAACAGCTGTGTTTGGTGTTCTTCTAGATGGGCTTAAAGTGGAGAAGGACAAACAAACTGTAATTGCCTTTACTACACTATTGGCACGTAGACTTATGTTGCTAAACTGGAAGAATCCTAACTCTCCTATTCTAAGTCAGTGGGTAACTGATGTTATATATTATTTGAAATTGGAAAAAATCAAATTCTCACTTAGAGGATCTGTGCAGAAATTTTTCAAAACCTGGTAGGATCTAATCAATAACATTTTAGAATACGTTTTTACAGCACTGAGGAAGCAGATTCTCTCCCCATTTATTTTCCTTCTCCATTTATCTTTATTCACTTAATAATTTATCTATTTACTTATTTTTACCTAAGTTTTAATCTGCTGCCCATGCTCTCTTTCTCAGGGGTGAGGGTTAATTTGTTTTCAGTCCTATTTTTGTAAAATTGATCTATTTGTATGAAATGTTGTGTGTTTTCAATAAAATCAATAAAATTATATTAAAAAAAAAGAAATATATGGAACTTGCTTGGTGTGAAAAGTCTGGGCTAGTGGTAGCAGTGTAATGGTGTGGTATGTAATGTTATGGTACAAATAGGTCCCTCAATGCCAAGGCATTTAAACATTGTTCTACTTGTAATATACCTTTGTTGTTTGGGTGAATCTTTTTGAGGCAGCAGTGTAATTATCTGCACAAAGGACTTTGGAACAGCATAGCATAATGATACATGTTATAAGGTGAGGCAATCTGGAAATGATCTTAGAACATTAAACAGATTTCATTTTAACTGATGTGGTGGATGGCCAGAGCTCTTCCCCGGCCAGGATGCCTATGTACTGGAAGAACTGGTGGAGAGAACAAACAGAAGATAGTAGTTCCCACAGGCTGCTACATGGCAGCCCCCCTGGGTAGCAGTGGTGTCCAGGATTCTCACAGGGCAACATGGGACCTGGGAGTTTGGGAGAGGCCTGTTGAGTTCTGTAGGTGCCACCACCAGGAGGAACTGATGAGCCCTATTTTGTCGGGTTTCCAATATCGCTAATGATCCACCTGGAGTACTCCCAAGTACAACATAAAAGGAGCCTCCCACCTTCATTCCAGGTGCCAGAGCTGAGCGGTTGAGGAAAAAGCTTACCAGGAGAAGTGGAGGTGGACTGACTGACTGACTGACTTACTGACTGACTGACTGAGTGAGAGAGAGAGGAGAAGAAGAAAGAAGAAAAGACATTGGTGTGTGCTGTGTTTATTGTGTTTGGAACTGTGCTGTACAGGTGGGAAATGGGGAAGGTGTTTCCCCATTGAGGAAAAAAAAAAAAGTGTGTGCTGAACTTGTCTCCATGTCTGTATTTGTCATTGTTGGGGAGCTGGTGCGCCCCCTAGTGGCCACTCTAACCATCATTGCAATGAAAATGAACATGCTAAACACGGCAGCAATTCATAATCAACTATTTTGCAAATGCAATGCAAGACATTGGTGTCACTAAGGGCCACTAAGCTTATGCTCCACATTTGAAACCACATTCTAGAAAATTTTAGACTATTCTAGGTTCCTATGGCAGACCAGCTAGCTATCATGGAGAGAAACTGTGACTGCTAAATAAAGAAAAAATACCTACATATCTGCAAAAGGTGCTTGCATAGAATAGAAATAGAAATTACACATCACCCCCACCTTTTCATTTGTCCATCTCATGCAAATTTCTTGAGTTGATCTTTAATAACTAAGAAAAGCTTCCGAACACATTATTAAAATGCCAAAGATCTGTCACAATGATACTCCTTGCGTATTCTGAGATTTTTCATTTAAGGAAGACAGAAGTTTCATGGTAGAGTAGTAAAATGATCATGGGGCCGGTGAGTGGTGATGTCATACATGTTGATTAGCACATACAAATAAGAATTTTACTGTACTCTGTAGATGTGACAATAACGGCCCTATAAATCTTTGGTCTTTGTACACTACTCTGTATTACCAATACAAAGTGATACAAATGAAACTTTACAATACAATACAATTGATGTTTTTGAGGAAGTATAGCACTTGAAAATTGTCACGTCTTTTGTTATTAATACTTCAGAAGTCTTTAATTCTTGGATGGGTTCCATAAAATTAACTCTATACCTCAGTTAGTCAGGGTATTACAACAAACTAAGCTGATATTTTTGAAAATGCCCAAAAAAAAAAAAACTTGATTGTTGTGCCTTCCAGAACACAGCAATACAAACCCTCTTTAAAAATGAAGAGAATGTGCACATGCTCCACCTTGAAGAGTGAATTACAGAAATCATTTAATGAGCATGTTTATATGGCATTAAAGCAGCAGAGATCACTAAGGTAAAATGGAGTGGATCCGCACAGGCAAGCAGAGTATTAAATAACAAGACATGAACCTGAATACTCCAATACTTGTACTATCTGATTTGCTCTTCAGAGATGTTGTAAATATGAACTATATCCTTGCTGCCATGTGTCCACACTGCCACACATTGTCATTATGGGCCAGATTCCTGAAACCCCCAACTCTGCCCTGTGTCCCCACTGTACTACACTCTAATTATGAGACAAATTTCTGCCCCTCCCCCAATTATCATTATTAATGGCATCCAATTACACTGTTATCCCTATATCGTTTCACAAACTCTGTGAAATAAAAGTATCACAATCGTATATTGTGGTTGAACAACTACCGGTTCTGTACTGTTGCAATGTACTGTAAATCCCAGGGAAGTAACAATTTGTTTTTCTATAGCTAAATGCCACCAGTATAATGATACTAGAGTGTTCTTACTTTGAAACTGGCAAGCTAAGGTGTGATATAGGCCATCTTTAGCCCAATAGTTGCTCTTTTAAGGGTTTTGACAAAACACCTGCTGATCTGTCACCAAACCTGTTTAATCAAATTCAGGATACTGACTCAGGTCTTAAGCCAGTGGCGCTAGGTGTAAGGCAGGAACCAACCTTGGAGGGGGTATCAGTCAATTGTAGAACACATTTACAAAAATATGGGACAATTTAAGAATCACCAGTCCACTTAACAGGCACATCTTTAAGAGGAAAACTGAAGTCATATTGGAGAAGACCATGCAGACAGAGGGAGAACATGCAGACTACACACCGACACTCACCCAGGACCCATAACTCAGTGGCAGAGAAGCTGCAATGTTAACTACTGTGGCACCCCAAAATATAAATTCAGTTATCCATTTTTACAATCCATTCTCCCTGTTCATATTGACAATGAGCTGGTGTCTATTTTGACAGCATTGGGTGCAAAGCAGGAACCAACCCTAAATGTGACACCAAAACATAACATTTCTTCTCCCTAAATCATGTGAGTACTCCTGAAATATCAAAGGACAATATGACATTGTCTTAAGGAAACTGGACCTTCTTTCAAAGGAGGACTTTTGGCATCATCACGATCCTTCAAACAGCCACTCTTTAGCTACTGCTTTCTCAGAGGACCTAAAAAGTTTAAATAGCAGTCATTATGAATTAAGGAAATGAAGATATTTCCTCTCACCTTTTCTCACATATATCATATGGCAGAGACATTAATTTGTTGTCTCCAGAGGAGGAGAGAGGTTGGGAGCTTGCGCTGATAGTGTGTTGCCCCACCCAACACATGCTGAACCACCTGGATTGGGACCTGAGAGAATTAGAAATAGATGCCAAGCCTGCTACAGCTCAATCCAGTCATGCCAATAGATATTTGTAATATATGGCAGAGAAAATAATCTGATATCCTTGTTTAAAAAAAAAAACACTGTTTTATTGTGGATGCTTCCTGTTATATAATGCATGCACGATGACAATCTAGATGAGATTCCAGTTACCTATCCAAGGTAATGCCTAGTTTTGCTCACCAAATCTATTAAGTATTCTGCAGTGGACTCCTTATTATGTACTCAGGTTTATTACCTGTGTTTCTTTAGTACCTGCAGGGAAAAACCTGGGGGTTGGTGGTAGAATTGGCACTCCAGCCACCATAAAAAACCTCACACTGTTCCATTCCATCTGAACTAGTGTGGTGCTGAGCTATCACCCTTTGCATGGCTGCACTTGGGTCCTAATCTGGGATCCTGAGTTGGTTTGTCATGTGGTGGGTGTGGCAATGTATTGTATAAGCGCATGCTCCTAAACCTCTCTAGTACATTTATTTTACATTTTTTTAGTGCAACTATAAACTAGTGCACTGGTCCTATTGCTGCTCTAAACACTTAACCACCTCAGCAATGCTTAAAAAAAACAAGCCATTGATCACTAATGATAACTTGCAAGCAGAAACTTAAGGGTTTTACCATGCTCTATGGTGCTGTAAAACAGTCAAAATCAAAGCAATGAATGTCACTGTGATTAGGCAATATTCCAGGAAAATGATAACATCTACATTGGCTCAATATGGCAATAGTATGTAACTATAATGGAACTACAATGGAGGGAGGTGAAGGGGGATATTCATCCTTTAAAAACTCCACCATTTGATGCTTTAGTGATGGTGTAGGATAACGCTGCACTAGACTCCAGTCTAGAATCTCACTTACGTGGCCACTAATTTAGAGTGGAGTGACCATGGTGTCTATCAAACAGGCCACTGGAGTTTTAGCTCTTTCTTAATACCTGGTATTGTTGAAATACTAATGCTGATGTACAAAAGTAATTGAGGTTCAAATATTCATAAATACCATATAATATGAAAATACATTGCATTGCTGTCAACTGTAGTCGACCAGCACTCATAATATACAGCACCGCTTTTCTCCAAACCTCTCATTACTACAATGGCGCATTTGTTAATTAGTTGGTATCTCCTGGGAATTGTAGCATCCTGAAAAGAGCTTGAAACAGCTTTCCTGAGAAAGAAGAGGAGGATTGTGCACATAATCACTGGAAACGCGATTGTTTTTATCCCTGCTTTACACCACTTCACGTAGTTTTGTGCGCAGTGAACGATTTTTTCCCTACAGACAAAGCCTCTGAGACTGGATCTTCTACTGCGTGGAGAATAAATGATATTCTTGCGAAAATCCTAAGAACATTTCAAAACTGCTTCCACTGTGCCACCTACCGGTCAGCTTTCCTGGAATAGTTTAATGTCGTGAAGACACTGGTCATTAAAAGTGCTTTAAAAAAAGAGATTAATAAGGTGAGCACAGCTTGGATCAGTCGTCTTCTTTCGTGCAGTGTAAGCTGCATTGTATTTATTAGCTGAAGTAAAAAAGAAGCTGTACTCGAGGTGTTTCTGCATTGTCAGCTAACCCGAGATCGTACAGCCTACTTTATCGATGGATTTAAGGCGCTGGGTCTCCGGTCCTCCTCGCTTATTACACGGGAGGAGCAAAACGTCTTAAGTGTCAAAAGGCCTACTGTCACAATAAAGATTCAAGGCATGGAATGAAGTACGAATGTTTAAAGTAGCTGAACACTGTCGAATCAAAATCCTTCCTAAAAATGAAAAGTCCGATTCAGGCTACAATTAATTATACAGAAGCACAGATGATGACGTAGTCGCAGTGGTCCTACCATTCTGTTCCCGGTTGTATAAGAAATCCTAGTATTGCGCTTGACAGTAATACACTTTCACCGAGGAAACGCATAGTAATGTGAGCAGCACGTGTTCAGAGCGGGAGCGGAGCAGCAAGCGGTCGGCTGTTCTCAGGTTAGTCATGTTGTGTGCATGCCAGTGTAATTACAGCGCCAGTGACCACAAAATGGGGAGAAGGTCCTGAGTTGGAAAACGGAAATCAAAAATGAGCATTTGTTTCACGACAAAAGAAGGGGAAAGTCACGATTCCTGATATTCCATCATTGTTTTCTTACGAAAACACACGCAGACAGACGATTCGCCGTATATGAATGTACAGGTATACCTGTATGTTTCCAACGATGCTCTTCGGCCACTTACAGTCATTGCACATTATGTTATGTTATTAATAACCTGATCCGAGGTGAATGTGTGTGTCCAATCGTTGACCCGCGTTACAGGCAGGGTAAGCCCTTGCTTTAAATCCGTGAACCCAGTAATGGAAAAAGCTGATTCAGCAAATATATGGAAAGCTTGGCAACTCAATGACGCTTGACTTTACCTTATGGGGTAAGTACACACAACGGGGCAGGCGAGGTCCGCGTCATTTCGAAACTGGAATATTCTGAGAGTTTTACGTTAACAGTTAAGTCGCGCTACACAGGGAGATCATGCAAACTCCAAAAGGGTACAGTGGCTATGCTGAAATTCAATTCCACGTCAACTGCATATGGTAACACAAAAACATAGCGACTTACAGAAACTGACGAGAAACCGCATACTTTAAATCCATGCCCAAGAAACTAAAAGAAAACGAGAAGCTGCTTATCACTCTATCATTGATGGTGAAGGCCAATAGAGGCACACGTAAGGGGCTGCCACTAATATCATAATGTGCACGTTTTTAATATTATGATCTTGCTTACGCTTTGCAGTATCTTTGAATTTCAGACGCCATTTACAGAAAGCATTAACAATGATACAATCGTGTTTTTCAACATTTTAGCTCAATATGTGTTAAAATGCATCTTTTAAAACCGGAGTAGTGCCTATTTATGATTTTTCCTAGTTTAACTCATAATTCACTAAAAGAGCTTCACAAGAAAATAAAATTGTTTAACTTCTCTATTGTGTCATATTATTCTTAAACTTGCCGAGCTAGATAGGCAGCATTAGGTGCAATACAGGAAAATGTGTCCTGGGTACGGCACCAGTCCATCGCAGTCTATTTTATCATGTAATCTAAAAATATTGTAGTGTCAGCATCGATTATCTGCTCTTTACATGGATCTTTGAGGTGACTTGCTATCCTTTAAAGGACTGCTTCCATTTTACCACACCAATTCGAAAAGCACGTGCGACTGTACAGAGTTGCCGTTTTAATAGGGGCTCCTGCTATCGATGACGTAATGACAGCTTATTCGTTTGGTGACTTATCCCTGGCTGATGTAACTTATCCAGCGCTGTTGCAGTATCAAATTGGACAGAAAGTTACTTCAAGGCATTACCGACACTTGATCTTTTTTCCACTATTTTTTTTTTCATTTTCATTTTGAATCTGCATCATTTGTTTAGTAAGTAAATTGAGTTTCTTAAAATAATACAGTGTATTCCATGTATGGCTCGTTCATCTTTCATTAACATTTATAAATACTGTAATGACCAGAGTGTGTAAGAGACAGAGGAATGGCAACAGGCCCTTAAAATGACTGTTAGTTTCTTTTGTTGCCAGCCAGCCAGCCATGCCTTACACTGCTCACCCCTGGTGAGAGGCAATATGTCTGCCACTCCTCCATCCATTCCTTGAGTCGACCCAAGGCCAGGGTCCAACCCCAATGCTCAGCAATGACCACACACCCTGCCAATCAACTTTAGCAGGAATTGTAACCTTTATCCAAATATTGTGTAATGTGCAAAAAAGAGTGATGCAGTATGAAGTGAGGCACGTTTGGGAGTTCACTGGGGACCCCCACCCTAATATTTATAGCTTTGATGCAGTATGTGGCATGACGCACTAGGGAGGCAGCTATGAAGAGTGAAATTTTTCGAAGTGCAGTACTCCATCTACACTGATAACGCTCCACAGTCCAGACTACTAACAGATTTGTAAGATGGCACCAGTGATTGTGGTCGACAAATCTGCACAATTCATCACTCGAGCCCCATCCATGAGTAGCCTGGAGTAGAAGATAAAAAGAAGTACCAGGAACTACAAATGGCCCAAGTTCCTGCCTTTATATTTGATAATTATATATAATTAGCTGTGTAAGCTCGTGCTGTAAAAAGCTCACAGTCCTAGAAACTGTTGAAATCGTCGGAAAAAAATTGAAATGTAGAGAGGAGCTACTCTGGACATCTCTCTCCTTGGCGGTTTCGTTTTGCCGATGTGCTCACTTCGCTTGTGTATTAGTGGCTAAGTGAGTTTCTGCTTCCTTGGAGGTGAAGCCTTTACCCCGACTCCATCTCTCACTTCTGGGCCGGATAGACAGACACGCATACTTCCACGCATAGACGATTATATTAAATTATGGAAAATGTAGTTTTATCAGAAGAAAATTATTTTTTTTTCTCCTCACGCTGTCTCAATTGCACATGTACAATATCAGCTAAGTCACACAAGTGCAAAATTGACAGTGAGTCATTATAAGTACAATGTAATGCTAGAACAATAAATGTGATCACAATCAGCATGAAGGAAAATCATGAATTCCATTTGGCAGTATAAGCAGGGCTGACCCCACCATTAAGGCAAATTAGGCATTCGCCTATGGTGCAGAGCATTGTGACCCGACATTTGCGTGATAAGACATATGAGCGCCGACAAAATAGCGCCGATTAAAACGTGGCGTCAAAATCGCGCAGACAAAATCACGCCGACAAAATCGCGAAAGTTTCATTAACTATGAGTTACTAGTTTAAAGCATATACAATAATGTTTATTTTAGAAGTCAATATTATGAGACGCGGCATGCCATCAGCACGGCACGCAGATAGTCGTTAAGATCACGCCCTGCATATGTAGGAACAACAACAACATTTATTTATATAGCACATTTTCATACAAAAAAAATGTAGCTCAAAGTGCTTTACAAAATGAAGAAATAGAAAAATAGAAGACAAAATAAAAAATAAAAATAATTCAACATTCATTAACATAGAATAAGTAAGGTCCGATGGCCAGGGTGGACAGAAAAAACAAACAAAAAAAAAAAACTCCAGAAGAATTGCAGCAAGACGTCTTGATAGTTGAGCGTATTTAGACTTGCTGGCTGCCTGACTGCTGGTAATTACGCTTTGTATACGACGCGTTATGCCAACCCTCGACTGAGTTATTTGTTCGCGCCATGCCATCAGCAGTTATAACAGTTATAGCCTAGCACATAATGTGTACATAATGCGCACGTACGCGTCCCACTCTTTTGGCCTCTCTCGCGATTTTGTCGTGGTGATTTTGTCGGCGCGCATTTGTCGAAAACCAGTTAGCGGGTTTGTCGGCGCTCATATGTCTATCGCGCTTTTGTCGGTGAACCGCAGAACATCAGGGGGAAAAAAACCCAGCCACATGGATTAGCTACCGAACATTGAGTTAGCGCACTAATAAGCTTGGTCTAGGGCGCAAAATAAACTAGCACTGGCACGGAGTATAAACATCTTACTTTTTCTTTTTATCATCACTAATTCTCTCTCTTTCTTTCTTTCTTTCTTTCTTTCTTTCTTTCTTTCTGAAGATTTTTGTTTGTGTGCTAACCTGCAATTATTTCACACTTCTAAAGAGAATGAAAAAAAAAAGTTGGTCTGTATGTCATGCTGCTTTTGCAAAGAAGGCCTCATCAATGCGCAAACCACAATGCAGCTGCTGCACACACAGGATGCATGGACCTTTTTAAGTTTCAAAATTTTCCACTCAGCTGTGTTGTGTGTGTGTCAATATAAATATATGTGGCTATGTATGGTGCACCACTATGGATTTCTTTATACACATTCTGACCTTCTGTCTCCTAGGTGACACTCACTCACACACCATCTGTTTACCTAATCTGTACATCGTTGGGGCTACAAGAGGAAAACCAACACAGATGTTGGAAGAACATGCAAAGCCCACACAAACAGTAACCAGACCCAGGGTGCAAACACTGGACACTAGATCTGTGAAGCAGCAGCAAACTATTGCACTACATTTTTAAAAATAAATGTGCCAAAACAGTTCTTCAGAGCAATACCATAGGGGAAACATTTTTGGTTCCTAAAAGAGCCATCCACAGGAAGGCTCCAGAGTGAACCTACTATAGTGTTGTAACAGATTCCATAAATAGCCGTGGATAGATGATAACAGATTTGTGAAATACCAATGGGTTCCTTATTTTAAAAGGACTCTTGCTGCATGCAGTAACACAGGCTAAGTTCAGGTTTTCTTGATTCTCTGTATCCTGCTAGGATGCCTACTACATATTAAAGATTTCAGTTTTGTCCACATATTAGAAACCTTTTAAAAGCCCAAAGAGTCAATTTCATATGTAAAGAACCCTTCTCAGAATGTACTGGTTCTTTGTCAAGCAGTATATCTGTGAGGAACCACACAACCCAGTATAATGCCATTAAAATAACCATTATTTTTAAGATTGTGCTGCTCCAGTGAAATATGTACAGTATAACATGTTATCTTTTATGTCTTACATTCCACATCCTTATCTTCTTTATCAATCCCTATCACAGTTTGCATATTCATAACAGTACTGAAAAATTGCTACTGTCTTTTTCCACTGATAATGACAGACTTCCCATATTATCATGACAAACTTCTCATGTGGTAAGTGTTTTCTAATTATAAATACACAATCTAAAATGTTTATAAAAATGGGGCAATTCACCAAAGTCATAAATTCATCCTTGCCAAGTCATTCTGCGGCTTGAATGGTTTTGTGACATAAATTATTTATTTGTAGTAAAGCACAGGTTTAATATGGGAGATAGTTTTGTTTAATATCAGACCATTTTATTACTAGAGCCCCCCACTCATTGATATGCCAAAAGTATCTGGAGATTGAGCAAAACTAAAATGAAAAGTTTCAGTAACATCACATGTTTAGCATTTCCTTGCTTGTACATTTTTATAATCAATAAAGGTACTATTGAACAAGCATCCCACACCATTTGGTTCATCAAGATAAATTTGAAGAAAATGAAGGTTGCATTCTTAATTCATAGTTTGTGCTTTCATTAGAGATTCCTGTTCAGTGCTCCTTTCAAACTTTCATTTTAGGTATCTCACTTTCTAAACTATTTCAAGACATGACATTAATCATTTTACAAATCCTCTTTAAATGTTTATGGAATGTATATAGGCACATGTGACACCTTGGCAAATCTTATTTGTAACCTAAAAAATCTGTGATCTGAAGATGCCGTAAGAAATCATCCATCGATCAGAATTTCTCAACAGTTCAGTTGCCCCATTTGGCACTGCTAAGGCAAACCTTTTTCTGAGAACTTTGCATTGAGCAGCCTTCAGGACTTGCTCGTGTATTTCAAATATCTCCATCCTCATTCTTTTCTTTGCAGCTCTGCTTTCTTCTCAAAGTTCAAGGGGCATGTGTCATTTGAGACTTTCCCCTCACCCTTTGTGCTGTTTCTTGTTCCCCTAGCAAACACCAAGTTTCATTACTCCATGTTCTTTTATCTGTCTTCTTCCATGTGTTTTGGCTCACGTGATTTCCTTCTTACATTGAGTGTTGAAATGGCATCTTAGAAACTTTTCCACAAAAGTTTAACCATGATTGGCTGCAATCTTACTTTGCCTAATTACTGCGACATCTCACAGGTACTAAAAGATGTGGTTTACTACAGGCTCCTTCTGTTCCTGTGTAGGATGGAAACTTCCAGAAAGATGCAAAGGCTTCTTTTCTTCATCATATGTTAACTACATTAGATGTGTACATTGTTTACTTTAATCCTTCTCAAAAATATCCTTCTTTTCACACAAAGTTTCTTCTAATATGTTATTGGTCTCAAGATGGAACAGACATTTATGTGTTTATTTCCTAATCCATGTATAATTTTATACAGGAAATATTAACAATGTCAGCCTCAAGCATAGGAAATCTGTCAGTCCAGAGCCATTGTCTCTCCTTGCCAGCACTAGACCTAAGGTGGGAAGCAGACCAGGGGGTGACACCGGCCCAGCACAGGGCATACATTCATACTACGCCAATTCAGGGTCACCTAAAATATGACCTCACCTTGTAAGAAGTAGGGACAGCTAAGCTTCTCTGTGCTGGTGGCATTACTTCTTCCTTTATTTTTAACTCATTATCTTTATTTGGCTGCTAATCTGGGTGTACTAGAGGACTAGGAGTGGCATTTCCAAAACAGAGTCAGGAATGGAGTACTGTTGGTACAGCATGTTTCTTCAAAGTGGCAGAAGATATATGGTGGGAGGGAAGTTCCTCTATTTATATTTTTGTTTCGTTTTCATTTTTTAGGCAAACTAGTACAATGCCTTATATTAAAGTCACAGATCACATTTATATTTTGGTATAGTACATTTGCTTCATTTGGAGCCCCTGTACATACCCAAAAATGAACATGAAAGAAAGAAACCTATGATGATCCTAGCTAATTTACATTCTAGTAAGCCAGCTAAAGTTTTTCGGGAGATGGAGTATACTGTCATGAATTTTGTGACACTTGCCAGGTACATACACCATCCAGACAAAATCTCGAATGGTGCCAGTTTTCAGTCACTCTGCAGTATTTCACGCAGGGCCCAGCTACACACGCATACATATAGAGGTCCAAGCCAGACGAAGTCTCGAGTGGTACCTATTGCCAGTCAGTCTGCAGTATTCTGCATTAAGATTTTTTCTATCAGGATTCACTATCACTAGCATTGCATGTACTAGCACTGTGTCACTGCAACAACATAACTGCTCCACTCTTTTGGTTTTATGCTATTTACTAACCAAACTATGTCTTGTTTTTGCTGTAATTATTGATGAGCAACCTCAATAGCCTTGATACACTCTAGTGAATAAGAAAGTAGAAATCTAACTTACACTTGGTACCCATTTATTATTTCAATCACTCTGGATAAAATATAAAAGCAATGTGGTATTTATTATTGTATAACAATATCAAATAGAAAAAAATATAATAGAAAATGAAATAGATAGCAAAGTATGCATATAACCAGCTTAGTAAAAATTAGAAGTGTCAAGAGGAGACATCCTAGGTGGCTTTTTGGTTTAGCAATCAGCATTACTCATAGGTTATGTTTCCTGACATCAGATGATCTCACATCTCTTGATCTCCAATGTTGCTTTCTATATCGCTCTTCTGTCATTGTCTCCTTCTTCTATTTTTTTGGTCCCTCAGACAAGCAATATCTATGTTAAAAGGCACACGTGGGGTTTACGAGACATGTGACACTGCACACATTTGAATGGCTATCTTGTCCTGATCAAATTGTTTGATCTTTTACACACCTCCGCACTCCTTTCATTCTTGATCTGTAAATTAATACTGTAATTTCTAGTCCTATGGCATCCATATGTTTGCAGGTTATAAATTAATTAAAACAGGTCCTGTGGCATCTATACTTATTTCCCATTCCCAGGTCATAAACTAATTAGGAAATAAAAAAATGATGGGAACAGATGCATAGATTACAGGTATTATACAGGAAGAATGTGCAAGAAAGGGTGCTTGCAATGCCTATAATTAAAATCCTGGAAATTCAGTTAATCCTAGTTTATTTTAGCAAAATAATTGAAATTTAATATAAGCAGTCTACAGTTCACAACCTGAAGATTTTCCACATCAGAACATGGAGTAAGAACATACTCTTGACAAATGAGGAGAGATCATTTAGTCTGTAAGGCTTGTTTTGGTTAGTTAATACCAGAGTTGTCTCAAACTGTCATCCAGATATTCTGTGAAAGTTGTGAAAGTTTCTGCTTCAATTAAACAACTAGGTAGTTTGTTCCACGTTCCTATGACCTTTTGTGGCCTCCATCTTGAAAGCACCTCCTTTTAATTTCCTCTGAGGACCTTGAAGACAGTACTGTAAGGTGTATTGGTGAGAATCATATTGCTAAAAGGCCAATAAATGCTAAAGGATTTGTGAGTGGTTCACTGTTAAATCTTTTTTTAAATAGTGCAGCACAGTGGGTTGGGCTTTTCCAGTTAATCAAGATGACCTAATGATTTAGTACTGTAACACATTAAACTTTATTGGAGTTTTTAAAGTAGGCTGACACCAAACCAAGATGCCACATACACTTGCCATCAATTTTTTTAACCAATTTCAAAACTTTTCTGATGATTAAAAAGCTGGGAATAATTTACATCACCCTTACCTTGCTAAATGTACTATTACCTCTATACTGAATAAGATCATGGGAATATGGCAAAAGGCACATTTTTGTACAGTGCTGACAGATTATTATTATCTATCAGAACTGAAATAGGACACGTCTTATAGAAACATTTTTGTGATCATAACCTCCAAGGTGGCCACTCAGGGTTAGGTTTATTGACCTTAAGCAACAGGCCAACACTCGGGCCTTCAGTACTCAGCTCTTGGGCTATAGATATTTTCACTTTTTAATAGTGACAGAACACTGTGTAGATGTGATTGAATAGGATTTGGTGTTCAAAATTAAATCACTTATTTTTTTACAGTATGAAATGTTAATATATTTATTGGATATTTCTGCCATTGATCAATCTAAATCACCGTCAAAGTTATAAAAAAAAAGGCTCATCTGTGTTAAGTTTTATCAAACATCAGACTCTATAAGTATTCATTTTCTTAAGGAAATGTTTGATAAAAGGAAAAGTCTTTAAATAAGTCTTTATAAGTGTTTAATGAATAACTACTTTAAACACCTGTCAAATAATCTCATTTTAATTTAGTTTCAGGCTTTGACAAAAATTTTAATTTAAGCCAGTCCAGTGTGCTTCTGAATTTGTATTTTGAATTACGTATGCTATATTTAAGGTATACACAGTAATACATTGTTAAAGATAACTGTTTTTTGTAAAGCATGTAATTTTAGCTTTAGCCTTCTGTTGTATACTCCTCAAACAAAATGATGACTACTGCCACTATAACAGAATCAAACGTTAAGCTGAATTGGCACAGCAAGTGGCTGCTAGCATTCAGAAATTCTTCAGTGTTTATCTTCAGACTGATCTTTGAAATGGACATAGGGGTATAGAAAATAAGTAGATTTTGTTTTAGATAATTCTATTAAAAATAAAAGTAAATCAATTTTTTAAAAAGTATAATAAGTAATTTGACTTACTGATTATATTAAATGTATAGTAAAAGGGTATCCTTTTAAAGATCAAGCATGTATTTCCATTTTTTTAAACTGATTTTGCTCAAATAGTAATTCATTCCAGTTTATATTCTAATAGCATTTTAGCGAAGCTGGGAAATTGCAAACAATTTAAGCTACTCAATAAAGCCTTAGTACATCACTTGGTGTATACAGTAAGTATATGGGCAGTGCGGCACTACAACATACAGTACCTTGAGTGGTGTCTTTCAAGAATCTGCTTGCTGTGTTAATTCAGATGGTGGTCTGACCTAGGAAATAAAGTGCAACTATGCAACAGTTATATAAAAAATACAGAATGAACAAAATTGCAAACAAGCATATGAAATTTTATTTACATATATACATACTTTGAAAAAAATGGATAATTATCTGTGCAACACCAAATGAATTTGCTGACAACTTCAAAGCTGGTTTAATACATTTTTGCTCTGTGGAAAAAGAAAGACAAAAATAAAATCAGTTTACATCATTATCCAAGTTCTATGTATACTTTTTAGGATGAGATAAGTGCCCAGCAGGTCCAGCACTAGAAGACCAACTACAGGATTAATCATTTAATTGCTATTACTAATATTATTATCATGACATAATTAGCTGACACCTTTATCCAAGGCAACAACAAATATCTAGGTACTTTGCAACTGTATAAATTTTCTTTTTACATTTGACCCTAGGGAAGCTAAGTGACTTGCTCAGGGTCACATAGTGAGGCAGGGGCAAGAACTGAACTGGCAGTTTAATTTGAAGTACAAATAAAAATTGCACAAACAGGAACAAGGGTCCTTGTAAAAATAAAGAAAGTACCACGTTGACTTAAAAATTATACCGATAAGTAAGACAAGTGGCTTTAGTGTTTATACAGTGTAGGTAGCTGCACGTGTGTGTGTGTCATTGTATTCAATTTATGTACATGTAATACCACCAGTGTGTGGGCTTTCTTCTGTGGTTATGCTTTTTTTTTACTGACAAAAATACAATCAAGGCAATTGTGCAGTATGCCTGTTACTTCTTAATATGGATTTATGCTCCAAGGGATATTTTAAAGCCTTTGATGCTTGATTTTTTACATTCACCTCCTGGTAGTATTTTTCTGTGATTTTTATCCTAGGACATGAAAGACATACCACTGTTATCTTTTTGTTGAAAATAGAGTAAATTATTATGCAGGCTGAAAGGGGTTCCCGAACTTTTTCATATGACTGTACTTAACCCAAGTTTCTATTTTTTCATGTTTAAGCAATTTTGAAATATTTGTGCACTTGTACTTTTGTACAAATAAATACAGAAGTTGTATTTAATATTCTTACTTTCATTCAATTAAAGAAAGTTAGCAATTTGAAAATGTATGTAGACTTTCTCTGTGTTTCAGGTGAAAAATGAGTGTCTTATATGCCTTTTTTATTTTTTCTTTGTACAGGTACTATATAAGCTTCTAAGGTTGTGTCAAATAACAACAACAACATTTATTTATATAGCACATTTTCATACAAAAAAATGTAGCTCAAAGTGCTTTAAATAGGTAAATAGGTATATACAGTGTATCTGGAAAGTATTCACAGCGCATCACTTTTTCCACATTTTGTTATGTTACAGCCTTATTCCAAAATGGATTAAATTCATTTTTTTCCCTCAGAATTCTACACACACAACACCCTATAATGACAATGTGAAAAAAGTTTACTTGAGGTTTTTTCAAATTTATTAAAAACTAGCAAAATACCCGCGCTTCGCAGCGGCGAAGTACTGCCTTAAAATTTTTATTAAGAAGAAAATTAAACCTTTTTAAACTGAGGGAAAATATACCAATAATTATTTGTTAAGGATCTCTTTGTATACCACATTGTGAGTTCGGCCCTCCTGTTGAAATATGACCAAGCTGTGCGCTGAGCTTACTCTTAAGCATGCAACGTACAGTTGGCCATGTGAACAGTAATCTTGTTTCAAATCTCACAGCTTGGATTGCCGCTGTCATAATCGGTTTGAGTTTCATGGTTTGTTTCAATTATGACAGTATTTGTAGGACTTGTGTTGAAGAGACATTCGGCATCTGTCAAGCGTTGTAAGTATACAACCAGTTTCATCGATAACTTCACATACAGCTTTTGAGAGTTTAAACATTTATAAACATCAAAGTGTCCACTACTGAAATCGTCACCTGTGAATCTAAGATGTTTAAGAGGCATTGCGGTTGTCCAAAGGTGTAAAATATTTGGCCATTTCGGTACACTTGAAAGCGACAACCGAACAATTCAGCGGCAGCCATCAACTCACATGCAGATGCATAGGTGAAGGGCTTAAGCATTTCACTCTTACAGTGCTCCTGTGTAGTATAATTATCTCCTGTACCGTCATCAGTCCACACCTTGAACCTGTCCCAGTCATTCAATACATAAAGACACAATGTTCCTCTGGATATCAAGAGTGAGCCTGATATGGCCGTGCAATATGTAACAAAGAGAATGGAAAAGGTAGGTGCCATCTCCGGTCATGGAAACCACTCGGTAAGTGACAGTTCTTTGATCGATGGTGATCACCTCGATAGACATGTTAATGCGGGTACGGTTAGAATGATAAAGGAAATGGGTACCTGAACAATGTAAAGTAAGTCTAAAATACCTACACAATAACTATAATCGTAATAAATGAACAATAAAACAGCAGAGAAGCCATGGATTAAATAAAAAGGCTGTAGTTATCAGCAGGGAGACGTGAATCCCGTGGCGAAGCAAGGAAGGGAATGTAGAGACAGGAGCGACAGACGGCCTTATATAGGCAGGCAGCCAACAACGTGGGAGGCATTGGGATGGGGGACCCAACGCCACCTCACACAGTGACCGAGCTGCAGGCTATAGACGTAGATATGTACGTAAGTAGGATTCAGTTAGCGTTGGGAACCCGTATACCAAATTTCTTGAAGATGGGCCCATAAGAAACAAAGACTGTTGAAAAGTTCAATATGGCGGCCGACAGTGGCATCATACCACCAAAATAAGTACGCACATTGGTTTCAGTTAGTGCAGGGAAGCCGCCTATCAAATTTCGAGAAGATCGGGCCATAAATAAGAAAGTTCAACATGGCGGACATTGTTGACCGTTATGACCATTACGCGTAGAATTTCGAAATGAAACCTGCTTAACTTTTGTAAGTAAGCTGTAAGGAATGAGCCTGCCAAATTTCAGCCTTCTACCTACACGGGAAGTTGGAGAATTAGTGACGTTGGAAAGTTCAATATGGCGGGTGTCAGTGGCATCATACCACCGAAATAAGTACCAAATTTCAGCCTTCTACCTACACGGGAAGTTGGAGAATTAGTGACGTTGGAAAGTTCAATATGGCGGCTGACAGTGGCGTCATACCACCGAAATAAGTATGTATATTGGTTTCGGTTAGCGCAGGGAAGCCACCTACCAAATTTCGTGAAGATGGGACCATGAATAAGAAAGTTCAATATGGCGGACTTTGTCGACCGTTATCGACCGTTATGACCGTTACGTGTAGAATTTCGAAATGAAACCTGCTTAACTTCTGTAAGTAAGCTGTAAGGAATAAGCCTGCCAAATTTCAGCTTTCTACCTATATGGGAAGTTGGAGAATTAGTGATGAGTCAGTGAGTGAGTGAGTGAGTGAGTGAGTGAGTGAGTCAGTCAGTCAGTCAGTCAGTCAGTCAGTCAGTCAGTCAGTCAGTGAGGGCTTTGCCTTTTATTAGTATAGATAAAAAAACTGGGAAATCACATGTACATAAGTATTCACAGCCTTTGCTCAATACTTTGTCGATGCACCTTTGGCAGCAATTACTGCCTCAAGTCTTTTTGAATATGATGCCACAAGCATGGCACACCTAACCTTGGCCAGTTTCGTCCATTCCTCTTTGCAGCACCGCTCAAGCTCCATCAGGTTGGATGGGAAGTGTCGGTGCACAGCGATTTTAAGATCTCTCCAGAGATATTAAATCAGATTCAAGTCTGGGCTCTGGCTGGGCCACTCAAGGACATTCACAGAGTTGTCCTGAAGCCACTCCTTTGATATCTTGGCTGTGTGCTTAAGGTCGTTGTCCTGCTGAAAGATGAACCGTCGCCCCAGTCTGAGGTCAAGAGCGCTCTGGAGCAGGTTTTCATCCAAGATGTCTCTGTACATTGCTGCAGTCATCTTTCCCTTTATCCTGACTAGTCTCCCTGTTCCTGCCACTAAAAAACATCCCCACAGCATGATGATGCCACCACCATGCTTCACTGTAGGGATGGTATTGGCCTGGTGATGAGCGTTGCCCGGTTTCCTCCAAACATGACGCTTGGCATTCACACCAAAGAGTTCAATCTTTGTCTTATCAGAACAGAGAATTTTGTTTCTCATGGTCTGAGAGTCCTCCAGGTGCCTTTTGTCAAACTCCAGCTGGGCTGCCATGTGCCTTTTACTAAGAAATGGCTTCTGTCTGTCCACTCTACCATACAGGCCTGATTGGTGGATTGCTGCAGAGATGGTTGTCCTTCTGGAAAGTTCTCCTCTCTCCACAGAGGACCTCTGGAGCTCTGACAGAGGGACCATCGGGTTCTTGGTCACCTCCCTGACTAAGGCCCTTCTCCCCCGATTGCTCAGTTTAGATGGCCGGGCAGCTCTAGGAAGAGTCCTAGAGGTTTTGAACTTCTTCCACTTACGGATGATGGAGGCCACTGTGCTCATTGGGACCTTCAAAGCAGCAGACATTTTTCTGTAACCTTCCACAGATTTGTGCCTCGAGACAATCCTGTCTCGGAGGTCTACAGACAATTCCTTTGACTTCCATGCTTGGTTTGTGCTCTGACATGAACTGTCAACTGTGGGACCTTATACAGACAGATGTGTGCCTTTCCAAATCATGTCCAATCAACTGAATTTACCACAGGTGGACTCCAATTAAGCTGCAGAAACATCTCAAGGATGATCAGGGGAAACAGGATGCACCTGAGCTCAATTTTGAACTTCATGGCAAAGGCTGTGAATACTTATGTACATATGCTTTCTCAATTTTTTTATTTTTAATAAATTTGCAAAAATCTCAAGTAAACTTTTTTCACATTGTCATTATGGGGTGTTGTGTGTAGAATTCTGAGGGAAAAAATGAATTTAATCCATTTTGGAATAAGGTGTAACATAACAAAATGTTGAAAAAGTGATGCGCTGTGAATACTTTCCGGATGTACTGTACAGTCAAAGTTTTCTCCCAAAACGTCGCATTTGCCAATATATACTTAAATGAATCACAGTAATTAATTTAGTTTGGTATAAAAATCATGCAGTAAATTAGAATATAGTTAACATATGTTCCAAAAACTATATCTCAGTACCTGGAGAATGCTGCCAGTGTTGCAAGTTCCAGAACAATTTCAAACAGGCAGAAAACCAGAAGAATAGCATTTAGGATGACTTCGACACGCAGGACGTAGGTCTGCAGTAGCAAGTAGTAAACAGCCATCATGGCACAGGGCAAAGTGAGAGTCAGAGAGACTGCCAGAGGCAAAGAGCGTTGCGTGAGGTTGCCTTTGGAGCCTGAAAACATAGCATTATAATAATAAAATCATACTAAAGCATACATTATGTTACATGCTTAATAAGGTAAAACAACATCCTACCTATTTTAGAAATAAACTTAACTTAAACTTAAATCAGTCCTAAAAAACAAAATGAAAGAAAAACCAAAAACAAATTAGACATCTAAATTATATTTAGAATGCATGAAAAAGTAAAAGCAAAACACTGTTTAATTTCCTTTGTCTAGTTTAGTAATACGGGAGCTGAAGTCTATCCAAGCCTTACTGGATGAAAGGCAGGGCCCACCCCTGGCCTGAGCCACCTGACATACAGTACATACTACACAAAGGTCAATTTAGAGCTGCCAATTGGCCTATCATGAAAGTCTTTGGGGATGTGTGTAGTACTTTAGCACTGCTGTGTACTACTTTGGTACAGTAAGAAGCTTCATCTTTAACACAAGGTGTCAAAAGTATGTCTTAAAAGAGTCTCAAATGTATGTACTGACCTGTGTTTTTCTGGTATGAACTTTAAATTTTCAAAAATCAAATGGCATACAGAGAGAGCTTACAGTTGTGAAGGATTAGGTGGATTAACGACACTAAATTGGCTTCTGATATATACGTGTGAGTGTGTGTGTGTGTGTGTGTGTGTTCACCATGCGATGAGCTGGAGCCTTGCCCAGGTCATTTTCCTGTCTTGAACCCGATACTAGCTGGGATAGGCTCTAGCTTTTCAGTGATTCTGCTCTGGATAAGAGGTTTAGAAAACTGATGGAAGGATAAATGGATCAAATTCCTCCCTATTTAATACATTTTACATTTACTCAGTTAAGTCAATATATTTGCTATACTTGCATCACCTCATTTGTGGTGAATACTCGTATTGTAAATATTGGTACAAATTAACTTAATATGAAGTTACTTGAACACAATAAGTGCATCAAGCCTATAACCTACTACCATTACCAATAAAGTCACAGTTCATTCTCCCCACTAATATCATAAATAAAGTGTCAGTTCATTGCTTTGAAGCCTAAATATGTAAATGTTACCATACTTTCCCATTTTATTGTTTGGGCAAGAGATGTTGCAACTCTGCAATTAACTCACCAAAGAAGAGACGGAGTATCTCCACGCCGAGATAGAGGAAAAGCATAACAAGATCAAGGGTGAGGTTAGCCGGAGAATACGGGAGCACCAGACCTTGAAGATAAACAAATATTCATTTAGCAAGAATATGCATATATACTTAACAGATTTCTGCAGAATTGCTTGAGTTGAAGCATGTAAAGCATGTTCCCATGCAAACACTTTGTCTGTAAATTATTGTGAAATTGTATAGGTCAGATGTTCCCAATTTAGGTTTCCTCAACCTTTTTGGTGTTAGCCCCGAGTGTGACTCAGACTTGAAATTCTAAGCAAAAATGTTTATTCCAGATTCATACTTGAGGCGATGTGTAATTATCCCCTTTATAGCGTTAAGCTCAAATAACTCTTGGGCAGAATACTGCTGCACATCTAGTGGATGAAATGACATGGTGCTGCAAAAAATCATGAATATTTCTAAGCTTTCTCCCAGTTTATCATAACTCAACTTACCAATATTCATGAGAAGAGTGGAGCTTTCAAACAAAAACACCATGGCAAACTTTTAGATCAAACTGAAATCGAACTATTGCTCAAATTCGAGCGACAGTAATGACAATATGAATTGCTAATCTGACACTGACATAAACAGTAAAACTGAGACCTGTCCAGTAGATTCTGCCCTGCAAGTTTCAGTGATGTTCATGTTTGGTGCAGACAATCCTGCACCTCCTTGTTGCCTGTTTATGGGTAACCCTGATCTACAGGTGTCTGTTTTGTCATGATTATCTGTATTATTTACGATTTATCGATGATAGTCTGTTGGAGAAAATAGTTGTTGAAATGGACCACTATGGTGAGCAGTGTTGGAAATGTAACAGTGAATCACTTGCTTGTTAGTGCAGACAACATGTGGGTGTTTTTCAGTCTACTGATACTGCAAAGCATAGTAGGTAAATCAGTCCAGAGATGGTATAGGTCCACAAACCAGTTGTTGCAGACACCCATTTCTGACAGAATTATGAGTCATTATGAAATACCTGCATTTCACTAATAATGACTATGATGAAGCCAATCATATAGCACTGAAATTATACAAACTGTGGGATGTATATCATCAAAAATATGCAGAAGGTGTACATTACCAATTGTGACATAAATACTGCAATCAAGTGGAAGAACATGAAAGACGTTAACACCCCCAAGTACTGTTCACAATGCGGGAACTGTCAATTTACATATCGGGAGAAATGTGCAAGTCACTCAGCCTTGCATTGTAGTAGCCTACAATAACACAAGGGGTGCATGGAAATAAGACACTGATATTCACCACCTTATACACAAGCAACAGAAAAAATAATACAAAAATATTCCTCAACATCTACCCAAACAATGCCTATGTGCATTGGTGAATTTTTCAAAACATATCATAGGAAGAAGAAATATTAATTTTACATCAATACAGCAGTGGGCACTAGATATACTGTTGCATTATATTGTGATATAATGTTAATATTTTGATATTTACATGTTTCTGTTACACACAGGGCGGCACAGTGGCGCAGTGGGTAGCACTGCTGCCTCGCAGTTAGGAGACCCGGGTTCGCTTCCCAGGTCCTCCCTGCGTGGAGTTTGCATGTTCTCCCCGTGTCTGCGTGGGTTTCCTCCAGGTACTGCCCAAGGTTTGTTTACTGTCTTGTGCCCTGTGTTGGCTGGGATTGGCTCCAGCAGACGCCTGTGACCCTGTAGTTAGGATATAGCGGGTTGGATAATGGATGGATGTTACACACATTTTTTGTTGCTAAAAAAAATCTGTGCTTTTGGCTCATTTTTCTGGGAGTAAATATGACGCTAAGAAGGCTACACCCCAAATCAATCAAGTATCAACAGGAAACTGCATTTTGTTTCTGTAAGTATTTTATTGACTTAAGAAATTAGAAAAATCTATTAAGTCATAATTTGCTACTGTATTTTATAAGATGTATCAATAATGTGAAGCCATCTCTAGAACAAAACATACATGAAATTTCCTCATATTCGCAAATACCATTTTTAACCCTTTCTAATACAGCAAGCCATAAATCATGCTTATGAAGATCCCTAATAATATGACTATTTTTAACCTAAAGCAAGGCTATCAACTGAATAAATTTTTCAAAACTGATCAACCCTCTTAACAAAAAAATGATCCTCCATATATACAGCCAGTATATTAATCAAGGGCCAACTTTTGGCAGTAATTACAGTAGACTCACATATTCATTTAACTTGTAGATTTAGTTTGCATATTTACTTGTTTAATTTATACTCATCTAATCAAGAATTGTTTTTCAGCTTTCCCAATGTCTACAATAAACAAACTATTTGACGATGCTCAGGGCTAGACTGGGTGTAGATGCATGTAGATGCCAAAGAGGGCTTCTTCCTTGTTTGATTAAAACATTACCCCTGCCACATACATTAAGAAAAGTACTCTCAGTCAGTCAATTTCTAACATGCTTAATCCTGAACAGTGTTTGCTTGTGGGTGCTGGAGGCTGTCCCAGCTAGCATAGGGTGCAAGACAGAAACAGACCTTGAACCCAGTCCATCACAGATCAGAAGGTATTGTGACATGGTCAAAATTTTGGTTCCATTTGGTTGATTTACAAATTTTAGTCATCTGTCAATATTATTTGACTGGTATCATGATCTGGGTGTCAGAATGCGAGTCTCTGGACATGATAAATCAAAAATAAATCAGTGTGAATACAGCTACACAATGTTATCATCATTGTAAATGCACTTCAATAGATTTACATTCATTAAAATATTAATCCTCTTCAGCACAGTTGGGAAGGAGGGTATACTCTTTTTTTAGCAAGATATGATACTTCCAGTTCATTCCTGCAATATTTTACTGGCAGCTTTATTTAGGTTGTGTGGTATGAGTTGCACACTTGTTTAGTGATTGTAATAATTAATCAAATTGGTGAAAAGCAGAAAGGTGTAATCTGAACAACACTGGCTTTTCATACATTGTACTTGCAGTTTATACTGGCCATGAGATGGACCCTGATCAAGTTTTTGCAAGCATACAAACTGTCCTTAAACGCCCTACACTGCAAAACATGCATATACAAAAAACTTTAAATGGGAGTTGTTTTGCTTGTATACTGTATTTAGCTAAAAACAAATCTGCCCAAAGGGTAAGTAAAATTTACTTGACAAGATTTATTAAAGTAAGCTAAATAATCATAAATACAAATTTTTGGATAAGCCAATAATTCTTAAAATAAGGAAACTAGATTTAACATAATTATTTAAATACTTTTACTTGGATTAGATTTAATTTTTTGCAGTGTAGGTAACCTTTTCAATGACAACTTACCTGTCATAGATAGATAGATAGATAGATAGATAGATAGATAGATAGATAATACTTTATTAATCCCCAAGGGGAAATTCACATACTCCAGCAGCAGCATACTGATAAAAACAACATTAATTAAACAGCAATAAAAAAGCAGTGCAAGTTAAAAAATACAAGGTTAACATACAGTTATATAAATGCAAACTTGCAGCAATACTTAAAAATAAAAATTTCCTCCCAGTCAAAAACAAGCCATTAACAGCAACGGTCTCTGCTCAATAAAGCATTTAAAGCTATCTACGTGTATAACCCCTAAACAGAGGGGGAGGAAATGGAGGTGGGTAGGTATGTTGCCAGGAATTGGGTTAACATGGTTTGATAATTTACTATCAGTTACTATGAAATTTTCATTGCACAAAGCTGCCCAAAATCAGAAATATGAATTTAGTTGTATTTAAGGGTTAGTCTAGATGAAAAGAAATTATCTTTGAACCAATACATGATTTTTGAATCTAATGTTTACAGGTAGCTTTTCAAAAAATTACATCCTTAAAAGGAAAATTAAACCAATACATTCAACACATAGAATCCTGTGTGCCAATACACTGATGTACTAGCTAGTCAACCTCATTTGATTGATTAAACAGTCATTAAAATAAGACACCCTGGTTAATAATACCAAAATAAACTAATAGAAAATATTTTATTTTTATATTAAACAATATGTGTAACAAGTTAACATTAAGTAGGAAACATATCACAAACTGTCTCTTTACATTAATGAAAAGTATGTTAGGCATTTTGTTTGAAAACCATGACATATTAAAATGTATCGTTCAGTGCAGCCCGTCAGACCAGAAAACAAGAATACAGAGTTGATGTATCCAGCATGCTTTTGCCACACACCAGGCCACGTCACTGACTGCAGTTTGCAATATGTGAGAGAAATATGCTATGAATACTATCACCTTGTTTTGCCTACATTTACCTTTTGGCCTTTTGTTTTACAGATTTACATTTTTTATTAAATTCAATTCAGTGTGTTAAGTTCACTTCCATTTATAAGGTAAGCATGCTATACACTAATTTCCAGTACAGGCCTTCTGCGATCTGGCTGGTAAGGGGTCAGCAGACCGTCAGGATGTCATAAAGCAGGGCTTGGCCCAACTATACGACTGAGAGACAGACATACAGAGAGAAATGCCCACTGAAAGAGGAAAAGTCAGTGTGGCAATACAGGGGCGGTCTGGGGTACATATGCCCTGTATGTGTGCTGCATGCCTTAGAAGGGTACCAAGCAGAGAGATTTGTGGCCCGAGAGTAAATTTACAATGCAGTCTCTAGATGCCAGCCACATGTCAGGATACCTTACATCTCTCATTGAAAAGACGGTGAGACCAAAGAAGAAACACCAGAGATGATAACCTCTTCAGGTGTCAATAGAGTGTACATGAACTCTCTCTCTTTCTCTGTCAGATTAGGCAGCTGGGGAGTTGCATTGAAGGACCAGGACCTTTAAGTGCAATTGTAGGATTAAAGATGCAGGGACACCAGGAACCACTAGAGGGGTTTCTAGCTTGCTTAACAAGAGAAACTTTATGCTTGAGGAAAAAAAGACATATAATAGGATGCAGTGATAGTATTGCTGCCTTGCATCAAGGAGGCCATGGTTCATCTACTGGGTCATCCCTGTTTGGAGTCCATGGAGTCTTCTCATGTCCATGTGGGTTTCCTCCTGGTGGTCCGGTTTCTTCCCACAGTCCAAAAGCACACAGGTTAGGTGGATTGGTGAAGTTAAATTGGCCCTATTGTGTGTGTGTGTCTTTGTGTTTACTCTGCAATGAACTGGCACAATGTCAAGACATCTTTCTTGCCTTGCACCCTAGGTTTGCTAAGATAGGCTCCAGCTTTCCCCAAATCTTCTCAGAATGAAGTGGGTTTAGGAGATGGATGGATAAAGACATACAGTACCTAACAAATTATAAACTGCACTCTTCTAATAGCGGGAAATCAATAAATTCATATAGAAATGCAAAATGTTCTCCATGAATAAGATTTCATAATCTCGTAAAAAACACATATTGTGGTGTGTGAGACCGTCAGTTTATTCAGACTTATCAAGGCACATATGATTTGATCTTAGTATTTTCACGTCTTCTGAAGCAGGAGCTTTAACAATGTACTGTAAATACAAATATTAAGATCTCCTTAAGCTAACGTGCAAATATGTTCAGAGAAAACCAGTATCTCTTTTTTTAATGAACTGTCGACCGATTATAGAAATATGACATAGTTTTGCTTAGAGCCAACATACGTTGCCTAGTGCTACTATACTTTTGGTTCGTATTTAAATATTAAATACAAACAATAACAAAATGTACTGTACTCTGATAGTATTTTATTCTTTCTTAAGCTAGCCTTTATCAGAACTGTTTGTAAAATGTATACAAATCAAATATTATAGTTAAGAAGAACAATAAATGTGTGAGACCATATGTGGTTACTTTCACATATCATTAATATTCATAACTAATGTCAACAAAACCACTGCAAATCAAGGTCAGACTACAAGCTGTATAAACATTTCAATAATATATTGGGTGTACAGAAGAGAAAAACATTCACAAAATACTTGAATCGCCTAGCAAATGCACAGCAAATTTTCTTTTCCCTTCTTCTTCTTCATCTTTTCCCACTTCTATTCGGGGTCAATGTGCTTGATCAACCTTCTCCAAACAGCTTGGTCATGCACCTTCTCGCCAGTCAGGCCCTTTTCATTCTTCTTTTCATTTATCCATCCACCTCCACTTTGACCTCCCTTGCTTTCTTTTCCCCTGCACTTCCATTTCCATCACTCATTTGCCAACATTTATTTATTTATTATTTGTCTCTCCTCATGACATATCCATACCAATTCAACCTACATTCCTGTACTGTCCTAGATATTTCTCCCACGTTTGTTGTACTTCTGATTGTCTCATTTCTTATTCTGTTCTTTTTATTAACTCCACATATCCAGCTCCACATTCTCATTTCTGACAAAGCTACCTTAAATGACACAGCTAACTCCTGCACTCTGTTTACTGCTGATGTCTCTGCTAAATGCATCATCGCTGGTTTTAATACTATCTTTAAAACTTTACCTTTAACCTTTGCCTTAATTCTTTTATTACACAATATTCTTGATACAGATTCTCACTGATCTCAGGCTACCACTGATACCACTAAATGGGCCTTTCCATATTTTCAAATAAAACAGTGCAGATTTGTAGTGTCATGCAATAATACATGGTGGTGTTTATGGGTTCATACTGACTCTCTATACCCAGATTTACACCAGTGAAGTCCAAAGTATACAAAATAATCATTTTATTAACAAATACAAAAGAGATTAGCATATAGAAAACACAATAGTAGCAAAGCACCAGAATAAAATTGTTGTCACTTGATGTCACTGTTGCCTCATAAAACTAATGCTCTTGTCAACAGAATTAGTCATAGGGTGGGAAGATTGGGAAACCACTGAATTAAAAAAAAATTACTGACACGACATCTGTGATAAAGTAGGTTGGCTCCTACTTTGTGTCCAATGCTGTCAGTTGTGATAGACGGCCAGGAACCCTGCCCCACCGGGACACCTGGAGGAAGGAGGAACCAGGAAAGCGGCACTTCTTTTCCCTGGGTACCCGGCCGGTCCTTGATCCCTGGGGGACAGCACTTCTGGGACACCAGGAAGTGCTGACAGAGCAGGAATGGTTTATGCCCGGAGTGCTTCTGGGTTCAAGGGCAGCACTTCCACCACACTGGGGAGTGGTGCCAGACGTCCGTCATCAGGCACCTGGAGCACATCTGGGACAAGATAAATGGGGCCGCCTCACTCCAATGAAGGAGCTGCAGTCGGGTGGAAGAAGGATGGAGATTACAAGACAGGAGTGGAGGAGGCCAGGAGAACCAAGGACTAGACTGTGTAAATACATGTAAATATTATTGTAAATAAACGTGTGTGTTGTGGATACTGCGTTGTCATGTCTGTCTGTGGTCGGGCTATTTCTTACACAGTATAGGTTCTTAGCCCCTGTGACCTTAAATTGGATTTGGTAGGTTTGAAAATGTATTATTGTTTATAGTCTAATTGTTTTACTTTTAATATACAGTATACTGTAAAATGTATGCCATGTGCAATAATTAGAATACAACCAATTTTAAGGTGATTTTGAAACAAAGATGTAACTTCCTTTACTTAACTTACTCATTTTATTTACTAGATAGTTGCTTTTTGGATGGCTATGGCTTGTTGTGATTGCTTTAAAGCAAACTCTTTTGTATTTACTGCAGTGTCCTGATAAAACATTCAACACGTCAGCAGGACTGTACATTGGGATTAACAAACTGTAGGCCCCAACATAAAAGCTGTGGTAATGGGGGGCCAGAACTGAGATCACTGGACAAATGTAGGATGGCAAATTCTCTATAATGTTCAATAAAACCCCATTTAAATATCCTGGCCCTTAAATTATGAACATAAAACTTGACATTTTGAAAGTAATGTTTTGTTTCTCTATTAAAAATCCATTTAAAATGACATTACTTACTGAATGATGTTGTTTATATGAACCAGCGACTAAAAGCATATTTAGAAAATGGAGTTAGCAGATGACCAAAGTGTAATCAAAACTGTCCAGAAGAGCACAGTAAAAAAGACAAATGGGTCAGGTTTTTGCTGTTTTTAAATACTCAGATGAAAGGGATTTCGTCTATCTGAGTGCTGACAAATACAGCAAGGTACATTGGACATAAATTAAGTACAACATATCCTGTTCTGCCATTTTAGCTACTCTGTCACATTTAGCTGTACAAGGCTAATCATACAGTGTCTGCTGTCTTCACAGACAGTGATACATATGCTGCAGAAATTTATCAAAATTCACTATCAGAAAATGCTGCTAAAGCTGAAAACTAAAGCAAAAGATACAAGCCAAATGTGTGTATGAATGCTCCACTCTCCAACCAGACAATAGAGAAACATGGGGAAAATATAAGCATAGGCTTATTTGACTGATATTACAATTTGTCAGGAAAAACGCTTGTGTGAATGTCACATGTGTTTAATCCTCTCGGCTAAATGAAACTGTGCCTCAAAGAGAAGCAAGCTGGATGTGATCCCAATGGCTACTAAGCAAGGAAAAACAGTTAAATGTATTGTACTTGTGTGTAAAGAGTGTAGTCTCTGTAATGTTGTGGTTGGTAAAGACTTTGTGCAACTTGCACAATACTTTGATGGCACAGCTACAAAAGACAGTGTTGTTTTTTTCATTAAAATAAAAATCCTCTTTTAAGAAAATTGCCTATTTTGAGGGAATGGAATAGGTTCACTAGAAAACAGTTTTGATCTGCACAACAAGAGCACTGCTTTATCACTACATGGAGAAAAAATACAGTAACAATATAATGAATTTGTATACAGAGTTGAATGATTGGTAGCCCAGCTATTTTGCCCTCTGACATCTATAGGCAAGAAACAAAGCAGAATGACCCTTACTAAGTCATATCATAAAATTCAATCTTCTTCATTACAGTGGAAGGTGCACAATGCAAATCCAGTATTTAAAATGTAGTTTATTCTTGTATAACACTCTTCACATATTTATAAATATAACAAAACTGAAGGTAAATTAACTTACTATAATTTTGTTCATAAAACAAACAAAAAGTTAAAAAATCAAAGAACTACATTGTAAAAGTATGCATTTTTTATTATGCAAGTAATAAAATTACACTTTTGGGAACATGTTAAAAACGTTATTTTATACCATTTTGCAGCAGAATTATCTATGCTGTATATCTTACAACAACTATAATAGCACATTTCCAGTATCTTTGTAATACAACGCATTTTACACCCCTTTGACATTACATATATCAATAAATAGTGTCTCTGTGATAAATCTGTGTCACTTGACCTGTGTAACTGGATACACTTGAACACCTGCCTATAATGAGCATGCAAAAACTACAGTTTCAAAATTCCAATATAACCATTAACACTGCAAACAGCTTAACATACAGTACTAGTAGTACAGTGAAATTGTAATTTGCATATCCAAAAACAGGCAAAACGTTGCTACTCTCCGGCACAATAATAAGCAAGAAGATTCTCAAGCCACCTTTATTAAATGTAGGGTCATATAAGCAGTAGCCCACCCCAGCAGCACTGGGAGCAAGGCAGGAAACATCTCTAGAGGGTGCCAGTCCTTTACAGGGTCCACACATGCATATACTCATACAGGGACAAAATGGAATCACCAAATAACATAACTTTAATGTCTTTGGATATGCAACAAGAAAACCCATGTAGAGAATAAGCACGCTCCACAGGGCTCAACACAACTGGGTGTTGGATTTGAACCCTTGATGCAGATTTTAGCAATTATATGTAAATGGAAAAGTCAGTTTCTAAACATTGTTGGAAACAGTTTAATGCAGTTTTAAGTATTCCCATATTATACCACATTTATGAATTTTTAAACTTAATTACCTTTGTAAATAAACATCAGTATCTCAGCAATGAAGTAGCAGGTGAAATACCAGGTATTGAGAAAGAACAAAAACTCCAGTGGCGCTGAAGATAACTGTTGGACATATGTAAGGAAAAGACGATCTCGTATACTGTACAATGCAGCACTGAAATTTCTGATTTATAAAAAGCAATCTGCAGCTAAATGCATAACACAGAATCCTATAACAGGCATGAGTAGGTACCCAGGTGATCTGCGATTATATTTTTATTACCTGACGCTTATTGCCAGATCACTGCCACCATACAGTTCTTTACATGTTTCAACAGCTGGGACATCCACAGGTTAAACAGCACTATGAATCGGTTTGGGAGACTGTCGAGTCCAGCAGCTTATTATCTATGCTAGGCTGTCTACAAAAGCTGGCAAAGAATTGACACAAGCAGCGCTGCCAATTGAACGTTTTCAGTGAAAGATGGCACACAGCTGTGGATGAGCGATGACAACAGCATCCTGACGTTGTGTCAAGGCTGATCTTTTAGGGTCGCCGTAAACCGGACGAGCGTCCACATATGGCAAAGTGTGAGATAATCCTTTTTATGAACAGACCAACAAACACTGATTTCTAATTAGGCATATATTCTACAAAGAAAATCACAAAGTATTTAATCATCTGAAAGGATACAATTGGAATTCCCTTCCCTGAAAAAAATAATAAAATTCAACGTTATATTCTAACAGTAAATACCATACATACATTTGAAATAACAAAGATACACTGTAACAAATTCAAACACATATTCACACAATTGAATTAAGCGTGGAAAAGCATACTATCCTTCTCTCTCTCTCTCTCTATCTCCCTCCCGCCTACATACTCTGTATAAAACCAAAAAACTGGTGCAAAGCCGTTAAGAGCTACTTTCTTACCTCGAGCCGCCATTTTTACTCACCATGGAAACGGCTTCTCCAGCAACCGCGAATCACTTCCGGTTGCGCGTTCTTTAAAATGGGCGTGTCTGACGCCCGAAGGAGTTCATCTTTCTCGAATTTGTTATCACTTGGATACAACTATTTAGTTTTACTGCGAAGCAGGCTAGCAGTTAATTTTTTTATTATCGTATTTCATTTTCTCTTTCCTCCATTACATGCCAAAACTAAGTATCAGTTTAATGAAGCTATTATTATTTAACTATTGTAGCCGGAAAAAGTGTTTGAGATGTAAGAGTGCAATCTTTAAATCTGGTAAAATAAACGAACATAGTTGTCGTACAGTTATGCATTACTAACGCAGAATGAGTCTGACAGCGACATGCTGCGGACGAATTGGCAAATCACCTAGTTTGCAGGTAAACGATTAAACAGCAGAGTAAGGAGGATCGAAAGGTGCTTTAAGCTAATGTTTTTGTAAGTTTTACTAAAATCTTTTATTTTCAAGACAGGAGAGTGACAGGGAGCTTCAGTCATAGTGGGTCTGATAGTCAAGGAGAATCCATATTTTCATTTTAATACCTTCAGGAACTGAAAATAACAATTAGACTGAAAATACCTAATCAAGTGCTTTATTTAATTTTTGTTTCGTTCACAGAATTTCCATTCTTTTCCATTTATGTGTATGTCCTACTGTTACATTGCCCTCTAGTGGTCAATTTGAATATATCCAAATCTTTTGCTGCCTGTAGTGTTTTGGTATCATGTTTAAAAATTGTAACAGTTAAGTCTTCCTGTTCTTCTTCACTCCACTAACCAATTAGTCATTATTATAGAACTACATTTAGTAAAAGAATGCTTATTGGCCTCTACAGATGATTAAAAAATGCAGCGGCACGTCTGGTGTTCAACTAGCCAAGCCAGGCACATCACTACTCTTTTCAGATCACTACATTGGCTTATGTAGTGGCACATATTAAGTTCAAATCCTTGTTGCTTGCCTACATACTATTCAATGGAGCAACAACTGTGTAATATAATATGTTGGTACCCCTCCATGAAAAAAGAAGTACCCACAATTGTCAAAACTGAAACTGACAGAAATATCTGGTACCCATGGTTGTTTATTCCGTATTTAACACAAATCAGACTTTGCTTTAGAGTTTTGTTTTAAAAGAATATTTCAAATAATAACACAAATATAAATGGCATGGATAGAAATGAGGGGATCCTTAATCTAATATTCTGTTGCATAATATTTAGAGAAAGTTACTGCAAACAAACAATTCCTGTATCTCTCAGTGAGACATCTGCTGATACCAGCAATAGCAGAGAGTTTCCCCCCCACCCACAATTACAGCAGCCCAGGTAAGCAGAGAGCTGAGGAGACTTCGTGCCAGCAAAGCAGTGGGTCCAGATAGAGTATCGCCATGACTGTTGAAGGCCTGTGTGTTGGAGCTGGGGAGTCATCTACAGCAGTGGTTCCCAAAGTAGGGGTCGCAACCCTCTGGGGGGTCGTGAGACATTGGGGGGGGGGGGGTCACGAGATGATTTTCAAGAAATCAAATACTTTTTTAAAACTTTTTAGAAATTAATGAATTGAATTTTTTAGAAATAACATTTTATCCATAACTAACAAAAGATAAAAACTAGTAGTTAATGGTTACATTTAAAAAAAAACATGCAAATTAAAAAGCCATCAGCCTTTCAAATTTCTTTCCGTTCGATTGCGACCCCTGAGTTGATTACGACAGTTTAACGACACATCAATGGCGTCAGTTGCAGCAGATCAATTTACAGCACCATGTTAAACATTCCGACATGTGCACATAACGTGTAGGTAATTTTCATCGCTTTATGCTTAGGATATTATTTTTGTTGAAAGGAAACGTTGGTTAATATCGACTAATGACAACGCAGATAGGCCAGCGGAGGAAAGCGGAGAAGCACCACCGTCAGAAAGCCCATCGTCCTCAGGTACGGAAAGACACCGGAGTGTGCATAAAGAGGACATCCATAAACAGTCGGCTCAGCCTTACTCCAAGAGTCGAAATTATCGAGAGGAATTTATCCAGTATGGATTCACATGCATCATCGTCAATAACGTACAGCATCCCCAATGTGTGGTGTGCACTGAGGTGCTTGCACATGAAAGCCTAAAGCCTGTAAAAATGCTACGACACTTGAAAACTAAGAACCCCTCTCTTGCTAACAAGGGCAAATCATCTGACATCGGACATGGAGGACGCATTGGTTGAACTGTCATGCGACCGAACCTTGAAGACAATGTTTAATTCCAAGACTCTGGATGAGTTTTGGATTTCAGTTGAGAGGGAATACCCACAACTATCCAAGGCCGCTATGGATGTACTGATGCCTTTTTGCACTACCTACTTGTGTGAAAAGACTTTTTCGGCACTCACGTACATTAAAAATAAATACAGGTCATGACTGAACTTGGAGGATGATCTCCGAGTCGCGGTCTCCAAAATTAACCCAAGAATGGACTTGCTGTGCTCCAAGCATTGTGCCCACCCATCTCATTAGGTGAGGTGTTTTGTTGAAATTAAACAAATGAGTAAATAACAATTTTTTAAAAAGTTATATGGTTGTTAGAGCGTTATGTTCTTTTTTGTTGTCATGCTCTTGTTTGGATAGGATATTTTGTTGAAATTAAACAAATGAGTAAATTACTATTTAAAAAAATAATATGGTTGTTAGACCATTGTGTTCTTTCATGTTTTCATGCTCATGTTTGGATAGGCCTATTGGCGCATGTGCACCGTTGCGCGCAACATTTGTATATTTTAACCACTTCCGAGGATAGTGGGGGTCACGAGTCACTGGCACGGTTATTTTGGGGGTCATGAGCTGAAAAGTTTGGGAACCCCTGCTCTACAGCGCATCTTCAACCTGAGCCTGGAACAGGGGAGAGTCCCGAGACTTTGGAAAACATCTTGCATCACCCCAGTCCCAAAGGTATCACGTCCTGGTGAGCTGAATGACTTCTGACCTGTCGCTCTGATGTCACATGTGATGAAGACCATGGAGCGGCTGCTGCTTCACCACCTGAGGCCACAGGTCCGCCACGCCCTCAACAATCTGCAGTTCGCATACCAGGAGAAGGTGGGAGTGGAGGATGCCATCATCTATAGTATATGCTACACCGATCCCTCTCCCACTTGGACAGAGCCAGTGGTGCAGTAAGAATTATGTTTCTGGACTTCTCTAGCACCTTCAACACCATCCAACCTCGGCTCCTTAGGGACAAGCTGACAGAGATGGGAGTAGATTCATACGTGGTGGCATGGATTGTGGACTATCTTACAGACAGACCTCAGTATGTGCGTCTCGGGAACTGCAGGTTTGACATTGTGGTCAGCAGCACAGGAGCGCCGCAGGGGACTGTACTTTCTCTGGTCCTGTTCAGACTATATACATTGGACTTCCAATACAACTCCTTGTTGCCCTTGATGACACTGCTATAGTGGGGTGCATCAGGAGTGGGCAGGAGGAGGTGTATAGGAACCTAATCAAGGACTTTGTTAAATGGTGTGACTCAAACCACCTACACCTGAACACCAGCAAAACCAAGGAGCTGGTGGTGGATTTTAGGAGGTCCAGGCTCCTCCTGGACCCCGTGATCATCAGAGGTGACTGTCTGCAGAGAGTACAGACCTATAAATACCTGGGAGTGCAGCTGGATGATAAATTGGACTGGACTGCCAATACTGATGCTCTGTTCAAGAGAGGACAGAGCCGACTATACTTGCTTAGAAGGCTGGTGTCCTTCAACATCTGCAGTAAGATGCTGCAGATGTTCTATCAGACAGTTGTGGCGAGCGCCCTCTTCTAAGCGGTGGTGTGCTGGGGAGGCAGCATAAAGAAGAGGGACGCCTCATGCCTGGACAAACTGGTGAGGAAGGCAGGCTCTATTGTAGGCACAGAGCTGGACAGTTTGACATCTGTGGCGGAGCGACAGGCGCTGAGCAGGCTCCTGTCAATCATGGAGAATCCACTGCACTGAACAGTATCATCTCCAGACAGAGGAGCAGCTTCAGCGACAGACTGTTGTCACTGTCCCGCTCCACTGACAGACTGAGGAGATGGATCCTCCACCACACTATGTGACTCTTTAATTCCACCTAGGGGGTAAATGTTAACACTATACAAGATATTGTAGACAGTTATACCCGCCTTGCACTCTCTCCTTGCATTTTTTAACTTGCATTGCATTTTTATCACTCTTTAATTAATATTGTTTTTATCAGTATGCTGCTGGAGTATGTGAATTTCCCCTTGGGGATTAATAAAGTATCTATCTTGATTTAATGCAGTTGTTTATGATCTTTTCTAGCAGTACCAACAAATGTGTCCAGGCCATTTTAGAAGATCCTTGTACATTAAGCAATAATTTTTCTCTTTTCACATTTGCTTAGCTTTTCTTGATGATATATTATACGCATGCTGGTATACGTGGGATAACTGCATTTAATCACTTTTCAAGAGTGAATACGTGAAGGCATTCAGCACTTTTTTTAAAGAGCTGTAAGAGTACCTACTAATTTGTACACTTGTGAGGTTCTGTGCTGCGTCTTGCTCACTCTGGTCTACTGATGAGTGGCATTTGGTGGCATCGAATTTCAATCCAGACTCTTTTCACATGAAGCTCATTGGTAGTGGAATGACCTGCTGGCCTTCTTTTGACCTTGTGACTCCCACAATGTTTTTAAGAAGCATTTGAAGGCTCTGTTGTTTGGTGAATTTTTGTCTAAGTGATATTAGGCTTATGTAACTGAGGAATTTTAACTAGTTTGTTTTTTTCATAGCTCTTCACTTATGGTGGTCAATTTTATAACCTTTTCCTTCAACACTTGTTTCGAAAGAGTCCCCCAGGCTGATATTTACTCAATTAAGTTGGCCTTTTCTGCAAGTTGCTTTTGTGTGTCTCTTAGGCTACTTGGAACACACAAACTATTCTATCATGAAAATAAAAGTGATCCACAACTGAATCTCACGAGACCTTGCCCGAAACCTCGAAATCTAGATCTAGTGTGACAGCATGTTGGTAATTTCTGTAAGTTTCATCATGCTGAGTATTTTCACCGCTTACATCATGAAATTCGGAGGATGGCTGCAAAACTGTTTTCTACAGATATAATCAGACACAAAAATCCCTAAAAATAGAAGCTATTTGGTATTATGGGAGTGTCAATTCACTGGGACAGATAAGAAAGTTATCATCTACATAAATTATTTGTTCTACAATCCCAAATCAGAAAAAGTTTGGATGGTATGGAAAATGCAAATAAAAATGCAGTGATTCTTTAATTTAATTTGACTTTTATTTAATTGCAGAAAGTATGAACCCAAGATATTTCATGTTTTGTCTGGTCAACTTCATTTTATTTCTTAATACACTTCCATTACTGCATTTCAGGCTTGCAATACATTCCAAAAAACTGGGACAGTAAAGCATTCAACACTTTCTAATGTTGCCATTCCTTCTCACAACACTTGAAAGATGTTTTGGGACTGAGGATATTAAACAATGAAGCATTTCAGGTGTTATTTTGTCCCATTAATCCTGCAAGCACATCTTAAGGTGTGCAACAATATGGGGTCATCATTGTCACATTTTACATATTAAAATTCTCCATGTATTCTCTACTGGAGACAGGTCAGGACTTCAGGCAGGCCAATCCAGTACCCTTACCCTCTTCTTCCACAGCCATGCCTTTGTAATGTGTGCAGAATGTGCTTTTTCATTTTCTCGTTGAAAGGATGTTGTCTTGAAAGCAGCATACATTGCACTAAAATCTCAAATCTTTTCTGCCTTAATGCTGCCATCACAGTAGTATAAATTACCTTTCCCAAGGGCACTGATACCACCCCATACCATGACAGACCATGTCTCTTGGACTTGTTGCTGATAACAGTCTGGATGGTTTGGAGCACACAGCGTCCATTTCTTCCAAAGAAGATCTGCAATACTGATTTGTCTAACCACAATCCACTGTGTGATGGTCTATCCCAGGTACCTCTGAACCCAGAGAAGTTGACACTGTTTCTGGACATGCTTAGCATAAGGCTTCTTTTTTGCCCAGTAAAGTTTTAAGTGGCATTTGTGAATGTCATTTTGTACTGTAGTCCTTGACAAAGGTGTGCCAAAGTAATCCCTTGTCTACGTGGCTTTATCAGATATTGACGAATGATGGTTCTTCATGCAGTGCTGTCTGAGAGATCGGAGCTGTATGCACTTGAATTCCTTCAGATTCCTTAAATCATATAATAATACTAGGCACTGAAGAGGGAGAAATATATCCAATCCCTTCCAATCTTTCTTTGAGGAACATTGTTTTTAAACATTTCAATAATTTTCTTACACATTTGTTGACAAACTGGAGGTCCTCTACCCATTTTGCTCCTCAAAGACTCAGCCTTCCATGGATACTGCTTTTGTATCAAATCACGATTACAAGCACCTGTTGACATCAGCGGTATGAAATCATATAATTATTTTTTTTTTACCTCATTACAGGCCCTAATTTCCTCCCGTTTTTTTTTTATGTATTGCAGGCCTGAAATGAAGGAATAGCTCTGTATTAACATATAAACTGAAGCTCACCAGACAAAACATGAAATATTGTGGGTTCATAATGTCTGCAATGAAATAAAAGTCAAATAAATTTAAGACTTTTTTTGTGTTTTTCTGTACATCTCCCAACTTTTTCTGATTTTTTTTTTTGATACTTCACTGCTCACATTAGGAATGACAAAGATACCTGGATGGTTGCAGTCAAATAATCACTCAAATTTAATTTTATTTAGAGCTTTCGTAGTGTAGAAACAATCAATGCTTCACTCAGTTTATTGGAGGGATAGTTGCCATAACTTTTTAAAAATAGTTTTTAAAAGGCAGATGTTCAAACATTATGAATGTATGGAGCACTAGCACTTTTTCAAATGGCAGGAACCATTTAATTTTACTTGTAACCAGAACCACAAGGATTTGTAACTGACTTTGTAGTTTTATCATAAGACTGAATGTAGTTTGTTCTAAAGCAGCAACAACAATGATGAAAAAATAATATTTCTATCAATGTTTATATACGTAGTGAGATTTGATTACAGGGTACTGGATCTGAGAGGCAGCAGTGTGGCCTACTGTCCCAGTCTGGAATATTTATATTAAAGCAAGCCATTAATTTTCCAATGGCTATAAAGTAAAATTCGTGCTCTCTGTTACTCAGCTGAATTAAACAGGCTTGATAATGGATGGATGGATGGATAAATCAGCAGTGAGATCTGGCAAAAAAGAAGAGATGAGAATATCTTGTCCATCATTGGATAGCCCCCCTTGACGATCCACTGGGAAACAGACTTAGATGAAAAACATCAGAAATTTATAGTTGAAGCAAAATGGCCCAATACATTTTAAAGGTATAATAGAGTAGTGCTCTGATATTTATCCTATTGGTACATAATTCATTTATTTGTATATGAGTCAGAGTCTTATCTCCCAGAGAGCCACTCTTGCTGTAGATTTTCATTCCAGTCTGTCTGTTCAGTGGAAGTCCATTGCTGCTATTATTGTAAAACAGTGTTTAATCAGGCTGCATGCTTTAGCCATCTCTCTACAAACAGTGCACGCTTTGCTCCTCTATGGATGTGAAAAAATGTGAAAATGATGTGCAGAAGAGCTGAAATTTGCTTGTCTTGAGTTCACTCATTTGTTGATGTCTGAAGAATAGCCTTTGTTAGTTCAAATGTAGAGAAAAGCCAAGCAAAATGACACCTTTTATTGGCTAACTAAAAAGATTACAATATGCAAGCTTTCGAGGCAACTCAGGCCCCTTCTTCAGGCAAGATGTAATACAGAGACTGAAGTTCCCTGTGTTTATATCCTCACACTAGGACAAGAAACAACATTGGTAAATCTTTAAATGCAAAATCTTAAATGTAAAAAATTAATAGGTTCATTCAGGCTAAGATTAATTTAACAAGAGACAGAAGAACAATGTATGGTCAAGATCTTTGGATAAGATAGCTGTCCAACAAAGTCCTTTGAAGTTTGTGATGAGTTTTTCAAAACAATATGGGTCTGTAGACAGGTTATCTGTGTCAGTCTGAGAGATGCAAACAGCCCTCATATCTGGCTATAAAACTCTTGTCTCTATTCAAGCCATGTTGTAATGTATTAAATTTTAACATGAGTTTAACTTCCCATTCTTTTCTCTCTTGCTGTGTTTTGAAGTTGCCTATAAGCACTGTGACTTTAAAGTCCCCCTTACTGTGTCCATGGCTGTTGAAGTAAATTGTGAATGAATCTCCGGTTTTGACTTCATTGGCTTTGGTTTCATATATTTGGTTGATACATTCATCCATGGGGAATAACAAGAACAGTTGGCAGTGCAGTCCTTTACATATAGTGTTTTTATATTGGTCCAGTGGGGTCATCCTAACAGCATCATAGGCCCCCGGGCAAAGTAGTGCACTGGGGCCTCTGTTTTGGTAGCAAAACAGAAACATACATAGGCATCAGAAACATTATGGGCCCCTTTGCACCTGGGGCCCCTGGCCATTTCCAATATATTAAGTCAGCCCCGGGTCCAGAGAGTGGGTTAAGTGACTTGGTCAGGATCACTCTAATTTCAGCAGATTTTTAGTTTTTTGAGACACTTAAGTGTTTGGCTCATTTTTGGGTTTGACATGCATAATACAGCTTGTCTGATGTTTTCAGAAACATATGAAAAATGTAACTTTTGGTGGAGAATTTCTTTAATTGTATATGTTTGTTCATATTATTAAATTATGTGTATTGTTTCAGCATCTAAAATTAATCATTTTTTTAGGTATTTACTATACAGTTTAAATGGCCTGTTGTTTCTGTTTTTATTTTTTTCATATTTCAGCATTCTACCTCTAGCTGTTGTGATGGAGGACATGGATGGACTGACATCCCAAACTAGGCTGAGAGGGCATTATAATTGATGGATAACCAAGCTGGATGGGCTTTCCGACCAAGATGCCTACTATTCACTATCCAGGAGGCCACCACAGATTGACAACATGAATGGACAGCCTGGCTGGAATTGGTGCTGTTTCCTGCCTTTAGTTAGGAGGCAGGGATATGGGATGGACAGAAGGAGACTGCCTTCCAAGCCAGGTATTCCACCAGTGTGCTAGAATCAGTGTTCCTCTGGTATGGCTGTGGTTTGGACACCTGCAAGAGTGCATGAGAGTTGTAGTTCTTGAGGGCAGTTTTACTGGGGTCCTTGAGTACCACAAGAGGGTGTTGCTGGAGAGGACTACCCTATTTTGCAGAGGTTTAGCATGAATCAGATGTGCTTCATGTGTGGAATGCTGTGGCAACAAATGTACCCTCTGGATCTAATGAATAAAAGCCATTCCACTTCACCCAGGCAAGTCAGAGTTAGAAAATGAGCAAGATAAAGCTCACCTGGGGCTGGGGGTGGAGAAATAAGAAAAAAGAATTGTGTTTGTGCTGGTTTAAAGAACAAGCCTGATAGAAGGATTTTCTTCATACAAAAACATCTTCTGAACCCAGCACTTACGTGGAGTGCAGTTGTGTCTGGGGATTGCGAGGTCCGAGACTTCCTTTAGTGCTCACACTGTGCAACCAGCTTTGATCTTCTTAGTAACCACAAGTAAAGTGGCTCCAGTTAAATCAAATGTAGTTGAAGTTTACAAGTGGTCCAACATTCCCTTTTATTTGAGTTCCTTAAAAATAATTTGACCAGTCTGCTTGACTTATAACATTGAGAAGGACAGGAAGGCCCATTAAACAACTCAGTCCACTTGCTAACCTGAGTAATAAAAAATATTTTTTTGCCAACATTTTAGATTTCCTAAATTACAAATTTCAAAAGCTAGGATACGGAGTGTGCAATCAGCTTCCTTGTCTGACAGTAGGATAAGGCAAAACATTGACAAAATCTATTTCCATAACTATCTGATTAACTGAATTTTTTAATAATTATGATCTCCAAAATCAAACCTAAATGTTTTCCATTAGATTTAGGAAAACTGCTAAAATACCCCTGTGTTGTTCCTGGTAATGTGATTTTTCTAATTAACATCTTATTTGTAAGTGTTGTTCCTGATTTCTTGAAAGGTGCTGACTTTACACTCAAATGTAATATAAACTTATTACCTTTTAAATTATGGAGCAGTTTTGAAATCCATTTTTTCTGTTGACTAAAAAGGAAAAAAAACTCTAACATTAAATTTTGAAGCCTATTTTTTGATTTGTTTTAAAAATCAAGGCTTTAGCACAGGGTCAGAACACAGAAACAAAGTGACTAATGATGGATAGCTCTCCTCCACTGTAAGTTCTGCAGTTATTAGATGTAAGCACAGCCGGTGATCAATGTCATTTTTCATTTTTTGTAAAGCATATTGAGCTTCATTCAATGTATGAAATGTGGTACATAAATAAATGTATTATTATGAAGCAATTGACCACAATATTTTACTTTGTACATTTGAGAAATATATTAGACTATTAGGCACTGTCGGTTGTTATTTCCAATATGTTCAAAACAGTGGCAGCAGTTTAAAGTGACAAAGTTCATTTTTTATAATATAATATTACTCTTTAATCAGCAGACACAAAGATTCCAAGGTAACTTACAGGATTATTAAAAGTATTTTAATATTAATTCAAAAGATGTACTAAGTTATAATAGAAGATAGAGCCTGGGTCCTAAACATTGGAAATTAATGACATCAAATGGATGGAATGATCCACTGGTCATTCAAAATGAGCCTCAACACAAATCATTTGATGTACAGTGGCTTTTCCTGCAGAGCTATTGGTACAGTGGAGAAAACGGCAACATGTCACACATTCATTAATTTCATATTCTCAAATTTGCTTAATTTAATTCATGGTGTTTGTGGGGGCCTTTCTGATCACGTTTGCACACAATAGGGAAAACGGTTAGATGGAGAGTCAGTCCACCACAGGGCTCTCCTGCACAAAGCAGTGCTCATTCATCTTTAGCCAAGCATAGAGCTGCCAATTAACGTCCTGTAACTTCATCATCTGAAGATTTTTGAAGCTTGAGATACGCTAGTCCATGGCTAAGGATCATTCCGCAGGGATCTTCACATGCAGATGTGAATTTTAATTTTCAGCATGAAATACCACTCTTTGTTGGCAAATTAGATACCCCAGATGATTAACTGAGTTGAGTGGATGCAAGCTGAACCTCAAGAGATGTAATGGGATGTGTGTTTTATGGAGGTAGAGTGCATTCTGCTCTACAGAAGAGCACCTGCAGAAGGAATGAAGCACATCAGTCACTAGCAGGCTACAGCATCCTCACAGGAATCCTCCTTACTGTAGGCAGTTGTGTCGAATGCAGCGGGGAGATCAAGAAGAAGAAGTAGAAAAACAGATTTACAGTCAGCACCTAGGAGGAGGTTACTTGTAGCACAATTGTTTGTCTGTGTTGGACTGGCACATTCTCTTTTTCTCAGTTTTTCCTGCATGTCTGGTTTTGTCTCACATCCAAAAGATGTATATTTTAGATTAATTTGCTAGTTCTAAACTTAGAGGTATGAGTACTCGCACTGTGACCTATAAAGGACTGCCTTCCTTTTCTTCATTCCTGTACTGTCTTGTGACCATTAATGCCAAGATAGTTTTCCCATGACTCTGTAATTGAAAATTGAGTTTAGAGAAAAAAATATATCATATATTGCAAACTCCTAATGCAATATATTAATGCTTAAAGAACACGCTGACAACCTATGTGTGCCATATGCCCTTAGCTAATTTCAGTGCAGACATGACAATGTATAAGAAATTTCTGTTCTTAACCAACATAATGCTGGGTTGACCACATGCAAATGACAGGCCCAAGATACACCAGCTTTCTCCTGAGCCGAGCTATACTGAGAAGGCAGTGGACAACTGGCAGTTTGCTGCGAGCTCATGCAGAGCTCTGTGTGACAGTGGAACAAGGCCAGAAACCTGTCATATTTTCATAAAGCCCAAAGGCTTCCATCAAATATTTTAAAAATAGGCAGAGCAGTTCATTTGTCTTTAGCTTCATGGTGTTAAATGTGAAAATGTACAGTCAGTAAACCCATAGCATTTAAAATAAAACTTTTGAAAATCACTGAATGAAAGTCAGTTGTTTGCCTTAGGAGTGTTCAAGATGAGTGTGACATATTTGATTTTTGATAATGCTTTAATGTAAGTATACCATCCTTAGCATATATTTACATGTCATGGAAAAGCTTTAATTGATTGTAAGTCTCCTATTTGAATCTTTAGGTCCCAGTTGTCTCACGCTGATGAAAGGGCAGTTGTCTTAAAATATTTTGGCCATGATGGACAATTTAAGTATTCTGGATGCTATGACTTTACTGATTTTGGAAAATGAAGACAAAACCACATGCAGAATGCAACATACTGTATATTCATGTGCGCCTCACGGAAGCTGTTGACTTCTTCTATATATCTGAACAGGCCAACCTTATGAGTATGCAGTTGGACCCTGTCTTATTTGATCTGCAGATTTCTAGGGTGTGGTGTTCTCTTTGCTATTGACCATGTCATGTCATGATGCCAATAATAATAATAATAATAATAATAATAATAATACATTTTTACTTATATAGCACCTTTCCCATGCTCAAGGCACTTACAAAATCAAAAGACTTTTCTAAGGCCCTCAGAAAGAAAGATGTGGATGCCTATGAGTTTGGCAAGGGATTTTAAAAGAGCAGCAAATTATTTTAAATCAATCATTACACTATAAGGAAAATCCTCTTCAAGTGGCACAGAATTCAAATGACTGGTAATTTGTCAGGATTGGCTGACCCAGCAAATTTAGATCAAGAGATGACAATTTGATACTAATGGAAGTCTCCAAGAGCACCAAAATATGAGTGTGGGAACTGCAGGTGACTCTGCCAAATGTTGGTGTCAAAGTGCATGCATCTACAATCAGAGAGAGACTGCGCAAATTTGACCTTCCTGTGAGGTGTGCCAGGAAAAAGCCTTTGCTGTCTGAAAAGAACAGAGTAAGACTACGGTTTGCTGTTGAACATATAGGCAAAGAACTGGCCTTCTTGTTCTCGGGACTGATGAATCAAAGGTATTGTTGAATCGCCACAGTAACAGAAGACATGTTTGGTGCAGCCTGAAGACAGCATGTCAGGAGAAGAACCTCATACCAACTGTGAGGCAATGTGGTTGAAATGTTATGGTTTGGGGTTGCTTTGACTCCTTGGGACCTGGTTAGCTTAAAGTCATCAAGTTAAAGTATGCTGATGAGGCCATCTCTACAAAAGTAGAAGTTGAACTGAAAATTGACCTTTCAAAACGATCTGAAACACACTAGCAAATCCACCAAGGAATGGCCCAAAAAGTAGAAATGGAGGGTTATGGACTGGCCTAGTAAGAGTCCTGATATGAATCCCATTGAAATGCTGTGGGGGATTGAAAATACATGCAAGTATATGCAAGAAAACCCACAAACATCTTGCAACTGAAGGAACTTTGTATGGATGAGAGGTCAATATTTTCACTAAGTTGATGCTAGATAGTGGTGGACAGTTATGCAAAATGCCTACAAGACGTCTTTTCTGTTTAAGGGGGCAACACCAGCTTCTCCAGTAGACCATTGCATCTATTGATATTTCTTTTGAATAAATAATTGACATTCAAATTTTCCTTGATTTGTTATTGAAGTATATCATATTTACCTGTAAGCACTGTATTGAAAGAAGACCAGCCGTCCGAATGTTCAAAAATACTGAAAAAGTGAAAAATGTACATGGGGTTTACTTATTGGTTGTCATTTCAAGAAATGTAAAGGTGCTGATCTTTTTTACAGCATCCCCTATGATGTTGGCAGAAGTACAGTATGTCAGCCTTGTGCTTCCTGAAGTCTATGACCATCTCCTTGGTTTTACTGCAATTAAGAATGAGATTGTTGTTCTGATACAACTGATTCAGTAGATAAACCTATTCTCTTTAAGCCATTCAATTATTGTTGGTGATCAGGCCTATGATGGTTGTGTCCTCAGCATAATCAGTGATGAAGTTGAAGCTATGTCTGGCCACACAGTCAGAAATGAACAAGGACTACAGAAGACATTACCCTGTGGAGTGCCTGTAATGAGGGCCAGCATGGAGGAAGTCTCAATGCCAGTCCCAAACATAGTTATTCATGGTAATACTGGTTTAGAATCTGGGTGAGCAGTTTGATGGCACAGGAGTGTTAATGCTGAGCTGTAGTTTATAAACAGGACCCTGGCATAGCAGATGCTATTATCCAGATGTGCAGGGCTAGTCTGGACTGTTTTTAATTGCATTAATAAAAATAATGAGAAGAATTATATTACCTATAAAGGGAAAAATATGCATAAGCAGTAAGTTGAATATTGATATGTAGAGGTTTGCATTTGTCTAGAATTTGTAAATCTTTGACCTCAAATCAGTTAGAAGGAAACTGTTTAAAGCAGAGCAACCACTGTTTAAGAAAACCATGGCCATAAAAATGAGAATTAAAAAAGAAAAGAATGTTGTGATCATTGGGTGAAGGTAACTTCTTACGTTTTGTTGATTACTGATACTTTAATCAGTGATGGTACTCTCCTTCTATAACATCACACCCCAGCACTATATAATATCAACATCTTCAAACTGCTACTTGTATATCTACTGCCTGCACTGAATGTGACAGATTAAGTGTAAGCACTTGGCAGTGTAATGCGGCCCCAAGGCACATGTAAATTTAAGAGCCCTGAGGATGCAATTCCCAACAGCTCATAAAGTTTCTCTCCTTTATTGCTTGTTGGTTTGTTCCCCTTGACACAACAACAGATTTTTTAACGTGCATTCAGCCATGACAGAATTACAAAATCCCCCAGATAAAAGTCTCTTCAAAGGATGCTAGTTATCTGCTTTTGCATTATTGTGTATTTCTATTGAAAAATATCAAGGATTCTGCATTTTATGGGAATACAGCTGATCTGATCTCCTGCTGCTAGTTCTAGGGAAAAGAGATTTGAGAGCTTTAAGATATCAGCCATGACTTCTGGAATGCAATGAAAAATATTCAAAGTTAACATTTAGAGCTTAGTGTGGTTTTGTAGGATAAGAAGCCAATTTTATCAAGAAAAAAACTGTTCAGTAGGAGATGAGCTGGCCGCATTTCGGTTCATGCCATCTACCCTTAGTGCCTTCTGTCTGGTGGCGAAGGAGCTGCACCTTGAAGCTGTAATGTTTCAGATTTCATATCCCTCGTCCTACTCCGTGCATTACCTTGTCACCTAACATTCAATGGCATTTTTGGCTTGAAAATTCTGGTGGGGCCACATACAAATTCTCGTGCATGTGTACAGACTTCTCCAAAATACAAGGGGGAGTCAAACTAAAGTTAGGAAATGGGATTTATTATAAAATGGAACAAACCTTAACAAAACTGATAATGTCATTTCTCAAGGTAGTCTCCACCCTTCTCAATGCACTTGCACCACCTGCCCGGATTACAGTAGAATAAAAGGTTTTGTCTTTATCCTCACAACCACTCATGCACCTGAGTTATTGTCGAACACTACATGCCGAGGGGTACTACAGTCAATAGCGCAAGTTACTGTGACTTGCTGGAGACCAATGTGAAGCCTGCTGTTCGATCCAAGCAGTGGGGACTGCTCTCTCCAGGAGTCCTTTTGCTGCAAGACACTGCCCGCCCACACACTGCTAAGAACGCCAAGGCTTGCCTGGAGAAACTGAAGTTTGAGGTATTACCACATCCTCCTCATTCACCAGATTTAGCACCGTGTGATTTCCACTTTTCTGGACTGCTAAAAAAACATCTGGTTGGATGTCGATTCAAGACAGATGATGACGAGAAGAAAGCGGTGCATGAGAAGTTACGAGGACATTACAAGACCTTTTATTCTGCTGAAATCCAGGGACTTCCAGGCAGGTAGCGCATGTGCATTGAAAAGGGTGGAGACTACATTGAGAAATGACATTATCAGTTTTGTTTTGATAAATCCCATTTTCTAACTTTAGCTTGACTCCCCCTCATAAAATGAATTTATCTAACTAGTGGTATCTGCCCCGCTCTTGCTAAATGACTAGTGAGACATGTAAGTCCACGCAACTTCCAAATCACAAAACATCACTCAGACAAAGGAAAGTTGATGCCTGGTCTGTCTCCACTGGCATTACGTGACTGTGTTGGCCTCTGACATCGTCATCATCTGACAAAACACAGCCACAGAGGTTTAAATGTTAAGTAAAATGAGAGCTTCAGAACCACCCGAAGTTCTGTAAAATCTATTGGCTACAAAGTGCTAACATTGAAATGTCAACACTTCAATTTTAGAACCAAATAACTTTGAAGTGAAAAAGGAAAGAAAACACAGCACAACGTGAACTGCACACTGTAAGTCCAGTAGCAGTGCTGACCACCATACATACCTGCTCTTTCTGCACCAGGATTCTTTGAAAAATAAACATTGCCCTGCTGGCTTCTTTCTCTCCAATTGGAAGGAACACATGTGAGCTTCATTGTCTTTCTCAACAGTGAGCAAAAATCAAGATTCCAATCAGTTCCATTCAGATCAGTGTAATGTCTTGTGTTTGATTAATTATGAAGGCTACTTTTCAGAGAGCGCAAATGGCATTGGACCTTCAGTGCTTCTGCACTGACTTGCACTACATGGTGATTATATAGGATAGGCTCAAACAATGAACAATTTTTAAAAAATAAGTAAGTCCACATTTTAATTGCTGAGAGTAAAGGGGCTGTTACCTTCTAGCCCCATTACAGAACTGAAAAGTTAAGGTTTCACACATGTGCACACACATCCAAAGGTATAAGGAACACTGCAGGGCCAGTTGGTCCAGGATACATGTTTGCAGCAACTGGCATGAAGACAATTTCACATGCTACAAGAATCAACATTTTTGCATAGAAGTAATTAAATTGAGCATATGATGGACAAATGAGAAAATATTCTTAAGAAGACAAACCTGAGAGTTATTTCAATTACTGACGTAACCTTATTTTGCACATCACCTGATTAGGCTGATCTCCACTGGCCCTTAACACACAAATGGCACTGTCTGCCTTTACCCTCACAGCATGCTTGTCATTGTAAAATGTGTTTTCTTTCTTTTTTTTTTTGAATGGCTCCAAAATGAAGACTGATTAATTAAATATGTCCTTCAAGTCAATCTTTATGTGTGTCAGTGGGTAAAGAGGTAAAAAGCAAATATTCAGATACCCCTGTCAGCCTGTCTGTTGGTGGATGTGGAATGACTCAGAAAAGAAAGAAGCCAGGAAAATCTCAAACAAATTTCATTTTCATGAATATTTCAATATTTAAGTTTATCAATATTTATTACAGCACTGTCACTAACATTAGTATGCAACTAAAGTACCTCATTTTTTAAGGTTCACATCCCAGCATTTTGATTCATGTCACCGGGTTCTTTTGGGAAATGTTGTCCTTCACTAATGTCATACACTCCTTATATGTCTCCATCTAACAGAGCACAAAATTCATGGAAGCCATAAACTGGTGCATAGTCAAAGAGTTGATGTTCTTAAGTCAATGCATCTTTACTACATTTTTATTGATTTTTGTAACTGTGATCCGTGAATGACAAGTTTCTGATTCTTGTTGTTATGAAGACCTGTTTCGGATGATGTCATCCCTCCTTGCAGCACCTAGAGTAATAGAAAACGTTATGTTTCCACTTAAATAAAAATAATCCTTGAAAGCAATGCCTCGTTCAGGTCGATGAGGCTGCCATGCCATACAACACTCTGCACCACAGTTATCCAGAGGACGTCGCACGAGGAATACAAATGGTGTGGCCCGCTTCCTGATAACATACGACATGCAGAGAAAATCCATCAGCAAATAATTGAGTGCAAGCTCTCTTTAGGAAGATGGACAGCAAGCCTGAGAGATTTATTACAGTGCTGGCTGAAGCCCTGACCTTGTCCTTGATACAGCTTGTTCCAGGATTTTGCCAACCCAGCCCATCCCAAGAAAGCAGGCAGTGTGAAATTTGCTTGTTGTCACGCGGATGGCTGAACATTTTGCACATTTTCCCTCACTTAATTTATTTTTTTAATCCAAAAGAAGCAGTGACCTGATATTTAAAAAGGATGACCGCCCATGTGTTATTTTTAGCATTGCAGCACTGGATTGCAAAACCCAGTGCTCTTCATATATTTGGATGAACACTACTATAAACACACAGATCTTATATTACTGATTATTGGATTTTTTTTCTTTGTTTGTGTTATTTGGGCCAGTGTGGTACGTTGGTTAGGGCTACTGCCACATGGCTGTGGAGTTATGGGTTCAAATCTCAATCGGGCCGATGCCTCTCACATTTTCCCTGTGCCTCAGAGCAGAGGGTTTTTCTCCAGATATTCAATATACTGTCCATATGGACAGATGAAGAGCGATCTACTCGCATGAGCAGTTCAAGGGGAGAACAGCAGATTTTCAATTCATGCAATGACTCAAAATTATTAAAGAAACTAGGAAAATACAGAAGACAAGACAAGTCAACACCTAATAAAAGAAACCTGATCAGAATGCACTAATTTGTGAATCAGTATCTAGTGGCCACACTTAAGGATCTTTGCCAGTGGCGACAGAGGGTGACAACTGAAACATTTAAAAGGTTCCTTGCCTGATATGAGAAGATGTGTAGTTAAAACAGGTTAATACAAGTGTTCAATTTAGTCTTAGACACCACTGAATTAAGCAATTGATATCATGTGACTAAAAGTTCTGGAGGCAACCCATCAGGACCAGGGGCTTTCCCCAAAACCTAAGTTTCACTTCTCTCTGAAAGGGAAAGTGGTGTGTTCAATGTAGAATGCTCCTCACTTGATAAAGTGGAGTGGGATAGATTACTTAAAAAGGATTTTATATCTAAAGAAGAGATGTTAAATTAGATATCTAATTAAAATATGCAAATTAAACCTAAACATTAAAATGCAGAAATTAGTGTTCTAAATGTATTGGTGCAGGAGGAAAAAGTACTTCAAAGTTTCAACATATCCAAAAAACAGAAAAGCTGATAAATTTACCACATTGCAAGACTTTCCTATTATAATGGAGACATAAATCGCTAAGTGATCATGATTTGTGACATCACATGCCAACTATGCGACCACACCTTTCAGATCGCAGTCACAATATCTTGACACCATACCACGGCATCCATCTTGGACCATAAGTGGCATCACACATTGTAAAGCAGATGTATAACAGGCAAGTTAACAGAATACAGCAAAACTGAGAGGTGATCAACAAATTTGACCAGTCATATCTGTTCCTTGGTTTGAACCATAGTTGTCAGAAAGAACCTCACCGCCGTAAAGTGTTAAAGACCCAGGAGATTACTGAATGAATTTAAGTGACATGAAACTGCAAAACCTGGTGCCATAATGAAGCAGGAGCCAGACAATCCCTATAGGATCAATCTTGGTCTGACTAAACAGTTGAAAGTCAGCATTAGCAGAAGACACTGTGATCTGCTTTATAAGTGTACGAAACAAGTGAATGTGTGTTTCAGTGTTCAGTTTTCTAATTCTTGCAGTAACATTTTATGGGCTTACAAATTTGATCTTTTTCCATGAGCAAATCTTGAAAAATTTCATCTGATTAAATCACAAATTTCCATAAAGTGCCAGCCCTTTAGAATTTATCAATATACAAGTGAATAAAATTAGTGACTTGCATTTCAGAAAAATGCATCAAGGCAATGAAAGCTGCTCTCTAATAATCACCTTCATTTTTGAAAAAAACTGTCCAGCTGTGCAGAATGAGTTCATACAAACAAGAACATTCAGATATTTCCTCTTGCTAGATAGCGTGCCGTAAAACTTAGCTTTGCAGCAGGATGTTGTTGCCTAGCAACAACTGTCGGAAATAGCTGCATTCATGCATTACAAAATTTTCTTATCAATGCATACTATTTACATAATTTACCTCCAAATTCACATCTTCCTTGATTTGTTCTCATACTATTAAAATTCAAAAAAAAAACTTTATGTATCATTTTTGCATGATTAATATAATTTTTCCCCACCAGCATTTCTATTTATTTTTGCCAGTAATTCTGTCTTTATGCAGTTAACCCTTCATATGCTTATAAATGTCACTAAGCTGCATTTTCTTTTTTAATTTTTTCCTATTGCCCTACTCAGACATGACAAATACTGTTTAGATGAAATACTGTTTAAATCTCTTAATAAACTTTTTAAATATGACATTTGTGAACCCACATGATACAGATCAGTATCATGGGTGGACAGAGCCTTTCATGGCAGTACTGGGCACAAGGAAAGACCCAGCTCTGAAAAAGGTGGCAGTCTATTGCATGGCACACACCCACAATCATAGTCAGCCGGTTTAAGGTCACCAGTTCATCCAGCCATTGGGAATGTGGGTACAAAATCATGGTTCATGCTGGAAAACCCACCCAGAACATACATACTGCACATAGACTAGTTCAGGAAAAGGATTCAAAGCCAGGATGTTAGGTCTTTGAGGCAGCAGCATTTACACCTGGCCCACTATATCAAACTCTTTGAAGTTATGTAACTTGTTGCACATGTGTGCATATGAAGCATCTATAGGGCTCTAGTAAGATAAGCATACCGACCCAAATGCCTGAAGGATCGCGATTTGTAACACTTCCTTCCTTCTCACCTCCCACTTCCTGCCTTCTTCTGCAGAAGTTGCCGTTCAAGTGGGAATCTGCATCCAAAGAGCATGGATCTCCACGGAGAAATAAAAGTTGAAATAATCTCAGAAACCCTTAACCATAGGCTACAGAGGATGTGAGACCTTTTCTTTTCATTGTTTATTTTAAATGGGGAACCTGGTTGGTCTCCAACCATTCACGATCTCTCTCCCCCCATTTCTTAGCATACATGAAATCATACATGCATATCATACATACAAATCATATACAGTATGAAATTATATTTGATTTCACTGATCTTTGCTGACACCCTGCAAAAAAACATTTACCTTTTGTCACAGACTCCATCTGATTCACTCACCACTATAAAAGAAGGCTTCCTCTGGTTACAAAACAAGCACGAGTGTCATTTATTTGATCATCTTAGATGTCAGCTTTTTGACATGCCCTTTCACGTTTTCCCAGTTTATTGTTGTTATTATTTGGTATGGTTAGGATGGTAATGTCATATTTGTGTGTTTTATTTTTATGGTCATTTTATATATTTTTCAGAGAGGCAGCCATATTGTTCATAGCAACAACATCCATTGCAAGTCTTGTGACATATGATGTCATGGTGTTCCGCCTATTTAAGATAATGGCATGCATTGTTTAAGGGTCCTAATTTTGTCCCTTTTTCACTTTTAAAACTGTTTTTGTTTAGTGTAGGAGGTAGCTAAAAGGCACTACCAAGAAGATCTAGTATCTGGGTTTTCTGGCTTTGTTTCTGAGTTGTGTTTTCTGTTCAGTAACTATTCTGGATAGCAGTCACAAGAGAGAAGGGGGTGAGTTTGAAAAGAGAATGTCTTCTTTTGTCTCTGGCTCTTACTCTTGCCATTGTCATTATTGTTTACTTGGATCCTTCCATATCACGTGTCACATTTCATGTACTGTGCATTTACAAGGGCGACTTGGCATTGAAGAGTCACATTGAGTGTTAACAGACCTTAAAAGGACAGCTGAACACCATGGGTCTGGCATTAGTTTACCTATGGCATCACCATTCCATTGAAGTTACTTTATTGATATAGCCAATGCCAGGTTAAAGACCTCCACAGGCCCCTGGTCTACTAAGCTCCTGAACACAGAGTTGATCATACTTTTAAAAATGCAAACTTTGTTATTTTTCACTTTTGATGTTGGTGCAAGACTTGATCACTGCATCAAGAGCTACTGCCTTGGTCATTCCAACTCATGAATACTCAATTATTACATCAAGTAGGGTGATGGGCCCTCTTGGTCATTCCAATTAATGTATATGCAATCATTTCATTGAGAAGGATGAGGTATCTCCTTGGTCATTATGATTCACAGATATTCAGTCCATTTATCTAGCATTGATTTGGTGAAAAGGCCTCTTGCCCACAGTGTGCACCCAGACGCCCTGATGGTAGATCCTCTCTTAGGTATAATTATTAAGACATTAAATGGTGTTAGTGCCATCCCAAACTTTAATGTTTTTAGATCTTTCTTCTTGATCTAAGTCATTGAGGTGTCATATCCTGACTATCAGATCCTAGGCAATGATAGACTTTCAGGTGCCTTCCAAATATCTGATGATCATCTTATAAAACAAAATGCAAAGTGGAAATTCCCAGGGCTCTTAGAACTGATAATTATTTGATGTTTCACATAAGTGGATTTCCTTCCTATGTACTGAACCTGCCTGTAAAGCTTATCAAGTATGAAGTCAGTCCAAGGACCAGGAAGCAGTGACTGTATACTCTGTGAAAAGTTTGTCATTGACTGAATAAACTGATTATAATTTTTTTGTGAAAATAATCTGTAGGGAGAAGTAAGTTGTGATAATAATAAAATAAAATCTGAGATTGTTCAATTAAAATCTCAGAAAAGGAATGGAGTTTTGCCATTCATTAAATGCATTCTGTTCAAAATGTGCCAAACATTGCATAATTTAACTAAACATTTTCCAACACTCTCATCGATTCCATTTAAAGGTATCTAAAATGTACTATAATGATGAGATCCAACTTGTCAGCTGTGCATTCAGGTGCCCAGGTTGCAAGTTTTGGGTTACCCTACATTTACACATTTACACCATTTTGGGCAAACATTTTTGCTTATCTCTTGGATATCCTTGGATTTGAAATCACTTCTAATGCCTTAATAGAAGTATTTAAATTAATTTGCAATATTAGGAGATGGCTTAGTAATATGCTGTGAAAAATCAGTTCAGATATAATATACTACACTACTTGAAGGATCTCAGTTCACTTTCTGTATCTCAGAATGATGCTCTATATTATCCTAAACTGGAAACAAATTATATTTTCAAGATTCTGTTCAAAATCAATTTCTCTATGAGCTCCTTTAGCTTCTTCATACTATACAAAGATGGGGCTCTGAATTTAAATTGCTTTGTCAGGTGGAGACCGAATTGTGAGTTCTTCTTGGCTTGTTTGCTTTCTGTTATACAGTGGCTTGCAAAAGTATTCAATCCCCTTGAAAGTTATCATAATTTTCTGCATGACAAAAGAATTGTACACATATTTATCCATTCAGTGTTTTCAATGTCAACACTTATACTGTAGCAATACATTTCTAAAGTCAAAATAAACCATTTTCTGTAGATATTTAACTGAAAAAGAAAAATTCAGCAGTTAGTGTAGCCACTCTAGTTTATATCCAAATAAATTAAATAAAATATGAAAAACACAGAGCGATAAATTGGCATATGGAGCTAAATCTTAAATGTTCAAAGCTAGAATCTTCACTCACATCTTTAAAGAATCCCACCCTAATTTAGCTATTAATAGCACACACTAAGATGGAACTAAATTCTTTTCTTCCTCAGACATGCTGAGTTTCAGATAAACCACATAAGGGGCTCCATATTCTGTATCCAATGCCAAGCCCAGTAAACAACTGGCTCTAAGACTTTAACAAAATCACTGCTTTCCTGCAAATTCTACAATTAAAAACAAGCAAGACCTATTAAATAATAATTGCTCTGAGATGAATAAAAGTTTCTTGTAGTTGTATTCTTGAGTTATTTGCTGAAAAGTTTAATGTCACTTCTTTGGATATTAGGTCCTTTTTAGGTAATCTTACCCTTCCCAGTTTATCAAGTGAGAAACCTTTTATTTTAGATATCCCAATTTCTCTCTCAGAGCTTAGAGAAACTTTGGATTCCATGAGTTCTGGGGAAAGCTCCTGGTCCTAATGGAGTGCCTCCAGAACTTTTATTCTCATTATGGAATCTGATATTTGATCCATTATATCAAATGTTTAACTATATCATATCTAAGATTATAACTGAACTCCTGTATTAACTGAGCATTAATTGCACTTCTCAAACCATATAAGTAACCTTCTAAATGTTCTATCATCTTCAATCACTCATGAATTTAGTCATTAAATTTCCGGCAAAGGTCCTTGTGTGCCACCTAAAGAGAGTGGTTCATAAATTGATTCACCCCAAGCAGGCTGGTTTTATTATATAAACGCCAGAAAAGCTCCTCCTAAGCTAAAAATATTCTGCTTTTCTTAGGCAATGCCCCATCCGATCTTTTCTATGGTCTTAATCTCTTTATTCATTTTATCATTTTGAGTCATTGGATGAATATAAAATGAATCAAGTCAGATCTGTTGTTTGTACTGAATCACTTATCCCAACAGGCCACTCTTTTTTGTCCATCCTGTTGACAACTTCATTTTAATACCTGAGTAAATGTCCACCTTAGCACAGAATATTGCCATATCCAAATACCACCATTTTTTGAAGAGGTTAGAGAGTATCTTAACTTCTGAACAACTCTTCCTTTAGATTTTCAGTCTTGAAGGACAATCATTAAAATAAACATTGATCCCTGCTTAAATTCTGTTTGTGCTATGCTCCCTCTGTGCCTGTCCCTCAAATTCTGCACTTTGGCTCAACATCTAATTCCCTGATTCCTCTGGGACTCTGAAAAACCCTTCCACACAACCTTTGACCCTGATTAGGGATAGGATTGAAGCAAGACTGTCTCTTCTGGATTTATAGCTTTATCATAGGATGCTTACTTTTCATCTAGTATGGTTTTGATTCATTTTGCACTCTACATCCCCTACCTGCTTTCATACCAAGTGTTATTTAATTTTTCTCAGCTCCCAGTCCAACATCTCATTTTCATTCCTTAAAATCAATGCCCACTTTGAAAATATTGCCCTGTAAACACTTGTGATACAAGAGGAACTTGGTATGATGTTGAGGGACATCTGGGTTTCTATCCATTTTTTGCAATGCGGTCTGTAGAATTGTTGGCTACAGTATAATTGTTCCTCCATTGGTATGTCCAAGTCTGAAGACACTTAGCAACATTTCTGATGAATCAGAGGTTCACTCACATTTATTACGTTCATTTTCTTCTACCATGTTTTTTTTCCTGCCTAAAACGTCTAAGGACCACTGGTGTACTCTTGTCTTGTTTTCTTTTTCTTCATCTGTTTAATGATATATTCTTAATTCCTGCTAAGAAACCTGTCTCAAATGTTTATGTTATTCTAAACAAAGTTCAAATTCAAGCACTTTATTGTTATTGTGTAACACAATGAAATTACTTTTTGTGACAGCCCCAAGGTCCATTTAAAGAAAAGTCAAATAATTCAAAATATGTCGTATACAGTGTTAAGTGATCAAGTAACCAGAGCAAATTATTATTGCTCAAAGTACAGCAGCATAAATAGTTATTGCACCTGTTAATGAATAGTACATTGCATATTCTATATTGTAATACATTAGTATATTGCACATCTATACTAATAAAAGGCAAAGCCCTCACTCACTCACTCACTCATCACTAATTCTCCAACTTCCCGTGTAGTTAGAAGGCTGAAATTTGGCAGGCTCATTCCTTACAGCTTACTTACAAAAGTTGGGCAGGTTTCATTTCGAAATTCTACGCGTAATGGTCATAACTGGAACCTATTTTTCTCCATATACTGTAATGGACTTTAGCTCGATGGCCGTGGGGGGCGGAGCTGCGTGTCATATCATCACGCCTCCCACGTAATCACGTGAACTGACTGTGAACGCAGTACGTAGAAAAGAAGGAAGAGCTCCCAAAGAGCGCTGAAGATAAGCGCATACAAGCTTATTCATAAGTGCAGCTACTGCGGAAACAAAGCACGGTGTAAACCGTAAGTTTAAATTAAGTTTATGGAAACGCTCCCGCTCTCTGCCGTTTGTCATGCCTTCGTCGAATACTTTATTCGCGAGATACAAGTTTAATGAGAACACACGAGGTTTAAACGAGACTTTGGATCACTTTGTAACAGAGTTAAAATTGCTGTAGCGACAAACCTTTAAGTGCCGGTTCCTCGCATCCCCATTATACCCTCTGATCTCCCATTTCAATTCAAATGCCTCCAATTTTCAGTAAGGCTCTGCTGCGCGATGACAAGTAATAAGTCTCAGGGACAGACCCTACAAAAGGTTGCCATTGATTTCAGGCAAGATTGCTTTTCTCCTGGACAACTATACGTTGCATTCTCAAGAGAGCTAGCACAGCTTTGTCATATTACAACTGGAGTGCAGCGAGAAACTTTTAAGTGCCGGGTCTTAGTTAACATTAAATAAAGCCGTGGACATCGCAACATCACACAAGAGAGCAGCTCACGTGAACTAACTGAACGCAGTACGAGTGATCACTTCCATGCATCAAACCTGTTCAAAAAACACATTACACAATTGACAAGGTGGGAAAAGAATATGCTCCGAGCTGGGCTCCACAGCTAACGCGGTCTTGCAGAAGCAACTTCGTCACGCTGCCACCAAGTACTCACAGAAAAATCCACAAGTTAATACACACGCTGTCTCTAGACTTTCTCCACACTCAATGTTTTCCTCGCATTCCCGTTATACCCTCTGATCTCCCATTTCAATTCAGATGCCTCCGATTCCAGTAAGGCTCTGCTTCGCGATGACAACTAATAAGTCTCAGAGACAGACCCTACAAAAGGTTGCCATTGATTTCAGGCAAGATAGTTTTTCTCCTGGACAACTATACGTTGCATTCTCAAGAGTAAGCTCGTGCAGCTTCGTCATATTACAGCCAGAGTGCTGAACTGACAACGTGCTATATAAAGAGAACTATAACAATCATAATAAACGAACAATAAAACAGTGGAGAACCTGTGGATTAAATAAAAAGGCAGCTTCCTTGGCAAAGCAAGGACAAAGGATGGCCTTATATGTCATTCGTTTATAAAACAGCGGAGAAGCTGTGTAAAGGCTGCTTCACAAAAAAACAGCGGAGCGCCTTATATGAGCAGGCAGTCAGCTAAAGAAGGGAATCAATAAATATCTATAATCGTAATAAACGAACAAAAAATAGCGTACAAGCCGCGGATTAAATAAAGGAAATTGGTACCTGAACAGTAAAGTAAGTCTCGAATAGCTACACAATAACTATAACAATCGTAATAAACGAACAATAAAACAGTACAGAACCACGAAGCAAGGAGAAACAATGGCCTTATATGGCATTCGTTTATAAAGCAGCGGAGAAGCTGTGTGAAGGCAGCTACACAAAAAAACAGCAGAGCACCACACTCTGAATGTATTCTTCGCATCACCGTTATACCCTCTGATCTCCCATTTCAATTCAAATGCCTCAAATTTCCAGTAAGGCTCTGCTTCGCAATGACAATTAATAAGTCTCAGGGACAGACCCTACAAAAGGTTGCCATTGATTTGAAACAACATTGCTTTTCTCCTGGACAAAACTATACGTTGCATTCTCAAAAGTAATCTCAGTGCACAGCTTGGTCATATTACAACCGGAGTGCTGAACTGACAACGTGGTATACAAATAGATCCTTAACAGATAGTTATTGGTATATTTTCCCTCAGTTTAAAAAGGTTTTCTTTTCTTCTTAATAAAAATTTAAAA
>JANRMT010062854.1:61097662-61142077 GCA_026402145.1 Polypterus bichir lapradei | reverse complement strand
ATCTATCTATCTATCTATCTATCTATCTATCTATCTATCTATCTATCTTCCACTATATGCCAAAATCATTAAATGAAATGTTGCCAAAAGCACTGTCTTAGGTAAATGTAACCCTTAAAGTAAAGTAATTTACAAGCTTTGTACACTATTATGCTTCTGCAATGTTATTAAACAACAAATAAACATGAAAGAAGACCATTTGGCTTTAAAACATAAGAACTCATGAATAACAAATATGATTGTTTGGAATGAAGCAGGACTTTTCAGGGGAAGAGGTACCTGAGGAAACACTCTTTTTTTCTGTCACTCCCAGGGCTTTGTGACACCAACATGAATACCTCAAAAAAATCAAATGTCCTTATTCAAGGAGGACAATCTGCAGTTATTCTTTTTTCCTCTTTTCTTATAATAACAAAAAAATCTGTATACAACAAATATTTAAACAATCTGTACATTTAGTCTGGAAAATTCACAATGCCTTTTTGTTTCTGCAGGTAGACCATAAGAAAAACAACAAGCACACACGACATAACATAAAATGATTATTATTATTTATATTATTACTGATACTAAGAATAATGCATTGTTAAACCCTGACTGGGAGGGGCTCTACACCTGTACACGACAGATGCTTAAAAAAATGTAAGAGTCTTGGTCTTTTCAGAAGGGCAGAGCCATGGAGGCATTATTAGATTGAGAGCAAAAGGACACATTGCTGGCCGGCTTGTGTTCTTAGCACCATGTAGTTGAAAGTTATCCCCACTAGAGGTCACTGCAGTCTAACTGATCAACAGCTAAAACTGCTTTGAAAATTCAGGACACCTGCTTCCTTGCATCCGCCCCCAGCTGCATTGTGTCCGCTTTTCTACCGATTTTACACATTAGGTGCTCACTTAATAGTTTATTACCACTATGAGGCTGCTAGCAGTTGACTTTATAGAATGGGAAACAAAGATTTCCAGCTGAAATATAAAACAACAAAAGGAAACATTAATCCTCTGTGACATCTTCTTGCAAACTGCAATTTTTCTTTTTCTTTTCATGAAGATAAAAAATAAATCTGAAGAAGTTAAATCTAGCAAAGCATATGTTTTAAACGTTTTAAACTGACCACATCAGAGAATTTGGTTACATAAGAATAGGGGTAGCTGAGTTGCATCTCCTAGTCAGTTACTGCCTTTTATCAACACTGTGTTCAGTCATGTTAAGACTGAAGCAACAATTACACTTTATACACTTTTACCTACTTACTGTTTGTCACTTACGGCTGTGTAACAAAAAAAAATTAACAAAAACCGTATTATACACAGCAGTAAGTTTCCAAGCCCCTATTCTGAAGTGTCACCAAGGTCTTAGAGGGTGAGTCCCTACAAAATACTAAAACTGGGATATCCTACTGTAATATCATGGGGCATTAATATTAATTTCTGAAACGAAGCAATAAACATCCTAAGAATATTACAAATAGGCTATTTGCTTTATTATTATTATTTATATTTGTGCATATGAAGAGAAGAGCCTAACTGTCTAGAAGGTATACAGAAAATGATTCTCATGCACAACACTGAAATCATCAAAGTTATTAGGAAAAGGAGCACTCCTGGAATGCTAAGAAATCCACGACAATGCCACCCATCTCTTGGGCCACTTTAGCACACTGTAAAAACACCGTACATTGATTTTCAAGATATCTCGCAACTTCTGTTAATAATGCTCTTCAAATGACTTGCACGGTGACCTTCTAGAAATGACTGAAGTTTGGAACACTGCACTAGCTGGTATATAAAACCTTTGTGTTTTTTGAATCGATGTATTATGGACGTTTCATCTACTCTGGAATTCACTATAGCTATTCATGAGTTCATGACAGATATTAAGAAAAACACGAGTATCTGTAACTATCCCAGGATATAGTAAACCAAGATTTTGCAGAAAGAAAGTTACCTTGAAGATGAATGTAATTCCAGTGATTCTTTATTATATTGTTTCTTTACATTCTATATTAAATTTAGGTTTCCATTTGAATTTTTTTCACAAAAGGTCTTCTGGCAATCCATCATCAGCAGATGATAACCTGCTGGACCAATACCCATCTATCAATGCTTGGACCCTGAAATACACATTCTGCAACGGAGAGCAGAGTTTAGATTTGTGTGTTTCTGAAAAAGTTACCAGGAATATCTTTCCTTCCTGATTCTACCTTGATCCAAGATTTCGGGCATAATAACTGATTACTGATAGCCAATTAACAAATATGGGGCATACAGAAGATCTCAATTCTCCTCCAGTACAAATATTTGCTCAGAGTTAGTGCAAACAGTACAATTACCTAAGGAGGCTTTCAGAAAGATTATAAGTAGTCAGGAACTGACGAATACCCTGGCCATTGTTCTTTTTCAGTGACAGCACTTTAGTTTAAAGTTAAAACTGAATTATGCTAGTATTATTGTTACTGAAACTTCAAACAAAAGTCCTAAACCCAAATCAAAGCAAGCTATTTCAATTGTATTAAACATTGAATTTTAACCATTTGCATGTCTGCAAATACCCAGAAGAAATATTAGTTAAGATTAAACTTAAAACGCTGAATGACAAAATTAATGACAAAAGAATGGGACCAAATGGATTGCTACATAAATTTAATGTAGTACTGAATCTTAGAATGTTGTGCTTAGAGATATTACTCTGAAAAGTTTTAAGAAAGATTTTTCTTACAACATTAAAGCTGGGCATTTTTAGTGGCATTTAAACAACAGCAGTTGCTGCAGAGATGGAAATAGCTAACTTAATTTTTGCAGGAAAATTCAAAAAGCATAATGCTGAATTACCATATAAAATGAACACCAGTCAGAGCTGTAGAGTAATAAAAGATGGCTCATAAACTGAAAGAACACTATGTATTTTACTTACAAGTCTCTGCATGTGATAATCAAAAGAAAAAAACTCCTGTCCTAAAAGGCAGCAAGACCTGTGCCACCATATTATCTCCTAAAAAGATTGATAATGTTAATAATATGTTTTTTAAATATTATATAATACTTAACCATTATTAATGCAAAAATACATTTTAGATAAAGCATATTAAAAGTATAAATCTGGCTTTCTGCATGCATGGCTCGTATAGGACTGAAATATTGCTTTGCCATGGCATTGTTCACTTTTATGTAGTCGCCTGTCAAAATGATGTAGAGCTGTGTAAACCACAAGTGTCTTCAAATAATTTAGGTGCACTGACCTTATCAATGGTTCTTAGGTACACAAACATACTGCATATATACATATATATACATATACACACATACTAGAGATATTACTCTGAAAAATTTTGATAAAGATTTTTCTTACAACATTAAAGCTGGGCATTTTTAGTGGCATTTAAACAGCAGTTGCTGCAGAGATGGAAATAACTAACTTAATTTTTGCATATTTATATATATATATATATATATATATATATATATATATATACACACACACACACACACACTATATATATATTGATAATTCATTTATGGATAACCGTTCATCTATCCGTCAGTCCATCAGTCACCAAACGTGCATGAGGATAAAGCCTAGTAACTCTGAGCACAAATTTGGAGCCAGATCTGGAGGGGACGTCAGTACACTGCATCTCACTCTCTGTCCCCCCCCCTCTCACACTAAACAATCTTCTCCCAAACTGGCCCCATACAAGTGTGTGTGTATGCAAGCAGGCCCCGAGATGGACTGGTACTCTGTCTAGGGCAGTTTCATCGTGGGTGCCCAGTGCAGCACCTGTTCCAACATTACACTGAAGGGGATTAAGCAGGTTATGTTGTTGTGCCATACGTGATTCTATATAAATGATGTTAACTGACCATGCACACCACTGAAAGCGCAACCTGGAACAACACTATTTTCCCCCTAACAATAACATTCTGCTAATGAAATAATAAATTGTACATACCATTCTATCATGATAAAAATAATTTCTGGTCTGATCATATTCCCAACCGTATTTATCTTATGTTACCCTAAATTTGATTAAGTGGGTTTGAGAATGTTAAGTTACTTTTGAACAATTTCATGTTAACAAGAGAGAAAAAAATTGTTTGCTGAACAAAACTAGTTTTCAACTAAATGACATAATATACTCTATGCTACATTTACTTGAAACTTTTCCACAGTTTCAAATTTAAATTAATATTTCAACAATGTCTTATTAGTTTACGAAAAATAAATATTGCATTTAATTGTATAAATAAATCACAAATAATTGCTATTAATATTGTGTTCTTAAACCTGCTCGATCTGGTTCAGGGTCATGGAGGGCAGAGCCTATCCTGGCAGCACTGAGTGCAAATCAGGAACAAACTGAATGAAGCACCAGTCATCCACTCACACACACCCGCACAGGGCTAATTTAGAACCATCAACCAACCTAACAAGCTCATCTTTGGGGGTGAGGGAGGAAAAGCAAAGTACCTGAAGGAAAACCCGTGGAAAAGCAGAAAGAACATGCATACTCCATAGGGACAGATCTGAGGGCCAGCCACAGGATTTAAACCTAGTAGCTGAACCCATGTGGTGGAGTACTATCCACTACCCCATTCTAAATTTTTGAATACATATCTGAAATGACTAACTGTACTAGAGAATATAATGTAAAACTCCCCAGATGTGCACCATTTACAACTGTGATTAAATTGTCATTCATTTTGTCTGTGGAGCTGCGTGCTCCTTACCCATCAATGACTTGATCCAATTTGCATTTCTATCTTTACACTTTTGTAAACAATGTACCCATTAAAAAAATGAAGTAGGACACATTCTGTATGTTTATAGATGTCACCTGATTTTATCTTTTTATCATTGTGCTTACATACACTTGTTCATGATTAATTATTAATAGAATACAACTCAAATATTTTTAGAAGGCACCCTTCTGTATTTTAAACAGCTGAAAGCAAAGTTTTTTGCTTCTTGCAAGTGTAATTGTTGCTTCCAAACTTTTGAATATAAAGACAAACTAGAGGTTTTATTTTTTGGAAAACTTTTGGATGGGACTGGGTGATATTAATGCTCTTTGAAGCAGAGTATGACCAGTGGCATAAGCCTCCTTCAGTTTCATAAATTATTATTGAAATGTTTTTAACAACCCAAATGAGTATAAGCCTCCTTTAGTAGTGTAATATATTATTGATACGTTTCTAACAACCCTAATGAAAAGTATGAAAAATCCAATACCATTTGCTCCCTTAATTGGGCAAAGAGACATTTGATCTTCACCCCCATCTTACTTTTAAAACGCCATGAAGAAAGCCTCACGTTTTCTCGTTGAAGCTCTATTTCAAGGAAGCATTTAGTCCTTGTATGGAAATAACACATATTCAGAAAATAGTTTTTTTCAGTTGTTTGTGTTTCCTTTTTCACTTCAAAGCTCCGTGACTCTTAAATTAAGGTATTGCTGTTTCAATTTAGGGAGTTCATAACCAATATATTACAGTGGGTGGTGGCAAGGCTCTCACTTTACTTAGCATCTGGATGTATATAGTTGTATTTTATCAGATGATGATAATGTCAGAGGGTATCACAATGTCCTGATGCCAACTGAGAAAGCCCAATTCTGGCCAGAATTTTCATGTCAAAAATGTCAGTGAGTATGACGAAAAATTGAATGAGGAAATGAGTTTAAATATATCGCAACAATTTATTAATATTTACCAGATTTGAAAAAAAAAAAACAAACGTGTACTATTAGCTCTGTAATAAGGGCATACCTGTATGTTTGACATTAATGAAAATGTCACATTTTTCAAAACTGATTGGATTGATTCCAGAATTAAGGTTTTGGCTAAGTTTAACAGCTGGGTACCCTTCCTCACACTAATCCCCTCTATTTATCTGCTTTGGGACTGGCACCAAGTTGGGTCTAGTTTGCCCCCATGACCATGGGATAAAAAGTCCAATCACCCTGTTGCATGCTTTTTCCTGATGAATTTGTGTTGTGTAGCGCCAGAAAAGGGGAAGTGAAGAAGAAGTTGGATAGAGGGCTGAAGATAAATAGGAAGAAGACAGAATATATGAGGTTTAATAATGATCAGGATTCATAAGTTAGCTTAAAGGGTGAGGTATTGAAAAGAGTTGATACATTTAAATATCTCTGATCAGGTGTAGCCCAAGATGGAAATTTAGATGCAGAATTAACCTATAGAGTGCAGTGTGGAAGGAACAATTGGAAGAAGGCATCAGGAGTATTGTGTGATTGAAGAACTGAGGTGAAGTTTAAAGAAAAGGTTTTCAAGACAGTGAAAGACCAGCAATGATGTATGGAGGGGTAAAGGGGGCACAGGAGAAGATGTTAGATGTGGCAGAAGTGATAATGTTGAGATAGATGTGTGTAGTTACAAAAAAGGACAGAACTGAAATAAGACAATCAGATGTACAACAAAAGTGGGAGAGAAATCTAAGAGAGTAGAGGAAAGTAGGTTGATGTGGTATGGACATGTGATGAGGAGAGACAATGAATATGTGGACAAAAGACTGATGGCAATGGAAGTAAAGAGGAACAGAAAATGAGGGAGGCCAAAGTGAAGCTGGATGGATAAAGTAAAAAAGGATTTGAAGGAAAAACGTTTGACTGAGGAAGAGGTGCAGGACTGAGCTATATAGCTACGGTTGTTCTGTACAGAGAAGGTTGATCAAGCACATCGACCCAACATATAAGTGGGAAAAGACAAAGAGGAAAAAGAAAAAGTAGGACATTACGGTTACAGTCATAACCTACATTATCCCTAAAGTAAGAACAAGAAGACTAACCAGTGGCACCTTGTTGTAGCGATGGGAAAACTGACACACTCCAAGGCTGAAATAAGGTATTACCTAGCAACAATATTTCGTCCTCAGTTAATATTGTCAACATGTAAACATATTTATGAGAAAAATACTTTTTGCAACCAGAAACTAATAGTATGATAAAACGTTTAGGAATACTCAATCATAAGCAACCAATATATTGTATGAAATTATCCCATTCATTAAAGTTTTTAAGTTATCCCAATGCCTCCTTGCCTCTGCAGAAACACAACATTGGCTGGCTTGGATGAAAGAAGGCTGGCAGACTGAATGTTTAATTATTACATATCCACCACATCTCTTTTCAAGTAAAGTGATTTTGACAGTTATACAACAAATAGGGATGTGTGGGTATGGCTTTACTGCTTGAAACATACTGTAATGATGCCTCTGAACGTCTTCACTGTTTAAAATAAAATTTGAAAAGATATGTTATGAAGGAGAGACAACCAACCACAAGTGAGAGAAGAAACAGAGGAAACAGCGCTGCCGCCTAGGATAAGCAAGAGATCCTGGTGTTGTACCTTGTGTGCAAGGCGGCAGGCAGGAATCAGCCAGCTCTCAGCTCTGCCTCTTCTAAATCAAACCAGCCCTTAACTCATTAGCCCTCCCTTTAAATGTTCATTTAATTATTAAATGCTTGCATTTTGTTAAACAAAAGTGCAGATTAATGTTTATACTGAGCCACACACTCTGTGGCCAGCATCAAAAAATAAATAAATAAATTAAACAAACAGCATAAAAACTCAAAATGTGAGCACAACAGCTCTTTTGTTTACTGTTCTTTACAGGGAAAACACAAACACACGCACACACCAACAAACACAATTGCGTGTGAGAGATGCCTTGGCCAAACCCCCCCAACCTCACTTTTTATCCATAATCAACCCCTCCATTCCATTGGATAGGCCCCCTCGATCTTTTTGGAAATGTCTGTTGGCAATATAGGCCATGGATGTGAAAACGAAGGGTCAATGATCAGTCCCAACTGGGGGGTTCAGTGGTTTCTCATTCAAAGACTGAAAAGTCTGTCTCATTGTCTTTTTGTGACTTCTAAGGGATTCATATAGAAAGCTATATTCTTCTTTTTTACCTCTAAGTCAGGAGCTACAGCACACCACACACCGTAGGAACAGACAACAAATTATTAATGGATTTCTTTTGTGCCAGTGCCAGAAAAAAAGTTCTTTTTTAAAAGAAACAGCGACAGCAGAGGTTCACAAAGAAGGACTCTCAGCTAGGCTGTAGGGGGTGGACCCCTGGACACACAGGTCATCAATAACTCCATTACTGCTTGAAAATAGATAGATAGATAGATAGATAGATAGATAGATAGATAGATAGATAGATAGATAGATAGATAGATAGATAGATGGCTGAAGTTGTACCCGTTTAGCGAATTGGCTGCCAACGAGCTCTCAGTGCTTCTTTTGTGCATATAAAATAGGGGGTCTTTAACTGATTTCATAGGCAACCAATCCCTTCCCCAGTTGATGAGATTCTATTTCAATTCCTCATTTTGATTGCTTGTAATTCTTAGCAGATTCTGCGTTGCGTTGCTCAAGTGGTTGACAGAGAGAAGAAGGTGTTCAAGCCTCACGCCTTCAGTTGGTGCCACTGAGCCACAGCCTGGCGTGGCCTTGCAATCATGTCCTTCCAGTGTTTGACTTCTCCTGGGCCACTCTTCCAAGACAAATAAATCTGTAAAAAAAGAAACAAAAACATAGTCCAACAGAAATAAAACAGGTTGAACAGCCTTAATTCACTGCTCTACATGCTAAGGTATTATTGATAAATAAAAACCTGTATGACATAAGTGGCTTTTATTTATCAGTAAAGAAATTTAGTTTCCTTATTTATTATTTATTAAAGCTAAAACATATGCAGCTGGAACTTGTAAACTGTACATATAATGAAGCTTACAAAACTAACGCAACGGCATTATCTTTATGTTTCATTGACCATATATTTAAATATTATATATCACATTAAAAACTATCTATAGCATATACTTGTTTAATAATCATATACATCAGTTACACAGATTACATAATCCAAATAGTACAAATATGTCTTATCTTGAGACAGTAATCAAACATTTTAAGTAGGGCTACATATTAAAATCCATTGGTCAAATCCAACTTTAAATGAGTTCCCAGTTCTTAAGTTTGATTGGAAAAATAATAAGCTTAAGATTTTATTGTTCTGCTCTCCCACTGCACAGCTCTCTCTCTCTCTCTGACTGATGCCTCTGCCTAGTTCCCTTCTGGGGAGCCCAGCATATATACTGGTAATTCTGCCCCTTCACCTTTGACATAACAACATGTGTTGTTACTACCAGGTATTACTTCATCTAGTCTGTTAGGGTCTTGCTGTACCCTGCTGCAGTCTTGAGATGTTTTTTCATGTCTGAGACACTTCTTCCTATCATGTTTTTTTGAAAGAAATTATATTAAAATAAAGATTGACTCACTAATTGAGGTTTTCAAATTTAGCCTCTTGATATGGCCAGGATGGACCTCTATGCCTTGTGAAATTTTGACTCATTTAACTGCTGTATTTTTCTATTAGTCTGTTCTCTTTCACTTTCACTCCAGATCAGGATCCCAAGATACTTCATCTCCTCTACTTGGGATAGCTACTCACCTGCCGAGAATAAGCCATTCTTTCCTCAGAAGGTATAATGTCCTCAGAATGGATATACCAATCATCTTCCCATGTGCCTGTGAGCCATCAAGGTACAAACTACTCAAATACACTCTGGAGTTACAGTCACTGAAGGTTACTCCTTAATTAATCCATAAAAGCAGGAAGAACTGGTCCACTATTCTCCGACCTTATATTATGATGTCTTGCGAAACTGTAATTGTATATGTAAATAAAGAGTTCTCTCAGTTTTTTTTCTTAATTATATCCAAAAAAGGATAACATCTTCTGCAATCTCCCTGACTTCAACATTCATATCCTGACTGACCTTCAATGCTAAATCTCATATCTTTCCATCATCTTCATCGTCTAAGTTTAATGGCTGTTTTAGTGTTTACCAGATTAAATGCCTACCAAATCAGTTTCCTCCTCTCTGATGCACCCAGCATCTTTCAGGGTGAAACCTTTACTTTTATAATCAAGGGTCTGCTGGAGTAGAAAATTTTAAGGCTGGATGCCTTCCCTTACACTAAACTCTTCATCATTACCAGTTTAATGACTATTTTAGGGTTTACCCAGAATACATCTTTGTTAACCAAATCAATTTCCTCCACTATTTGTGGTGACCAGCATCTCTCGGGGTAAAAACTTTTACTTTGATAATCAATGGTGTATTGAAGCATAAGATTTTAAGGCTGAATGCCTGCCCTGCCTGACCAAACTCTTTTGGTCACTTAGTATGACACACAAGAGGAACAGTGACCTTATTTGAATCCAGGTTACAGTAAAATTTTGTTCTTTCCAGTTCACTAAAAACTTATTAATTATTTAGCACACCTTATAATTACTTATCTACTAGAGAATAAGAAGAATACTGTGAAAGCATTATACAGTAAAAACTGAAATATCACTTATACTCCTTTCACCTGACATGCAGCATCAGTAATTAAGGAGAATTTTGCCAATCTGTAGCTGTTGCTGAAAAAGGCTAAATCTCTGTGTTAGTTAATCCAAACTATCTTCAATGTAAAACTACTTATCTCCGTTTTACTTTATTTAATAAAAACATTTATTAAAATGTTTTTCACACCTGATTCTCAGCAGATCCCATGTCAAAAGGGTTATGGAGATTGACGTTCACAATATGTTGTATGCAACCTGTATAATTTTTTTATATTTTGAGTTTCCAGACTTCCAATTAACAGTGGATTTAGAATTAAATAAGGAACTATTAAATGCATCTGACGTTAAAAAAAGCAAGTATTGATAACTGGCTTGAGAGTAAGTGCTGCTCAGAGCCAGTAAGCTAGTCCAATAAAAACAAATTAAGTTGTAGTTGTGTTCTTTTAGTATGTATCTGCTCCCAAACCTAGTGTTTTGCATAGCTCACTCTCACAACTGATAGCGCACTAGATGCAATTTTTTATGCATGTATCGGTAACCTGAGCTGACACCCATTTGTCAAGGATATCAATAGATCTGCTTTCTATGCAATGGTGAAATGTTATTCTCTAAAGCTTTGAAACAGATATATGAAATAAAGAGGTTCCTCAGACCCATATATGGGCATGGATGAATAGTGTGATGGCCGGGATGTCCCTCAACCAAGAAAAATAGCCTTTTCAAGACACTGCATCCCCCGGAATGCTAGATGGCAGCTCCCCTGGATAGAAATGGCTCCTCGGGTTGCCACTGGACAGGAGTCCGTATCCTCAACCCTGTTGTTTACCGTGGGTGTTGCCAGGGGGAGCTCACCAAGATCCAGGGGGATATTATGAGGACGTAAACCCGGAAGTACTTCGGGGTCACGAGGACGGAAGCCCGCAGTACTTCCGGGACGATTGATAAAAGAAGATTTGTTGGTGACCCGGAGAAGAAATACTTCTGGGTCAGAGACTTTAAAAGGACTCTGGGAAACCCTAGCAGAGCGAGCCGGAGTTGAGTGGTAGAGGATGGAGCTGCTGGGAGTGGTGGATTGATTGTTGTGTATTTATTGTATTGAATATTATTGAGAATTGTGGAGGTGCGGTGCTTTGAGCACTTTATTGAAGAAGTATTAAAGATTATTCTTCTGTGCTTTTACACGTGTCTGGGACATCTGTCTAACGGGTTCAACGGGGCAACAGCGCCTCTAGCGTCCACAATAGCTACTTTCAAATCACACAAATCAGTAGACATTAGGATGAAGAAACATAGCAGAAGCAAGCGGGCAACTAAGCAATCTTATTCTCTCAATTATTGGACCGGATAAGGAAACCAGAAGTCAAGGGGTTAATGTGTTTTTGCATGGTTTTAGAAAATAAAACATAAAATTTATAATGCATTCCTGTAATGAAATCTCAGTTAAATTATGATATATATTCAGAGTCAACAAACGGAAGAGATGGTTGCACCCCTTTGAAAATTAACGTTTCATTTTACCTCCAACTGCTTGCGCATAATCTGTACGACACAGCTTTTCTATTGGGTAAAGTGATCAAAAAACAAATATGCTCAATGGATGGCGTCAAAAATAACATGAGTAAAACATAAAAATAGCCAGTAAAACCACCTTTATACATAAAACAGGATAAGAGATCACCTGAAACATTTATCTTGTGATTAAAATCATAACCTCAATCCACAGTCTTAAATGTATTGCTTTTCCAGAAAAGAAGCATTTGCACAACAAGTAATGGAGTACAATATTTTTTGGAGGTTAGATGCCAACACACCACAAGTTACAATTTTAGTTAAAATATATTTGCAGATATCGGTAATAGAAATTTGCACAAAGAAAAATGAGTGTCATTCATTAATGTTAAAATGGCCTGCCATATTAATTAAGGTGTGTTCTTTTTTTCAGTATAATATTTAAACTAATCACTCATTCAGTTCAGATTATCTTCAAGTCAGCAGCTAAGGTATTCACACCTGAAAGTTACTTAAGATTTAAAGACATACTGTAAATATGTTTAATAAAGAAGGTCTAGTGTCTAACTTTACTACTAGCAACTTATCATATCAAACATCTTAGAAAGTCAAAACATGGACAAAAAAGATATGTTATTAAATCCCTACATGGGTGTTTGGTTATGACTATTTGATTAAACGTAATCAATGGAAGATTGTTGAATGGAAATGCAAATACACAAACATAATTCTGTCTATAAACAAGAAATGACCTGTGACCCTCAACCAGAGATAATTTCAGAGGGGAAAACCATGCAATGTAAACACATGCTGATAAAATGTTAATGATATCAAAGGCAGAAGGCAGTTTCTTTAAAGGAACAAATTGCAAAGCTTTAGATAATAAATGAGCAACAGTAATAACAACATGATGACCTTTAGATGTTAAAAAGCCAACAATAAAATTCATGAAGATACTTGACCAAGCATCACCTTCTGAAAAGACATGGATTATCGAACACCAGAAAAGAAATAACTGAAAAGCTTACTTTACTAAAACATTCAGATTATACTTTATTCATCTTAGGAAAAGCCACAAAGAAGCACATCTATGAGGAGTAAAATGTTTAAAATTGTGTGAAAAATAAATTGACAGCAACAGCATCTGCCTCTCTATTTTTATATCTAGAAATCATAACATTAAATTGAGAAAAAAAAAACAAGTTGGACTGAGTTATTGTCATTTTGTAGTCTGTAAATAAGAGTGTTTCTTTTTGTTTATAGAAGCTTTGAAGAAGTGAATAGCTCACTCTAGGAAACATGCTCATTGTTTAGGAGCAGTTTAATAGCTAACAGTTACCGATTACCAAAAATCATCATTTCTTTCTACACTAAACAGTTAACAGGAAATCTATATGTGTAAATGTATTTGAGTATCAATAATAGAGTGAGATTTAACAGTTCCAATTCCAAAATGAATATCAGCCACACTACTACAAAGTCAAAGTCAAATCAGACTGTTTTACTAAGGGGCAATAGCCAACGATGACTTGCAATAATGTTATACCAGTAACGGCACACTGCATGATAACGTGCAGCAAATACACTTGACTTGAGCATTCCTAGTTTTCACACTCTTTCTTTGTACGTTTAGCATTCGTTTGCTCAGAGGTTGATGTGCTTGCTGCTTCCTGAGCAGCTCTTCTATTCTCCACACTAGTGGCCCGATTCTTTCATTCTTTTGTCGGCATCTTTTCACGTTAAAACTAATTAAGTCAGTATTTATGTTGCAATTACTTAGTACTTTTTCCTTATTTTTTCATTTAAGCTGGCACTTAAGTCTTCAATCTGCCTCATCAATGATTTAAGATATGAAGAGGTAGGGGAAGTGACGGCGAAGGTGCTAGGGATGAGAACAGCGCCCGTACACATGCACTGCATGGCTAACATTGCTGGCCGCTGCCGAGAGCTGATTCTACAATAAAATACAATAAAAAGATGAATGAGCTTGGAGGTTAATCATCCTGAAAGCGGATAGTAGACGTCACATAGTATGTGTATGCCAAATTTCAGGTCAATAGGTCAAATGGTTTGCAAGCTACAGGTAATTTAAAATCCTGGACAGACAAACGAACAGCCACGGTAGCGTATTAAATAAGAAGATGTTTGTAAGTTACATTCCAAGACAGGATATTTTTGAGTCATAACTGGGGATATTATATTACTAAAATGTGCGAAAAGCCTAATTTTTATTTCATATTTAAATAAACATTTGTGATATACAACTATTATTATTTTTTTGTTCTTTTCTATGTATAAATGTGAACTTATCTTCACAGAAAATGCTATGTAAAGTCGCATATCTGAAACATATCTGATGAGGTATAAAATTTATGTTTTTTTTCCTAATTTAGCAAATAGATCACTTCTAACAGAAACAATGAGCTCTGACATGAATTATCATGAAATGGGTACTTGAAAAACAAACTTGCTTCACAGGGAGGAAAAGCGAAAAGTGTTTAAAGAAATGATCCTTTTGATTTTTATTTCATAATTAAAGCTGGTTTTATCTTCTCAAAAATATTTTGCTCCAGACTTCTCAATATCTGCCTGTTTCCACTCATATTAATGAAAAACATAACCCCCTACATATTTCTATTACCCACATAAAGCCTCCAGGCTAAAAAATGCCTAGACCTTCATTTATTCACAAGCTGCTAGAGCTTTGTGCGAAAAAGACTTTTTAATTAATTCATTAGATCAACTTAATTTTATGAATGCTTATGTACTAAATCACTAAAATACATTTTAAAGGAACAGTCTCAATAGTTTATATGTTACAGATAAACAAAATCTGAGTGTTATGCATCATTTATACTAAGAAGTATCAAAACACCATAACTCATACTCTAATTATTTTTCTGTAAAATACTCTAATTTTTTACATCTACAGTTTTGAAGCATTAGTATTACTGCTCTTCGTGTATATATTATTTCTTTCTCTACTTCAGTTTAAGGATAGAAAAGGGGCTGAGTGATGTCAGAAAAACATCAGCCTGTTAAGAAACAGCTTCATTGATTCCCAACAGAAACACAGCAATAATCCGATGTCTGAGTTTTTAAAATGATGTGCAATACTGAAAACACTTTAAGTTATCTGACCATCCATTGTCAGGAAAGGAACACAACCTCAGTTTCGTAAGAGCTGCTATCTCTTATCAAACTGATCTGATTCAAACTGATGATCTATTATTGGCAAACAACAGCTATGTAACCTTTAAAGATTTCTCAAACTGGATACCTTGCTAACCTTGTTATCCTGTCCATGAAAAATATTAGTGGAGTCCAACACATATGTTAAATGGAGTTTTTTCCACGAATACAGGGACTGAATGGAATCCACCAGCAACTCAAGAACCTTATATGTCTGAAGCACCTTCCAGGATATGCTCCGGGGTGCACTGTCATAAAGCTTCTCTACATCCACAAAACACATACAGAATTACCTGGTAAATTCCCATTAACCTTTGAATGTCCATGCTATGATAAGACATGGCTTACAGCTGTACCAGACCCAATCCCAACTAATTCTTCTAGCACTGTTTCCTCTGAAAAGCAAATGTCATCCAGTTTGGGAGTTTTCTTACAGTGTACCTATCACTTCTTCACAGTATCCCTAGTTGAGGTAAATATTTTTCTACCCTTGCTGAAACAGCCTAGGCAATATCCCACTTACCACTCATGAGCTGTTGAATAGATTCACAGAACCCTTCTCAAGCTATGGAAAAGTTATTCTTCATACGCCTCTGTGAAAAATATTCTAGAGAAAACATCAAAATCTCAGGATGTACTCTTAGTCTCTGACTAAGGTCCTTCTTGTCCATTTATTGAATTTGCAACTCTAGGAGTCATCCTTGGGGGTCAGTGATCTTCTTATAAATTTAAAAACTAGAGAGCTTTTTCCTATCAGTCAAAATAATTATTTTACAAATTTTTGCATGATTGTCCAAAGTATTGCGTTATTTCACAATTATGATGTGCTATTTCACAAGAGTACAATGTTATTTCTATAAAGTATTGAGTTATTTATCAATTGTTACTGCATCTGTTTGCAAATATAATATGTTATTTCACAGAGATATTGTCTACTTACTCTTGGTAGCCTCACGTGCATTGTCAGCTCTTTTTGAGAACTAAAATAGCCATCTGGCTGGTATTTATACATCCATAACATTTTTTGGGATTTTTTCTTGATCGTTACTCAGACTGCATAAACAAACAGCGTAACTATATATTTTGTGTGTTCCATTTAAGACAGGTATATTTTTTAAACTTGTGTGTGGTGTAGTACTTGTTTAGCAACTTGACCCAGGTATCAGCATGGAGGACTGAGCAGAGCCACATTACTATTCAACACCAACTTATGAGTAAGTGATAGACTATTTGGTAAGGCTTATATCATTATGTTTTAAAATGTTTCATTGAAACTGATCATTTATAAAACCAATAAGGACTTTTCCTAAGTTATGATGCACGTAGCTGTCTACGTTTGTAGCTCAGCTGTTAAGACTCCCGTTGTGCTAAAAATAGTAAAATCTTTAATATTAAAATAGGATTATATTTTTCTCTTTTTCCCTTTTTGCTATTATGAAATAGAAATAACATCCCTGAAATTTTTTTAAATGTTTACTAAGAAGCTGAATATAAACAAAGATGTTTGATAATAAAGTTTCATTTTATATGAAAATATATGTAAAGTTTTGATTATATTTCTGCCCCTGGTAATCTTCTTTGAAAATCAAAATCTGGTCACCCTTTTAGACAGATAGATATGCTTGCACTGGCATTAGTGCAGCTAAGAGAAGCATTTAAAATAAGCGCTATTCACACAAACACAAGGCATGATGTGAGCCGGCCCCAGCAAAGCATAATATGTCACTAACCCCTTTCAGAAGAAAATAAGTTGATACATATATGAAGGAAAAGGAAAAAAAAAAAGTATTCCGATCAGTAATCACAGCGCGTTTGCCACATAAGTTGCTATGGATTTGCACAGTACCTGGAATGATTAATTTGAAATTAAAAAAAAAAGATACCCCACAACATCACAGACAATTGCATATCATCTTTTCTTCTTTTGTGAATTGGATTTGGAAGCAACTTGTGAGAAAAAAACTGGACTGTCAGGGAGACAGTGCGGTCAAAATGTGGAGGGAAGGAAAAAGAGAAGGTTTGGAAAGTGAATGGAGAGTTGTTTTGTGCGTGTGCCATGGTATTGTGGATGGCATGACAAGCTGGTTAGTCACAATTTGTAGACAGGAACTTTGATTCATCATAGTGAGACATGAAAAGGCAGCTGGTTTGTTTTCATGTCATGTCATAGTTTTTCCCATATTATCCTCTTCTATCCCTAGTGGTATAATACATATTTCCTTAGAGTTTATCTATGAGTTAAGGGGGTATACAAAGATGCCCCTAATACTACACATATTAGGACATAACTTACATCATCTAGTCCTCTCTAACTTGAAGAATTAGATAAAGCTAACAAGAGATGGCAAGCAACACATAACTGGGTTTAATTTGCTATTTTTATCATTTCTAAATGGATTTACATGCAAAGAACAAGTCACACCAATACCCACTACTGAATAATATTCTTTCTAACAATGAAAAAGTAAATGCCAGATGTAGATTACATCTTTCATGTAACTAGGGGTTCAGAAAATATGAAGATTTCATAGCCATCTATTGAACAGGTAACATTCTCTTAAAAACATAAATATTTGCAGTAACACTGAGGCTGTGCACTTATTTTACTAATACTTTGGTTGCAAAACTACTCTTCGAAGGTCAAATGTTAAAGCATGTTTGATAATAATATAATAAGCTTATAATAATAATAAAATTTGTTTTTTGTTAATAATTAATAAAATAACTAACCACACATTCTCCATACCTGACCATTCCAATAATGAACTACAATCTATGCAGGTCTTATTTCATAATCATCATCTCATTACCTCAGACCTAACAATAGTAATTTGGTATGTTGTATTTTTTATTTTGGTATTTTGTAATGTGCTATAATTTTCACCCAAGTTAGAAATGTGAAATATGGTATGGTACAATGTGCCCATACTGACACAAATGGAAAACTAGTGAATCACAATGCACATTTACTTACGTGCCCTCAAAGGGCCCATTCAAATTATTTCCATCAAACGAACATTCACAAGTTTGGGTGGTGGGTCCTAAAATGGCACACTAACTTAGGATACTGTACAAATAGAATAGGGTCTCTATAGCCGAGAGGGAGCACCCCTTAGCACTGCTTTACTGTTCCCCTCTACAGTACAGAAATTAAAAATTACAATTTATAAACAAGTTGATAAAATGTAGCAGATTTAGTGAGTAAATCAGTCTTGAGTCTTTAACACTATGGGGGTAAATCTTTTTTTATTGCTTTTGCAATACCTCTCTAAATGAGATATCATTTTCTGACAACTGAATATTAAATTAAGCATTTATTTAGTAAATAAAGCATTTATCATGTGCAAAAAAATATCACAAACCTCAAAAATCAAAGTGCTGTGTAACCTTTCAGGAGCACAGAGAGAGCCTGATGCCACAAACACAGAGGTGTGCTACTTAAAGCTATGAACAGTCCTATCAATGGAGAATTGCATATCTCCTATTGCTCTCCATAATGCTAAACTTCCTTGTGGCTTTATAACTTTAAAGTCAGTAGTGCGTGGCTCAGTAAGGGCACTTGACCAACAGCTGCCACAGAGGGAATTCTTCAACTGAAGCTTTTATGTAAAACAATAATTTTTAGCCAGGCACATCTTGTCTTCCTATGGTTCCTGAAAACTCAGCCATATATTGAAGAAGGCTTTTTGTGAAGCAGCTGTAGGGTGGAGGTGACCATAGCCCATAAATGCATACATGCATAAAACTTAAAGCCTATAACACCTAGTTAGCCACACCTCATACTATCAGAACGCTTCTCTTAGACTTAACTGGTGGTTATGTAAAGTGGATCTCTGAGGTTTTATAACCCCAATGCAAATTACAGTGTACCTGTATATACTACCTAAGGTATCAATAAAACTAACAAAGTTAGAAAGTGATTTTTCATTGATAATGTTATGAATAAACATGTTAAGTTAATGCAATAATGCATTGATTTTGATCGTGTTTATGCATATTTTTGACTTATATTTTTAAACGGAGGAGGTGGCTCTAAAACCAGTGAGACACTGTCCCAATACTCTTTAGTTCATGGTTGGATTATCTCTCAGATGAAAGGTAATTAAATGAGATTCATTGTATGTCAAGTAATATTGTAAACTTATACTTCTGTACAGGATAAATGTGGTTAACAAACTTAGGCAAAAACAGTGAGTTGTAAATAATTACCTTTCCAATTACATCATTACGGCTGAGTCTGTCCTTGTCCATGACAGTGATGATAATAGTAGTTTCTCGAAGTCGCTCCGTTGGAATGTCAAAGGGAAAGGATTCATTAAAAACTGGATTAAGGCAGCGTTTCATAACCACTGTTTTTTTCTTCTCTACTCGCTTATCCTTGTGCATTAGCCACACTTTGACATAGGGATCTGGGAACAAGTGAAAAAGTGTGGAATTACAAAAGGAAAGGTCATTTTTAGATGAATACTGCCAAAGCTGAACCCCTGCACATTTACCTTAATAACTTGGCCTTCACCTACAGTATTTAGAAAACATCAGATGAGACATTCTTAAGAATCCAATAACCAAAAAAGCCAGATAAGGGAGTTATTACCTGAGGTGCCTCCAATATCCATGGCTTTGAGGTTTCGTGCTTTAATGATATTCACAGTGATGGTGTTGGCTGTCGGGTTATAGCAAAGAGAAAGTAGCAGCTCCCCTCGACTTCCCTGCAAACCAAATATGAGATTAATAATGGACTGTGTTTATTGAATACACTTTCTTTCAGTACTATAGAAAACAAACTATGAATTCCTAGCTGTGATATAAAATAGATGTTACTTAATGTATATCTTAAATGTCGACATAGACAAATGACTAAAAAAGACCATGTGAAACAATAGTTGGAAAGGTCCAATCTAAAAATAAGTTAACTAATTTATTCAAGACTGATGTACATAAAAAGCGAATACATAACAGCTAATATCATTCACCATGAAAACTCACTTATTCTAATGCAGCAGGATAAGGGATTGGATACTATCCTAGCAGTGTAGTGTACAAGGCACAAGTCGACCAAACCTATACATCTACTGTATATGGATGTAGCAGGAAACCAGAATATTCAGAGGAAAAAATACAATGACAGTCTAGAACTGTGAGAAAATATACACCATAGTGCTACCTTGCCAGCCTAAGGTTACCTTAGTAAAAACTAAAATGAGCTGTGTGGTGATTGGTTGAAGTGTAGACCTGAAAGGTTATGGGTGATATCTGAAAGGATTATTGCTCAGCAATATTCTTCCTTAAAGAGGGATATAAGCACTGGCTGAAACAACAACAGAGAAATTAGAAATTCCCTTCCAGCAGGTGATATTCCCATTGGATGTGCTGTGTACTCAGGAGGACCTTTTCCCAAGGGTGTTAATAAAAGTGATGTAGGTTTGTAGTAATGCCTTTGCTGTATTTGGTCAAATGATTACTCTGATTACACTAAATTTGAGTATGAATAATGAATGCTTATTATACTGTATTTTCAATCCTTCAAATTTTTGATGTCTATTTGCATACTGAATTGGATGGGCAGGACTGGTTCTCAAGTTAATGCCAGGAAAAAATGAATTTGTGTAAACATAGCTTAGATATAGATCCTTAACTGTTATAAATTTATAGCTGGTTATAGGTAATGCTCTAGCTGACTCATCCTAACAATTACTGGAACCTTACGGTCACTTATCAAAGTTCCAGATCAGAGTTGGGGATGAAAAAACATACTGTTACCAAAACACTATAGTACAAAGTGCTAAAATGTCCTATTTGCACTTACACTGCCATCACTGCAGGGTTTGAGCTCTTTCCAAAATGTCTGCATGTGGGCCAAGTCCACCTTGTTGAGTGGGATTGAAACCTCTCCAATTGGATCATTTCTACTAAATCGGTCATAGTCTAATACTTGTAAATATAGTGTTCTCTGGACAACTTTCTCATATGGAAAACCTAATAAAGAAAAAAACATGATTAACTTTGATGATGGAAAGAAAGAGCAAAGGTTCTAATTCCAATGAACACTTATTCTGAATCACTCACCTTCAAACAGGAAGGTTTCATTCCAGTGTGGGTTTAAGTTCTTTCTTTTCACTTTGGTTTCTAACTTGTGTTTCTTATCAGGCAACAAATAGATTTTGACAAATGGGTCACTGGTTCCGCTAAAGTCTTTTGCTGGCAGTTCCTGAGCTTTAAGGATCTTCACTGTGAGTGTAGACTCATGGAAGTTGTATCCAACACTAAACTGGATACGGCCCAAATTCTCCCGACCAGGCATATCATGTGAGTCATCATCTTCTGATCCTGGTGATAACTATGTAAGTAAGAAAAGAGAGTTTTTAAATACAAAAGAATGAGGTACAACAGGGGTAACATGGCATCAGAAGGTGACACATTCACTGAAATATAAAAAGATTGATCTTTTCAGACTAATCTGATTGATTTCTTGGAGAACGTAACACTTCTGTGGAACTGAGGAAATAGCTTTTTGTCATTTACTCAGATTTTCCTATTACATTTAACACCACAGAAGGCAAGAACTAACACCTGATTTGAGGTTACTGCAATGTTGCTGAATATGGCTATAGTGTTGCTTGCTCTCTTAAGTCACTTACTGCCTCTCAATGATATAATTGGTTAACTGCAGGATATTAGAGGAAAGCTTGTAAAGTTTTATGATAAGACAGCCAGTGTCATTATACTGTATTGATTATGGTTTCAATTCGACTAAATTTAAAGCTAGTGATGCTAATGCAAAAAAGTGTGTCAGTAAAAGAAAGCTAACATTTATTTGTGTACTAACTCAAAAAAAGTACTTTTTCACATGGCTTCCCTCTAGCGACTGCTTATGTGCATAAGTAACAGGGTGCTCCCTACCTCAGCTTACCCTCTTCCACTATCTAATAACATTTCTTGCTTGCTTCCAGAACGTGAAAATTTAGCTACCATAACATAACATAACATAAAATAACATAACATAACAAAACATTTCTCTCTACTTTGTTTGGTCACTGCTTGACTATAAACTCGCTTTTGCTTCCATACTGTGTTATAAAAGGTGTCAGTGTGGGAACACTTATTCTATTTATAAGTTCTCATTGCGCGTGGACTGGCAAGGAAGGTTTCCACAACCCATTTTACCTGGGTCTATCAGGTTGTGTTCTTATAATACTGAAATTAATTCAGTTATGCAAATTTGATTTATCGTTTGCTAGTCAAATTGCATATTGATGCTATACTGTAATCTTGTCTTCACTGAAAAGCACATTGTAAATTCTAGGCATGTTCAGGAGTTGGGGCTTAGGTAATGAATTGTTTTTATTTAATTTCCTAAATGATTTTCATCTTTAAATTGGATAAACGTTTAAACATTTTTATTCATATTCCTAATTCACACCCTACACCTTTGTTAAAAAACTTTAAATCAGATAGAAGACCTTTCACATTATTATTATTTGATATTTCAAAATTCCTCTTTTTTGATATTGTTGCCAAGATAGATAAGGCAGCATAATTTTTTTTTTACGTTTTCAGCAACCTAAAAGTATGTTGTCTGTTTGCTGTAATATTTCCTAAAACAAGGAAAAGAGTAAAATAAGTTTTCAAAGTATTCAATTAAGATAGTGCCTTGACAATGTTTTTCTTTCCATTGTATACTTTATTGTGTTTTATGTTTAATTATGTATCTTTCTCTATAGTCACATATTTATTTTTAAATTTGTGTGTGCTCTGATTTTCCCATATATGTAAAGATATAATTCTGCTTAACTTGAACCTGTTTTACAATGTCATCAGATATTAATCACTTTGCTGCATTTACTGATGGGGTACTCTGGGTCAGAATGATAAGGGATTTAACTTTAACCACACTTTTAATTTGGCATCAGTCCTTAAAATTAGTTACATAATTTGATACAGCTCTCCTCAAAATAAGTAATTAATAACAGAGCTACGTTTATATCTTTGAAATTCACACTACAAGTGATGCCATTTCAATTTTATGTGTGGGAGTTCATCATTAAGTGTCCCTTCTAATAAAGCTCTAAACCTCTCCAGTGTATGAAACATTATATTGATTTTCTCTGAAAAATAAAATACAATCCAGTAATGATTTCTACCACAACAGAACAAATAACGTAAACAAGGTGTAGGAATCCTAATTAAAATAGTGTGTTCTGCTAACCACAAACTTGGTTTCTATTTAACAAACAAGTTGGTATGAAAGCATGGGGCCACAGAGAATCCGGAGACCAAATTTGGTTACCCTGATTTATTATTGTGGGGGTGAAATGTGTTATGCAAATGTAGATCCATCCAGCACTATGTCTTTGTTATATCCTGACCTACTGGGCATGCAGGCACCACAAAATAAAAGAAACACAATCAGTTAATTAAAAAATAAAGTATATGGCAAAATGGCTTTTGTTGTTCGAGAATAATAGACTCATCTAATTCTAACATCAACTAGTCAATTTCATCTATCCAACATTTTTCTGGAGCTGTGATTTTCATAGCAATGTCATGAAATGCCAGACGGTATCCCAGCAGTATCTAGTGCAAGGCAGGAACCAACCTGGGATAGGACATCTGTCAATCACAGGGCCATTTCATTTACACACATAGTGTTACTCATAGCAGTGTAGTTTAGAGATGCCAATTCACCTAACATGCACATCTCTGGGATGCAAACAACACTGGAACAAGAAATTAACTTAAGTCCCTGGACCTGTCAATTAGTTCCACTAACAACTATGCCACTTTATTGCACAGAAGTCACATATTTTAATTAAAGTACACTATATCTCGACTCACTGAACCTTTTGAAAAATAATAACATTAAATAAATATAAATAGAACTGAAACACCAATTAGCATTTCAGTTTCCCTGAATTATATAATTGTCTGCTCCATTTGTGGTTCAGTAATGGTATCATATACAAATCAAAGTAAGTGAAAACAAAGTTTTTTCATTATAAAAATAAAGTTAACTTCTGTTGAATGTGATGTACAGTATGTATGAGTACATCATTATGAGAAGTGAATTTTTAAAGAAAATTGCCTTAATAAATGATAACAATTGAATAATAATGCAATTAAAAGGGACGTTCTATTCATGGGCTCACAGAAATGCATTGTGTTTTTTCATTTGTGCTGTTCTCCAAACAGCTGATAGTCGTGATGAATTATTACATCTGCCTTAACACTACTTTGATTCAGGCACCTTCTGGCTAAGGGCTGGGTTAGCCCAGCTAGGCCATCTCTCCTTGATCATGGTAATGGATAGGATGAAATTGGAACTGGTTTTATGGAATAGATTTTGACCTTCACATTCATCTTTCTTAAGCATCTCACTGAATGCATGGTGGTCCATCGGTGTTTGGATTTTACTATACACTATTTACCATTTGTTAATCTCATATTCTTTATGTATTTATATGTATGAGGATATGGTTAACCCCAGGGCCAAGAAAATGAAAGATCTACTTTGTTTTCTGTACAAAGTGCTGAGCCTGTAGAGCTAGATAAAAGAAGAGAAGTGGCAGATGATGAGTAGGGAGAGACTGCACAGAATATTGAGTGTGTCTCATAGATGGTCAGTGAGTGACTGTTTTCAGTGCACTGACCTTAGTGGCTTCAGTCTTGTATTTACAATAGTTAATTTTGGGGCCATGTATCAGTAGAACTCATCAAGAAACAACCTAAATAGTTTAAATGATTTAGACAAGCAATGTTTACCATAACAACGCAGACTTTACAGAATGGTTAATAAAGGAAAGTATGCAAAAACACAAACAACTGAATGCCCTGCTGACTAAGCTGGCACATTTATCTGCCTTTCTATGCACTATACTGTCTGCCTTTGTTACCGGCAAATCATTCATAAACTGTTAGACTGCAGCCATCCTGGCAAAAATAACTGCTGATGGCTCCTGAGAACTTTGTGTCAAAAATGTCCAAATGCTATTAAAGAGCCAATGCTCACTTTCAACCACAACATAGGCTTGAGCTGTATCTACTGGGGATACATTTCCTCTAAAGCACCAGGCTCTGGGTATATTTTTCTTTAGCCTGAAAGACATTCTTTATTTTGAATGTTTGTGTCACCAATGTATCTATCTTCTAGATTTCCGTCTCATCACATCTAGAAGGAATCTCATGACACTGTAATACCAATAAAAGAAAATATGCAGATTAAGAAAACATGAAAAACAAAAGAACATTTAGTATACAGTTATGTTAAATCAAGTCCCAATCCATCATTTGTAGTAATTAGCTTAATTCAGAACAGAGAGGAAACTTAGATCTGATAAAGGTAAATGCTACTGAACTAATAAAGAGACTAGTAAGGAAAATAGAACAGGAGGCCAGTGGGACATTTTAAAAGAGTCTGATAATCTTTTCTTTATTTTGTTTTCTTTATTGGTTCTAGAAATTTCCATTTGACAACTTTAAGGAGTGCTTGCAGGCTCTGCTTTAAGGATTCTGTTACACATTTAGCTTAGAGACTACTAAAATGTATGCTTCTTGTGCTGTTTTCTTTAGATTGCACTTACACTACCATTCTAATGTGATCTGATTTCATTTTTTCCATATACTGTATCTGACATAATCCCATTTTGGAATAAACACCCAAAACCATATGGTATTTGATGTTATGAGACTGGATACAGGGTGCTTTCATTCATTGTACTGAATTTTGATTCTGATCTAACTTTTTACATCTAATCCAAGTTTAACCAGTCAGATCAGATTTTCCCTCAAAGTTATGGCTTAATTGCGTAATTTGTGTGAATCTGGAGGATATAATTTGAATTATCAGTGGTACAGCAAGTAAACAAATATGAAAATAAATTTATAGTCTGAAATATACCAGAAAATTAGTTCTAAATCTAAAATGTAGTGTGGTATATGGCCAGCATGTTATCCTGATCAATACCCCTAGGCCGCCAGATGAAGCCCACCCTGCAACATGGAGGTTCCCTGAATTCCAGCAGGGCCTCATAGACCTTGGAGTTTTAATGCACAGCCCTGCTGAATACTATGGGGGCCACCAGGGGACGCTTCAGGGAGACCCAGGGACTTCTATTTGCCTTATAGTGCTATAAAGTCACATGGACTGAGAGACAGAAACACTTCCGGGTCAAGAAGTATAAAAGGACTGTGGGAGATCCCAGCAGTGGGCCGAGTTGGGAAGAAGGGTGACTGAGCTGCTGGGAGGTGTGGAGGATTTGATTATTGTGTATTGGATTATTGATTGTTTATTGAGTATAGTGGAGGTGGAGGTGCTTTGTGCACTTTATTGTATAAATAAAATAATTTCTTGGACTTTTATCTGGTGTCTGGCATCTGATCTGAGGTATCAAGGGTACGACAGTGCCCCCTATCTGTCACAGTAGAAAACAAAAGTACATCAGCAGAAAAAAACTTGCAGGGATCCTTGTTTAAACTTTACCTACGTCACATCACAGCACATGTGCATTGCATACATTCCTCATAAGCAAAATGTGTATGTGAATGCTCGGGTCACATTCAGGCCGTGTAATATAAACACCACAGACACTGGTTCAGAGTTCTTCACCAGTTCCAATTTGGGCATTAAAACATGATGGTGTAAATGCTGCCCATTTTTCTCTGTTGATACTAAACTTTCCAAGTAAGGCAGTGGCATGTCTTGTGTTTCCTGAGGGTTTCTTTTGTTCCAATTGAATTGTAAAACAGAATCAGCAACTTAAAAACATCAGGTCCGTTTGATACTACCGAAACCTGTCTATCAAACATTAGTCTTAACTGGTGTCTTATATTTTTATTCTGTACCATTGAGTCTCTTTTCTCATTTCCCAGTGCCCTCTATTAGGTACTCTCTATAAAATTATGCATTTACTTTCCTGTTATTCTTGAATCTATATTCACACTACTGCATGTTTTCTACCCTGACTTTTATTTGCCTGTATTAGGTCCAACTCCATAACAAGAAAAATATGGGGAAAACACACTTAAACTGCATCTTCTTCAGGGCCTTCAGATATTACCTAACCTGAATTTAGTTAAATCAATTTGCTGATGTGAAATGCTTCCAATGACATGTGTGTACTCATGCTTCTAAATCCAGCACAATTTAAATTGATGGTATCACAGACTTCAAAAAAGCTTTGCTTATATGACCAGTCTGCAAATTCATTTATGCTGTAATTGTGTTTCGTCTCTGCCAAGGAACACCCCCACATTAATTTTTGCTGGAGGCATAAACTCTGTCCCTTCACTCTAATTTAAAGCTATCATGCTTTCCTGCTCTCTTTCTCTTACTCCTCCGCTTTTCTTGTGGATCTGTCATCAGTTCTGCCACTCCTATCTGGTACATGGCTGCTTTCATTAAGCATTGTCTTCTTTCTTCTTATTCTTGACATGTGGGGGTGCGTATTACATAAGATAATAAAACATAAAGGAGGCTGAGATTACTCTCAGTTTACATTTCATCTATCTAAAACTACAGTAGTTATTGCAATGAGGATCCCAGAGAGGATGGAGGTGGCAAAGCTATGATGATTTAATTTTTAATCGGCTTTTCATGTGTTGCTCAGGTTGTTTGGGCTATACAATGAGCAACTATAATAGAATTCAAATGCACTGTTTGTGTTTAAAATTCTGCTAAAATGTATTGACATGTAGTTTAAATGGCACAATGAACATTCTTTAAAAATGCAGCCTGGATGATCATTTGCCACTGTCTCTGATAGAAGGCTGTTCTTTGCCTCTGATCTGTTATTGCTTCTAATATGTGTAAGGTTTTGAACATCTCAAGATACAAGTTATTGAAATGCTGATTAGCCTTAGTCAAACACTGTAGTAAGATGATCGAGAAGCATTTAGGAAAAAGAAAGCATGAAGAAAACAAAGAACATATAATTGATATTATCTCATATTCTGAGAAGACATGCAAGTAAAATATTTACAACAACCTTGAACTTGTCATCTATGAAACATTTAGTAGAATTTAGCTGCTAGGTAGTGTGCTTATCAAATAACTTATAGTATACTAGCTGTCCCCCACGGCTCTGCCCGCGTACTAGTGAAACAGAACAGTTAGGCAGGCCTTGCCCGGCTCCCCACTCCTGACATCACGCTTCCCCCTCCCCTTGGCCCGCAGCCTCTGCCTTGGTTTAGCATTGATATATAGCTGACACAAGCGAACTATGCTTCGTAGCGCCATGAGAAATTGCAGAATCAACCAGAATGTTCAAGCAAATTGTAGAAAAAAAACCCGATCTAAATCCGTTAAGTAATTCTCTCATTCGCTAGCTAAAAGGAGGTAAGGTACGCCCCGAGGCCCTAACCCCCCCAGCCCACTGCGTGTCTCTCGGATTCACGCAAATAAATCGTTACCACAAACAAACTATGATACTTAGCGTGATGAGAGAAGTAGCAAAATCAAGCAGAATGTTCAAGCAAATTATTGAAAAAAAAAACAATCTAAATCCGTTAAGTAGTTCTCTTGTGAAAAGCAGACAGACAAACAGACATTGGATTTTATATATATATATATATATATATATATATATATATATATATATATATATATATATATAGAGATATATATCAGAGGTCTGATATCCCTTTAGGAGCAGCATACCACTTTGTTGACACATATACAACATATATAAATATGCATGCTCCCATTTTTTAAATATTTTTAAAGTAAGCAATAGCCCAAATTGCTTATTTATTACTCAGTTTCTTGTATTATGATTAGGCTAGGTTTTCAGCACTAACAAATACTTTGAGTCCTGTGTTGGTCTTCCTTTGCTTTTGCATTTGCACCTTTGTATTTTTCATTAGCAGGACATTAAATTGGTTAGGTGGTGGGATCACCATACTGATTATATTCTACTTTAAGCTGACCAAATGTAGCCCATCTATTACTTTACACAAGCTATATCAACCAATATCTGCATTTTTCTTTAATGGAAAAGATTATGTCATCCTAGAATGCAGTGTGGCACAGCTGTCATTTGCATGTAAGTGTCGATGTGTATGCAAAACAGAATTTTAAATTTTCAGTTATTGTCATAAACATTGTGGGGAAAAGCATATATTACAGCCTGTGATTTTCATATAAATGTATTTGTACATAGCCAGATTGTTCATAAAAGGTATTTTAAATTTAGAAGAAATGTAATAGAAAAATTGTATTTTTCATCGCAGCTGAGTGGACCCACATATTACTTGAACACTGCAATCAATACAGCATTCTTCTTCATAGCAGCAGTGTACTCTTTGGCAAGCTGCCTTTTTCAGCAGGGCGATGCTTCATTATACTTAGCTATGAAAGTCTTGTTTCAGAAATATGACTTTCATTTTAGTGTTATTTAGAGGTCTGTGAGATAAGATGGAACATCCTCTTTGAGTGGAGATCCAGCACTGGCTAATATACATTAACTCTGGGACACAGCAGAGTCAACAAGAGCCAGCATCCCTACACCACACTTTTTAAACCTTTTTGGGTCCATGCCCTGAAAAACTGCAGCCTTTTTGAGGACAAATCAGGATCTGCTCACTGTTATGTGGGTGTAGCTAATAAAGTGATTGGTGAATGTATTTTCTTTATACGCTCAGCTAAAGAGGTTTCCTAGGAAATAAAGCACATAGATGCCATTGTTTATCAAACCACTGTATGTTTCTCATACTGTAGGTTCAAAAATAATAAATACAATCTTATGCCTGATTTCACCATTTAAAGGGGCATTTTTTGTTGCACCTGTATTAGTATCAGTAGCAGTGCAAAATGTTGCCATAAATCTTCTGTATTAATTAGCAAATACCATCATTCTTTGAGCTTGTTGAAATGAAGTGAAGGCAGGCCAACTTATTAGAAAAATGTTTTCACTGAATTCATGACTAAGGCTTGCTGAGGTATTTGACAGCCTAAATGTGTCACTGAATGAACATGAAATTTTCATTTCATATGTATACTGTTTATTCTTCTAAATCAAGAAAGGCTTTTTCTTAACATGTATTACATACTTTTCAGAACAAAATACAGAAATGTCGCTAATATAGAATATGCTTGCAAAATATATGTATTGTTTACATATGATGAAGAAAGGGCAGAAACATTAGCTAATCCAAATGGCATGACTAAGTACTCATAATTAAACACTGCAGTGCTGAAAGCAGGTTTGTATTCAAACACCTCTTTGATGTCTATTGAGGTTTAGGCAATTCTGATGTCAAGCTTTCCATTATAAAACAATTTATTCCATTGCTGTAGCCTCAGATACAAACAAGAAGTAAAACACAAGGCTGAATTTACTATTTATTTGGAGCTACTTACTCAGCTGGCTACTTACAGTATATGCTCCTATCTACTTATTCGCTTGCAGCCACCTATTTATTCTCACAGCTTATGCACACCAGCTACTCATTCAATGTTCACAGCAAGACAGAAAATCCTGCAATGTATATATTAATTTGCATCATTAATATTGATTCATTCTTTGAAAAATTTGCAAAGTTGGCCTACTCTCATATTGGACTATAATGTTTAATGAGCCGTGTAGTGGGTTAAATGGCATTGGGCAATTGGGCCAGTTTTGCAAAAGACAGATGCCTTTGTTAATTTGCAGTTGAGATTTGCCTTTTCCAACACGGGTACATGGGCCAAATTGATGGGTGAATTTGGCATACTCTCATATCTAATGGATGTGCTTTACTGTGATGTTTAAAGGGAACTGTAAAGGGTTAAATGGTATCGGACTACTCTAATTTTCACAGGTTTTAGACATGGGAGTGTGCAAAAGTTTCCAGTTAATTTGACCCATATACCCGGGTTGGGCAAAACTCAACTGCAATTAAAGAAAGGCATCTCTCTTGTCATCAAACTTTGTAAATTAACATTTGTACCCGTGCAAGTCCAAAATGTGGAATATTGAGGTTTTCAAATAGTGGGTAAGTGTTAATGAAGTAAATTAATCAATATGTTGCAGAGAATATTTAAATCAATAATACTGAATAAGCACTGTAACTGGTTTGCACAAACCATGTGAATAAGTACTGTAGCTGCCTGAAGGCAAATAAGTAGCAGTAGGATTGTGTATATTGGTTTTGACCCCCTTTTGACTTTGACCTCACATTTCGTTTTGCCCTTTCATTGTCTTGATTCTTGGGTTTTAATGCTAACCCCCAAGTATTGACCTACTGCTTTTCTCTGACCACATTCTTTGGCTGCATTATCATTTCCTGGCTTCCTCGTGCTCACAGTAATTCTTGGGCACACCATTGTGCCTTGTGGTCAATAAGGATGTGAAGCCGGCCTCCCATTACCCTGAATTTCATTAATCAGTTTGAGTAAGTTATGCTGTACCTTACATTCAAGACTAGACTTGACAAATGACAAATTAACAAATGGAATAATAAAGTGTTCACCTCAACATAAAATGTATCATCTTTATTGTACTCTGGGATACACACTGTTTGATTTTTGTTTTTTACTTAATTAAACATTTTCCTTGTTAGCTTTGTTTTTTACAACTTACTCTTACACATTTTCTTCACAGCTAGTTTACATAGAGTGGTATCTCACTACTCTTATATATTGGTATAAATTATACAAACATGCTGTATTTTGAATATCAAATATTGAAGCCATGAATGCAAGAAAGACATCCAAAGGCAGGCAGGTTATGTTAATTGTCTTGTCAAATGGGATATAATGAGTTAATATCCTAGCTCTGCTGGAAAACGTATATTTTGTGCAAAATGATAGAAGATCCACATAAACATTTCAACTATATAATTGGATGTACAAATTGTGGAATTTCCTGCAAAGAAAAGAGACTGATCTGAAAGAGGTAATTCAGTAAATAAATGTATTGGGCTATGTTTTTCACATCATCAAAGAGCTTTCATTAGACAACATTATTTAGGTAATGGCAAAGTAGTCAAGCTGAGTCTTCATTACAAGCTTATTTACATTCACCTAGATACTAAGCTGTTATGTAGAATTCTAAAGTATTCCTGTTTCAACAATGCTCATGTAAACATCTTTTTTAAAAAGCATACTGTATGCTAGTTAAACCAATAACTGGAATATACAAAAAGATACAAAAATTGTCTGCACATGCCTCCAATAATCAGATAATTAGGAAAAGGGTCAAAAATGGAAATCAAGTAAACATTTCTCTCTCTAATTTTTCTAATTATTTTTGAATACAATCTTGCTATAGAATGCCATGGGGAATTGGACATGCTTTATTACCAACTTCGGCTTGCAGCACCTTTAAATGTCAGATTTAGACAAACAGCTAATCCCAGGCTCATGCCCAATGATGACCAATTTTGTGAAAGTATCTAATAAACACAGGCTACCGCAGCCTAAGGCCCCTGTGCTCAAGCAATCGGCCAGCCTCAGCCTTACAATTTCTTCTCATTACTTTTGCACGTTTTACTTTGAGAAATGTGTGCTTATTTTCTTTTTGTGCAGTTTTATTTTTTTATTTCCATATAACACATTGTGAATTAGACGCTATATAGCAGCCCAACCCGGCACAAATTCACACTGAGGCACGTGTAAAAAGACACAGTCTTTTTATTTTTCTTCAGCTGGAGGGCATGTCTTCCCCGTGAACCCTCCAGCCACAACACAGTTTCAAAAGCACTTAACTTCACACAACGCAATCTTTCTTCTGGCACCACCACTCCTCCCAGGCACTCCTCCCGATTCTGGCCCTGAGTGGTGGTTGCCGGCCCTTTTTAAAGCCCACCTGGAAGTGCTCCAGGTGCTTGATCACCTGCTTCTGATTGCACTTCCGGGCAGGGCTGTAGTTGTTCAGGCCGTCTCAGGGACACATGCAGCACCCCCTGGCGGCCACCCCAGATCCCAACAGGGCTGTGAAGAACTCCATCTCCCAGGGGAGGTATTGAGCAGTCGATGATTGCTCCCCCGGACCATATGTAAAAGGGGAGTCCTGGCCGGGAATGGGACCCGGCCGCCTGCCACACACATATTAAAGAAAAAAAACATTTCCTTAACCCCCTGCTCTTTAAATTTCCAAATTTTATACAGGCCAGAGCAGAGCATCACTGCTAATTGTAACTGGAACTGACGTTGAAACATAAATCTGCTCTCCAGTACAAACTTCAACAATCAACTCGCACTATGAACACATAATAAGAATTGTTAATTTCCAACAGGGCCATCATTTGGATAGGAAAACAGTTTTCCCAGTGTGGGTGGGCAACACTTTTAAGACTCTAAAGCACAGCAGGGGTAACTATTTTTGAGCTGTGAATTCTTGCTCTCAACAAAGTACTTGTAAGTATAATACTAAGCAAGAAAGAAACAGAACTCTCTGCAGTTCTTTTTTTAAAGTATGAACGAGGGATGGAATAAAAAAATGGATTTGTTTACAACTCTGTTCACAACAACAGCCTTATAGCCTTCTAATAGGGTAATTGAGTAACCAATTTTCCAAAGTGCAGTACAAAAACCACAAAGAAACTGCTGCTTATTTTACTCTCTATACAGCTATATCATTGAGGAGAGGTAAACAAACCTTTAACCTCAGAGTATTTAGCCTATTGGTTTCATTTCCTTTTCAAAGTCTATATTATATTACAAACCTTCTTAGCCTAGTCAGAAACTGTACTTCCATAGAACCCTTTTTGACTCTGGTACACAGATGACCCAAGAGAACTAAGGATATACACAGGCCAAAAGAACTTGAAGATTGATGTAAATGTGACTTTCATAGTTTATGACACTCTCTGCCAAAGTCTGTGATTAATCTTTTCAAAGAAACATTGAAGATCCACTTTTACACTTTTGCTTTCAATGTCCTCTACTTCTGCCAGCTGAAACTGACATTACTATCCATTGCTATATCTATAGCTCCTCTTTGTTTCAGATGATTTCACTTTTTATAGTGTGCATTACTCTAATTTAATGATGTTAGGTTTCAGATAATAACATTAGAAAAATAGTGATGAGAACAATACACCCTAACAAGTTTGGCTATCCTATTCACCTAGATTGTCCAAAATTGCATCATGTCAAGATCTGAAGGGCCCTAGAGTCCTATAAATAAAATGTATCATTATTATTACTCTCCACCACATTACTTGGAAATTTACTCTATGTATCTATGGTTATTTTTGTGAAGAAAAACCTTTTAACAATTGTGTGCAATCTGGCTTTAGCTGTGTCCTCTTGTTCCTGTTGAAGAATTTATTTTAAAGCAACAAGTGGGATTCACTGTACTACTAACATGTGAATTCACGGTACCATTTCCCTTTATAATTTTAAACTGTTATCTCTTGATTCATATTTGTTTAAAATTATGCTGTAATGTGTGTCAATGATACATTATTTTTTGTTTTTTGAGGTAAGATTTTTCATTAGTATTAGGATGTCCTTTGCACTGAGAATTTTAAATATATGGATTGATAGATACAGAGATAACAAGAAATAAGATTGAAGGCAGCACCATTAAATTGTAGCTTTTTGTTCAGTGCTTGTACACACACTGAGTAAATAAAAGTTATTATTCTAAAAAAAAATATGAAGAAACAAATATCTTATTATCCTGTAAATTCTGGTGATTTATCATTTAATCCAGTGTAGATGAAGGTGTGGACAGACAATTGTCCCGGCTGGGTCAGTTAATGGCTTCTTTCCTGGTCAAGAAGCCATTGGGCCCGTTGGTGCTACTACAGGGAGCTGCTTGGGACAAGCTCCCCTGTCAGGGAGTGGTCCTATCTAACCTTGAAGTGCTTTCACAGGGGAATCTTGTTGTACTCTCAGCTCCAGGTTAAAAAGAAATACTTCACCTTCCCCATTTGAGTCAGAGTCAGCTGTGGAGTTGGGCAAAGCTCACTTGGGAGGTGTGGAGGAGGAAATAAAATGCGAGAAAGAATCATTGGTATTTCTGGAAGAAAAAAGATAACTATTTAAAAGAGAAGACTTGTAAGAAGGTATTTATCTAATAAAAGTTTTTATTTTAACATGGAACCATGCTTGTAGTAACTGTGTCAAAGTTTTAAGGTTGTGAGATGCCCTCTGAAGGCCACAATCGGAATAATTGGCAGGATGCTTGGCCATGTGTTTGGCAGGGATCTGTTCGTTCAACATTGCAGTAGTCAAAACACTAAGACACAGCTACATAAAAGTTTCCATAATACATGACTGTTATTCCACAAGAATGGGAAGAGAAGTGCAGCAATAAGAATGGAAAACTCTTGGGGAGCAGACAGATTATGGGTAACGCATACCTACTTTGTTGCCTGGAGTAATGTGGGGAAGGATCAAGGCAAAGGAATCTCGATGTTTAGCCACTTCACAGAAGCTGCCCTAGCACTATAATCCCAGAAGCCTACGGAAAAACTTGTAATCCTGGGCAACTTTAAATTCCCTCGCACCTCCTCATCAGCGTCTTTTGTTTTGAAAATGTGTCAATCAGCACCGGCAGCAAGCAGCCTGCTATCCCATTCTCCAATCCCCCAGCTTTAGTCTTTTTATCTGGGTGTGAGATGCCTTGAATTGTATAGGGTAAATAATTTATTGTTATTTGGAATACATACATTTCATGTGTGTTCTGTGAACACAACAATCTGTGTAAATGTAGGATGACAGGAAATGCGAGGCAAGAAATGTTAAACACATAACTAGAACAGAAACCTTTATCATGTTCTTCTAATAATTGGCAAAATGCTGACTTGAAGTGTATAATGTGTGAAGAATGAAGTCCAAATATCAAATAAACACTTTCACAAAAGACACAGGTATAAAAAAAAAAAGTGCTTATTTTTCTAGAATTTAACCAAAGTAAAACAAATTGGGATAGGGTACAACACATACACATATATACACTCACCTAAACGATTATTAGGAACACCATACTAATACGGTGTTTGACCCCCTTTCGCCTTCAGAACTGCCTTAATTCTACGTGCCATTGATTCAGCAAGGTGCTGAAAGCATTCTTTAGAAATGTTGGCCCATATTGATAGGATAGCATCTTGCAGTTGATGGAGATTTGTGGGATGCACATCCAGGGCATGAAGCTCCCGTTCCACCACATCCCAAAGATGCTCTATTGGGTTGAGATCTGGTGACTGTGGGGGCCATTTTAGTACAGTGAACTCATTGTCATGTTCAAGAAACCAATTTGAAATGATTCGAGCTTTGTGACATGGTGCATTATCCTGCTGGAAGTAGCCATCAGAGGATGCGTACATGGTGGTCATGAAGGGATGGACATGGTCAGAAACAATGCTCAGGTAGCCCGTGGCATTTAAACGATGCCCAATTGGCACTAAGGGGCCTAAAGTGTGCCAAGAAAACATCCCCCACACCATTACACCACCACCACCAGCCTGCACAGTGGTAACAAGGCATGATGGATCCATGTTCTCATTCTGTTTACGCCAAATTCTGACTCTACCATTTGAATGTCTCAACAGAAATCGAGACTCATCAGACCAGGCAACATTTTTCCAGTCTTCAACTGTCCAATTTTGGTGAGCTCGTGCAAATTGTAGCCTCTTTTTCCTATTTGTAGTGGAGATGAGTGGTACCCGGTGGGGTCTTCTGCTGTTGTAGCCCATCCGCCTCAAGGTTGTGCGTGTTGTGGCTTCACAAATGCTTTGCTGCATATCTCGGTTGTAACGAGTGGTTATTTCAGTCAAAGTTGCTCTTCTATCAGTTTGAATCAGTCGGCCCATTCTCCTCTGACCTCTAGCATCAACAAGGCATTTTCGCCCACAGGACTGCCGCATGCTGGATGTTTTTCCCTTTTCACACCATTCTTTGTAAACCCTAGAAATGGTTGTGCGTGAAAATCCCAGTAACTGAGCAGATTGTGAAATACTCAGACCGGCCCGTCCAGCACCAACAACCATGCCACGCTCAAAATTGCTTAAATCACCTTTCTTTCCCATTCTGACATTCAGTTTGGAGTTCAGGAGATTGTCTTGACCAGGACCACACCCCTAAATGCATTGAAGCAACTGCCATGTGATTGGTTGATTAGATAATTGCATTAATGAGAAATTGAACAGGTGTTCCTAATAATCCTTTAGGTGAGTGTATATATAAATGTCTGCTTGGTTAGTGAAGTTGGTCCTTCTCTATTTCCAAGCAACATGGTGGCAATAGGCTGAGGAAAAACAGCAGCAAAGAACTTTTGGGATCATCACTGTCTGTCAACTTGGAATTCTGTATATACTCAATCAAATAAAGTTTATCAACCCTTAATTAGGTTAATCTTGTTTTGAGAATTGCAGTTATGTTTAATCACAAGTATGTAAATCACATATTTTTGCAGAGTTACAGTACATATGAATTCAATTAGACACAAAAATCATCAGTATAGCACAATTTACTTAAATCATAAATCCTTAGGAACTTACACACGTACTGCATATAGGCCACTTAAATGATTGATAGCTAAGAACAAGTAAGTACCAATATGTATATGTGTAAATACGCATAAACCTGATTGTCTGTATCTTCTTTTCTCAATAATTTGCTGGCGAAAGTCTCTTAAAGTCAGGGGTAACAAGATATACCCTGGAAAAGCTAAATTAACCCATAAAGAAAGTAATGATCTGTATTTCTTCTCAAAATCAGTGTAATAGACCAACTGTCTATGTTAGTTGCAGGGTCATCAATAAAATGTTTTCCTACCATTAACATCTCACTGGTGAGAGAATTGACAAGGTCAGAAACAGAAGATCTGGTGTCTGTGCGGCGGTCCAACTCATCCTGGGGCAGTTGTCCCTGCACAGGAGTAGTGTTTACTGCCTTACTGCCTGCGGGTAACCTGCAAGCACAGATAAACATTTCAGTTTCTCACTCCATCTCTTCTTAGTTAGGGCACTTCACCTTGTAAGCACAAAAAAAAAAAAGAAATCCAAACATTATAAGTATACCCTGCAGGGCAAAGGTTAAGCAACCCATACAACCTACATTACTGAGTGGTACTGTACATAATGAAACAATTGGAGTAAAATGACTGATAATTGAATTATCTGTGAGAAAAGGTGAAGAGACAATTTGCTTGTGTGACTAGATGCGAGACTCCAGGGTTCAGACTTACCTTAAGATTACTCACTATGGTTAGTGAGTAATAACTAATAATGGCACATGTACTTTATTTTAAAAAAAGTAAATTATCTTTATCATAATCATAGCATTTGTTACCTTCTCTGTTGATTTAAAAATCAGAAATTCTGCACGGAGCACATTTGTACAGCAGGACAAATCTAAGATCCCAACCTTCCTTTGTTTCCAGGACGGATATAGTTTTTTTATAGTTCACCTAAATACAGTCAGATTCAAATTTCTATCAAGCTTTAAATGTACAATCAACATAGTCTTGTTTGAATTTCTTTTTGAACATCTGGGACTAAAGGCATATTCAGCATTGCTAAGAAATATATTGGACAAACCTAGAGGAGTTGAATTGGATCCACTAACAAAAACCCATTACTTGTAAAATTTGAAGACCTCAAACATGACATAGTGTTTCAGTTACTTTTTCAGATTTGCTAACCACTTACACATTACACTCATTACTTTTGATTGCCTACTGTAATACCTGGTACCAAAGAAAAGGTGTCAAACAGCAAATATGAGAAAGTCTTGAGTCACAACTTCATAAAATTATTTTCTTGTCTATGCCAGGCTGCAAGAAGTTTGTACATACATATTCCTACATACAAGAAGCAAAATAACAAATTTGTAGCAATAAAGGCCTGAATGATTGAACACCTTTTAATGCTGGCAGACTGTTGATTAGGCTCTGAGAGGTGCCTGCCAGTCATATATATACGTATGTAACCAAATTGTCATTCTTTAAGTATCAACACAAGAGCATAGTAATCATTCATTTTTGTCTCCCACAAAACCCAGTAATGATGAAACCCAGCTCCCACCAAGCTGAGGAAAGGGAGCTAAAACACCTGGTGTGCAAAGCCCGTGACTGGATGTGGAGCAGACTGAAAAGGCACATTGAGAGGCAAGACAAAATGATGAGCTTTGAGGCACTAAACATTACACTGCAGAGGTAGCCGAGTCACTGCTGTACAACAGAGGCAAGTCAAGGGGGCAGAGGGACAATGATCAGACACAAAAAGTCAACAAACGAGGCATACACAGAAGCTGCAGCAGTTTTTCAATTATAGAAGAATAATGAGAAGTAATCATCAGAACAGAAGCCATGGAAATGCAAAAAGAAAAAAAAATGATGATAGACAATTGAAGCCAAAAAGGAAGGATCTTAATATCAGGAAAAAAAAACTGAAAGAGGAAGAAAGAGACAAAAATGGAAAGAAAAGAGAAAGTAATGGAAAAAGAAAAAGTAGAAACTGGTGAACCACTGGAAGAAATAAGAAAAGGAAGTCGAGTAAAAGTGATGTAGGAAAAGCAAAATAATGAAGAAAAAATGCAGAGAGCAAAACAGAAAGAGGAAAAAAGCAAAAATAAACAAAAGAAGACAAAAAGTAATATAAGCAGGAGCAAGGGAAGAAATATATGGTATGCACCATTTTAGGCACTGACTCGTTTGTGGAAGAGGGAGAGGTAAGGAAACTGAAAAAAATGAACAAATGAAGAAATTATAACCTAGAGAATATGTAAAAAAGACCAAAGAAATCTGTGATAGAAAACAACAGAGAGAGGAAAGAGAGAGGAAAAAGAGTGAAAGAGTGAGAGACAATAATATTAGTTCGCTGATCTGAAAAAAGTTCTGGGATTAGCTATATAAGCCTAGAAAAGCAAAAACACCTTTCTGGTCAGTCTAAAGAAAGACACAAACAACAATAAGATTGGAGACACAAGAAGCATTTTAACAACATAAAATCAAGAAAACAACTGAGCGATTCACCTCCAGGGATATAGAGAAGAAGAAACAGCAGGACTGTAGAAATGAGTGAAAGAAAGTTAGAAAGACAGAGAGAATGAAAGAGACAGAAAAACAGAAAGAGGTCCTGGAAGAGTGACTCTGACATAGACACGAACTGCAAGGGAGAGTGAGAAAGATGTAAAAGGTGGGAGCAATGCTGCAAACAAAAAAAGGAGACAAAAAGGTTTAGTGATTGATACCAAAAAATATTACAAGGGTTCAACACCCAATTTGCGTAATAACAAAGAATTTTGCCTTCATTAAACAGACAGAGAGAGAGTGAAAGAGTGAGAGATAGAAAGAGACAGATAAAGAGAAAGTGAGATAAAGATACAGAAGTTCTGTCTAGAGTGATCCCATATAGCAGGAAAGGAGCATCTCATAGAGTGAGGGGAGAGGAGGTTCCGGAATTCTCAGTAAATACTTCAATCTAACTTGCTTAGGTAGTTACTAATTCAAATAAAGAAATGCACCTTCAGCCCTATTATGACATCAGTTAAAATAGACCCCACTCTACTACCTCCGCTAGTACGTTTATGGTATGACACCAAAGTCTGTACAAAAATTGTGGCTACAGTGTGATGGGAATAAAAGACAGTCCAAAAGCATGGCAGGAGTCTTATTTTTTCCTTATAACCACCAGACTACCAATACACAGAGTAACTGAGGCACTCTGGAGCCAAGCTAGGCTGACATCTGTAATCCTGAAGAACAGGGGCTATAAAAGAACTTAACTTATCAAAGATAATATATATATATACAACCATGTCTGTTAAGCAACCATACAATCAAGCATGAATGTGAAAATGGTTATAACCACGTGGCCATCACAGTTCTGAACTTAGCGCAGGATTGCTTCACCTGACGAAAAAAGTCAGGGTCTAAGGTACCTCCTGTTCTCCAAAAAAGTAATGCTTTTAAGCTGTTTTCATTGAACAGTGACTTTTTTATTCATTTCAGCTAGGAACATCCTTAGATGTCTAGCAAGATGTTTTCTGTTAATTCTGGTATTTATTACAACATTATTTATGTCAGCTACCACAACTTACCTTTGCTCAGACTTGATGTTTCATATGGTCATGGTCTTAGCATTTGATAGTCTCTGTCATAATCCCATTCTCATTTCTGAGATTAGATAATGATTTGTTTTTGCCCTTTTTAAACTCCACTACTTAATTTGTATACAAATTTCTGAAAGATTTACTATATATTTTTCTCCTGTACCCTAAAGTCTGATGAACTAGAATCTGTTAGATTTTGTGCCTAGCCAGTTTTTTTTTTTTTTTTTTTTTGCATTTCACTATTTGCATTTTTCCTAAGCCTCAAATGAGAATATTTAAGCAGAAACTGACATAGAAATGCAAACTATGGATTGTCTGAATGACATCCTGCTAAGAAAGGTCAAGACACAGTTAGAAGAAGCAGGAGACATCGAAAACTTGAAAGAGAATAATAGGTTGGCCAGAAGAAAGACCAAAGGTAAGCTGTGACAGCTCCCTTGAGTGGAACAATAGAAATCAGGTTTGTCATTTACTGCTGTTGAACTGAATGAAAAAGGTACTACTCAAGCAAAATGGCTTAGTAGCATTACAATGTGGATGCCAAAAACTGTTCTGGAGAGAGAGAGAGAGAGAGAGAGAGAGGGAGATGGAGAAACAGCCATTATGTGATTATTTCTACAGCTACAGTAGACATTAGGAGCAAGTACAAGACTGAGGAAGAGGGGGCAGTTTCACAGAACTTAGTCGAGCCTGCCTCCATTTAGCAGGACCTCCTCATACACCACCTTTGGAAATAAAACAATATCCTCAATCCCACCCAACGTCCAGATGAATGAAAATGAGGTCAGTCTGACCTGGCATGGCCTCAAATTGCATAATACTAGTAAGTGCCCAAACCCCCCACTCCAACCCCAAGTTTACTATGCCCAGTGGTGGAAGAGGGGTGGATAAGGGTTTAAGCAGGGGCAGGGAATATGAGAACAAACAGCAAACAGACACTTTCCAAGACAATCATGACCATTTAAGGCAAGCAGCAGAAACAGGATATATGACAGGTACAGGTGAGACTATCATAAAAAAGAGAAAGACGAACAGAAAGACACAGAGACAGACAGACAGGAGCAGTATTTCACCATGACCTGTGATACTATCCTCTTTATCTTACCCAGAGCGCTATCCTATGGAGCCAACCTCCGCATCAGGGTGTGTGCAGGGATTTCAGCTGCAGGACTAAAGAGAAACTAAACAGAGATAGCCCACAACTCAGAACATTACTTACCCTTTCTCATTCCCTGACTTTTCACCAACACTATTTTCCCCAAGCGTAACATTTGACCATTTCCATTCAGGACCATTCTCATTGTTTGACTGCTGAGTTTATAGCTAGACTTTCAAGTGCACTACACTATTGTGATCTAGGCTTCTCAAGTACAATGTGTTATTAATTTTTAAGAGACTAACTTTACCCTGTAATACTGTCTACGCAGACTTTGTCTAGCTTTTGAAACAATGACATTAAACTTTCAACAAATAATTTTGATAGTTGGCAGATATTTCAATGCCAGGCAGTAGTGATATACAAATAAACTTGTAATATAGGCTGGGACGTCAAAGCGTTTTCAGTCTACACTTTGCTACATCCTGAACATACTGCAGAACTTTAACAAAATAGACTGCACAAGTATAGAGTGAGGGAGAAGTAGCAGAAAAGGCACAACCCTGTCTGCCAGCAAACTGTTTAGTAATATCTCAAAACTACACCTAGGTTAGGTATGGAGAGAAACAGGACAACTCATCCAAGTTACAACATGGCTAGTTTTAAGTGTAAATGAAACAGAAGCAGGCAAGTGTTCCAGTTTAAACTCTACCAGTCTGGTCAGTTCATGCAGATAATATACAAGAGAGACAATACCTCTGTTACAACTTACTACTTAAACATAAGAAGGAACTGTTAAGGAAGTACCTCCCCGTTACAACTCAGACTGACAGGCCAGCTCAGCTACTGGGACAAATGTAAAGAGAATACCTCTAGAAGGGGTAGAGGTGATACGGCCAAAAACAATTATGTTGTTTTCAAAAATTCTTAAATTGCTTAGGATAAAACTATTAAGGTGTAAGCAAACTCTCAGCTTCTTATATGAGAATTTATGAGTCTTGTTTAAATAATATATTGTTAGGAGATAAGATACGGGCTTTAGGAAGTAATCTGCTGAACCTGACAGCCAAAACCCAAATCATATGCTTTATTGTGCATGTATGTATACATGAGATAAAGAACAAACATGTACAAAAACAAAACAAAAACCATTACCAGTGAGTAAGATGTTACTTCAGATTATATGATAGTAATACTTTTCATCTGTTAGTTGAGCTAGATTTCAGTGCAACCCAACGACAGGGTACAAGGTACTAAATGCTCACTGTGGAGAATGACAGAATGTGATATTTCACTGCAAACTGATCCATTTCTAGGTTGCTGATTCCATTGTTTTCCTGTTATTAACAGGATATGCATCAATAACTTCTTCTTACAGTGACGAACAGGTTTCTTGGTTCTGTTTCAATTGCTTCCTTGTGCAAAAGGCCTGGCTGTGGCGTTTCAACGCTTTGAAGCAACTTTTAATACTTTTCTATGTTGTCTTTTCTGGCCCTTATTCTGATTCTTCAGTTCCTTCATCTTGAGGAATTAATTCAGACATGTCCAATGCAGTAGTTGCTCCATAGTGATGGGTGAACTATTCTTACTTCTGATGTTTAGAAATATGGGTCATGCAGATTTACCACATCAAGTAAATTCCTTGTCTTTGATTCTTCAAGTCCCATTCTTTGTCTGAGCATATGCATTTTCTATAATCCCGGTTGGTCTCTTTTGTAGTTTTTGGCAAGTTTCTTTAATACAGGCTTCATATAAGAGACAATGACACACTCCATTCTATACAGAACATCAGTGAATTAACAAGTGGCTCAAGTGCTTTAGCCACAGACTCCAAAATTTCAGTGACGTACCAGGCCAATCATTTACTGGCTCAAGCCTGACAGGTTGGTAATGTAGTGATTTTGAAGTAGGAAGATTAAGGGCAGCCTGTAGCTACAAATGCTGTTCTCTTCTTCTGGCAAGTCAAGTATAAGAAAGATCCCACATCTTTTTTTGTTGTTATTACTGTTGTATGCACCCCATTAATCCTGGCATCTGTTATTATTCAGCCTAGACACAATAAAATAAGAAATATATATTAAAATATGACATACTCTAAGTATTACTAACCTTCATCTAAATAAATTAAAAATACTGTCTAACAATGGGTCTATACAGTAATAGGAAGAGTTACAACCAATAATACTTCTAAAAGTAACATTGCAACTATAATAATAATAATAATAATAATAATAATAATAATAATAATAATAAT
>JANRMT010062854.1:61058028-61088798 GCA_026402145.1 Polypterus bichir lapradei | reverse complement strand
GTAAATCCAATAAACTTCATTTCACTTCTCAAATATCACTGTGTGTGTGTCTCCTATATGATATATTTAACTGACATTTTTTATTGTGACAACCAACGATTTATACAAGAAAATAATCACTATTAACAAGGTTGCCCAAACCTTTGCATCCCACTGTATGTCACCACTGTATTTTATGAGATATCATGGGGTGAACTGTAGTAAATATAATATGCTTCCTATGTTTGCATATTCCGACTTTTTTTTTTTTTTTGGGTATTCACATGTGGCTATTGTTATATCAGCCAAAAAAAAAAGTAAAATGTTAAATAATCATAATGACCCAGAGAAGAAACCCTAAAATAATGCAAACAAAATATCGTTCTTGGGAGTCAGGTCTACCTTTCATCAAAAAAGACCTCATTCAAAAAATAGCACTAATAACAACACAGATTTATTTTGATGTACTGTATCCCTAAACTCGAATGAACAGGAAATGTTTCTCATGACCTTTACACCCATGACCTGAACGTATATTAAACAAAGTTGATAGCTTAGCAACATGGCAACAACAGCTGGTATGGTGTGTTTTTTATGTGTCTAAGTGAGGAAAACACCCAGCATGTGATGTTTTTAAAAAATGCATTGTGCTCCTCTACTATGATATGAACAGGAGTTATACAAAATAATTTATTTTCCTTGTTTGCTGTGGATTACCTGCATTATCTGGCTCTGGAAATAACACAGGGAAAAGCAAAAGTGAATGAGCCAATTCTTTATCAGTCATATAATCAAATAATCACTGATAATGAACCTCTTAAATTTCCCACTCAGCTCGGGATGTAGCTACTGGCCTATTGCTATTGGTCTGATAAGTGCTAATAAGGTATATTCACTAAATATAACTAATTATTAAATATAATATTTTTCAAAATATGACAATGTTTGTGAAATTTTGAATTTTGGAAGAACACTAAATTTACTACATAGAGTAAGCCAGAATTAGAGATCTACTCCTTAAAGCCCACTGTGAGGTGGTAAAAAACTGGTGTTAAATTTCTTTTTTTGGCACTGGAGTGCTTAGCAGTGCAAGGGAAAGTTTGCTTTAGTGATCAGGTATCACCATTGATGGACGCTAGCAACTGACAGACACTGCAGCAGAGAAAAGGAAACAAATACATAGTTGATACAAGATGGTTATAAAGTTTACCTCAGAGGCCAAAACACATTACCACTGCGAACAACATAGTTGTTGGTAAAATGTTTAAAAAGCTCTGCAACTGTGAGATTTGCAAGTTGGCTGGAAAAGAGAGTCAGGTAACCAAACCATTACTTTCTTAGCCCTGACACAGCCCAAAAAGCTATGGGCATCAATGGCTATTAGGTATTACAGGGCAACTCTGAAGACACTATTGAAGTAATGTAAGGCTACGGACATCTTTACCAGCAGGGACTGGAAAAAATAAACTGATTTTAAACAGGACATATTAAAGGAAAATTAATTCTAAAGTTAGCTGATAGTACTAATTTATACATAAAATATTCTGTTTATATAATGCACTGTATGTACCTAGGGGCTAACTTTGGGAGCTATATCTGAACTTGAGGTCTCATGTGACTAGCCACACATTTCGTCCCACTCAATATTTGAAATGTTCTTTACATCAGTGATCAGCTGCTTTCTTCATAGTGGTGTCAGGTTACTTTAAGCTTTTCTATAGTTTATTCTTTGCATATAATAGGTTGTTCAAAAAATCTGAAACACTGGGAACTGAAGCACAGGGGCAAGAAACAGATAATGAGGGAGATTTAAAACCAATTAAAGATTCAAAATGAGATATGCCAGTTCTACTAGACTTATGAATAATTCTGGAATATTTAGCAAATGGAAGAACTAATTTCTACTTTGACAGGAAATAATTAGTATTTTACATTAAATATTTCTCTTATTCCCAATTTACACTTTTTATGTTCCCATTGAGCTTAAGATGGTACCCAGATGCTAAATAAATTTTATCCCAAGTTTTGAATAAACACAAAACAAACTAGTTCATGATCTTACACAACTAATGTTGGAAGACTATATAAACAAAATGTTTCAGTATTACATATTTAATGTAACTCTTGAGCAGTACAATGCCTTTTCAATGGGAAAAAAATGAGTTACCTTAGCAAATCAATCAACCACTAAGAAGATCCCCTACCTGCATACATTACTCTTGTGCTGTTGGATTGGGGATTTTGATTTAGTCGGTTGCATTTATTGGCTCAGAACAAATCACTGCTTTTTTCTCACCATTTCTGTATGTGGCTTGATCAACCCATTCACATCTGATTTTACATCATTTTTAAAAATGTGGTCACCTGCGATACCAATCATGAGAAAAGAAGGCTCTAAATAAGGCATTATTCTTGCTCTGACAGAAGTATACTTATGCAAACTGTTATGTGTAATGCGTTATATACTGTATGTATGTATATTTATTTATACATAGGCCTATGTACTGTTTTTTATGTATACTTTGTGTGTTTTGCTGTGTTTAATCTTATCTTTTTAAATTCTTTCCACATTTTTTTCTAACTATAAGAAAGCTAATTCATATATAATATATTTTTTTAACTTTCTATCCTTTGTTCCCCAAGTCCACTCTGAGGATACACTCTATTATTTGTTCTTTTTATCCTTTTATTCACATTGTATCTTTTTTTATTCTGAAACATTTTGTACTGTGCATATTTTTAAATTTGTTCATAAGCACATATAAAAATCAAATTATGAAATTTTGTGAATCAACGGAGAGCAGAACTGTTATGTAGCTAACAATCTTTTTTTTCCAAACCCAACTCACAGCATGATGTCAATTAACCTCTCCAAAATGCCAACAATTGTGACATCACCAAGATGACAGTAAAACAAATAGAAAGTGTTATTTTTATCAATCCTGGTATTTCAGATGAATTATGACAGCAAAAAACTATTCTGGTCATGATGGGCTTGATAAGGGTGGGTGAAATCCTACGTTTCTTGTAATACCCTGATGAAATACCTTTCTGTTCCTCAACAATATTCAATCACTCTTCCCCATTCTAACATCAGTTATCATGTCAAACAATACAAATATAAGGGATGCTAAATTATGATGATGGAGATTTCTTCGTCTGGCATTGGAAAGATGAAATAGCAAAAGGCAAGGAGTCTCTCTCTCAGTTCTCTCCAACCACAATGTAACTTGACACAGCAAAGCAATGAAAATCCATACTTTTAAAATAAGTTATCAAAAACTGTAATACCTAATATGAAAATAAACTAGCTAAGGATACATGCATTATGGCAGTTACAAAAAGAAAGAATCTATCTCAACCAAGAATGATTTTAGGTAATCAGTATATAATTTTAAAAATTGAAACTGGTGCTTGTGAGGGTTGGGTGCCAATGACTTTAGAAACCTCTGTAGGTAAATCACAAAGCTAATGACTGTAGTTGAAGATTTAGTGGATTAAACAGAAAACAAACTTGCATCACTGATCTTTGCGACTTTAAAGGCTCAACTTATTTGAGCAATTGTGATCTAGTATCTGGAAAAAAGAGAATGAATGTCAAATACTTTTAGGGGGTGACAGGTTTCAGAAACTGATGGAAACTTATTTATGAATTTCAGATTTCAGGTTTCAAAATTAATGTCTGTATCCTGGATGAAGCACAGATGCTGATATTTTATGTACTGTATTGTGTGCATATGTTCTCTCACTATCTGACAGCATTAATTGGTCAGTTGTTTGCTTCAGAGAAATATTTTATATCAGTGACCTCTTCTAATATTTTTAATCACTTATCCTGTAAAATTATGGCCTTTTAACACAAAATAAATCCCATTGATTAATTCAGTGTAATTTAATGAATATTACAAAAAATACCATTATACTTTTTTATATGCACACAAAGCTCCATAACTGTCAGCCTAACTCAATTTTTATGTCACTATTAATCACTTAATTAGAAGGCTCAAACAACAGTATTTAATAATTATTTTCTTGCTGATGCATGAGACAAGGAAGTGATGGCTGGTATTTTTTCAACTGACAACCTACAAAATTTGCATGGCATAGCAGAACCTTAGCAAAAAATGACACTCAAATTTTTCTTCTTAATTACAGATACAATCTATCCTCTAAATGTATTATTCTACTGAAGTAATTAGATGAGCTGGCCTTTGTAGCTGAGTTTTAACATAGGAGTTCCCCTATAATCAAATGGCTCAGTTCAATAGTTAGCAACTGTTTATTACTTTAGAAGTCAAATTCTTTCTACAACCACTTGCTAGTTTACATAAGATTATGAGACTGTGCCTCATTTGTAGTTTCTGCAGTGTTAGAAAGATCACCGGCTCAGTATTTCCATTTATCACATCGTGTATAGGGTTAATGCAGAGAATTTAGCAGTTTATGGAAATCTCTTTTATTTCATAGTTATGCAAAGGTTATATATCATGGCTATGGGCTATTTAATACATCAAGGCAATATCTTTTGTCAATTTCTCAATTAACAATTCTTATTATTCAAAATACATTTTCAAACGTAGCTCCACTTCAACATATTCAACATCAAATTATAATAGATATCTGGCTTTAGTTAACTTATATGCCCTCTACCCTTTCCCACATATACTCTTTCTTAATACTACATTAATTTATTAAAAAATGACAAGAAGAAATTGTACAGCCCTCCTTGCCAGCTTTTTGTTTCATTTTAACTGTAAATACTCCCAGGTCTGGTGTAAACTTATATTCATTCATCGAATCAAGTCCATAATTATTAGGTTGCATTTTCCCCATAACATCAATTATTCCATCCCAAAATGCTGTCCTCTACCCTTAATACTAGTCCACCTTTCACTGTACTCTACGTTAGTCTCCAACTTTAGTTCCCTGTTTCAAGCTTGATCCAGTGGTACCATGAACAGGCCATACCTCTTGTCCGGTGGGGCGTTCTGGTTTTGCTGGCCTGGTGCAGTCTGCAGGTCGGGAATATTGGCAAAATCATCCTGCTCTGAGAGACCAAGAACGAGTGATAGCACCACCATGCGGCCTTCTCTGGAGGATTCGGCCATCCCATGACAGAGAGAGATTGGTCACCATGTAGAAAGAAGGTGAGAGAGAAAGAAGAGAGAAAGAGACAGAAACGGAGGGGGCCATTTTATAAGTAGTAAAACAGACAGAACACAAAGGAAAGGGTAACAAAGGGAGGGGAGAAAGGTGAGGAGAGACAGACGCAGATCATCAAAGAAATTCAAGTGGTACCAAAGGCACAAAAAGTAGGAATCCCAGGCTTCTTAAACAAACAAAGGATACAACTAATGAAATTTAAAAAAATAACACTTCAATTCTTTTGCAACTAACAGATTTCATATAATTCATGGTGGTTCTCTGTTTAAACTCAAACGTACAAAATGGCGGTGTTAGGCACTAGTAAATATATCAAAGTATACAGACGTACATCAATCTAAATGCATGCAAAATGCAAATATGTTTATATAACTAACACAAAATAGGATAAATGGAGCACACATAATTACACACATACTGTGAACATGCATAAAGTTCAACATCTAAACAGATACACTTCTAGGTATGTTTCTTTTCAATAGAACCTGTCCCTAAACTGACATTAAGTTGTGAAGTCAGCTGCTTCTTTTGGAAACTCTGTTACATGCTTGACACATACACAAATCCAATAGTTTTAGTTCAATGTGGTTCAATGGTCTTTCTTTTCTCAATTTCCTAATTGATTTGGTTTTAACAAGCCCAATAAAATTTAACCTAAATGACAAGATCATACAAGAAGTTCTAGTATGGAATGCCAAATTAGCATTCAGAATATCTCAAAATAAATTTACAAATATTAAAATGCAGCTCAACTTTCTAGGTACCTGAAAATTATTTCAAGATATTTTAAAAAGAGTTGTCCTATATTTTAAAATATCTACGCTACATTTTAAGATATCCAAAATGCCTTTAAAAATCTCACAAATATATTTTCAAATATTTCAAAACAACTTTGCATTTCCAAATATCTCAAATACATTTTTAGATATTCAGATTCCTAAGCCTTGTATTTCCTATTGATTTAGAAGCTAAATGGCTATTCTTGCAGCCCCCTGTCTTAGCATTATCAATAGTTTATTACTGAGTGTCATCATTCCTAATGCATTAAAAGTGTTAGACATCAAACCATCACTGAAAAATCTAAAGCTAGATACACATACACATAGCAATTACAAATCTATTTCATATATACCATTTCTTAAAATACTTGAAAAGGTACTTGCCACAGAACTTCATTTCCACTTGACACATTGTAATTTACTTGAGTAATTCCAGTCTTACTTCCTCACCAGTCATAGAACAGAAACAGCATGTTGTTAATGACATGCTAATGTTCTCTGATGAAGGAAAGTCCATAATAATTATTGTTAGGTTTAAACTCAGCCTTTCATACCACTGACCACACTATTTTGCCACATAGTTGGGCTTTTAGGCCTAGTTCTTGTGTGGTTTAGCTCATATTTATCAAATTCATATTAGATGTCAGTATGTGCAGAAATGTGCTGACAGTACTCAAAATTTATCACGCAGGGCTCAGCACTCAGAACTTTACTGTTTTCACTTTACATGCTTCCATTAGGAACTATCATTAGAGAAGAGCCAAGCAAAATGACACCTTTTATTGGCTAACTAAAAAGATTACAATATGCAAGCTTTCGAGACAACTCAGGCCCCTTCTTCAGGCAAGAGAAAACATAACATTCATTTTCACTCGATATAACCAGCTATTTCTTTCATTTAGACCAAATGTCAATTCTCCAATAGTGGCCTTAATTATTTGTGTCAGAGAGTTAAAGGAATGGAGGATAACTACTTTCTCTTAATACAGAAAAAAATTGAAATGCTATTAATTCGGGGGAATGATGCAAACAGCAGCAATACTCTATCACTTTTGGACTCATTTGGACTAATCATTAGTTTCACTGAATCAGCATGTAATTTATACATTATCTTTGACACTTTTTAACAAAAATAATACAAAACTAAAACTTTGTTTCCAACTTCCAACAATATTGGGGATTTAGTAAAGTTTCTAAATACGGAGAATAGTGATTAATTAATTATTAGCAGGACTGACTACTACATTATTCAAAGACTGTTCAAACCATTCTATATGCAACTTTCAGTAAAGTCAAAGTGCTGCTGCAAAACTAGAAAGTACAAACACATAACTCCAGTTCTTAAGTCTTTACACTGGCTTCCAGTTAAGCTTAAGGCTGATTTTAAAATTCTTCTCAATACATTTAATGCCTTAAATGGCTACGGCCCCTACTTAACTATCAGAATTTATCACTGCTTACAAACCATTTGAATCTGAAGATTCTGGCCTACTAAAAAATTCCAAGGATTAAAATAATAACAGTGAGAAGTCTATCTTGTAGCTACAGGGCCCCAAAACTGTGGAATCATCTGCCTGCTTATATAAGAGATGTCCCTTCAGTCTCAGCTTTCAATCAACGCAAACATGTACTACTTTAGTCTAGCATACCCTGATTAGAACTCCTGATTAGCTGTGCATAGTGTATCTCTGTTTTAGTCACTTGTCTAAAAAATAATTAATACAATAATTACGAACCACTACTAACCCTCCCTCCATTCTGTTTCTCATCTTGGTACCCTGCTACCTTAGTTGGTACCACTCTCTGCTTCCAAGCTGCTTTCCTGCTCATGTAAGGACATCTGAGCTACAAGGAGCATAAAATCAACGAATGAAATGATTCAGTCATCATATTAGATGCCTCAGTGTAGACTCTGCAATAAAATGCCCAGGAGAGGGTGAGTGGCCAGCTGGCTGAGGTCTTAAAAATTCTGACTGTGTTTGATTTTTGCTTTGATTTTGTCTGCTATAACTGAGCATGGCTCTCCAGAGGTTTATTTACAACAAGGACGCTGCTGACTGAAGCTTTTGTTTTTCTCTTCTCTGTTGTCAACTGAATACAGTTCAACATTTATTTAATAGACAGATATTATGTTACATTTATGTTTAACCATTTCCAACTACTCTGTTTTCCTGGCTATTTGAACAAATCTGTTTCTTTATATGTATTCATTATATAATATAGTAATATTTTAAGTTTGTAATTAATTGTATTTACCTGTGTGCTTGTTATAAACATAAACTGAATTGAATTGAATCTGATATATCTCAAAGTCAGTTTTGGAATTTGAGATTTCTTAAATTTGTGATATCTTTAATTATAGAATATCAAAAAATGATATGTGTTAAAGCTGGTGCAAATTCAATTTGAAAGATAAAATGCATTTCTAATATTCTGTAATTACAGTACCTCTGATGTATTTGAAGGATAAATCATTTTTAAGGCATCAGAAAATTAATCTGAAAGATATAAAATGTATTGTAGATATTTCAGACACATGTCCTTATGATTATACTGTATCACAAGTTGCTTTTAGGATATCTTCATTATCTTTTATTATTATTATCTCATATTAGCTTAAAAGAATATTTACATTATATCCACGTATTTATATTGTTTACACTGGATCTGTCCAATTTTAGGGCGTAGCTCCTCATAAATGGAAACATATAATTGAACACGCCACAGCAAAGTAAAGAAATAACGTTTCAAAACCAAATTATTTTTGTATGCATTCTGGAGCTTTTAGACTTAAACAATGCAATATTGTTGGAATGTAAGAAAATGCTTGATTTGTCTTAAATACAGCTGTGTTCTTTCAAACAAAAACAAAACAAGACACATTAAGACTGCCAGATGCTCTTTGTAGACACTAACTATCTTAGACTTGCTCATCCTTCAGGGAACTGGCATGAATTCAAGACTGGATTACACTAAAAGTCAGGAAGATGAATTGTCCCTTTATCTTAAATTTAAGATTTAAAAATCCAGAGGATTTGTAAAAAAATATAAATACATCTACTGCCTTACTTCAAGTTCTGATCATCACACATCCTTGAAACTCTACTGAACTTGATGATAACCTGTAGTTTTGGTGCAAATGCATAACAGTTACTCTATAAGGGAAAAACTAATCATTCACAAAATGTGTATTCTGTTTATCAAAGTAAACAGTACCCATTTATATAAGTCTACATTTCAAGCTTTCTTTTTTGTATATTTATGTATTTTCTTTTATTTAATTAATTTTCATGTAAGTGGTCAATTATGAAATAAGGAAAGGTATAGCACTGGAATTGCATCATAATGCGTGCCTATTGATTTTTTTTTTTAATAATTTGTAGTGAACATAAATAGAATTACTTTCTGAAGTCCATTTAGGAATTCATATTACATGGTGGCTAAATCATGCTGTAAGAATAAAACTATTTTGATCAAAAGTGCACAAAGTGATACCTTTTTTGATCTTGAGATTTGTGCATTTTATCTTTTATTTTCCAGCACACTACAGAAATGGGAGATAGTAATGGAGGCTTTTAATTTAATGCATTTAAATAGGGATTCCGTTATGATATTCTATGTATACTGTATATATAGGGAAGACAAACAAAATTAATATAAATTACTACCTTGAAATGTATCCTGCATTGGTTTCCTATTTTAAGTAATTGGTAGACAGTTAGATTACTGGTAAATTGACAATTGTTAGCATTAAATGGAGCTCAAGGTAGGGTAAGCAAGGAAGATTAGAACAGGATGTGTTCTTTATTGCAAACCAAGCTGATGTGAATTCATGAACTTCTGCAGTTCCAAAATTTAATTGTGCATATATTTAGTAAAATTTGAAGTTACGTAGCGCCTTGCCACCTTCTGCTTTGAATCTTTAAAGACTGGCTTTTTCAATGCATGTTATAATTGAGTCAAATTTATTAAAGAACGATTTGTTTATATATAGGATTCAAAGGATACTCTGAAATAGACATAGAAGCTTAAGGAGAATACTGATTTTGGCAGTATTAATTCTCCCTGCTAAGGTGAGATGGAGGATGGACCATCTGTTAGCATTTTGTTTGATTTTATCTAAAGTACAAAATTATACTGAAAGAAATCTGTATATTTTCTTGTGATGGCTATCTCCACATAACTTAATATTTAAAATGTTTTTATATTAGGCAGAAATAGTTATCCAGTCTAATATGATGTGGTAGAGAAGTCACTGGGAAAGCACACTTCTCTAAAAATCCAAGCCAAGAAAGCAAATTATTATCTCTGTATTTCTTTTACCCCCAAAAATTACAAATTACAATTTTTGTGCTATCTTACTAATTTTAACACCTGTCAATTAAAATTAGTGTTAAAGCTGAAATTTATAACTACTCACTATTTCTACTGAAGAATTCAAAATTATCCATTAATGCTCAGAAGTAGTATATTTTTGATCAATCGCTGAACATTGTAACTTGGAATGTCAAAGGTCTCAATCGGGACCTAAAGAGAAAAAAAGTATTCTCCCATCTCATAGACTTAAAGGTCAAGACAGCATATTTACAGGGTACTCACGTAAAAAGTAAAAAACAATTTTGACCAAAAAGAAACTGGATTTTGCAAACCTTTCATTCCAGCTATTATAAAAAAGAGGAGTGGGGATTATAATTTGTAAAGCAATCAAACTTGTACCAACCGATGTAACATCCGATACTGAAGGACACTATGTTATGGTGATGGGGGAATTATTCAGTTCAAAGGTAAAAATATCTGGCAAAAATACTATATATGCACTCAATGTGGAAGACAGAGAATTTATGCAAAACTTTGTTCACTTGTCTCTAATATGAACTCTCATATCGCTGGAGATTTTCATTGTGTTTTAAAATCATTGGATACGTCCTCAAATTCAGCAACTATAAAATCTAAAACAGCAAAGATAATTTTAAAATTCAACTTGGATCACAATTTATCAGATCCATGGCTATTTTTATATTCAACCTCATGAGATTATTTCTTCTTCTTGTCCGTATAACATAGTTATTTAAGAATTTCAAGAATTGACTATTCCTTCAATGCTAACAATTTCTTGACCACTATCAATTATTTTAAATATGATGCCAATGTCAGCTCTGACCACGCTTCGCTTATTCTGAACCTACATACTCAACTTGCAACTGGCATCCTAACTCCCTATTATTAGCAGATAAACATTTCATAGAATTTATCACTATTCAAATGGATTATTTTTTGGATCTTCAGAGGATTCCACACAGACACCCTGGGAAAGGATGAAGGCTGTTTTAATATGAGAAATAATTTCATTCCTCTCTCATAAAAACAAACTAGAGACTAAGAAGGCATCAGAATTGATTAGCTCCTAATGACATTCTCCATAAGGAAAAACTGGTCTTACAATGAGAATTTAATCACTTGACAAGAAAGAAACTGAACAAATTACTTTTAAATCATCATTATTATGGACACAGAGAAAAGGCTAATAAGATTGCAGCTCAACATATGCAGAAGCAGGAAGTTCACAATGCAATACTAGGAATCACCAATGCAACTAGATTTAAAATCAGAGAGCAAAAACAGTAATTGAAACATTTAAGGAATATTATAAGTCATTTAGTGTGAAGAACATGAAATTTAAGCTCATAAGTTTTTGGATAAATAAATATAATTTGCAATCCTAATTTTTCCACTGAAATATCTTTCCTGTCCTTACAAGGGAATGATGAGTCAGCTTTTTAGATCAGCCACATGGGAGAGGGACTGGATAGTGCACATGTGTGTGAATGCGAGTGCTTTCAATACCATCTAGCCATCCCTATTAAAGAGCAAGCTCAGAAATATGCAGGTGGATGAGCCTATGAAGTCCTGTGTAAAGGACTGTCTGTCAGACAGGCTGTAGTTTGTGAGTCTCAAGGACTGTGTTTCTGATACAGATGTGAACAACACTGGAGTAAGACAAGGAACAGTTCTGTCTTCTTTTCTCTTCAGTCTGAATACCTTGGACTACAAACATAACACCAAGTTATGTCACTTGCAGAAATTCTCAAATGATTCTGCGTTTATAGAATGTATTGATAAGGGGGACAAGAAGGAGTATAGGAGCCAGGTGGAGAACTTTGCTTCTTGGTGCAAGAATTGTCTGCGCCTTAACAACAGCAAAACCAAGGAACTGGTTATAGACTTTAACCACATTAAAGAGCATCTATGTCAGGTCACTATTCAGAGAGTGGTATAGGTGATGCAGTCTTATAAGTACAAGTTCTTTCTTAGGAGACAACATTCCTTTAATATGGGAAGTGACATCTTTCACATCTTCTACAAGTCTGTGTTGGCCAGTGTGATTTTAAAAACTGTGATGAACTTGTAAAATCACTTCAAGAGAGGCCCACGAAATCATCATGGCAAATAAAAGGGCAGGCTCAGTTATGGGACACACTCTGGGCACCCTGGAGGTAGTAGCGAAGGAGAGAATTTATACAAAACTGAGCATCATTATGAACAGTGCTGCACATCCTCTCTCTGACACAATAACACTGAGTACTTTCAGCCAATAAATGATTCAGCAGAAGTGTGTGAAGAAATGCTGCTGGGACTCCTTTATACCAACAACAATATGTCTGCATAATGCCTCAATGGGACAGGGACTGCCAAATCTCTTTAATCACTCTGGTTTGTGTCCAAACCATAATATAATATGTGTGTGTGTCTGCGTGTATAATACAGTATATATATAAGTTTGGACACACCTCCTCATTCAATGTGTTTTCTTTATTTTCATGAGCATTTACAGCACTCCAACACTCTCCTTCTTGGTCAAATAGCCCTTACACAGCCTGGAGGTGTGTTTGGGGTCATTGTCCTGTTGAAAAATAAATGATCGTCCAACTAACCTGACTTCTGCACAACACAACTGCTGGTCCCAACCCCATTGATAAAGCAAGAAATTCCACTAAATAACTCTGATAAGGCACACCTGTGAAGTGAAAACCATTTCAGGTGACTACCTGTTGAAGCTCATCGAGAGAATGCCAAGAGTGTGCAAAGCAGTAATCAGAGCAAAGGGTGGCTATTTTGAAGAAACTAGAATATAAAACATGTTTTCAGTTATTTCACCTTTTTTTGTTAAGTACATAACTCCACATGTGTTCATTCATAGTTTTGATGCCTTCAGTCATGAAAATAAAGAAAACACATTGAATGAGGAGGTGTGTCCAAACTTTTGGCCTGTACTGTGTGTGTGTGTATATATATATATATGGGTGGCACGGTGGCGCAGTGGTAGTGTTGCTGCCTCGCAGTTAGGAGACCCGGGTTCGCTTCCTGGGTCCTCCCTGCGTGGAATTTGCATGTTCTCCCCGTGTCTGCGTGGGTTTCCTCCGGGCACTCTGGTTTCCTCCCACAGTCCAAAGACATGCAGGTTAGGTGGATTGGCGATTCTAAATTGGCCCTAGTGTGTGCTTGGTATGTGGGTGTGTTTGTGTGTGTCCTGCGTAGGGTTGGCACCCTGCCCAGGATTGGTTTCTGCCTTATGCCCTGTGTTGGCTGGGATTGGCTCCAGAGACCCCCATGACCCTCTGTTTGGATTCAGCGGGTTGGAAAATGGATGGATATATATATAAACATATATATAGTCACACACATGCACTTGGGGAACAACTTAAGGGCTTGGTTGACAGTATTTCTCCTCTGGAACACATAAGCAATAACGATTTCTCTTCGCCATGACATCACTTCCGAGGTCACTCCACCTGGACCCGCCTCTTCCTCCTACGAACCATTAAAACCGGAAGTGCAGCCACCTTGAACAAACTCTGCGAGTGTACAACAAAGTTCAAATTAATTTGCGGCTAGCACATGGTTCTTTTTGTTCCTTTTGCGCTATTTCAATAGCGCAAAAGGAACATGCATGTATGGGCTAGCCTTTGGGGTGCCCCAGACCCTTTATAATTTTTGTTTTCTTATTACAATGTGCATTTATTTATGTATTTATTTATTTAAAGAGCTTCTGTAAAAAAGCCAGATTTCATCCTGGGGACAAATAAAATTCCATGTATAAAGTTCTACATGTATGTACAGTATGTAGAAGATATTTAAAAGTAGTTAGCACTGCACAGTACACTGGAGAACATTGCCTAAGGTGCAATCAAAAACTTCAGAAACTTTGTTATGAATGGCACCTAATGGCATACTTTTTTGGCAAATAAATGACGTTTTCCAGCCCTCATACTAGCTTACTTAATTTTCTGATGTAATTAAAATTCAATCATTATAGATTTAAAGGAAAAAAAAAACAACCCAATGAAAAAAAACACCTCTATAAAAAAGCACTGAGGTAAATCACTAAACGATTTCTACAATATATTATTAGTAACTGGCTTGGGTTTATAAAGCTGATAGGATTGTTTGCTGCATTGATTTCCCTACAGTTGTAGTTATTGGGTATACAATGACTGCTGTTCAGCCGCAAATGGAGAAGACACCTCCTCCACTTTTTGCTGTAGAATCATCAAGCAATTCTTGCCTTTGTATTTCGGAAAGCTCTATTTTTGGTGTTTCGTCTGATTAAGCGGCAGTCTTTTAATTTTTTTTTTAACAGTTTTTCCTTGGTGACTACTTTCCTAAACTCTCCCTTATTTACAAAGTCCTCAAAACTTTTTATTGTGGATTCATGCAGGTATAGGAAATTGAACACTAGCTACCCAGAAAATGTTTTGAATAAATATTGACATTTCCACCATCATTTATTGTGTGTCTGTCCTGCCAAGAAAACAGGGTGGTAAACACTGTCCACAGATTAAACATATTGAAATAATCCAAGGCCATTTATGCTGTGACACCCTTTCCTTTAAGGTATTCTTGTAATGTATCACATTTTCTGAGCTAATTGTTTTATAATTTGATTAGGTGGCAGCATAATCATAGATGGTAAGCTCTGGTGGACTCTCCTTTCTAATTAAATTTTGTGAATTCAAACAAAGTTTGTTAGCTGCCTTGTTAGGGAACTGTGTTGGCTTATATTTTTTCTCCATGATGATGATTCCATTAAGTTAAGTTACTAAAATATACAGTGCACAGGAAAAACATAGTGATAAAACATAGAAAGAACATTGTAATGGCATCCAGAACAAATTGTGCTAGGCAAAGAACACCTCACTAATTGCTGATACTATTAGACTTTTATACTGCTGGAAATGCATCCACAAAAGTCATATTCTCCTAGGACATCAGGGGATTAATTAAGTATGAGAACTAGTAACACTTCTAAAGCCATACTCGGCTTTATTCACTTCCACAAAAGATCACTTAGCTTATTCAATCCTCTATTGTTTGTAGAACAACAGTACAACATTGTATTATCATAGACAAAACACAGAAATAATGACCTAAATGGCTATATTTGACATTAATAATATACAGAGGAAAAAAGCATGCCTTCTAACACATAGATAGTCACTTTCACACACTCATGGACAGATATTTTATACGTCTGAGTTCTGCAACAATGTTGAACCACTTTCTTTTTACTAATAGAGAGAATTATAATTTAATCTTGGTAGTGTGTTTAAAGCAGATGTACAGTCAGTATACTAAGAAAAAATACAATGTTCAAATTTTCACCAGTCTAATGATAAATAATCAAATTTAACAATGAACAACAAACTAATTCTCAGACACTGGCCATTTTAAATGTTATACTGTATACATTAAGGTCAGAAACTCCACTTCTTAAAAACCGTTAGACCTTTACATTGCTGCTCTCTATTAGTGAATGGGTTCTAAATGTTTAAGTAGATACCTTTAAAATATCTTCAGTCTCTACATAATGATAGAATATAATGATAAATAGATTAATAACAGTCAATAAAGTTAAACAATAAGAGCTTCTCTGGAATGAAATCAAGAAAATGCTATCTCCTACCAGATCTGGAGTTTAAGAGTCAACCTTGCACTGTACACAGTTTACAAATGTAAGTAATGAAGTTCACTCTCTCCATAATAAAGTGATTTGTTAATTTATATTAGAAATGCAGTCTCACTGGGAAGTGAATAAATAACTTGGGATTATAAATATAAGCTACATTCACACTTTTTATTCAAATGGATATAAAAGGAAGTGACTGTTTTTTTTGAGAAAAGGGAAAAATGGATCAAAGGCTCTGTAGTATTGCATATGCCTACCCAGGCATATCTAATTAAGCAACACACTTAGATGTGTGACTTAGACTTAGATGATCTTAGAAATGTTTATAAGCGCTTTGAGCTACTGTTTGTATGAAAATGTGCTATATAAATAAATGTTGTTGTTGTTGTAGAAGCACAAGCATATCTATTCTTAGACAAGCAGTTTGTAATTTTTTAAAGTTAACAACTTGACTACATTCTCGTTTTCACCACTGACTAGCAGCAGTCATTTATATAGGAATAATGGTCCTGGGATGCTGATGCTCATACAATAACATTATAAAAAAATTATAAAATTAGAAGTATTTTGTGGGTTGGTGGAGGTGCAGTGTTCTAAAATTGGATGCATGCTAAGTGGACATTGTTTTGCTTTAGATTTATAGGGTTGTGAATCTAGACCAGTGGTTCTCAAACTGTGGTCCATGGACCTCTTGTGGTCCTTGAGCATGTGCCAGGTGGTCTGTGGGCCGCCCTGGTCACGATTCTTAGAAAAAACTTTCTTGCTAATAAGGTGGCACCAAACACAGAGCGACCTTTTTTGAAAAAGATAACATGTTTTACTTCTACATCACTCCTTCCTACTTTGATCTTGTATGGTTATAGTGAATGTTCACTTCTCACTTTTCTTCAAACTTGTAGTCACTCCTTCACTACATGGACTATTTTAATTTACTTTATATGCTCTGAAACAGGGTGTAATCTGTTACTTTGATTCAATTTCCAGTTTGTTTGGTAGTATTTCACATTGCAAGCTTTCAAGTGATCTAAACATATCAGTCAGTAATTAGCATAAACATTCCCCCCTCACCATCACAATATCATGAAGGGTCACCCAAAGTTGTGTTTGTGCACTGCTGCATTTTCTGTAATTATTTGATTTATTTACCAAACACAGCTATGAACAAAGCGACTATTGAACAACTGATTATTTGAAAATTATACCACCACGCATTGTAGAATAAGGACTCTTTTCATTTTGGTAACTGTAAGAAAAAAGGCAAACTGTACTGAGGGCACACACTGACGTGCTTCAGTTTTTATGTCAGTTAACATATCAAGTGAGTTTTGCTTAACTGTATGATGCTGCATACTTACTCTAAAGTGAATTTACACTTTTGTTTCTATTTCATCTGCTGCATGTATGTGCACATGAGGCATGTATTAGGTGCTTGGCATGCTCTGATTGATTGGTAATTATGCAAAATGCTTTATGTGAATTGCATTACATTTGTATCAATGTGTGTGTTCATTCTTTACCTTTTTATTGGTTTTTAAGGCTCCATGTTAACCATCGACCCATTATCCTCTGAATGAGATTACCCAATTAATGACAGTACGTTTTTAGCTTGACTACCACAGCATGTACAGTTTCAACCATAATGCACAGTATTTTCTGTATTTACATCAGTCCTATGTCAGATCACATTCAGATGTTATGCGAACCATTTCATAATTCGCTCGATACCTCACCATACCATTTGATACCTCAATGGGTCTTGGTTCGGATCTTTTAGTCCACATCTAAGTGTGACTGACATGTTCAGGTCTCCCTAAATGAAATATTAAAAAAAAAAAGCACTCAACAAAATAAGTGTGAAAACACCTTAAATCTGCCATGACGTCCACCCAAAGATCCAACCCCTGCCAGCAGCAATCTCTTAATTCCATGTGGACACTACACTGATGTGCACTACTTCTGATGTATTCATTTTCAAGATCTGTGTGCCATAACAACATCTTCAAGGCTCTATTATTGATGATTGGATAAAATAAGGGAATTGGAAATGTAAATCTAGAAGTGCTAATTTTGTAATGGAGACTTTTATTTCAGGTGGACAGGGAGCAGAATTTAGTATGGAAGAGATTCAGATAGGGACAGTGTATGCCACACAGACCTTGGAGAAAACACCAAATGAAGACCTGCAGGGTAAAACCAACAAAGAGGAGCCAGCTTGGTAGCCCATAGAGTATCAGAATTAGCCTGCAGCATAGAAAAAGAATGAGGAGCAGTTCAAATTCAACCAAGTTCTGTTTGTGTTGGCCTTTTTGTTGTGTTTCCTATGGCAACCTCCTAAGGCATAACAGCAGGAGAACTACAGGCACTTAAATTAAGGAGGTGCTTTCCAATAAACAGCCTACTCACTACTTGAATTTTTATGACAACTACTGTTCTTGTTACCTTGGGTCATTGCAATATTTTGCACATGTATGTGTGAAAAAAAAAGAATGTGATTCAGGCTGGCGGCTATAAGTGATCCTCCATATCTTAGACTTTGACAAAGTGGTCCTGCGTCCATAAATTTTGAAAACCACTGATCTAGACTCAACCCTCACCGCACAGATGATCTTAAATTATCCTGTTTCAAGAGAAACAGCGGACTCCCTTTTACTTGTCAAGTATATTAGACACCCACTGAAACAGACTGCCTGTTTATTGATTCATGTTGCTTGACTTTTTAATAGTGAATTTTAGTCAAAGGAGTAAGTTGTAGCTTTAGTGATCAAGAGGCAATTTCAGCCCTTTTAGAATGATACCTGATGTTGATTTGCTAATCTTCATGGGGTGTAAGAGATTGACCGCCATTAAATATGCCTTCTGAGTGTAAACTTGGTAGTTGAGTACGGTCAATGTCTCACAGGTAGGCAGGAGGCATATCCATTACTAGCAAAATAATGTAACATGATTATGGGAGGTAAACAATGGTGTTGTATGGCAAAAGCAGGAAAGAAATCCAGCTTTTATCAGTATCTTTTGCTCTTAATGCCAGTGTTTTCTATGGTATCATATGCTTACATTACAAATTTGTAAAGAGACCTACACTTCGGAGAAAATTACTGTGCCCATTTTTCAGTTTACAGCTTTCCTTTTAAGAGTTTCACAACATTTAAGCCAACTCCAATTGGCATTAAAGTAATATTATTATGGTACTAGAGCATCTAAAGCATGAATGCACTCTGTTACCCGCTAAGGGGACTCTATAGGGTGGTCCAGATCTAATTATGCAATTTTCATTACGCTATAAGTTATTATGTTTATTACATAGAAAATCACCTGAAAAATCCCAGACCATCGAGAAGTGTGCAAACTGACGACATGAAGAATCGTCTTCACACCAAACTGGAATCGTCCCCGCATAAATCAAAGTCATCCAGACGATCTGGATCTGCATTATTAGATCTGGACCACCCTGTATAGCGTCTTTTATAGTAGCATTTCAAAACACCTTTTTTGAGCCTGATTTGGCTACATAAGTTAAAAAAGGAATCATCCTAGTTGGACCGATCTTACTATGTAATTTAACTGGGCTCATGTAAGTATCAGGAAACAAAATGGATGCACACAGGATAAATTATGTAACATCCTGATTTATCTTTCAAACGTTTTACATTAAAAGAAGCATATGGGCAGACCTGCAGACCTGATGGCAATGTTCACTAGAGATCAGCTGGTAATGTTCAACAGAATCCTTTCATCAGGCTCTGCATGAGAAATTGATTCATACCACTTTATAGACTAGCTGTATAAAAGGCAAATGGATTGGGTTAGGAGTAATGCCAATTGGGTAAGGAGGTGTGAAATGGAATCGTCCATATAAAGTACACCTTGTGAATCAAAATGGTCTCTCTTAATGTACAACATCATGTCACTATTGGGAGAGGAGTGTGGAGCTTGAGTGAATGGTTGAAAAGTACTTGTATAGATATACAGTAGTTGAACTTACCTCAACATTCTGAAAGTAGGCTTCTCTATCACAAATGGTCTCTCTTTCCTTCTCTGGAGATGCCCTGCAGGATAGGTTCTGAGTGGGCATGGGAGTACTCACAAGCCCCCGGCTGGGTGTCACACGGTTGGAAGTCTTCAACTCTCACATAGGGAATGACAGAGATACCTGGAGGGGTGTGATTGGGAGGAATCGCCTGAATGTAAATGATGAATTCCTATTGGATTTTGTGCTAGTCATGGATTATCCATAATGATCACATTTTTGAACACCAGGGTGCTCATTACAACATCTGTTAAGCATCATGGGCTCAAAGTCATACTTTGTAGTTCTGTCATAGTTTGTGAACATTCAAGTAAAAATAATTACTCAGTTGTCAAATAATCACCGCTTAGCTGGGTCAGACAACTGGTTTGGCAAATAAACAGGCCCAGATGATCATATGAGCAGTAAATGGCAAATAGAAGTAATTGCCCATAATGAGTGCAACTATACCTTCTAGAAGAGATTCTCCTAATCAGCAATGTAGTTGGTATATGCTGTGACAGCAACACAACATTGGTAGATACTTAACATCAAAGGAACAGACAAGTTAAAAGAAAAAAGGTGTTATGTACAATGCTAGATGTGTCTATAGATTTGAGTGAAATTTAGGATTGTATTTTACTTAAATTAGTTGTCATAGCAAATGACTGACTATGGAAGGGTTTCTTTGAGACCTTAAAGATTGACTTTTGTTTGCTAAGGGAAGATACTGGATGATGCTGGAGTTTTCTCAGCAAGGAAGAGGACACACTGATTTGGACTGGAATGTGGTGAAGTGAAAGGAGTATTACAAGGAATTAATTAACGTAGAAGATACATCTTTTGGAAAGGAGGCAGTGCTGGAAGATCTAATAGGATTAGGTGCATTTCTGCATTTAAAATCACTTCAAAGATTAAATTAGTAGAGGTGCCCTTTTAATGATAACATGACAGAAGGGACGGAATGCCTAGTTTGGCAGACTGTAGCTGCCCCCCTTTCTCCAAAATGAGAGTGCATTCAAATTATACAGGAATCATGGTAACACTTTAGTTTAGGTAGTGCAAAAATGCATCCATTACTCATTTACTATTATGCAACAAGGCGCTAGCAAACACTTCTTTGGGTCTTCATAACACTTGCCAAGTGTATATCCATCTCTAGAATGTGACCTACTATCAAAACTTCACTTTGGAATGGTCTAAAGTGGCTTAACTGAGACACATGTCTCTTGATATTACACATTTAGCAGAAGACCTGAGAATCCTTTGTAATGGACACCAGGTATGAGCTGGCATTCCAGCCAGGATGGTTCAAGATTCCTTAACCTGTCAGGTTGCCAGTTTAATGGAAGGGTGGAGGAGACCAATCACATGGACTAGTTGCACCCCTGATACAATAGACGGCAGTCTCCCTGGGCTACAGGGCCTGCATGGATTAGACTGCTGGGTTCCATGAGTGCCAGCAGGGGGAGCTGCTGGGACAGACTGTTCTGCTTTAAGGGATTTCCGCCTGACCTGGAAGTGCTTTGAACTTATAGTGTGGGAACACCAGACGTACTCCCAAGTCTGGCATAAAGGAATCTACATGACCTCATTTAGGCAAGTCGGTGTCAAGAGAGGAGCTAGACAACACTCACCTGGAAGAAAGAAAGAAGAGGAAGAAGGAGAGAAATGAAGAGAGAGAAGGAGGAATTGTGCTTATGTTTATGAATATCCTGTGAAAATATTTGCTAAAATAAATTACTGTTATTGAACCCAGGACTTGTGGTAGATCTGTTGTGTTTGGGGCTCAGAGGTGCTCCCTATAGGTCAGACCTACATCCATCCATCCATCTTCCAACCCGTTGAATCCGAACACAGGGGTCTGCTGGAACCAATCCCAGCCAACACAGGGTGCAAGGCAGGAACCAATCCCGGGCACCCACACACTAGGGGCAATTTAGAATTGCCAGTCCACCTAACCTGCATGTCTTTGGACTGTGGGAGGAAACCAGAGTACCCGGAGGAAACCCACGCAGACACAGGGAGAACATGCAAACTCCACGCAGGGAGGACCCGGGAAGCGAACCCGGGTCTCCTAACTGCAAGGCAGCAGTGCTACCCACTGCGCCTCCGTGCCGCCCAGACTTACATATTAATAGTGATTAATGATCTATCTACTCATGTTTTATAAATGTTATGAAGACCAAAAGAAATATTGCATAAGAATAAATGAATAAAAGGCACATTTTTTCAGCACACAAATTCAAATTTGAACAGAATCTCTTTAAACTCCAAGGAAAACATATACTGGGTTAGTGGAACATATACTTTGGGCAACAGTGGATTCTGAAAGCTGCAGTGATCCTCAAGTCCTCTCAGAACATTTCTGATTTTGTTATATTTATATGAAATAAGTTACCAAACAACATAATAAACAGTTCTTTGGAGACCTTCAAGTTCGGACATGAAGATTTTTTAAAATAGTGAGGTGAATAAAGATTGATGAGCCACTTTGGACTAAGTGACCTGTTTTTATTCAAAACATTTTTTATTTTTATTAATTTATTTATTGCTTATGATTATAATAAGTACTTTTAAAATGTAAGATTCCAGCAGGGGTTCAGTCTTACTTCTCCTACTGTTTATACCTTCTTTGGACAGGATATCAAGGCATAACTAAGGCTTGATGAATATCCAGTTTGGAAACATTAATGTCACAATAGTGACGATGATAATCTGCAATCATTATTCTATACCCAAAATCTTCTGAGCTGCTCAGAAGTTAATCACCTCTCCAAAAGAGGAGTTTATTGACAAACTGAAGTGTACATTGGGATCTCGAAATAAAGGCCTGCTAATGATTCAAAAGATTGACATGAAAGAAAAGAAAACTGTGGGAGTTCAAGGTTTTAGCTACAGGGCCCCAAAGCTGTGAAATCATCAGACTTCTTATATAAGCGATGCCCCTTTCATGCTGAAGGCTCACTATAGTCTAGCATACCCTGATTAGAGCTGCTAATTAGCTGTATGTTAGTCATTTGTATAAAATATATGCAATATATTAATTATAAACCATTACTAACCCTTCTCTGTTCTGTTTCTTTTATCAGTGCCTTGGTGTGGCACTTGGTGCCACTACTCTACTTCCAAGTTGTTTTCCTGCCTATGGAAAGATACTGTGAACCGTGGAATCAATGGATGGAAAAATTCTGCTGATCAATGCAGACTCGCCTGTAGAATGCTCAGGAGAGGATGTGTGGCCAGTTGGCCTTGGTCTCCAGAACTGTGCCTTTGTTTGACTTGGTCTATGACTTTGTGTTATAACTGACAATGGACCCTCCAGAGGTTTATTTTTACCAGGGATTCTGCTGACAGGGGTTTTGGTGTTGCCTCTCTTGTGGTGCCATCTAGTCACAGTTCAGCTACAATGTTAATGAACATATATTGTTAGGTTCCACTGATGTTAATCAGTGTATTTTCTGGTGTGTTTAAACAGATTTTTATCTTTAAGTGTATACATTACATAATTACTAATTTGTAGTTTGTAATCACATTTTACCTGAGCCAGCACTCAGTGAAGAGCACTATACAAAAATAAACTGAACTGAATTGAATTAAATAATTCAGGGCCTTGTTGAAGATTGGGAGTTGAACTGATTATGAGACTTAACAAACTAATTTGTGCAGCAAAGTGATCACAATACTAAAAAGATGATGTGGTGGAAGGGCATAGCACTTTTATAATAATAACTGCATTTTTTCTCAGTCTAAATCCCTTAAAAAGTCACAAGCTATGTATCCAAAAGGATAACATCACAGTTACCTGTGACTAAGTTTCTCAGTCTGGTTGCTGTGTTCATGCTTTGTGTCAAAGTAAAGGGTTCAGCAATCCAGCAGAATCTAAGGAAAATGCTGCTACTGCTATGAGTCACAAGTCAGTATGCTCTGTGTATACTCTCCACATGAAACAAGCACAGGGACTGCATTTTGTGGTGGTTCAGGAACACCTGGGAATCTCCCAGAAAGTGTAAAAGACTAAACCAGGGAATATAAAGAATGTCATCTATTCTGCTCAGGATTTTACCAGCACAGCTCATAACAGATCAAGAAGCAAATTAAACAAGTGATTTTTTATTTGTTTCTATTACATGTATATTCCTCTCTGCCTTTACATGTAGTGTAACTAAATTTCCATATGTTCTGTTTGAAACAGTAGTCCTTATTGCAACACTGTGTGCTCAATGGAAATAAAAAAGAAGGAGGAATATCAGACATATGTTATTATTGATACAGAACTTTGAAGTGGAAAAAAGAAATGGCTGGGTATCATACATCAAAAATGTGTCTTATTTTCTAAAGTAAGGCTTAACCACATTAATTAAAAGTTAAGGGAAGAATAACCGAATTAGAACATTGCTTTGTTATCTTTTTTTCTTTTATGTAAAGCTGTCCAGAGAGACGGAACACTTCATAAAATATCTGGTTGTCTCTTTAACTCCAGGTGCCAACATTGGATGATAACTCGATTAAATCTTGTAAAAACAGAAAATATTTGCTGTGTGTCAGGTAAAATGAGAAAATTTTACATAAATAGCCTGGAGATTGGAATTGCTTTCCCCTGACACGCCATTACAACATATAGTATCTCATCCAAAGAAACTCTTAGGGAATCCCTATCCCCATGACATGATATAATTTACAGTACTCAGCATTCAACTATAGGCATGCTCTAGGAATTTTGAGTCAGTAAGTAAACAAGACGCACATATACTCTCCAGTACTAGAGGTAACAATAGACATTCACCAATGCCAAGCTGAAGCCAGACAGTACACAGGACAAAAGGTGATTGACAGACACCAACAGAAGTCAAGCAGGGAAAAATAAAAGATGCCACATGGAAACTGTCTTTCTGTTCACTTTAGGTCCCAACACTGTTCCACAATAATCTTCCATTCACTCTCTTATATGTTATTTTAGATTATATGCTGTAAATAATAATGAATTTATACATGTTTGTGTCTGCTAGAATGCCATTTATAACTACACTAATGATGCAGGAGACAGAAAATCAATGGCAGCTCCAATTGAAATGAATTACCTCTGAAGGCAGAGGTTAATAGATGCCTTCTGCTGGTAATAAATCCAGCTACCAGGCAAAACAAGGATCTATCCATCTGACCATTCTGCAATCAAACTTCTACTTTTGTTTCCTTATCTTGTAAACTCAATGTGTTCAGTGTTCAATCTTTCCTAGAGTGACACTTTTTATACGCATGATGGGTTAATGAAGGTGCCTCTTACTGCCACACTTTTATCCAGTCTTTAAGCACCCTTTATAAATCTCACCCAAATAATTTGTCTTTGCTGAAGCCCCATTTATGCATGTTTATCTTGAGATCCCCACAATATCTGTTCTAACCACCATTCCAGATGTCTTCCAACTGTCAACTAGTTCAATTCAATCCTTTGTTCTGACCACCTTCAGTCAGGGAACTTTTATCTATGATGCTACCAAAAATGAATTTACAGTCTTGAGCCATTTCAACCTGGTGAAACAGCCAAAAGTTAGCAACTGTAGGAGTAAATACATATGCAAATGGATCTTGGAGTCCTCTTTCAGTTGTGGCAAAGAATTCAAAGTGCTTTATTATGTAAATTTCTTCCCATGTTGGGAAAATCTTACACTACCTTGACATGATAATATATTAGTAAGGGAAACCGTTATCATGCTGGAGGTTCAAGAATGAGATTGGGCCATGGTTCTCTGAACCTGTCCTGACCAACACATCTATCTATCTATCTATCTATCTATCTATCTATCTATCTATCTATCTATCTATCTATCTATCTATCTATCTATCTATCCATCTATCTATCTAAAGTGTGTTGATCGAGAACTTGAAGATGCTTGTCAGATAGGAAGATTTTTCCACAGATGAGAAAAAAATGGTTTCTGCTTACACTTCCTAAATGTCTAATCTGTGGTCTCAGTCTCTGTCTTTTTACACCTTCTTGTCTTAGCATTCATTTTCTGGAGGAGATATTCAGCATAGCAATGGTGAACAGTCATATCAGCAGATCATAGATAACAAAATACATTAATAGTCAATACATATCAACCTTAAATAGTGACACATTTTATGGCACTGATAATGGTGTGGGAGGGGAGTGTACAAAGAAGAACAAAAAAGACTACAAAAGACAATAAAAGACTAGGGACATAAGTGAGGATAAGGAAAAGGAAGAAAAGATGACCTCTAAAACTTCAAAATCATTCACATATAATATTAGCATATGAAAAGAAAAAGCAAAAAACTTACAGAAAAGACTTCATGTCCAGCCCACGATTGCGGATCTGCCCCATGACGTGGTCCCAGCTGCCAGGATTAGAGCGTGAGCGCCCCCCTGTGGCTCGGTACCGTGAGCTACCCGCCGAGACCCCCTGCCGAGTTTGCGCACTCCCCCGGCTTGCCCTTCCTGCTCCCCCCACCCCACTGGAACTGCTGGCACTTGAGGGAGGCTGTTGGTGCAACTGTCCCAGGCTTTGACTGGTGGGAGGAAGGTCGCCCAGGCTAGGGGGTGGCGCATGGCTCAGCGGCTGCTGCAGACTCTGCTGCCGGACAAGAGTGCGGGGACGCTGGCAGCCCCCTGAAGCTGTTGAGGAGATATGCTCCAGTGTTGATGCAGCTGAGAGGGAGGGATCATCAAAGCTGTGGATAAGGATGGAGTAGGAGAAAAAGACGGGATTAGGGAATGGGTGAATGAGAAGGTAAGGAGGGGAGAACAGGAAGGTATGGAGAGAAGAGAACAGAAGAAAAGGACAGCATGAGGCCAAGGCTGTATAGAAGAAAGGAGCCATCAAAGGACACATCTGCTAGCTGGGGTGTTGCAGTAGAGTCGTCAGGCTTTCTGTTTTTCCCTGATTTGCTCATCACTTTTTGACAAATGAATTAAAAACCTTTGTGATTTCCTGTGCAGTTAGCTCCAATTAGCTGGAAGCCTATTCTCACTTTTAGAAGAATAACTCCAGGGAGAATGACAAATGCTTTTGTCCACCCACACCTCCCTCTCTGAGATGACACCCAGTTCTCTCAACAGCATTTCCTCTTTTTCTTCTTCAGCTCATTATAATAAAGCCCTCAAGGGCCTCAGTCAAGTCCCACACCAAACAGGAACTAATCTATGTATAGGGTGATACCAACAAAAATAGTAATTTACTTTTTTTAGCTTTGTTAAGTGATTTATCAGAATGAGTGATTCTTGCTATTATTTTGGAAATAAAAGAATAGCTTTGACTTTTGTAGATGTCTCTCCTAATTCTTTCGCAGGAGGTCCATCTTATTTATTTCTTAGGAGGTTATTGTCATAGATGCTTTCTGATAAAGGACTCCTTTTCTGAGGTTTTCTGTTATTAGAAATGGGTCTTTTAATTAACATTTCAGATGTGTACTTACATGTTGCATATATTCAGTGCAATGAGAACATTTCTGGGGAAGAAGTGCAGGATTTACAAGAGTGGCATTGAATTTTGAATAATTGTTTTTTCACTACGCAGTCTAGTATTGGGTAGCACTGATGCCTCATAGGTCCATGGACATGAGTTTAAATCTTTATTAAGATTAATTATGTCTGCATAGGGTTTTTCTCAGTTTGGTTTTGTTTAATTTCACTATGTTATGCTTGTTACTTTGTCATAAACAGCAGAGTAACAGCATATCGTCAAGGTGTGTTTTGCCCTTAATATCGCCAGAAAAGATCTCCTGGACCCGAAAGCTTGGTAATGAATACACCAAGTGTTCAGGAACTGGATTAATGGATGAGTAATTTACAGTTCATCTGACTTTCATTATGTATCCATGCCAACTGATTAATGAAATGAAATATCGATGAAGATGAGAAATTACTGCAGTGAAATGGATTTATGGGTCTTGTTATAAAATGGGAATTTAAGGGTTATACACAGTTTAATTGAATATTCTTAGCAGGCTAATTGATCAGGAATTAGGTTCCTAAAAAGCAAGCACCAAGCCTGATATCTGGATTATGGACACATTTGTAATGGGAAAGGCTGGAGAAACTGTATTGATACTCCCTGAACAAGGTTAATTTCTTTGAGTTCTGATTGCTGCAAATGAAAACATGCTTTTCAATGGTTTTCTTTTTATACACTTGAGAGACTACCTGGATTAACAGCATAAACCTGAGGTAGTGCAGATTTAGTATCAAAGAATTATGGCATTTTTTTTTTCTAAAATGTATTGCTGATTAACTGCTTGTACAAGCGCATAAAATGAAGTTTTGTTTTTTTTTAACTCCCGACATATGAAAAGGGGGATTGTTTGTCACAGACTTCCTGTCTACAGTTGCAACTTTCTTCTTCAAATTTGAACAACAACTTGGAAATTGGGATTAAACTCTGAAAATACTGGTTAGGCATATCTATGATTAATATCCTTCTCTCACTTATGGTGTTGTGTGCTTCAGCCTTCTCTGTTCAATATATTCATTAGTTGGTAAAGTGAAAGCAAACTTTGGGTCCAAACAATTCCCACCTTTCTTAACTCTAATTATTACAACCTTACAACCTTCAGTATGAAAAGGTAAGCATGCATCCATTAATTTTTCAAACCTTCTTACTCCAGTATAAGGTTGGGATGTCCGAGCCTATCCCAGCAGCATTGATTATAAGGCAACAATCAACCATGTAAGGGCACCAGCCTATCACTGATACCCAGCAGGTGGTGTGGTGCAATGGCTAGGACACTTGACCTGAAACCACATGGCTGCTGATTCAATTCCTGCCTCATTTTGTGACCCTGAGCTAGTCACTTAACTTATTTGTGTTCCAACTGTAAAAACATCTACTAAAAGGTTTGACGTTATTGGGCCATTACAAAACGCATTAGATAAAAGCAGCAGAAAAATATCAAGTAATATTAAAGTCTTCAGTCAACCCAATAGATACAGAGAGAACATGCTGGCTCTTCGTATATAGTACCTTGGCCTAAATTTGGACCCAAAATTGTGAGGCTAACCACTGTACCACCTGAAAGTGTGAAATGAGTTATCTGATCAGTGGTTTCTTAATGTTTCATGTTTTAATGTAATCATGTGGAAAGCAATTTAAGAAAAGACGAACATAGTCAAAAGAAATGCTTTATAGGAAGAACTAAGATATGCCCACAAAGGTCATGGGTTGAAAGAGCGTGACTCAAATTGAAAAATAAGTTTACACACATCCTGTGGTGCATCTTTCGTAAAAATAAAGTAAAATTTTACTGTGACAAACAATGGTGTACATGAGCAGTGATACTCATAGATGAAGAAAAAGGTGAAGAATAAAGTTGCTTTATAGCACTTGATGATAGTGCATGGAGCACAGAATGCTTTGTAAGCTAACACTGATTAGTGGAATCATGTTAAATTTGATATACCCTTCTCATCACTTCAAGCAAATCAACTTTATAGTTATTTTCTAGTGATGCATTAAGTTCAGATACTGTGTATCTACTTTTAAATTACTATTAGTCAACTTAATAGCTGCTACATCAATTTACATTTTAGCCAGCAAATTGCATTGCAATAAAGCATTTATTCATTCATTTTTTTAGTTGTATTAGGTAGATTTTTCAATCCTCAACTAAAATTAGCATTCCATAAAATGCAGGAGGACTAGATAGACTCTAAAATGGGAGCACAGGTATAATGTTAATCAGTGCTTATCAAGTTATCAGTATTTGCAGTCGAGTCTTAGAAATACTTCTAATAAAACACTGCTTACTATAGACTCATGCTATTAATACTATAAAAAAGGCTGAAACTGTGGTTATGGCTGCTGCCTCACAGGCCCAGCACCAAGAGTTTGAATCCTATCCCAGTGAGTGCAGACTTTATATTTTCATGAAGTTCTCTGGTTTTCCTCCCACATCTCAAAGACATTCATGTTACATTAGTCGGCAACTCTAAAACTCCCAATGTTGCTAAACATAGTGTGTAGGTCTTTTGGACTTGCAACATACCAACGTTTGCTTCATGCCTTATACTCTGTGTTACTGGTCGTGGCCTGTGCAGTCCTGAATTGGAAGAAGCAGGTTCAAAAAACAGATGGACAGTGTGACTGTTTTTTTCAGAATGCATAATCAACAGCTGTATTTACTACTTAATTAAATCAAACTAAAGAACTATTACTTAGATAACACATGTGTTTTCTTGCATAACCGTGTTCAAATAAAACAGTTAAATCTAGGAATTTTATATACAGTACATGCATCTTTTAATAAAAACAGAAAACCCATTCTGATCATGGACTAGTTTTCCCAAGAATCCAATATTTAGCCAAGTAATTTAGTGAGCACCACTCACACTTCTCATTAAAAAAAAAACAACTTAATACTGCAACTAGGCAGAGGTGAACTATAGAAAGTACAGGCAACCTACTGTTTGCCCCTACAGCATTGAAATCAAATTTGCAAAATATGCATCATACTCTCTAGCAAAGTTTGCTTTGTGTAAATGAATTGGGATGAGAAATTGATTTACATAAGTTAGGACCTTGGGACACTTTCCACTTGCTTTTAAAGAAGATGCCTTTATAAAAACAATGCACATACTGTAAGTTTATATGAATCTGACCAAAGACTTCTCTGTTTCTTTTTTTCAGGCTGATCCTTGGCAACAATCAAAAGGCTGAAGTTTTTTTCTGCACTCTCTCTGAGTTGAGCGGTGTATCACATAACTGAGTTACATTCCACATTTAGTTGTTGAAATCTGAAATGTCCTTACAGGTTTTTTCCAGGGAGTACAATTTTTGTTCCAAAGAAGTGTGTTAGATTAATTTTCAATTATACCCTGACAAAGTGGGAGTGAGTATCCCTTATCTCTATCTATCTATATATA
>JANRMT010062854.1:60949335-61048028 GCA_026402145.1 Polypterus bichir lapradei | reverse complement strand
TGTGTGAAAAAGTAATTGCCCCCTTGTTAAAAAATAACCTAACTGTGGTGTATCACACCTGAGTTCAATTTCCGTAGCCACCCCCAGGCCTGATTACTGCCACACCTGTTTCAATCAAGAAATCACTTAAATAGGAGCTGCCTGACACAGAGAAGTAGACCAAAAGCACCTCAAAAGCTAGACATCATGCCAAGATCTAAAGAAATTCAGGAACAAATGAGAACAGAAGTAATTGAGATCTATCAGTCTGGTAAAGGTTATAAAGCCATTTCTAAAGCTTTGGGACTCCAGCGAACCACAGTGAGAGTCATTATCCACAAATGGCAAAAACATGGAACAGTGGTGAACCTTCCCAGGAGTGGCCGGCCGACCAAAATTACCCCAAGAGCGCAGAGACGACTCATCCGAGAGGTCACAAAAGACCCCAGGACAACGTCTAAAGAACTGCAGGCCTCACTTGCCTCAATTAAGGTCAGTGTTCACGACTCCACCATAAGAAAGAGACTGGGCAAAAACGGCCTGCATGGCAGATTTCCAAGACGCAAACCACTGTTAAGCAAAAAGAACATTAGGGCTCGTCTCAATTTTGCTAAGAAACATCTCAATGATTGCCAAGACTTTTGGGAAAATACCTTGTGGACTGATGAGACAAAAGTTGAACTTTTTGGAAGGCAAATGTCCCGTTACATCTGGCGTAAAAGGAACACAGCATTTCAGAAAAAGAACATCATACCAACAGTAAAATATGGTGGTGGTAGTGTGATGGTCTGGGGTTGTTTTGCTGCTTCAGGACCTGGAAGGCTTGCTGTGATAGATGGAACCATGAATTCTACTGTCTACCAAAAAATCCTGAAGGAGAATGTCCGGCCATCTGTTCGTCAACTCAAGCTGAAGCGATCTTGGGTGCTGCAACAGGACAATGACCCAAAACACACCAGCAAATCCACCTCTGAATGGCTGAAGAAAAACAAAATGAAGACTTTGGAGTGGCCTAGTCAAAGTCCTGACCTGAATCCAATTGAGATGCTATGGCATGACCTTAAAAAGGCGGTTCATGCTAGAAAACCCTCAAATAAAGCTGAATTACAACAATTGTGCAAAGATGAGTGGGCCAAAATTCCTCCAGAGCGCTGTAAAAGACTCATTGCAAGTTATCGCAAACGCTTGATTGCAGTTATTGCTGCTAAGGGTGACCCAGCCAGTTATTAGGTTCAGGGGGCAATTACTTTTTCACACAGGGCCATGTAGGTTTGGATTTTTTTTTCTCCCTAAATAATAAAAACCATCATTTAAAAACTGCATTTTGTGTTTACTTGTGTTATATTTGACTAATGGTTAAATGTGTTTGATGATCAGAAACATTTTGTGTGACAAACATGCAAAAGAATCAGAAATCAGGAAGGGGGCAAATAGTTTTTCACACCACTGTATATATATATATATATATATATATATATATACACACATATATGACAGCAACACTCATCACTCACAACAGTGACAAAACAATTACATTGACAATCATGTTACGTTATTTTCAAAATGTTTCCTTTTCTTTTTCATTGCTTCTTTAACACACTACTTCTCCGCTGCGAAGCGCGGGTATTTTGCTAGTATATATATATATATATATAAAATCCAACGCCTGTCTGTCTGTCCGCTTTTCACGAGAGAACTGCTTAACGGATTTAGATCTATTTTTTTTGTTTCTGGTACCAATTTATTTGCGTGAATCTGAGAGACACACAGTGGGCTGAGGGGAGGGGGGCAAGGTCTTCCTCACTCACACACCAGCCTAGGGGTGTGTACCTTACTTCTGCTTAGCTAGTGAATGACAGAACTACTTAACGGATTTAGATTGGGTTTTTTCTATTACTTGCTTGAACATATCGGTTGATTCTGTGACTTCTCTCATCACGCTAAGGATCACAGTTTGCTTGCAAGAGTGATATATTCGTGCTAATTTGAGACAGAGGCTGTGTACAGAGGGGAGGGGGAAGCGTGACGTCAGGAGTGGGGAGCCAGGCAGGGCCCTCCTTACTGTCCTGTTTCACTATTATCGGGGCGGAGCTGCGGAGGATGGCTAGTTATTAATAAGCATTCTTGTACCTAGTGTTACCATGACAGGATTAAGCACTCAAAGAAGATTAATTTTCTTACAAAACTAATCCCCATCTTAGTGTATTTGTGTTGTTTTAAGTACAACTTAGTGGCCTTTATGTGTACACTTTTGTGTAAGGCACATTTCTACTTTAGTAAACATTTACTTGTGAGATGTCATTAATTTAGAGTGTACTTATAAATGAGGCCTAAATCACTTTATATGAAACTCTATTCATCTCTCTCAGTATCAAGTTTTCAAAGCATTTACATTGATCTTCCAAGAATCTGCCACTCAGAAAAGAGATGCTTTCTCCTTCCACTCTCTCTCTCTCTCTGAGACAGTATCTACTCCTTTCTTTACCCTTCTCTCAGATGACATTTTTACTCAGGTCTAGTAAGAAAGCCCCTTAAACTCCTGATATGTACACCTTTCATTGAGTTCCTTTTTACTACTTCTCTTTGATCTAATCAGAGTGCTTCTTTTCCTTCTATATTTAATGTGAGAGGGGCAATCTACTATTCCTTTTATCTGTCAGACATTGTCTGTACCTGTAGTTCCAGTTCTAACCCAAAAAAATAGTAATCATGTTTCCTTTGCTTTTTCCTGCTTGTCCTGTTTCATCTCTAAATGACAATGTTGTAAAGAAATTATTAACATGGAAGGCTTACAGTAATTGACATCGTATCTCTATAAACCATTAATGAACCTGGAGCATGAAATCCAGTTGTCCATCAAACATTTATTTGACCTCTTATTTTATTGTAAATTAAGAAATTTCTTAATATGACATATTACATTTTGACACTATTGGAAGTGGTACCTCAGGGATGTTTGAGGATTTTGAAATTAAAAACATTTGAAACAATGCAGATCAGCTCACAGGGAAATAATTTGGAATTCATGAGGGATTGACAAGCCCTAAATTACTAGGCTGTCCTCAGTGGGCTCTTAAGTATTTTTAGTCATCTTATGTCTGACCAAATGCATTGCAAGTTATCAAATGTAAAGCTTAATACAATAACAAAAAATCACAACAGCTACAGGAAACTTGCAAATTAGACAAATGAAGAAACTTAAAGAGTACTACATCCATTCAAATGCTTAAAAAATCTTTTGAGAGTGAGAACTGCTTCGCAAGTATTATTTTAATAGACATTCAGTGACTTTTTGAAGGCTTTATACAGTACTTAGCAACATTCTGCAGAAGGATGGACACAATGTAAAAGTATAAAGTCCAAAAGCTTATTGGCCTTAGAACATTTAAAGCTGTGGTTATCAACTTTTGTGGCATTAAAACTCATTATCATCCTATTTTGCTCAGTAAGGACCCTTACTTTGCAGTACGTTTAATGTAAACTAGCCAACATTTCCCCCTTAATGGAACACATTAACAAATAACAGTAAATATCTATTTAACTATTAAATAAGTGTACATAATGAAATACAGAAATAACCTGTCACTGGACTGTTTAATATTGAATTAAATTTAGTGACCATTTGTCTTATTAATGGAAGATCTGGCCTTATCTGTTTTTCACAAAGAATGCAGAGATGAGTCGGTTTTAGTTTGTTAGAATGTGACTTATCTAGAATTTCGATGCACATACCTATTGCACAAAGAAAGGTGAGTTGTTCTACAATTGTATGAGCTTTCTTATTGTTAGCAATTCAAATCTTGTTGTATAAACATGCATAAAAGCCTTTTGCAAAAAAAGTCTAATGATTTCCTTCTGTAAGTGGCATGCATTTTTTACAAATGTCTTAATAGTTTGGAAGGCTTAATGCTTTAATTTGCAAGTACCTCAACACAGATAGCACACAATAGCTTTTGCTCACCACACATCACAGTAAAAGGAAATCCATACAGCAAAAAATCTGGGTTGTATGATAAACTTTCTTGTTTAGATCAGGTTTACAGGATTTGTCTTTTTAAGCTGACATATAATTGGAAGAGGCTGGAGTAGGTGGTTCTATGTGGCATTTGAGGAAGCTATCCAAGTACATTGGCTTTCTTTATTGATGTGTGCAGTGTATAATAGTTTTTAATCTCTCGTCAATTCTGCAGTATGCAAGAACAAAATTTCTCTTTGGGAATAGAACATAAAGCTGCAATTAGTAGCCCCGTAAAACATGAAAGTGATAGCACATTTATTTGTGTATTTATTCTTAATTTAATCAGCTAATTAGAGTTTTCATTGACTCACAGGTTGAGAAACACTTGTTTAAAGCTTTAATAGTGCTTTTGGTTCCAAAAGACAAATGGAAAAAGTAAACACTTGAAATGATTTAATTGATTATAATATTAGAACAGTGCGTATACTCTTTAAATTATGGTAATAATTGTTTATTTGTAGTGTCAATAGTTGATTAATCCAAAAATGATCTTCTTCAGTATTTAAAGAAGAAAGTAAGGAATATAAGGATTGGTAAAGAAGATGAAGTGGCTCTAGGACGCACATCAATGGTAGTATATATGTATGTAGTCACTAGATGGCTGTATGGCTTGTAAATTAATTCCTCTATGAGTACTAGACTATCAGTGAGGCTTTGGAGGGATGGGCAGAATGTGCCAAGAACTCCCAAAGGACATTAGATGGCAGTATGGGGCTCTCATGTGGCAGAGACAAGGACTCGAAAATCCATTATGGACATCAGGTAATGTTGGCACTTCAAGGGCACTTCACACTTTAACTTTACAATCGATGTCAGGGATACTTGGGGACCACCAAATGGTGATCTGGGGAGATGACCTCAGCACATTTTTAAACAAAGAATGCTCTAGCCTGGTGTTCTGCTTGTAAATATAGGGCTATCCTCAAAGCAAAAAGTAAGGTGAGCTGGAGTTGGGGTACATCTCATCTGGAGATTGACATAGAAACATTGTCAGAGACAGGAGGTGTGTTTTGTGAGTACTTTAGGTTACTTGGAGGTTACCAAGTATGCTTGACACCTTATTCTGTGAGAGAAACCATAAACATTACAAGCAATGGTATACCTGGAAGACATTCTAGCATGAGATGCCACCTGGTTATTTTCTCATGATGGAGATGACTTATGGTTCTGGGTATAAACACAGAAGGTACCTTCATTAATTATTAATTTATTATCTGAACCCACATTTATAAAAATAGGGTCACAGGGGAATGTAGTCCATACCAGAGTCAAGGGCAAGGCAGGAAGAAATCCTAGATAGGGTAAAGCATTTTACATACCCAGAGTAGATTAATTTATAATAATCAGTTGACCTAAACTGTAGGTATATCCTTGGATCAGGAAAATGGAGTGCTGAAAGGAAGAGGATAACAACTTCATGAAGACAGTGCCTATACCAAGATTTAAACCCATAACTCTGGAACTATGAGGCAGAAGTGTATACCACTGTGTCACCATAAAAGTTTTTTAATGTTTACAATATGTTCATATCAATGTAAAACTTGCTGCTGTCATGGCAATAACTGATTAACATCAGTACAAAATATTCATTTTGTTACAAATGATGTGCTAAAAGGAGACTATAAAGTCAGAGTCAACATTATAATTTAAAGTCCTGATATTTTATAATAAGCATGTTGAACATGTTTGCAAGGAGCTAGAGCCACTGCCAAGACATGAACAAGTTCTGCAAAGAATGTCAGTTCATCTGGAATTTTTTTTAAATATATCCTCTTTAAATGATAGAAAAGAAAACATCAAATATGTGCTGCTGTGCAGATAATTAAATCAATGAACATAACCAAGCTGTATGTAGCTGGAAAGAGAACCTGAAGGTTTGCTGTATTTCAAGAGAAAGAATTTGACCAGTATGTAACTTGTATGAAGCAGATGGGCATGACAGAATAACAAGATAGCTAAAATAGAAGCATTTCAGGGGAGATTTTAGACCTGAAGGGGGCAATTGTTTTGAGTCTTTCCATTTTAATCCAACAGATTTTCAATGGCATTTTGCATCAACATTTTTAATTTTAATGAAACTTGGCTTATAAATTACACTTACCTTCCAGGGCTCAGCAATATTTTTTGTTACCTTTTAAAAAAAATCTCCTTGAGATAAATGTACAGGGTGGTCCAGATCTAATTATGCAATTTTCATTACGCTATAACTTATTAAGTGTATTACATTGAGAATTCACAACTGAATGGAGGACAAGTGGGACATTACATGGAAAATCAGTGAATTAATTCAATGTAAGTCCATTTTCGTCTATTACAAGATATTTCGAACAGTTCTTTTGTCTTGCATTTTTTTCCAACATTGCATTAAAAGTTGCATAATTAGATCTGGACCACCCTATACTTTTCTTCACCATGGAACAGATTAAATTGAAAATTTAGAGTGTTGTCTTTTTAGCTGTAACCTTTTCCTTTTCTTCTTTATGGTAAATGGCTCACTTATAGCTTATTGGAAAGAGTACTTTTTGAAGGTATGGTCAAATGTAACTTTTGCAAAAGTCTAGGATTCTTTTTTCAAAGTTTAAATTCATCTTGCAAACTGTATTTTTTTTACTATATTTGGTTATTAAAAAACAAGTCTGGCCTTGGAGTAAGAAGTCAGTTTTTATACTGAAATACATATGCGACAAAAAAAAAAAATTAAATGGGAATTGTTTTGCTTTTATTTAGCAAAAACATCCCCCAATGGAGTAAGCAAAATAATCATAAATGCAAATTTGTTGGTAAGTCAAAAATTCTTATAATAAGGAAAACAAGATTAAATGTCAGCAAATAAATTACTTTTCACTTGCTTAAATTTTATTTTTTTGCAGTGTACTACCTATATTTAAAAAACTGACCTGTTACTTGGTGCACTTCATGAGATAACCATCAAATAAGTGTTAAGATTGGCAAAAAACTGAGTTTTTGAGCCTCAAAAAAGGCATGCAGTGGTTATAGTGGTCTGGTGTTGCTGGGAGTGGATTTGGGGGTAGTTTTTTCACTTAATAGCACCATTTACCTGCTTTATAACAAAAAAAAAAAAACATTGTGTTGTTATTCATATAGGTTTAAAAAATTCACCTGAACAATACAAATCTCACTCTCTTTCAATCCTCTTCATTGGTGGCAACAACCTCAAGGTCAAATGATTTACTTAATCTACAAGCAACTATTTCTATTTCAATTTTGGTAACTTTTTTTGAAAGTAGATTATTGGGTATCTGTTGATTATTTGGCTGATTTTACAAGAGAAACACCAAAAACAATTCATGCTCATTAATGTCATCATGTTTATTTTCAACTGTAATTTTCTGAATCTTACTCAAACACTTGGTGCACAGGAATTAGATTCAAGGTAAGATTTATGTCAGACAAACCAACACGAAGACGTTTTCTGTGATCTCCTTTTTTTGTGATAAGAAAGGGGATTGCAATTGATTTGTCAACTGTAATTTAAAATGCTTCAAACCTCTTTTGTGAAAATCCCAATTGAACTGAAACCTGCACACACCTGTTGAAGCCTTGCTAATACAGCACGACTGGAAGTATCTTGTCAACCTAAATGCAATCACCAACAGGTCCAGACATTTCTCCTTGCAACAAACCAGCCAAAAATATAACATATTTACACTTTAGACTGTTTGCATGAAATAAGAGGATTAAAAAAGTGAGAGATTTTGAGCTTACTGATGAATGTGAAGAAAAGTGTATATATCTCAAGGGGAATAAAAAAAGTATTTCTGAACACTGGAAGGCATGTGTAATTCATATTGCAAATTTAAACAAAGTCAAAAATGGTAATGCTAAGGCCATTTGTTGAATTAGAAAGGAATGACATGATATTATTTTTGCTGGAACACAATATGGGTTTAAATAGACACTCCCAAAAAAAAAAAAAGATAATTTTTTTGAATATGTTACTTACCCTTTGTTGTCTGTAGTGACGGCAGATGGAGAGAATGGATAGAACAAAGTTCTGGACAAAACAGGCTTCACTGTGGTCTAATGCTAAACAAACAGTAAACAACATCACAATGTCCATGAAAAAAATCTCCATTTACTTTTGTTGCATAATCCATATGTCAGATATCACAATGTTCCAAATTTCTGCATTTTTGCTAAAATAATGTAAAACAAATAACTTCTGTAAAATCCTTCCACTGAAAAGAGAATGCACTTTTGAATTTAAGATCTGACTCTCCACTCAATCATTGGTAAGGAGTCCTGCCCAATGAAAATGAATTCATTGGCTACCTTTCTGCTCAAATCATATCACTATTGCAGAGCATGGTCTAAAACAGGAGTGCAAGTAGAGATTAAAGGTTAAAGAAAAGCAAATAAAAAAATTGTCCGAATTGTACTTGTACATATCCAAAGTGGTTCAACAATCAGAAGCTCAATTCAACAGTGCAGTAGAACTCACAAGCTACCATTGAAAAACTTAGAAATACTGCATTTTGGATTAATGGCCAACCAACGAGAGGAGAGACTGTCTTCAAGTCAAAAGTTTGACCCTGTTTGCACTTGCTCTGCTGTCATTCATAAGATGATTTCCTGTAGTGATTTATTCAATAATACTTTAGCACAAACAAATTGGGACATTGTGACATAATTGGATATTTGACATATGGATTATGTAACACCAGTGAATGGAGATTTGTTTTTTCATGGACGTTTTGATATTGTTTGCTGATTGTTCGGCATAACTCTCCATTGAAGCCTGTTGTGCTAGGAATTTTCTCCATAGAAAATTAGATTTTTTTTTTCTTGGCCACTACTACAAACAACACAGGGTTGAGTATTCTTTTAATAATTAACTCTAAGTATTGTTTTTATTAATGCAAAACCACATGTGTACTTCGTATTTCTTACAACACAATTAAGGGTAGACTCAATTTAATGTAAAGTAAAAATAGTATTAAAATAACAAAAAAAGGACAAAAATTGTATACATATTTGTGTGTAATAGACCCTTATAGCATTTGAAATATGGTCATTTAAGAATCTCCTAGTGTTTTTTGTTTTTAATATTAGAAGACTGACCAAACAAATCTTTGAAAAAACAGTCACGGTTATCCCTTCCTCCCACCAACACAACCACCACCAATCCACTGGTCACTTTTTCCAACACTCACTTGGCCGGCCGTAGCTTGCCCGACTGCATGTGGCTCTGTACAGTTTGCCAGCGCCCAGCCTTCCCAGCCCTGCCATTGAGCACCTCGCTGCGGCTGCTGACTCCAGAACTGCTGCTTTTCACACTGTTGCTACGCATGGGCTGTCCTAGAGGGCGGCCTCCTTCCTTATCACCCCCAGGAGGACCCACTCCAGACGCCGCAGCTTTGTGACCCCCTGGGACTGAGCCACTAGGGGAACAGGGTGGGAAAAGGAAGAGAGAGTAGGAAGTGAAAGAGAGAGAGGGAGAAAGAGAGAGAGAGAGAGAGATAGAGAACGAAAAAACAGACAGGACAGCAGACAGGAAGACAAAATAAAAAAGGTCATTACCAGAGCAGGTGTTAACAGTTCACAGCAATCGAAAATTACAACAATGGGGATCACACTGAGAACTGGTAGGAGAACCACCACCAAAATATTAGGAGCCACATTCAAGGAAAAGAAGAAGCTTAAATGTTAGTGAGATATACCACACAGTGCAACAAAAAGGAACACGCTTACACCACACCCAAATAAAACGAGCAACCCTCTGCACGGGGGGTGTGTGTGCATGCGCATGCCAGAGTTACAGGAGCAGGATATGCAGTCAGGAAAGTGTTAGTGTTACACAACTCTTTTAGTCTCGGAAAATTATGCCGGGAGAAACAGAGAAGTTGTTTTCGTTGCTTGGAAGGGTTGGCGTTTGCGGGAAGATGCGGAGTAGCGAGAGGGTTGGGAAAGCAATAGTAGTGTAACCGAGGGTTGTCCGTCTCCATGGTTCAGCAACCCATGGGCTGGAGGTGAAGGGTTGGAGATTAGGAAGAGAAAGATAGGGAGGGTGGGGTGGGGATATAGTGGATGTCACAGATTAACTGACTGGCAGGGCTGTAAGGAAGGTTGAACCTAAACAAGCTTTTCATTTCTGTAGCAATCAGTAATAAATATTTGAATTTATAAGAGAAATGTTTATAAATTCTAAATAGACTGGAGGATAAGCAAGCAAACCCCATCATAAAAACAAAGGGAATCAAAAATCTTGAGCTTATAATCGCTGATCATAGTTTAACTGAAATGCAATGTACAATAAGTGTGCCTGTTTGTTTTTTATTATTATTCTACCATATCAGCATAATTTACTTATGTAAGTGAACTAAACATAATCTTGAAGTAACAAATTTATTAAGCCTCACTTACATTTATGGTTATGTTTTGTGATCGCTAACAGTCTATAAACATTACAATGACCAATCCATCCACTTATTTTCCGAATTACCATAACATATTGTTACAGAGCACAGTAGTATCAGGCAACCCCATAAAAATATCATTTTAAGATACAGTGCATCCGGAAAGTATTCACAGCGTATCACTTTTTTCACATTTTGTTATGTTACAGCCTTATTCCAAAATGGATTAAATTAATTTTTTTCCTCAGAATTCTACACAGAACACCCCATAATGACAACGTGAAAAAATTTACTTGAGGTTTCTGCAAATTTATTAAAAATAAAAAAACAGAAATCACATGTACATAAGTATTCACAGCCTTTGCCATGAAGCTCAAAATTGAGCTCAGGTGCATCCTGTTCCCCCTGATCATCCTTGAGATGTTTCTGCAGCTTAACTGGAGTCCACCTGTGGTAAATTCAGTTGATTGGACATGATTTGGAAAGGCACACACCTGTCTATATAAGGTCCCACAGTTGACAGTTCATGTCAGAGCACAAACCAAGCATGAAGTCAAAGGAATTGTCTGTAGACCTCCGAGACAGGATTGTCTTGAGGCACAAATATGGGGAAGGTTACAGATATATTTCTGCTGCTTTGAAGGTCCAAATGAGCACAGTGGCCTCCATCATCCATAAGTGGAAGAAGTTCGAAACCACCAGGACTCTTCCTAGAGCTGGCCAGCCATCTAAACTGAGTGATCGGGGGAGAAGGGCCTTAGTCAGGGAGGTGACCAAGAACCCGATGGTCACTCTGTCAGAGCTCCAGAGATCCTTTGTGGAGAGAGGAGAACCTTCCAGAAGGACAACCATCTCTGCAGCAATCCACCAATCAGGCCTGTATGGTAGAGTGGCCAGACGGAAGCCACTCCTTAGTAAAAGGCACATGGCAGCCCGCCTGGAGTTTGCCAAAAGGCACCTGAAGGACTCTCAGACCATGAGAAACAAAATTCTCTGGTCTGATGAGACAAAGATTGAACTCTTTGGTGTGAATGCCAGGTGTCACGTTTGAAGGAAACCAGGCACCATCCCTACAGTGAAGGATAGTGATGGCAGCATCATGCTGTGGGGATGTTTTTCAGCAGCAGGAACTGGGAGACTAGTCAGGATAAAGGGAAAGATGTCTGCAGCAATGTACAGAGACATCTTGGATGAAAACCTGCTCCAGAGCGCTCTTGACCTCAGACTGGGGCAACTGTTCATCTTTCAGCAGAACAACGATCCTAAGCACACAGCCAAGATATCAAAGGAGTGGCTTCAGGACAACTCTGTGAATGTCCTTGAGTGGCCCAGCCAGAGCCCAGGCTTGAATCTGATTGAACATCTCTGGAGAGATCCTAAAATGGCTGTGCACCGATGCTTCCCATCCAACCTGATGGAGCTTGAGAGGTGCTGCAAAGAGGAATGGGCGAAACTGGCCAAGGTTAGGTGTGCCAAGCTTGTGGCATCATATTCAAAAAGACTTGAGGCTGTAATTGCTGCCAAAGGTGCATCAACAAAGTATTGAGCAAAGGCTATGAATACTTATGTACATGTGATTTCTTGTTTTTTTTATTTTTAATAAATTTGCAAAAACCTCAAGTAAACTTTTTTCATGTTGTCATTATGGGGTGTTGTGTGTAGAATTCTGAGGAAAAAATGAATTTAATCCATTTTGGAATAAGGCTGTAACATAACAAAATGTGAAAAAGTGATGCGCTGTGAATACTTTCCGGATGCACTGTATTCATGCCCACTCCACCCAGGCTAATTTAGAGACTTTAATTAGCCTCAGTGGAACATTGTTAGAATGGGTGATCAAACTGAGATGCTTGGAGAAAATCTACAGATAGTGGGACAACTCCAAACAAACAGTGACAGAGCCGGAATTAAAACCTAGATCCCTGTTGCAATCTGATAGCAAAGGTACAGTATATTAATGATGCTATTGAGAAATATAAGTTACCATTGAAGTGAATAAACATCTGGAGGATATTGTTGACAATATAATGTGTTTTATGACATATTACAGTATAACATACTCTGTATGAGATTAATAAGTGATAGCAAACACACTGAAAGCATACTTTTGAATTTAATTAGTATTTGATGATACATATTATGTTAACCCTCCTATGGAAAATACTTGGATAATGCATGAATGAGCAGTTACATCATCAAACACAAGTCATTTTCTAAAAAGTAAAAGCAGGCAAGGTGATATAGTAGGGAGGTAGTGTGGCATAAGGATTAAGGCTTTGGACCTCAGGCTGTGGGTGCAAATCCTTCCTACTGACACTCTGTGGCCATGATCAAGTCACCTTACCTGCCTGTACTTAAAATTACAAAAACAAAACAAATGTAACCTCTCACATCTCAAATGTTGTAATCACCTTGGATAAAGGCTTCAGTTAAATAAATAATTGTAAAGTCTCATCTTGGGGTGATTGAAGCCAATAATGTTTGCCCTGAGCCGAATTCAACCCATCCCTTTATCTTTCACTCAATTACCAAAACATTTAATTAATCTAAAAGGCATTGTAGTAGGAGTCTATCACCATAGGGTTAAAGTGCAAGGCAGGAATTAACCCTGGGCAGCCCATCCAAAGTATTCCTATAGTCAATCACACCAGGCTAGTTTAGATTCTGTAATTTACTTAACCTGTTTGCCTTTTGGGTGTGAAAGGTAAACTGGAGTACACAGAGACAAACCCACACAGACACAGGGAGCACGTGCAAAACCCAATGATTTTTCCAATGTGCTACACCTGAATCCTGCCATGTGATTTACAAAGTGGTTTCAGAAAATGTTTGTGAACTTTACTTTATATGATCACTGACAATATACTTTTCCAAAATGTACAAATGAAAATATGCTGTGACTGGCTCACTCATGAGGAGGTGGTTATAAGGCAGGGAAAAGTTGGAACAGGAGAGTGACAAGGCTCAGCAAGGTTCTAAGAAAGGGAGTGAGAAAAAGAGAGAAATCACATTCAGGCAGAAGCAATGCATGACATTATGCTAAAGCTAAAGAAAGGGTTCTGTGAAAAAGAGGCAGAGAGAAGTGTAATCTAAGAAAAACATGCAATGTTTGGCTAAGAAGGCACAGGGCAACTCAGCAGGAACCAAGGATGCTTGATCCTTCCCAGAACAAGAGAATGAAACAATTGAAATATGGAAAAAAGGCAGAACATCTTTCACCTGATAGACCACCTGGGAATATATAGTCCATATATGGAACGATGTTACCCTTTTGATGTTGGAGTCTGAGGGGTTTGCTTGGAGGTTAGTAGTTACCCTCCAATCAATTAGGTGGCAGTATCCAGAAGCTGCTGACGTAACTGGTTCTTTAGGAGCTATAAAAAACTCAAGATTGTATTGGTCTCAGAGCTATCATAAAGTATTTTGGTTTGAAGGCAACCAAGACTTAAAAACATTCCGCAGATTTCAGAAGATGTTCCAGACTTGGCCAGAGGGTGTGTTTATCTCAAGCCTCAAGACTGAATCTGTGAGGAGTGTCAAGGGTAGTTGGATATACAGCAAAACTAACGGTATGGGTAGCCTGGATTGCATACAGTAGCACAAATGTCTTAGGCCACCCAAGAAAATTATTCTTAAAGCTAACAGTAAGTTTTTATTTAAACATGAAACACTATGTAGCATTATAATAAATACTAATAAGCATTTCTACAATAAAAAGTGACAAGAACTTCTTGTTTTTTCTTTTCTACAACAAGACAGGTATGGCCTCCAAATTTCTCTTCAAGACATTCTATCGATTCCATGTATTTGTTAAATTCCACTAACGGCACACCTGAGGCATTGATGAGCTCTACTGGGTTTGCTCCTGGTGCTGCTTAACACATAAATGTGGGCTGGATGGTAACCACAAATGTTGAGGTACCTCAATGATTGGTTTGGAAATGGCTAAACTCACACAATTTGACAGACATAAAATTATAGTTTTGTACAGGCTACAGCTAATGAGTAATAGTGTACCAAACTAAAATGTTCATGATGTGGTGTTCAATGTGCCATAATGAAATTTGAAAAAAACAGAAAAAGAAAATTAATTAGAAGATCAAAAACATCTGCATGTTTCTAATGTACAATACCTAAATGCTACGTCTTCAAAGGACAGAAGGAAATCCATTGAAGTACTTGCTCAGCATCTGGCAGAGTCATACAACAATAAAGTAAATACTATAAACATACAAAGTAAATGTCTTGTAGGGCATATTGTAGTGATGAAACCACTCTTGTTGAAAGTCAACAATCAGAAGACATTCCAGCATGCAAAAGACCACAATGCATGGTGTGGCAGAAACTAGGGCTAGACAATATTAATGCCATAAAATAATATTCAGACATGAAAATCATGATTTTTTTCTTTTCTTTCTTTTACCAAATGATACAGTTAAGCACTCTGGCAAACACCTTAAAACAATCAGCTGATCATGTGTGCACAGTTAAAACATATTGTAACGATCTGGCCTAAAATCTCCATGAAGCAGGATGTGTCAAGAGCCGCTTCCTAACAAGTGGCATGGAAAAAGGGCTGCTCAGAGAGCTGTGGAGAGGGGTCATGTAGAGTTCAGCTGCATCAGCCCACTCTCAAAGCAAAGCAGCAAACAAGATGGCGAGGGGTGGGGATTGGATATGAAAATGGGTGCTAAGGTGACCTGCCATGCTTTTCAATTTGAATGGTGACACCGTTACAAGCTAGGCTGTATGCGGGACAGTGAATGAAGCCTTTGGAACAGCGATGTGTAGATAGACTGCTATGACTTTGAAACAGAAGACTGAAAGCATAAGTCACATAAAAAAAAGGAAAGAGTAAGGATCTAAGTGAAAGGCTGTAACAATAGGAGGCTTGTAAATACTGTAATTGCTGATTGGGTTATTGTTTCTTTGAGTGTTTTTGTTGTTAGAAATATACCTGTTTGATTTCTGCACAGCAAACTGTCAGTGTGGTTTTGTTCCTCGCATCTGGGAATGGACATCAAATAAATGTATAATTAAACTCAAATACATATTTCAAAGACAAGATATTAAAAGTGACCATATGTACTACAGAGTATGTTATTTTCTATCATAAAGCACATTATACTGTTTTTATCATGTTAATAAATAGTAGTAATATATTCCTAGAGGCTTACTGTTTTTAGCAATTTAATTGTCAATATTATATTTAATGCAGTGTTTATGGACATAATTGCTTAAATGGTGCCAATTAAAGTGTTACTACTTCACATTACACTACTTTACATTTAAAAAACACACATCATATACAATATCTTCACAACCAGACATATGTTTCAAACAAAATATTTGTTCATTGTAAAGTGCACATTTTTGTAAAAGGAAAACTTTGCCACCTAATGATATAAGATTCGCTTTGCTAATTTATCATGTTGTGAATACTGTTACAAAGCATTCCTGCCAAACCTAAATTGAACACTTTGGTTAGAATGCCATTGTCTGACAACCAGATGAATGCTTTTTAGGGCTGGGATACCCCAAATATATTTGTATTCATTAATTTAATTTATATAGCTGATGATACCAGTGGATTCATTTGGAGCTACACTTAATATCAAATTCTTTAAAAATTTAGAACACATAGCTTTTGATGAAATATATGATTTTGATGCAAATTCTATAAATTTATTTAGAGATTAAAGTACAGTGACATTGAGATCACCAGGATGCAAATTGTCACCTTCCTTGCTAAAGATATTATAATGAAGATAGCATGAAAATTTCTGCTCATTGAAGAATAATCCTTGTAATAATAATATATAATGCCAACTATGTGTGCCTGGGAAAAACACCTTTAATGCTTGATAGAAGTAAGCAATGCATTTTGAACCAAGGTGAGGAGCTGTCGCTGTCCTTTCTCTTATGCCTGCAGTTCTGAGAAGACATCATGTGAGGGCCCTGCCCCATCCAGTTGGCTTGTCATAAAAAGGGACATGCCAGGAAAGAGTTGTCTCAGTTTGGACCTCTGCATGGTAGGCACGGACTTTCTGATTGATCTAAACTTTTTGTGTTGAAGGATGAATTGAAGGATGAATTCTGTTGTGCCCTTGATCTTTTTTTGCCTCCTATTAAATAAGGTTGCCTGGATGGTATTCCACCTGTTACTTGTGGACTTCTTGCATCCTTCAGGTGATTACAATAATTAAAACACTAATTAAACAATAAAATCATTATAAACAAAATATATTCAATATTTGCAATGCAAAATATCTATATATTTGTAGTCCGTGTTTCAAATGATGTCGTTTTGATATTTTTATTTCCTTGTAATTTTTAACCCTACAATAAATCTACCTCTTCTTGTTTTGTTAATACACATTCATCATTCCACTAATACATTGTTTTCTGACATATGGCCTCTACACAGTGTTTCAGAAGTGCAATTTTCTCTTTGGTAAATATCAATGCTTTTGTTAGCTCTTCAGTAGCAGTTCTGATCCAGGTTCTATATTCAATTTCCATTAAAAGAAGCGACAATAAGTGACCAGTTATGTAATACGCGATAATGTCATGTAGTACAATTCACTCAACCACCCTTCCATTAAACCCACTCAGATACTCTTTACCATGATTTGAATGTCATTGTGATACAAATCTAGCAATCAGTTACTCAGGTCTATTAGATGTTTGTGCAATTCATTACATGAATGGACAGAAATTGCACCTTAAGTACCTTGAAATGCAGGGACACTGACATCTTTGCTGAGTTGTTCACACACAAGAGTGTGTTCCATTTATTACTGTGGTTCAACAACAAAATAGGCTGTCTTGTTTCTAGACATATCTGGTTCTCTCAAGGACAATTAATGGTAAAAAAATAAAACCAGCAAACTAGGACTTTGGCAGTATGGCAGGTAACAAGTGGTATGCATTTGCGCATACCATAGTACATAATTTATCTGACAATGTCCGAGTGTAACAGACCTACTCATATTTTGCTTTTGCAGAAAAAGGAACAACACTGTGGGATTTAAGGGAATAAGAACAATGTGTAACTGTTTTTTAGTTAAACAAACTTAGTGTTCTTTGATACACACTTACAGAACAAATAGCCATGACTTATCTCTAGCCTTTTCCTTTACAATGTGTTTTACTAAACTTAAACCCAAGCTTTGCCAGTCTGACAGCTCTTGAAACCATTTGGCCTTGACTGCAGTCAATTTAGTCCAGTCATGTTCCAGTCATCATCTTGCATCTAGTCTTCACCTTGACACGTGTATCCAGCATAAACCACATGTGCCATTTAGTAACAGTGAGGACAAGTTCTCCTAGCGATAAGTGTGGGAAACAGGCGTTTTTCAAAAGAGGATTCAGTTTAGTAACTATGATGATATCCATCAAACATGAAAACATGGTTAGAAGGATAAAACATCAGAAGTTGATGGTATAAAAAACAGGGAAATAAAGTAAATAAAAAAAAAACAACAGAAAAAATAGAGACAGAAGTGTCTGGCTAAAAAACAGGAACACAAACATACTCAAAAGCAAAAAATAAATAAAAAAAGAATAAAAAAAATAAGAATAATACACTTAATAATATTCAACAAACTAAATTAAAGAGCTCAGTGAATAAGTCAATTATAAGTCTGTTTGAATGATATGACCAATTAAAAAAATACCTTGGAAATGAGTCGGGTAACAGGAAGTGTGATCAACAGACATTAAAATGTAGGACGGCCAAAAGAATATTTTGTTACTTGTTCGTTAAAAAAAAAAACTTTTCATTTTTGTCTAGTTTTTTCCATATGGTACTATATGTCTTGCAAGAATTTTGTTTTCACCATGTTCACTTCTCCCAAAGTACAACTATAGGTCCATATCATCTACCTCTCTTTTTTACAAAACTGAATTTACCCTTTAACAATATGGTTATCATTCTTTGTTCCTTCATATTTAATGAATTATTTTACACTCACTTAATTTTGGAGGCACACCTGACATGTAATGGGGAGAGCCTGAAGAACAAGAAGGCCTGACTTTGAAGAGATTTTGCTCAAAACAGTCTGACATGAATTGACTGGTGTGATACTTCTGACAAAGTTTAAAGTTCTATTGTTCACTACTTTTCAATAATTTAAAACCAGCAATACATTTTCTGACCTTAGTGAGAAACTTGCTACTAGTGGTTACACATCTGTCACTGTATTCAATCCTGAAATAGCATTTTTTTGATAATATTACTTCACCTAAAGATATACCTGACTGCAAGGCATCTCAGAAAAAATAGTTACATTGGTTTTGAGATACAAACATCAATTATGTTATGTCTAATGTGTTAAAAGTAACACCAGACATTAGTGATGTACGTGATACAGAAACTCACCTTTCTAAATATTCACCTTTTCAGATTACTGTTGGGGTTGGCTTTTAGTTACAACAAAAATGACATTATATAAGTTTTAAAATTCATTGACTCACTTTTTCAGTTCTTCTTTCTCACTCTAGTTCCATGGTTTGTATTCTGGCTTTAGTTACTGACCGGGTATTTAAGCCCTACTGTTGTCTCTCCATTTTTTACCAACACCATAAACAATTTTCATTCCTGTGTGTTGGCTGAAGCTGTTGTCTCCTACAAACTGTATCGTTAATGGAAAGGAAACAGTGCTCAAAAAATATGTTTGTGGCTCGGCAGGAATAGGTTAACAAAATAGCTGCTTAAAGCAGCTATTAACAGGACAGTCGCTTAAAGCAACAAACATATCATTCCAATTTTCATTACTGTAAGCTAGTGCAGAGGTGTGAGTGAGAATATGCTTCCTGACACTGGCAGTATAACAGGTAAATGCTACAACATAGTGATATATGTTTGGATGACTTTGTTTTAATAATGGAAAGTTTTTAAAGGGACTACTGTAGGGTTTGGTGTTAGCTTGCCATCAAATTGTTTCAATCAGATATTAAATTGAGCGTAGCAGCTGACCTGGTTCATTGTCTTAGATGTGTGTTACAGTGTAGTTGTATATGTGATGCTTCTAAACTGAACTACATGGTGCTCAGTAGCTAAATTTCCTTCTTTGCATCAGCATGGACTCGAGTTAGATTGATCACAGCTTGTATATATTTTCAAGGTTTGCATGGATTGATTAGTGGAAGTGATTGCATCAGCTGTAAACCCCATCATCTTCATCAGCTGTAGCTCTGTATAAGTGTTAGCCATTATGCTTCTCCACTTCTGCATTTTCTCTGCCTTCCCTGACTTTATGTCTCAATAATTATTCATATCATGTCATATAATTTAGCAATGTTGTCAAAACAGATTCTTGTAGGTCTTCCTCTTTTCACTTCTCTAGTAATTCAACTTTTCAAAAACTTAGTATTCTATCTTGTGACATTTTTCTTTCTAGCTACTGTATACCTTTAAAGATATATATTACTTTTTTACTACCAGTTGATCCATGAGTATTAATCTATGGCTCTAGACTGTTATATGTCAAAGGATTGAAAACAGAAATAAATAATAATTATTATTAAATTGATACAGTCATCCTTAGCAATGTAAATGCAAGCCTCTCCTTGTGTGCAGTTTAGTAACAGGTGCACTAAACAAGCATTAATCAGTCTTATTAATAAATACAGCTTAGTGTCATTTAGCTTCTGAAACCAGGGAGATTTAAACCAGATGAAAGTTCTTCAAGAGCCTCTCTGTTATATCAGAAATAAGCTACTATTTTCAAGAATTCTACAAATTCACAGCTTTCAGAAATCTAAGTGACATATCTACCACTAACATCTTCTATAGTGGTGTTCATGCAAATTTGGATCACATATTGAGACAGTCTCTTGTCTGCCTAGTTTCTTGTAACAGTTAAAAATCATTTGACTTCCCTTTGTTTATTCTGGTGGAATTATTTTTTATCCTTGACCTACAGTAAGTGCTCAGAGCAGGAACTGCACACATAATGTACCAGTGTACAAGAACAAACCTGCTTTCCTTCGTTACAGCCCTACTGCCACACTACGACTCTTACCAGCTGGACAACAAGACTCACTTGAGGGTCAGGCGTGGGTCGCCGTATGGAGCATAGGGTGAAATATTTAGAACGAACTCCTTGGGAGGATAGGAACTCCATTTCTGGTGCACTGTGCTTTCATTGTTATTCCAAAAGTCTCTGTCTAGATCACTACAGCAGCAGAGAGAAAAACACATCAAAGCAAGAGACCAACAAAGTGACAACTGTACTAGTGTGGGGGCATTGTTGGCCAAGTGACTCTATGTGACTGCAGTAAGACATGCCTAAGGCTACCTGACAATATGATCAGGCAAAGTATGGAAAGAGAAAAAAAGATATAGAGTTAAAGAACAATAATGAACTTAAAAGAAACTGTGTTTTCAGAAATTGCAGCAGCCACCTGAGGTACAACATAGGAAGGAGCTCCACTCCTATCCTTTCATTCCTTTATTAGGTTTAAGGTTGCCTGTAATGATGAAGAGGGAATTATTTATCAAAATGTTAGGGGAATGGGGGATGCTAGTTGAGGAAAAAAGAAGCACCACTAAGAAAAAAAGACTTCAGCTTGCATCTGGATGAGAGTCACAGCTCCTGCAAAGAAGGAATGAAGTGAAACAGAAAATAGAACAAAGCATGTTGTTGAAAGCACTGTGGGAGACTGACTTTTAAGTAGTGAAAATCAATTATTTTGTCAATTAATATCAAATGAGGGCTTTGCTAAGCCCAAAAATAAAAAAAACACTCTATGGAATCCATGTATTCATACTGCTGAAGTAGAAAAAAAAGCAATACAAAGTATGACCATCAACCACGGCATTTAACCTTATGACTCAAAACAACAAATATGACAATTGTAATTGAAATACGGCATAAACTGAAGACTCAGGTAATTAGAGTGGTCACCCATTTTGCCTGGAATTTACAAGTACAGAAGGAAGGCCAGGACATGTGTAGCAAAAAGGCCGATGTACATATCAGTAAAGACTTCATAGGTCAGCATTTGCCTGTGAAAAGTAGAGAAGAGAATGCTAGCAGATCAAGGAGTCAGCAATGCATACCCTGTTTCTAGTAAGAAGACTCTCAAGAGCACTGTTCTCAGTTGTGCAGAAATGTTCCACCTTTTATGAGTAGTCTTTTGACAACAGTGCTTTATGGTCCATTTTAAGAAACAATCACTTCTTTTAAATTAGTAATTTCTATACAGGATGTTTCACACTCATCAAGAAATCTAGTTGTGCTATTATTTAACCTATGCCTCTGGAGAGGACATCAAGAAGGCAAGCTGATCTTTATGGAAAAGTTTCTTATAAGTGAAAACAGCAAATCAAATACTGTAGAAGTCACTTTTTTTTAGCAGTAAACACAGATCCTCTAGTTGTATTTTCTTAGTCTGCTGTTCACTTCAAATGGAACCAGATATAGTTTGGTTTACTTGAATGGATTACCATTACCTAATATCTATTTAACAATATGAATTTTTTTGCTGTACAGTCTCTAAAAAGTAGCAATTAGAACAATTTAGGTCCAACAGGTAACTTTTGTCAAGGTTAGAGGTCTTTTATGAGGAGTGCCCATAGTTTACCAAGAAGGAAATGTTGTTATAGTGTTTTTAGAAGTCATGAAAATAAACAGCTATTCCACTACACTACCTAAACAAATAATTACCAATAATGTCTGGTAAGAGGTTACCTGATATATGTAAGGCAAATGTTCTCCCATCCACCTGTTATCTAAACCCATTTTTTCAAACACAGGGCAAAGGAAAGCCACTAACTGAAGCCCATGGAATAAACCGTCGCCACTTATACCTCTAATGACAGCTATTACTAATTGTGATGGAGTGGCAAACAGATTGTTTTAAACAACAGCTTCAATGAAAAGTAGCGTACAAATATTCAACAAGGTATCTCTGTTTGTTGTTGCCCCCCACGAACCATTAAGCCATACAAAGTTGTTTTACCACTGTTGCCAGTACCGTTTAATTTTAATAGTGATCACAGGTAAGAAAGGGAGGCCCTATGCTGGACCAAATTAATCCAATCCTTTGAGGCTAACTAGAGTCAAAGCAAATGCGAACATGCATAGACATATTAACAAATAATGTCTAAATACACTAAGAATGAAAGAATTCCACATTCAAGAAGTCCTTGTAAATAATCTGTTATATTACAGACACCCTAAATTTCAGTTTAAGCAGGAGAAATATCTCCTTATCTAAGTGGGTGGATATACTGCAATGATACGCCTTTAGGATACAGAAACTGTGAGTACAAGCCAATAAGGCCTCAGTGCACAGATAAAGTCTCATCTGTCCTGTTCTTCCATGACATTCAGTTGTTAGTGTTAAAAGTGTTTCACATAGCAATTTCAAGATGCCTGCCAAGCAGGGCAATAATTGGCATGAGTGTAGATTAGCAGCTTTTTAACATTTGGATGGATGAAAAAGTTCAAATAACAGATCAATGGCTGTGTATGCACTGATGCATTGTAAGAGGAGTGAGTGACTTCACTTAATGGAAAACAATCTTCTTGCCAGTCATGTGAAGCAGAAAATTTAAATGCTAAAAGCAGAGTTTCAAACGTTTTCACTTCTAGAAGAGTCATGTTATGAGAATAACACAGCATCCATCCAGAGATTAATCTAGGATGTGCTTGCCTTCATATTTCTCACATTCTGCCCTGGATAGGGCAGTGGAAGTCACTCTCTCTCTCTTTTTTTAAACTGATGCTCTATTAAAAGGTAACTACACAATTAAAATTAGCTTTCAGGATAAAAAATATTCTGCCACCAAATAATTTAGGTGTACTGTCATTAACAGGTGAAATAGTACTATTTTCATATTAACCTAATAATCTTGCTTTTTCTACAAACTGTTCCTTAACTGCATCCAAAGAGATCCTAAAAAATCAAAACGATGCGTTAAGAATTCACTGCACTAACATATGAGTATAATTCCACCTATACTTGATATCTTTTTTATTAGCTCCACCTAAACATATGCACTCTTAAAAGTATTTTAATTTCATTTTCTATTTTTTTCTTTATTAAAGAATGCAGTCTACAATTGGTTGTCTTACTAAGTTATTATGTTGACAAAGATTAAAACACATAAAACTCCAGCCTCATCAGGCCAAATGTTTTGGGCGTGCGCCAAATTAACATCATTCTGGACCAAAATCTTTAAATGCCTTGGTGTCACAATCCCTCCTAACCCATTAACAGCTGTGTTTGGTATACTTCCAGATGGGCTTAATGTTGAGAAGAACAAACAAACTATAATTGCCTTTACTACACTATTGGCATGTAGACTTATCGTGCTCAACTGAGAGAATCCTAACTCTCCTCTTTTAAGTCAGTGGGTAACTGATGTTTTATACTATTTGAAATTGGAATAAATCAAATTCTCAAATTCTCACTTAGAGGAACTATGCAGAACTTTTTCAAAACCTGGCAGGATCTAATTAATAAAATTTTAGAATAAGCTCTTAAAGCACTGAGGAAGCAGATTCTCTCGCCATTTCTTTTTCTGTCTCCATTTATCTTTTTCTGCTTATTAATTCATCGATTTACTTATTTTTACTAGCTTTAAGTTTTACTCTGCTGGCCATGCTCTCTTTCTCAGGGGTGGGTTTGATTTGTTTTCAATCCTATTTTTGTAAAAATTGATCTATCTGCATGGAAAGTTGTGCGATTACAATAAAATCAATAAAAAAAAACCCAAAAAACTAATAAGTTAATATAACCACTGTAATTAACACATGAAATCTACAATTGGTTGTCTTATTAGGTTCTCATGTTGACAAAGTGTAAAACACATAAAACTAAAAAGTTAATACAACAACTGTAATTAATACATGAACAGTAAATTACAAACAGTGGCCATGTGCCCGTGGATGAGAGGACAGTGAATACTGTAGAGTGAAATGCGAAACTCTAGTTGCTGTAGAGTTTGCTGTGCCAACCCACAATGACCTAGCCAGGAATACAGAGAAAATCTGTGGAGATAATGTAGAGCTCTGGATGACTCAAAGCAACTTTTTACCTTTTTTTTGGGTGGGCTGAGGAAAGAAATGAATATCCAAGCAAAACTGACACACCTAATAAGGGCAGAAACGGGAGTGCTGCCTCTTACAGTCACCTGAACCTTGGCCACTATAAAATGGGGACATGTCTAGAGGGGGACAGTTTATTTCCAGTCACCAAGTAAAAATGAACTCTGCCACAACAGCTGAGGATAGTACAGCCTTCTCTGGAAACTAAGGTAGAAACTAAACTTGTTTATTGCTGAAGAGAACATAATTGGTATACTTTTAAACAAACAGAGAAAGGCTAGGAGTTATTGTTTAAAAGGAGGTCACCTTTGTTAAAAGGGTTCAACTCCAGAGGGTCAAAGCTTCTTTTCCTGGTGTTAATAAAAGTATCCCACAACATAGGCATTGAGTCTTTACTAAAACTATTTTTTATCTTGGCTTACTGAATGCTTCCATATCCAGTCACACTGCCTAACAACCACATGACCATTCTGATGTATATTGCAGTGACAAACCATCTAGTAAAATGCTGAAAACAAAGACGCTGTCCAGTGAAAGCTAACATCTTAAAACAAGCCTAACACAGGTCTATTTTGATGCACTGTTCACTTTTGCTGTCAAACAGTGTCATAACTTTTAAATGGAGTACTTCAACGAAACCTATACATTCATTTACGTTTTATAGTATCCTGATTTGCAGCCCCTTGTCTTCCTCACTCAATTGCTCATCCAAACCCAAGTGTCACAAAGGAAAAAGGTTTGTCCCATTTAACCACCAAACAACAAGACTGTTCCTTCATTTTGTGTCAGTACATTGTGCTTTTTAGTCAAAGTAATTTTGAAATTGCTCCACAAGGGTGCCCTGCCTCTTACTAAATCGTTTCTGACATCCTTAGGTGGTGATGTGTCTATCTGTACTTATTTTCAAGTAGCTTATTTTAGAGATTGGTGACCCATGTGCCCCTCTAAGAGGGGGAGAATCTTTCATATTATCTATGAGTGGCATTATCAGTGAAATGTCCAGTCTAAATCTTTTCAAATGCAGGATTTAGTCCAAGGAAAGGAAGGAAAGCTAATCTACCTCAGTCTATTGCCGATTGCTTCAAACTAATGACATTGTGTCTGTGGGGAAGTTCACTTGGAGAATTTTGAAAGTATCTTGGTTTATGTGTCCCTCAAATTAGTCCACCAGATAAGTTTAAAGAATGATTTTTCCTTTTTATTTCAGAGCAAAGTCTTGTCCTTGGGTTACAAATACCCACTGTATCTTTCATCAAAGTGTATAGTCTTTATTAGTATACTAGAAGAAAAGTGGTGAGAACCGGCCATTCAGCCCTAGCTAGTCCATCCTGTTCAATTAGATTACCCAACAAGTTGATATTTGAAGGTCCCTAGAGTCTTACTTTTCATGACAATAGTTAGTCATTCTATGGTTCTTCATGTGAAGAGAAATTTTCTAAAATTTCTGCAAAATAAACAATATCATATTCACTGCTCAGATTGTATCCTTTGTTTCTTCCTATGTGCTGCGCAATCTTCTTCTTAATAATTGCTTCCATTGATTTACCTGTGATGCATGTTATGCTTAATGGTGTAAAGCTACTTGGATCAGCCCTATTACCGTCTTTATACAATCGGATAATATTCACTAGCCTTCAGACTTCAGGAATTTCCCATTATTTTCAAACATATGTGCCAAGGGTTTATATAAGTATTCACAAACTTCATTAAGCAATCGAGTAGAAATGTTATCTGCTCCTGGTGAACTGCAAGATTTCGGCCTATTTGATCCAAGCAATACCTCTTCCTGAACAATTTCTAAATACTTAAGTACCTCCAAAGTCCCTGTTACCACTGGGAAGCACATTTAAGGCATTTGCTATGTCACTGCCTCTATATTCAAGCTCACCTTTACTGTTCCTAATATTCTTCACCTCCTCTTTGACTGGTCTTTTACTATCAAAATATTGGGTCATCATTTGCTTGAATCCACAGAATGTTAGTTAATTTATTTATTTTATTTCTGGTAACATGCAGATATGTTTCGGGACTTAGTTAATTGATTTAAAAGTTTGAGCATTTTAATTTTTTAGTAATTTCTTCAAAGAGTCAGTTACCAAATATTTGTGAAGTATTTTTATAACAGTGAATCATATTTAAAAATAACTGTGATAATCAAATGCAATTACATATTTTAGAAGACTACATTAAAACATGCTTTTTTAACAGCACAATGTCATGTAGTTACAAAGGCAGCCCAACTAAGGCTTGTGGTGATTTAATAGCTTTTAAAGAAAGCAGATTCTAATTCAACTGATGTAAAAAATGCATATATAGAAGTCCTATTGTTAGTTGTTGGGTCTGTTGGGTTTATAACAACATTCTTAAACATAACATTTTTAAAAGAAGTACCTAATTGAGAGTTAAAATCTTTGTTGAAGTCTAAAGGTAAAACTGCTGACTGCTTCAGACCATGATGGAGAGAAGGTCTGATGGTTTGCTAATAAATTATAGTGTCTGTAAAATACTGAGTCATTATAATGTACAGAAAGTGCAGCCGATGGGTTATCTTTGGTGTTATGTAAACACTGAGTACATATTTATCTACTGTATGTTTGTAGGACAACACTTGCGTAATTCCTCTCCTCTTACATTCACTTCTAGATAAGTGAGTTTTGCTTTTTTTAACTTTGAAGGTTAACTTATCTTTAAGTAACAGGAGAAGTAAGCGAGAGTACCACCGTTTGGACACATCACTCTCCCAGTATTTGAGTAATTTGTTTTAAGATCCGTTTTGCCGGCAGGTGCGGCAGTTTGAGGAGTAAAAGAGCAGAAAATATACAAAAATTTATAATTTGAAGTGATCTTGTTTAAGGTAAATTAGAATAAGTAAACCAATCTGCAACTGAAGTCACGCAGATTTTTTTTCTTTGTTTTAAGATAGATGAGTGTGCATGTTTACCCATGCTTTTTATGGGAAGATTCTGAAATTTAGAAAAATAATGTGTACAGCATGCTCTTTTCAAGATGTCTTAACAAAAATTGAACTTTCCTGAAAAATTTCCTTGAAAAATAAGTGTGTCAAGGATTAAAACTGAAAATGGCATTCTGATAGAAATTTGATGAAATCCTCAAGGAAAGATGGCCAATAAGTTATCATGGTAAGAAATGAACTACATGCAAAGTTTAAAATATTTTACTAATAAATGACAGAGTAATCTCAGGGCTCTTCATAAGAGATTGTTATTACATACAGCACATCAGCAACCACAGGGAACGATAACAGAAACATGACAGGCATACAAAGTAATAATTAATACAAAAGGAACATTAAAACATTGAGAAGTGAGTAAAATGATACTGACTGGACTAAAAATAGTGAAAAAAAAATCATGATCTTTGTAACTTGAAAAAATATACATAAAGGGAAGCAATAAATATTTTAAAAATTTGGTTTTTTATGGACTATGATACTCAATATTTAAAACTCAATATTTTTAACACTGATTTCTACAGTCCTCTTTGAGTAAAAAATTGAGGTATATTTTTCTGTTTCCTCAGGCACCCTTGAGGGTGTGTGAATAAATATGCAGGCTGCACCAGACTAGCAGCTTTAAACTTAAAGAAAAGGAAATCATAAAAAACCTATAGTGTATAATGATAAATAGCACATGCTTCATAAAATGTAAATCATATGAACCTAAAGGCATGCTTCTAATTTTTATGGAAAATAACTGCCGATCTATCAGCACTCAAAATAATATTACTATATCACATTATTAAATGCAACACATTAGATACCACACCTTTTTCTAATTAAAACATCTGTTTAATGTACACTGTGGAATTGAAGACTATTTACTATAAACAAACTTAACTATATTCTGGATATTTTAAGTGTTTTAATATCTTACAATTACTGTAAATAGTAGACTTTGCATGTGATTTATTAAAATATGTAGCCTCCACACAGCATGGACTTCTTAGAAATAAAGATGACATTATAAAACATGAACAACATGGCCTAGAGGGAAAGAAATGATACATTACCTTTCATCATGCTGAAGATTCAGGTTTCATTGATCATCTTTGTTTGTTCAAAAAACAGAAATATTCTGTTTCATTGCATTTAGTTTTGAACCACTTTAACTGTACTTTTAAATTAAAGTGTTAATATGGCTAATACTCCAAAGAGTTTATCTCACATATCTTCACAAATGGCCTTTCTTTCTTTATTTCTTTCATTTATTGATGGTTAATTGTTATACAACTAGGATAGAAGCCAAATGGCTCAACTGTGGCTTTTTTCCCTGAGTGCCCTTCTTAAGGAAGAACCAAATCATCCTTCCATTTAATCCTTTTCTAAATCCTATTTCTCCATTATAGTATTGCTATGAGCTGGTGACTTTCTTGGCAGAAACAGATACAAGGCTACAATCAGCTCTGGATGGGGTACTAGTCTGTCACAAGGTCTACTTATTCATACTGAAATATGAGAATTAATGCAGAGTGCCTGAAAAAAAAACTCATTCAAACATGGGGAGACAAGCTCCATAATGACAACCACCTCAAAGTGATTCATATCTGAGTCCCAACAGCTGTGAGGTAGCAGAATGAATACTGTACCACTATGCTACTCTACAGTATTGATAACATAACATACAATTAAATAGTCTTAAAGGTAGAAGTACAGCAAAAAAAAGCAATGCAATTACAACAAATACAACAAAATGTAGTAACAGATGCATTTACAACAAATATAATGAGAAATAACATATATTTTTGTTTTAAAATACCCTGAATTTGTTGATGTGCCCTGCTTACTACTGGTGCCTTACAGCTAAAGAAGACTGAGTTGCTGTCTGTAAGAGCCAATCTTGAAAGTTAATGTTTTAAGTTAAACTCATATTAGTATGTGAACAATTGGAATAGAATAACATTTTCTTTGAGTAGCCATTGACAATGGTATAGTCTTTTACCCCCTGTAAGTTAATATGAGATACAGCTTACTTGTTATATCTGAGATACAGTGTGTAAATAGTTTCACTTGTACCATATATACTCACGAATAAGTTCTCCCGCGGATAAGTCGGGACTTGATTTTATCGTATAATTTCTGGTATTTTATAATGTTGGTCGTTTAAGGCGAATGCGGAAAACTCACGCTATTGGTCGAAGAGATTATGATATGCTAACGCCCACCTGAGAGAGTAACCACGAAGCACACTACAGTACTTTTTTTATGTGGGTGTGGCATCACGCGTGCTCCTAACCTCTCTCTCTCTCTTTTGTGCCTACGTAACCACACGGTAATATCCGAACTATTCCCAAGCGACGTTTGCACTGTTTTGTGTGTTTCACACCCTCATTCACTTTTATCGTAAGAGCATCCCTTATCTATGATGGAGCATTCGATCAGAAGTAAATATGAAGCTGGTTTCAAATTAAACGTCGTTGAAGTAGCGAAAGAAATTGGTAACTGTGCTGCTGCAACAAAATTCGATGCATCTGAGAAACCGATGAGAGACTGGAGAAGGCAAGAAGATGTAAAAAAAAAAAAAGAAAAATTAAGTGTCGCATTTTTGAACAGGCGTATAAGTAGGGGTCTGATTTTATAATCGATTTTTCGGGTTTCAAGACCCGACTTATACGTGAGTATATACGATAGTTTAGAATAGGTTCCACTGCTAGCAGTGACTGAAAGAGCCATTTACAGCATGAAAATGGGATAGGCATACAGTTTTATGACCATTTAGAAATGATTCAGCTGTATGAGAGAATTTAAAGAAACAAAAAAGATATAAGCCTTAAACAGAACTTGTCTTTTCTTGCAATACCAGTTTTTTCTCTGTTTCTGTGTGAACTGTTCTACTTTGAATTTTTACTAAAGTTTTTAAAACAATGTTATTTTATCTGTGGAATAATTTCAACATGTCAAGCTTTTTTCCAGAATCCTATGAAACGTACTGACGCTGCAGAACTTTGGTAATACTGGGTAAAGCAGCTACACTGTATATGTGGAGTTTTCATGTTCTTTCAATGGCTGTAAACTGAGGTGCCTGTGTAAATAGATGTTTTTTTTCTGTTTTTTTTTTTGTCTTTTGCCAGATACTGTTGAGATAAGGTCTGGGCACTTGCAAGTATAAACTTAAGTTTAGAAACTGAAAGGCTAAGCAAATTAATTTATTCAGGCAGTGCAGTGTTGAAATAAACCACACTGCTGCCTCACAGTTCAAAGTCTATGGGGTTTGTGTCATTTAATTTATATGCTTCTGTTACTTTCCATGTTCTAAAGATGTAAACATCAGGAAGCTCTAAAATGGCCTGGTATAGGTGAATGCAAGTGTTTATGTGAGTGCACATGCTTTGTAAATCCTGCTCTGGATTGGATCTACTAGGACAGGTCTTTGTAATGCTGCAGCTCATAATTTATTTAGGAAAGTGAATTTGAGTTGTTTACATAAGATTCAAGTGTTAAGCCTTCATACTAAGAGAGGTTGGAATCATGTGCTGATAAGTGTGTTGCAGCACCCACCACAGGACGAACCATCTGGATTGGGACCCGAGTGCAGCGGGTGATACCTCTGCACCACACTGGAACAGTGTGAGTTTTTTTTTACAGTGGCTGGAGTGCTAATCCTGCCACCAACCATAAGCTTTTGGAAATAATTTTAAAAGTTTGAAAGAAATCCAAACAGTTTTACTACAGACACTATAACACTGAAAACTAACAAAATACAAGTATTATTAAAATGCTGATATGTGCTACTATGGCTTCAACCTCAAATGTTATTTGAGTAGCTACTGTATAGTAAAGACATAAAGAATACTGTAAGTGAAAGCATGAGCAGAGACATTTTCATTCATGTCAATTGAGCAGCATCCCTTAGATAATCACAAATACAAATAACATAAAGACAAGATCACAGACATGACATGAAATATCGTAACAGCTGCTTACCTGACAATGAAAATAAAAAGTACAGTAGGTGAAAAAGTGATAATAAATTATTAACATTACATATATTGGCCTCACTTAATTGCCCTTTATGTAGTGTGTGGGTGGCTGTGTTCATGTACACTCTTGTTCTTTCCTTGTATATATTGCTTTTCTGTACTGCTAATCAGGCTGCACTGGCTAAAAACAAATGAATATATTTAGAACTAACTACTGACAGAATATTTCTTACTTCCCTTTTTTATTTATCTTCTTGATTTGTAAATCTTTCACTCCTGTTTTTCTAGTATTTCACCTGCATTAAGACCATTTTCTTGTTTTAATATCTTCCTGTTTTATTCGGTGGCTCTCTTTCCTCCAGGGATACATGTGTCTCCACTTGCCCAGGGCTGTCAATTTTCTATCTGAACATTTTGCAACTAATCCTCTGATTGTTCTCACAGAACAATAGACTGACATAAAAGACAGGAAGCGGTGCAACCCCACTGTTCTATGTTTGTTTCAGACATATCCCTGGTTACAGATGTTTTATATCTCATTTCCCAAATGAATGCCCTGTGAATTTTTCCTGTAAAGTCAGAAATGTGATAAGCAATGTTAAAAATGTATACAGGTTATCAACTTTTAGTTAGTTTACATATCACAGTGCAAAGAGGATTGTTCTATGATAAGATGTGTGTTTTATATTTTTGCCAGGGTCTTATCCCTGACCTAAGTGTCCTGTCTTTTGCTTTTATTTTGTGTCTTGTGTACTTGTTTGTAATTTACATTTTGTGGAAGGTTTATGTCTTCTCATTTTTTGTATTTCATTATTTTTATATATAGTTTAAAAATTACAAATTAGTTTATTCTGTTTGTTATCGTGCATGTTGACGCTAAGCAGGCAGGGCCCCATAATGCTATGGCTGTGGGACAGCTTCCAGGAATATATAGGTCTGAGTAAGCCTCAGTGCTTGTGCTGTGGCATTAGTGAAACCTTCTTTTGTTTGGCTGACTCTTGAATTTTGGATTTTGTATATTGTAAGTCTCTGTGATTCTCCTCTGGATTAATCAAGCTTAGAAAATGGTACAGTATGGTATATTGCAAGGACTCCTTTTTGATCTTCTGATTAATCCTTATATTTTAGATTTTGTATGTCGTATCTTCTGGTTATTTAATCTTGGCTCTTGCTTATGGATTTGAATTTTCGATATACTAACTTGGAGTTGTTTGTTTTAACGTTTGTTTTTTAGGCGTATCGTTTTTGATTCCATTTTTACTATTAATTTGCTTTCTATTTTTTTGCTAATACAATCTTATACTATAAAGAAGTTTAGTTTTTGTTATTTAGGACAAGGGTTTTTAATAGTTCCCCTCTCCCTTTATGAAGTTTAGTTATTCTTTCCATCTCTACTTCATTTTTGCCTGCACAATCTTAACAGTGTGCCACTAGTCACATGAAAAGGGATGATCACTGTATTAAATAGCAGATGACACCCATAGTTAGTGAATTTTGAGGAGACATCTGTTACATCTTTCTTAATAACAGCTGGCACCAAGATGTGCCAATGATCTGAAGGCTAAAAATGCTGCAAAAATATTTACATTCTAATCATCTTTGCTAATGCACTTTACTTTCAGCTAATTTAGGGCTGCTGCTGAACAGGGCTGAGGATCACTTATTTTTTAATCTGACACCATATTTTACAGTTATGTCTTATTGTTTTGTTTGAGGTATAAAAACTTTACAAAATGCGCCAAATCAAAGCTTACAATCTGTTCTGCCAACATCTGCATCATAAGAAGGGCGATAAGGACTTAACTGACACTTGAATTGTTAATGTATGTTCTGCAACTGGGGTCATATGCACAAGATAAAGATGTTTTTAGTAGAATTGGCCACTCAGCTATACACAACGTGGTGAATCCAGGCCCAGGGCAAGGCTGAAAAGTCTCTAAAGTGGTGCCGTCACTTGATTTTCTGTAGGAACGTCGATATTTTCTATTATTTGTGCAATATTAGTACTTCACCAGTTTCCATTGATGTACAGTATGATGTGAAATGTCCATGTAAAAGCATTGATCCTTATTAAGCACTTCATGATTTGCAAATGTGCCCATCATATTCTTTTGAGTTTCTTTTACTAATATACCTTATTTTCATCTTACACATACTTTGTCTGGGGCTGTTGCTGTATATCCTTTGCATAATATGCATACTAAAACTATACACAATATTCCAGCTGAGACATCATAAGTATATTCTACAATTTATGCAGAATCCTTATTTTTACTCTACATAGCAAATTATATAATGTAGCATACTATTAACCATGACTTTCATATTGGCTATAGACAATGATGGATGCATTGGAATCTCCGAGTCATTCTAATGTGAAATGTTTTTAGTTCTAAGTCCATTATTATTTTGAAATACAGAAAGGTCCATTTTAGCTACAGCTGGCCTCCTCACTTTAGAATATCAGTTGCTGCTAACTGGGTTCAAGTGAAACCATTAAGGGTGTAACCATAGTGATCTTGTGGTCTCGGTACTGGGCACTCCACTTCAAAGACCTCATATTTTGTCTTATTTTGAAAAATTACCTAATAAATCTTTGCCAGTCACTGACAAAAAAAGTATACTAAACTAAATCAAGTTCACACCATCCTAACACAGGGACTAAGACTGGCATTAATATGGACAGTCTTCATGGCCACCTTCCATAGATTAAGAGATCTTGTCTAGCAGGCTGTAAAGTGTATTCTGCCCTGCTTCTCCCCTCTGGATGTTCTTATTGTTTTTAAAATAATTCGTTATCCTCTTCCAGCTCTGTTTTTGGTATTGTGTACCGAAGTCCTATAAGCTCAGATATTCTGCTGCCCTCCCAACCCTCTCCCCAACCACCTACTTGATAGCTTTTGATTCACTGCGTGCCCTGCTAGAATCTGGGGTCCCCACCATCTCCAGTGTTGGTTTGTTCCGTTTGCCCTGAGGAAAAAAATAAGTAAATATGTTATTCCCTTAACAATGTCAGTTTCACAGAATTTAATTTGGCAAAGCCCATACAAATAAAAAGTCAGTCAAAACATAGACCTAAGGACAAAATTAATTATTTATTATTGGCCCACAAATAACCAGTTTAACAAAAGCAAATTTAGGGATGTGCACTGTTTTTAAAATCATCGCCACTAAAAAGCTTACATTAGTCAAGATTAGGAAAACTAGTTTTCAAAAAAGTAGCTATTTTCAAGATAGGCTAAAAGTATAAACAAAATCTTGACCATCAGTGATGTCTATAATAATTTAATAAGGAGGCCATACCATACCATGCCCAGGCATTTCAAATTCTCCACTGCCTCTACAGTCTGTGCTGTTGATGAGGTGAGAGTTGCTCAATCTTTTAAAAAATGGTTTTATTGAAGATTAATGCAAGATTATAAGAGTTAATCTTTTGACCAATTGTGTTACGATCTGTATGAATGATTTTTATAATTTCTGATGAAGCAAATAAGTATAATGTCATTAGAAAATATGGCTAGTTCAAATGGAATATGGATGTGAAATGAAGTTTATGTACAATGAATAAAGAAATTTTGTTAAGGTACCACTCGGTATGCCACCCGTGCCTAGGGTTAATTTCTTTGAGATGTACCACCTGCTTAATGTCAGAAAGAAAATCTAGTAGCCAATAGCACAAAGTTAAGTAGATGATACCTGTGCCTGTCAGTTTATTAAAAAGCTTGCAGGAATAAGTGTGTTAAAAGCAAAATGCTAGTCAAAAGAATCTACATAACATTTGCTCAGAAATGTCAAAAAGCTCCAGGACACTGTATCCTCCACCAATCTTTTTTTTTTTTTTTATTGGCAAATATATCTATTTGCCGATATACAAATTAGTAAGGAACCAAGTACACATTATGACAGATTATATCAAGGAGACAGCCAGGACTGTAGCAATGTTATTGTACTTGCATCTTTTAATTAGTCTATCCTACTGCTATACAATTTTCACCAAGCAGTTAATTTTCAGTTTAGCTTTAGTTTGCTTTTATTAACTTTAGACAATTTCGATTTTACTTTTTATTTTTGGTGACACCTCCATTAGCTTTTATTTTAAGAAAATAATTTCATTTTAGTTTTTACATTAGTTTAAAAAATGGCTGATTGGTAAAGATTGAGTCCATACTGTGTTTAGATAGCAAACAGAATGTAGAAACATTGAGATTGTCCCATAAAACACTCATTGAGGTTCTTTTTACTTCAGTCATGAAAACAGACAGTGTGCCACAAGCATTGTAACAGCATCCATCTGTTCAAGGAGCAGACTGTTCACTTCACTATACCTTTGGAAGGCAGGTAATTCACACTGCAATTCAGATATTCTTTACATAGTTGTATTACCGCAGTTTTTCTCTTTTTTGCATTTTATTGATTGAGGTGACTGGATGGCAGCTTTCTGCAGGGAAAAGGTGAAAATTTGTTGACTAATGTATTTTATTATTTTGTATTTGTACAGCATGTACAGATGATGTAAAGATCATCACCCTTTTGTCAATTTCGTTATGAAAGCAGGCTAAAAGTGTTTTTAAATTCATCAGTGTCTCTTTAATTGAGTTCCACAAACTAGACAGCTGTGTCATTGATTTAATACCCCTGCTGAAAACTGTTTTGTCAGTGAGTCTACTGTGAGAGATGGCTGGCAGTTTATCCCGGCCAACACCCCCATGCCGCCAGATGGAGTCCTTCCTGCAACATGGGGGTGCCCCGAGTTCCCACAGGGCACCATGGACATTGGAGTTTTACTTCACAGCCCTGCTGGATACCATGGGACGCTGCAGAGAGGCACAATGATTTTTATTATAGCCCGGAAGTACTCCCTATTCACGGGGACGGAAATAATGAAGTACTTCCAGGCTGAAGAAAAAGGAGATTTTACATCTGGGTTGAGGAAGATTAAAGGACTCTGGGAAACCCCAGCAGACTGAGCCGGAGTTGGGAGGAAGTGCGACAGAGCTGCTGGGTGGAGAGGAGGATTATTGATTGTGTATTATTATTGATTTATTGTTATTGTGATTATTATTGAGTTCAGTGGAGGTGGAGGTACTTTGTGCACATTCTGGGAAAATTAAATTAATTTCTTACAATTTTATCGGGTGTCTGGACGTGTTGTCTATGGGTTTCACGGGGCAACAGTGACCCCTGCTGTCACACTACATAGCCAATTACTGAAAGTGAGGAACAGTCAACAGCAAAATTCCCACCAAGGGCCATGCAAAGATTTTCAATTATGTTACTTTGTGAGTACTACTTACTATAATGCAATAAAATATGTATGTATATATAATAATGTGACATTTTTATGCATTACAGAACACACTTGAAAATGTATTTATTAAAATGACGTGTTTGTTTAACTGGGGCCAGTCATATTTTTTCTACCTTTCAATAGTAAAATGTACTCTATATTATGTGGGAGCTCTGAGCATGAACCAAGGAAGCTGTATTTGTATACATTGCCAGAAAAGAATAGATTGGTGGCATTACTGGTATAGCAATGGGCTGGGGGAAGAACTCAAATCCAAAGAGTCAGCCAGTCTGACCCCTAATCACCACATTGATTCTTAAGTTTTTGAACACCCAACTGAAACCGAGTACTTTCTATTATTAAAAGACTAGCAAAATACCCGCGCTTCGCAGCGGCGAAGTACTGCCTTAAATTTTTAATAAGAAGAAAATTAAACCTTTTTAAACTGAGGGAAAATATTCCAATAATTATTTGTTAAGGATCTCTTTGTATGCCACGTTGTCAGTTCGGCCCTCCGGTTGTAATATGACCAAGCTGTGCGCTGAGCTTACTCTTGAGCATGCAACGTACAGTTGGCCATGTGAAAAGTAATCTTGTTTCAAATCTCACAGCTTGGATTGCTGCTGTCACAATCGGTTTGAGTTTCATGGTTTGTTTCAATTACGACAGTATTTGCAGGACTTGTGTTGAAGTGACATTCGGCATCTGTCAAGCGTTGTAAGCATACAACCGGTTTCATCGATAACTTCAAATCCAGCTTTTGAGAGTTTAAACATTCATAGTCAAAGTGTCCACTACTGAAATTGTCACCTGTGAATCTAAGATGTTTAAGAGACATTGGCGGTTGTCCAAAGGTGTAAAATATTTGGCCATTTCGGTACACTTGAAAACGACAACCACAATTCAGCGGCAGCCATCAACTCACATGCAAAACCATAGGTGAAGGGCTTAAGCATTTCACTCTTATAGTGCTACTGTGTAGTATAATTATCTCCTGTACCATCATCAGTCCACACCTTGAACCTGTCCCAGTCATTCAATACATAAGACACAATGTTCCTCCGGATATCAAGAGTGAGCCTGATATGGCCGTGCAATATGTAACAAAGAGAATGGAAAAGGTAGGTGCCATCTCCGGGCATGGAAACCACTCTGTAAGTTACAGTTCTTTGATTGATGGTGATCACCTTGATAGACATGTTAATAGGGGTATGGTTGGAACGATAAAGGAAATGGGTGCCTGAACACCTACACAATAACTATAATCATAAACAAACAATAAAACAGCGGAGAAGCCGTGGATTAAATAAAAAGGCTGTAGTTATCAGCAGGGAGACGTGAATCCCATGGCGAAGCAAGGAAGGGAATGTAGAGACCGGAGCGACGGACGGCCCTATATAGGCAGGCAGCCAACAACGTGGGAGGCGTTGGGATGGGGGACCCAACGCCGCCTCACATGGTGACCGAGCTGCAGGCTATGGACGTATACATATATATACGCAGGTAGGAATAAGTTAGCGTTGGGAACCTGCGTACCAAATTTCTTGAAGATGGGCCCATAAGTAACAAAGACCGTTGGAAAGTTCAATATGGCGGCTGACAGTGGCGTCATACCACCGAAATAAGTACGTACATCAGTTTCGGTTAGTGCAGGGAAGCCGCCTACCAAATTTCGTGAAGATGGGGTCAGCCTTCTACCTACACGGGAAGTAGGAGAATTAGTGATGTTGGAAAGTTCAATATGGCGGCCGACAGTGGCATCATACCACCAAAATAAGTATGTACATCGGTTTCGGTTAGCGCAGGGAAGCCGCCTACCAAATTTCGTGAAGATGGGGCCATAAATAAGAAAGTTCAAAATGGCGGATATTGTCAACCGTTATGACCGTTACGCATAGAATTTCAAAAAGAAATCTGCTTAACCTTTGTAAGTAACCTGTAAGGAATGAGCCTGCCAAATTTCAGCCTTCTACCTACACGGGAAGTTGGAGAATTAGTCATGAGTGAGTGAGTCAGTGAGGGCTTTGCCTTTTATTAGTATAGATATACATTTCAGTTACTTTTTTCCACTTAGCTTTTAATTTCATTTTTATTTCATCTAAAAATGCTTTCTTACTCATATTTGTCACTGTACAATGTACATTAAGGATAATAACCTTGGCCTGTAGCCACTGAGAACTTGGATGTCTTTACAATAGCTACTACAGTGACATTGTTTGGAACTTTTTAATGCTTGGGGATTAACAATATCTGTAAACATAGAAGGAAACTAACCAGCTAAACATCATTTCTGCCTGTGTCCATCCTACTGTTGTAGATAATGTATTGGTTTCACTTCTGGCAGCCCTCATATATACCACAGTGCAAAGTGAAAAGTACAGAGCCTGCATAGACAACATACTTTGTTCATCGTTGGAGAGCTGACATGAACAAACTGGGGGTGTTTCAAAAAGTGGAAGCAGCTATACTGAAAATATTGATGTCATCCAGCAAACAGAGAAAGAAAATGATAGCAGTATATCATTCACACAGAGCCTGGGACCTTAAAAGGAAATGTTGTGAAGTAGGACCAGGATGTATAATTTATTGAATATAAATTTTCAAAACCAACCCCTGGGCCATTTTTCTATCCTCGACACTAAATTATCATTCTGCAGGGTAGCAACATGACTAAGATGAAATAAACAAAAAGAGATTATTCACAATTCTGCACAGCTGACATGTACAGCTCAGAAAGAACTGTAATAAATAACTCAGCTGAGCTGACATGCAGAATTTAGTAGTCTTGACATGCAGTACACAAATTAGCAGAGCTGACGTACACAACTTAGTGGACATGCTATACACATCTTAGCCGAGCTGATAGACACAACTCAGCAGAACTGGCATACCATATAACAACTGATTCAAGTTGACACTCATGACTCAGTAAAGCCAACTTTCACAGATTAGTAGAAACTGACACTCATCTCTGAGGTGCACATCCGCTATCCAGAAAACCCAATACAGGATGGCTACAAACAAGTAAGTGAGTTGACACAGAAAAGTAAACATTGGGAATACAATGACAAAGTATTGACCCCAAAAACATAAATGGCCATGAGATATGAAATCTTAAAGAGATAATAGAAAACGACTTACAGATCTTCCTAATTGTGTCCAACATAGGCCCTTCAGGAACCAGCAAATTTGACTGAAAGGTATGTAAACTTAGTGTAACACAATATTCTTTAGCCATCTTAATCCATTGCAGAGTCTTGGACTCCAGGAAACATCAGGTGCATAGCAGGAAGAAATCCAGGACAGAGTTACAGTCCATCGCAAAGTCCTCTCTCTTACAAGTCAAATGACAGTTACCAATTAACACACATGTTTTTGGAATATAACTGTAGTATATGGACAAAACATCTCTGAGAACGTGTAAATCGTACACTAAAAAAATGTACCTGCTATTCAAACCCAGATTACAATATTTTGGAAGCAGTACTATTAATCACTGTGCTCCTTTAATGGTTTTAGAATAATCCAATATTGACCTCCCGGCAGAAAAAGACTATTTCAGGAATTGCCATTAGAATGCTAAACAACTATTCATAACTGCACATCAGTATTTATGTAGCATTTGGACCATCACAGGGAGTACAGTAAAGCTAAATTGGGGGCAGAGAGTACCTGGCCTAAAGCAACCCAGAAAAAGTAACATTGTACAATAGGGTATGCATTAATAGACATGCAGGCTGCCAGCAGAAGGACTCACAAGGACAGGAAATTGTCTAGGTTACTTGGAGGACAGCCTTTTGACTGTGCATGACTACATATGTGATTGTACAGATGTCTACATTACTGTATATATGCATTCAGATGATCCATGAGTCAGTAATTAATGTCAGGGGACTGCAAGTGTCAAGCCAGCATGATTCTGCTGTGTGTGCATGCAATCAAATCAGCCAGGTTGCCTGAATGTGTATATGACACCTGTAAAGAAAAAATGTCTGTCTTAGATGTCTGTAAGATGAGGCTTGGAACCTGTTTACATGTTCACGAGGCACCAGTTATGATCATATATGCTGCCCTACAGACTAAAGAAAAGAAGAGTACAGCAGCTGGTCCACAGGCACATGATGGCCCCTGCCCTAGCTTTCAAACACTGCTGAATAAAAATAGTGCCATGGTGCCTTTTGGATTGCTCTTCGTATCAGGTCAACAACAAATAATTGCGCAGGAGAAGTTTTTATTTTCTTTCGTATAGAATTCTTGCCCCAAATCATTTGTACTGCAGTGTTATTGATTTTCTGAAATTTATTTTTTATGACTCTGGAACTGCTATAGAGCTCACAGCCTCTGTCCTCCTCACAACTTTTACAGAAATGTGCTGTTTGGAAAAAGTTACAGCAGATGCAACGCAGAAGAGCAGAGGTCTGAAAAGTTTTTACTGGAGAACTTCATGCAGTTCTACCAAAACCCAAGTGGCCCTAGAAATACTGATTCATTAGGAAGTAGTAGCCAGAAAACTTTTAACTAGTGAAAATCTCCTTCTCATCGGTTTCCACATAGCATATTGCCTTCATACTTAATACAAAACATGTTGTTCACACAAATACCTCTGGCACGGGGTATTCGCAGGCTTGCAAAAACCACAATATGAAGAAGAGTACTTCCTTAAACTATATCATGTGACAAATTATTACTATTATCTAATTTGAATTTGTTTTTCTTTGTATGTACTTATTTTGTGTGTAGCTAAAAGATCTTAAAAGATCATCTTTTAAAGCACCTTGAGCTAAATCCTTTGTATCAAAATGTACTATAAAAATAAATGTTATTTGTGAATTGAGAAGTGCCTTGCCTCTAATGAGCAACACCTAAATATATTAAACAACCATTAAAAAAGAAGAAGTAAGATAAAAAAAAGAACACAAAATATAGATGTAATTTGCCTTTTGAATCTGAAGGTTTATGAGATCTGGCAAAAAAGTGTATCTTAGATTTTGTTTCAGATTGGTGTTATAATTGTTGCGAACACACAGGAAAAGGTAGTCTCTCAATTTTAATTTTAGGCCACCTGATCTAAGACTTTAACAAGTTAAAGAGTGAAATTATGAAGAGAATTAACAAACGCAGTGAACCTTTAGAAGGCAAATATCTCAGTAGTGTATGAAAAGGCAGAGAGCAAGGACACTAAATTAGGCAAATAATTTGGCTAAACCGCAGATTAAAGACTATCATTTTAGAGATCGTCTCTTAAGAAAATACATTTATGTTCTTCTGTTTTGTTTCTGCAAAGTCTCTAGGTGTTAAACAATTCATTCCTTGTTATTTACTACAGAAAAAAGTTAATAATCAAAAAATTCAAACATGAGCATCAGTAGGCTTTGCACCCTATTACCCAAGTTACCCAAACTATTCTATAACATTTCTGTAATTATTTACCGCTCTGATGCTGATCTTTCTGATCATAAAATAGGTAATTACAATAGCAACTGATAAGAATAATTCCTAATTAATTGCAGAATTACATTATTTCAGGGTTTCTCTAGGGTGCCTCTTGCACGATTTGATTCAGGTTTATAACAGGTTTAAGTTTCAAGTTTGGTATTTTTCTGTCCAATCATTTTAGTTCTAGACTGTCCTCAAGAAACTGTGACACACAGGCAGATCACACACCCTTCATCGAGATATCAAGGTTTTCTGCATCAGGGGACCCTAAAACATTAAGATCTGTTGAAGACCGGAGATCGAAATTATTGACAAATCTAAAGCATCTGGTGTAAAATTTTGCCAAATCAATATGCGGACAACTATACAAATTTCCATACCGGCTCGGTCAAGCCCCGGGTTAACAACGACCGCCACCAGTACTGTTAGCCAACAGGGTGCTGGCGGAAATTGGGTTACTGTTGGCCGAAGAAGAAGAAGGAGAAGAAGATGGGGGAGACGTATCTGGAGGCAGGAGGAGAGGAGTTAAGTAAAAAGAGTGGAACTGAGGGTAGGAACTTTGAATGTTGGCAGTATGACTGGTAAGGAGAGAGAGTTAGCAGATATGATGGAGAGAAGGAAGGTTGATATATTGCAAGAGACTAAACGGAAGGGGAGTAAGGCCAGGTGGATTGGAGGTGGATTCAAATTCTTCTATCATGGTGTGGATAGGAGGAGAAATGGGGTAGGAGTTATTCTGAAGGAACAGTATGTCAAGAGTGTTTTGGAGGTGAAAAGAGTGTCAGGCAGATTAATGATTATGAAGCTGGAAATTGGAGGTGTAATGATGAATGTTGTTCGTGCATATGCACCGCAAGTTGGGTGTGCAATGGGTGAGAAAGAAGATTTTTGGAGCGAGTTGGATGAAGTGATGAACAGTGTACCCAAGGGACAGAAAGTGGTAATTGGAGCGGATTTCAATGGGCATGTTGGTGAAGGGAACAGTGGAGACAAGGAAGTGATTGGTAGGTATGGTGTCAAGGAGAGGAATGAAGAAGGTCAGAGGATAGTGGATTTTGACAAAAGGATGGACATGGCTGTGGTGAATACAGATTTTAAGAAGAGGGAGGAACATAGAGTTACGTACAAGAGTGGAGGAAGTTGCACACAGGTAGATTACATCCTATGCAGAAGAGTTGATCTGGAGGAGATTGAAGACTGAAAAGTGGTGGCTGGGGAAAGTGTAGTTAAGCAGCATAGGATGGTGATCTGTAGAATGATGTTGGAGATCAAGAAGAGGAAGAGAGTGAGGGCAGAGCCAATGATCAAATGGTGGAAGTTGAAAAAGGAAGACTTGGTAAGAGATATCTCTATCTTTTAACCCTAAAACGCCGCTGCATGGGGGCTTGTTTTGCTTTGGACGTGCTCTGTCTCTGGGTATGTCAGAGGACCTGTATGTGTGAAGTGGGTTTTAGCCTCACTTGGGGAGGCAAAAAGGGAGGGTGGGGGTTTAAGGGGGAGAGAGAAAGAGAGCAGGCCTGATCTATACCTAATCTGTCCTCTCAATCTTTATAATTATAACTACCAACGTAATAATAAGCTGCATGGCAACAACTCTAGGGGAAATAGGAAATTAAGACCGAAGCTGTCTCACTTCCAGTTAAGACTATAAAATGACATCAAAAACTCAGAATCAGTGTCTCCATGATGGGACAGTTAACTTCGTAAGCTGGAATGTTAAAGGCCTGAATCACGAATTAAAGAGAAAGAAAGTACTCTCTCACCTAACAGGTCTAAATGCTAAAATAGTATTTTTACAGGAAACCCACTTACTAAGCAAAGATCAGTTCCGGCTGCAAACAGACTGGACTGGCCAAATGTTCAATTCTAGTTTTACAAAGAAAACTAGAGGTGTGGGAATTCTCATACATAGAACTGTACCATTTGTAGCATCAGATGTAGTATTAGATCCTGAAGGGAGATATGTAATAGTCATGGGAGACTTATCTAACTGTAAAATGATTTTGATAAATGTTTATGCACCTAATGTTGATGATAAGGAATTTATACAAAATTTATTTGCATCCATTCCCAATCTGAACACTCATAGTTATAATGGCTGGGGACTTTAATTGTGTTCTAAATCCACTTTTAGATAGGACTTCCTCCACAGGGGGAACGGCATCTAACACCGCAAAGATAATTACAAAGTTTATAACTGATCACAACTTATCAGAACCCTGGAGGTTTTTAAACCCAAATTCAAGAACATATTCTTTCTACTCACCAGTACATCATTGCTACTCAAGGATTGATTACTTCTTTATAGACAATAACTTCTTGCCTAAGATTAAATCTTGCAAATACGATGCTATTGTTATTTCTGACCATGCACCTATGATCTTGGAGCTAAAATTACTAAGCCCCATACACTCACCCTGCAGATGGAGCCTCAACCCGCTTCTATTAGCTGACGAGAATTGTATGGAATTTATATCCAAACAAATCAAATTCTTTCTAGAGACAAATACATCCCCCGAGATCTTTGCAGGAATACTCTGGGAAACTCTTAAGGCCTTCTTAAGAGGGCAGATTATCTCATATCTTTCCCACAGAAATAAATCCGAGGCCAAGAAAGTAGCAGAGATAAAAAGCAAAATTATTAAAATAGATGAAGAACACGCCAGACTACCAAGCGAGACTACATAGGAGAAGGCAGGCTCAACATTCGGAATTAAACCTCTTGACAATTAAAGAAACTGAACAACTAATCTACAAATCCAGACATCATTACTATGAACATAGAGAGAAAGCTAATAAGCTTTTAGCTCAACAAATTCACAAGCAAGAAGTGCGCAACGCAATCTCGGTAATCAATAACACAAACGGAGATAAAATCGTCGAACACAAAAATATAATGCACACTTTCAGGGACTACTAAAAATCCCTATATACTACTGAGTTTAAGGAAGACAACACACAATCTAATACATTTCTGGATACATTACAGATACCACAAATAGATGCTTTTAGTGTGGAGGAACTTGATAAACCTCTGGCATTATCAGAATTACTAGATGCTATAAAGTCACTCCAAGGGGGGAAAGCAACAGGCCCTGATGGCTACCCTGCAGAATTTTACAAGAAATTCTCCGCTCAGCTAGCTCCCCTCCTATTAGCAACATTTACAGAAGCCAGAGATAACCAATTTCTTCCACAAACTTTTCGCCAAGCACTAATCACTGTCTTTCCAAAACAAAATAAGGACTTATTACAATGTGCATCATACAGACAAATTTCACTTCTGAAAAACACTCTCTAAAATCATAGCTAGAAGGATGGAGAAAGTGCTCCCCTCGGTAATATCACAAGACCAAACTGGATTTATTAGGGGCCGGCACTTATCTTCAAATCTTTGATGCCTGCTTAATGTAATACACTCACCAACTAAATCAAACACCCCAGAAATATTATTATTATTGGATGCAGAAAAAGCATTCGACATGATTGAATGGAAATACCTTTTTACTACATTGGGTTTGGCCCGAACATTTGTGCATGGATTAACTTACTGTATACTAACCCAGAAGCTTCAGTTTGCATCAACAACATTTGCTCAGACTACTTTAAACTAGAACGTGGCACTAGACACCGCTGCTGTTTGCAATTGCCATTGAACCACTGGCAATACATTGTCGAAATACTGATCAGATAAAGGGGATTAGCAGAGAAGGACTGGAACAGAAAATCTCATTATATGCAGATGATATGGTACTGTATATTTCGGACCCAGAAAATTCTATGCCTGCAGTCTTAGCAGCACTCACAGAATTTCAAAAGATCTCTGGTCTCAGAATTAATCTGAATAAAAGTGTACTCTTTCCAGTGAATTCTCGAGCATATAATATTAGATTAGATACCCTACCTTTTATCATTGCAGAACAGTTTAAATACCTAGGGGTAAACATTACAAGTAAACATAAAGCTCTATATCAACAAAATTTCGCCGTCTGCAGGGGAAAAATTCATCCCTTCATCTCACACTAGCTGGAAGAATTAACACTGTTAAGATGAATATTCTTCCTAAGCCCCTTTTTTATTTCAAAACATCCCAATATACATTAATAAATCATTCTTTAGGCAATTAGATTCAACAATAACCTCATTTATTTGGAATTCAAAACATCCACGCATCAAAAGAGCGACCCTACAAAGACAAAAGGCAGAAAGCGGCATGGCTCTACCTAACTTCCAGTTTTATTACTGGGCAGCAAATATACAGGCGATAAGAACCTGGACACAAATAGAAGAACATACTCAGGCTTGGACCGCAATAGAAGTAAAATCCTGCAGTACTTCTTTGTATTCCTTCCTCTGTGCTCCAATAAACACACGCTATCAGCAATATACAAATAACCCAATTGTGCTCCACTCACTTAGAATCTGGAACCAATGTAGAAAGCATTTTAAGACGGAGAAGCTTCTATCTGTGGCACCTCTGCAAGAGAACCACCTCTTTCAACCTTCACAAACATATGCAGTTTTTAATATCTGGAAAAAATTTGGAATTAACTTGCTTAGAGATCTTTATATAGTCAACGTCTTTGCATCCTATGAACAATTACATTCCAAATTTAACATTCCAGCTACACATTTCTTTCACTATCTTCAAATCAGGAACTTTGTTAAACAGAACCTTCCAGATTTTCCTCATCTTGCACCCTCATCCATGCTGGAAAAAATATTGCTCAATCTCAAGGACTTAGACTCCATCTCTACAATATATAAAATCATTTTACAATCCCTCCCTTTCAAAGATCCAAGAGGACACTGGGAAAAAGATCTCTCAATTAATATATCAGAAAAGGAGTGGAAAGTAGCAATGCAGAGAATTCATTCGAGCTCCATATGCACAAAGCATACAATTATACAACTTAAAATTATATATATCGAGCACATCTGTCTTGACTAAAACTCTCCAAAATGTTTCCAGGGCATGATCCAACCTGCGAACGTTGCAACCAAGTCCCAGCCTCACTAGGTCACATGTTCTGGGCCTGCACCAAATTAACATTATTCTGGACAAAAATTTTTAATTACCTTTCAGATAGCCTTGGACTCACAATCCCTCCTAACCCATTAACAGCTGTGTTTGGGGTTCTTCCAGAGGGGCTTAAAGTGGAAAAAGACAAACAAATTATGATTGCATTCACTACACTTTTGGCACGCAGACTTATTCTGATAAACTGGAAGAACCCAAATTCTCCTCTTTTAAGTCAGTGGGAAACCGATGTGTTATATTATTTGAAACTGGAAAAAATCAAATACTCAGTTAGAGGATCCATACAGACTTTTTTCAACACATGGCAGGATCTAATCAGTAATATTTTAAAATAAGTTCATAAAGCACAGAGAATTTATTAATTTAGGTATGTTTACAAGCCTTAAATTTAACGCCATTTGGCTTGCTCTCTCTCTCAGGGGTGGGGATCGATCTGTTCTTAAGTCAATTTTTCTTTTTGTAAAAACTTGATTGCTTTGTATGGATTGTAATAAAATTAATAAAAAGAAAAAAAAGAAAAAAAAAGAAAAAGGAAGACTGCAAGGTTCAATTTAGGGAGGAGGTGAGACAGGCACTGGGTGTCAGTGAAGAGTTACCAGACAGCTGGGAAACTACAGCAGATGTAGTAAGGGTGACAGCAAGAAAGGTGTTTGGCGTGACATCTGGAAAAAGGAAGGAGGAAAAGGAAACCTGGTGGTGGCATGAGGAAGTACAGGAGAGTATAAAGAGGAAGATGATGCCAAAGAAGAAATGGGATAGTCAGAGAGATGCAGAAAGTAGACAAGAGTAGAAGGAGATAAGGTGCAAGGTGAAGAGAGAGTTGGTGAAGGCTAAAGAAAAGGCGTATGATGAGTTGTATGAGAGGTTGGACACTAAGGAGGGAGAAAAGGACCTGTACCGATTGGCTAGACAGATGGACCGAGCTGGGAAAGATGTGCAGCAGGTTAGGGTGATAAAGGATAAAGATGGAAACGTACTCACAAGTAAGGAGAGTGTGTTGAGCAGATGGAAAGAGTACTTTGAAAGGCTGATGAATGAAGAGAATGAGAGAGAGAAGAGGTTGGATGATGTGGAGATAGTGAATCAGGAAGTGCAACAGATTAGCAAGGTGGAAGTAAGGACAGCTTTGAGGAGGATGAAAAATGGAAAGGCCGTTGGTCCAAATGACATACCTATGGAAGCATGGATGTGTTTAGGAAAGATGGCAGTGGAGTTTTTAACCAGATCGTTCAAAGGAATCTTGGAAAGTGAGAGGATGCCTGAGGAGTGGAGAAGTGTACTGGTGCCGATAATTAAGAATAAGGGTGATGTGCAGGACTGCAGTAACAACAGGGGAATAAAATTGATGAGCCACAGCATGAAGTTATGGGAAAGAGTAGTGAAAGCTAGGTTAGGAAGTGAGTTGATGATTAGTGAGCAGCAGTATGGTTTCATGCCACGAAAGAGCACCACAGATGCATTGTTTGCTCTGAGTATGTTGATGGAGAAGTTTAGAGAAGGCCAGAAGGAGTTGCATTGTGTCTTTGTGGACCTGGAGAAAGCATATGACAGGGTGCCTCGAGAGGAGTTGTGGCATTGTATGAGGAAGTCAGGAGTGGCAGAGAAGTACATAAGAATTGTACAGGATATGTACGAGGAAAGTGTGACAGTGGCGAGATCTGCGGTAAGAGTGACGGATGCATTCATGTTGGAGGTGGGATTACATCAGGGATCGGCTCTGAGCCCCTTCTTATTTGCAATGGTGATGGACAGTTTGACAGACGAGATTAGACAGGAGTCCCCGTGGACTATGATGTTTGCTGATGACATTGTGATCTGTAGCGATAGTAGGGAGCAGGTTAAGGAGACCCTGGAGAGGTGGAGATATGCTCTAGAGAGGAGAGGAATGAAGGTCAGTAGGAATAAGACAGAATACATGTGTGTAAATGAGAGGGAGGTCAGTGGAATGGTGAGGATGCAGGGAGTAGAGTTGGGGAAGGTGGATGAGTTTAAATACTTGGGATTAACAGTACAGAGTAATGGGGATTATGGAAGAGAGGTGAAGAAGAGAGTGCAGGCAGGGTGGAATGGGTGGAGAAGAGTGTCATGAGTAATTTGTGACAGACGGGTATCAGCAAGAGTGAAAGGGAAGGTCTACAGGACAGTAGTGAGACCAGCTATGTTATATGGGTTGGAGACGGTGGCACTGACCAGAAAGCAGGAGACAGAGCTGGAGGTGGCAGAGTTAAAGATGCTAAGATTTGCATTGGGTGTGATGAGGATGGATAGGATTAGAAATTAGTACATTAGAGGGTCAGCTCAAGTAGGACGGTTGGAAGACACAGTCAGAGAGGCGAGATTGCGTTGGTTTGGACATGTGCAGAGAAGAGATGCTGGGTATATTGGGAGAAGGATGCTAAGGATAGAGCTGCCAGGGAAGAGGAAAAGAGGAAGGCCTAAGAGAAGGTTTATGGATGTGGTGAGAGAGGACATGCAAGTGGTGGGTGTAACAGAACAAGATGCAGAGGACAGAAAGAAATGGAAGATGATGATCCGCTGTGGCAACCCCTAACGGGAGCAGCCGAAAGAAGAAGAAGAAGAAGAAGACAGCTTTCACTCCTCCCCAATAGACGGAGGGGGAGGGCGCGAAGCAAAAAAAATTGTAGTACTTGCAAATGCTGCTATTAACTTACTCAATACATTTTCATTTTTCAGTACAGTGCATATTTCCTGCTATAAACTATTGCATCAATACTTTAGCCCTATTTAAACAGCCATTATTTATTGAAAAATAAAATTATCCTACCAGGCAGTACTTTATTAATTATGAGGTCATAGGAAGCCAGTGTATCCCAAAACCACTGGATCAAGGAAACAGTCCTAAATTCAACGCAAACCCATCTAAGGCAAAATTATTTGCCCCCAAGTAACACCAGAACAATTGAGAATTAACTATTGGGCTAAAAGAAACATCACCATGATGTCACAGGAAACTGGGCGAAAATACAAACTCAACAAAGACTGTTAATCTGTTAATGGGCGGTAACAGCAAGACTAACCAATGAAACACTGTGCCACTTAACTCCATTCAATCTGATTAACTTCTATTTCAAATAAGTGCATTTTCCATTGCTAGTCTAGCTCAGACTACTACACACATTTGTAAATGTACAACTTAAATAAAACACAATTTACACTGGATGAAAATAACAAACTCCATACAAAAAAAAGGGTAATACTGCAAACAAAATATACACAGTTTGTAAAAATATTCACAAATATCCATATACTAAAATTATCATTTTTTTATTTTCTTATGGGAAGCAGAAACCTTTTACAGCATTACCTGATTCAAAACAGGAACCAAATATGAATGGGAGATTTGTTCATTTCAGCGCAAACTTTTTCTCACAATAGACCTATTTATAATGTCTAATCCAACTACATTAACACATACATCTAATGTACAAAGACAGTTCCCAGGTCAGGGTTCAAGGTACTATTAAAGGCAGTACACTACTGTCGTATTTCTTTAATTTCTGTCATTATTGTCAATGTTGTATTATATATATAAAGGGAAGAAAAAATTACTTGAACTGCTCAAACTTTGCTTTTAACAGCAATAAATGTTATCCCATACCATAATGTGCACTCTAGGTTAATGAACAACTCCAAACCACCCCTGTATGAGTGTATTTGTGTATTTTCAGGGGTACACGCTGATAACAACTGATTGGTGCCCTGCCCAGAGTTAGTTATTTCGCCCAGTAGTGCTGAGATAGGCTTTAGCTAGCAATGATCCTGAACTGGATCAGAACTTATACTAATTCTGAAGTTTCTTTAATGTATTTCATATTAAGTTAGAAACAATTTCCAGAACTTCTTCCTAACGTATAGAACTTGCTGAAAGCATTATTCCTTGTAATGCATTTGGCTATCTTTAAGTAATTTCTGGCATATGTCTGTGTTCCTATCTTTCTGGCACACATGAACTATAAACAGACTGGCCGACTACAATTGATTTCACTCTGCATGAATGTTAGTGATTTTTGAACATTTTACTGAATATAACTTCATTTTTGCTAACGGAAGTGACCCTGAAAGAAAAAAAAAACACATCAAATAAAACTTGAAGAAAAAGAAAAAGGTCTACATATTTCATTAAAATCATTTTTCATTTTTTCCATCCTTCCCTGTTCTCTGGTAATTTTGTTTGCATCATTGAGAAAAGTTTGTCATCTGTAGCCCTGAAGCATTATTATTTGTGAAAGTATTTGGGAATAAATAATTTATATCTACTGTATTTTAGACAGATTTTGGAAATACATAACTTTTTTGAGCAATGAAAGAAGTAACAAATCACTGACAAGAAGACCTGACTTGTCCACTTAGTTATTCATCTTCAGTCTCCTGTACTCATCAAACATTTTTACTGGTGAGTAAACATTTCTGCTGGTGTTTACTTCTATCAAGTGAGCATTAATGTTAGCTTTATTTTTATAAATTTGGATGTTGCATCATCGGTTTACTGCCAAGGAATGTGATCCATGTACCGAGAAAGTTGCACACACCCAGGGCAATTTTTTTTGTTGAATACAGATAGATATTAAAACAATTCTATTTAATGAACAATGTATTGTTTAAATTGCTTCAGTACCAAGACATGCCAAATCATCAATAGCCATTTAGTCTTTATAGTATGTATATGAATTCTCGTTTTTAAACTGCTAAATATTTTCACAGGGCTGTCTATGTTTAAAAAAAAATCCTGTTCAATGTTTCAGCAATATGGGTGGCAGAGATTTTTTTGTCTGTCTTTTCAGGCTATTTTCCCACTGATGGAATGTAAATATATGACGGCTGCCATCACTTAATATGTTGCCAGATTTGTGGTTTCTTTGGTTTGTCCAGAAGATTATGTAATTGGTACTTTGTAAAGCCTTAGCAGATCATATGTTCCATGTGACACTAGAATCTTCATTTTTCTCTGCTTTCTTCACTCTTATGATAAAAAAAAATCTAATTAGTTGCTATTTCTGTACTAGGACTCAGTACTTCTTTTAAACAGGGGCATCATACTGCCGGCTTCTCTTTGACATGGTAGAAGCAGCAAGCATAATGGCTCCCTTGGTGGCTTTTTCAAATGTAGTGCCATTGGGTGATCCTCCTCAATGACATGTGAAGATCAAAATACTGATTAGCATAATGCATTGAACTTGATGAATTCCAGTTATTGATCTGCTGCTTTTGTTCCCAATTACTGTGGCTACGTTTAAGGGCGCAAATGGTACTGGACTTTTCATGCCTTTCAAGGTATGTGCTCTAGCCTTTAAGCACATTGCTGAAATTGAATACTAAGGTTGTATAAATGTGCACATATACCTAAGGGTCAACCTGGAACACTGCAGGGCCAATGGACCTAGCCCCATAAGCAGGAAACAGGCCTGAAGCTCTAGAAGCAAAGACAATTTCACATACTACAAAAAGCAATATTTTCAACATAAGAGATTACAATGAGCATATGTTGAAAAATTGGAAAATATATTTTAAGATGATGGTTGTTATAAATATTTTAATGATAAGTTAAATTACTATTATTATTATTATTAGTTGCATTTAGTGTGCAATATAAAATAAACCGAATTGAACTGAATATTAGTTTTTTTCCACAGTAGCTGGTGAAGCAGTGGTCCATTTGGCCCTTAACACTTAAAGGCCATTGGCTCTACATATTAGTAGATGTGTCAGCATGAGATTTAATCTACCTGAGGCCATCATTCTATGTGAAAGAACAGTGATCTCGATCATTATCTACTATTTTCTCTAACATGTTCTTTACCGTGTAGCTTTTCTGTGTGACCATTAAATTACAAACAAGTGGTTGATGTTGATTATGTGAGCTCCCACTTGGCTAAAGAAACTTGCATTCCAGCCTTCACCATCTGTCTTCTGTTGATAAAGCTTACTATTGAAGTGGATATTTTTCAAAATTTAATAATTTAGTACAGTTTCAAATTTGGGAGATATAAGTGTATAGGCTTGTGCAATAATGGTTGGAGATAAGAAAAGGTTAAACAAGACAAACAGTAAAATGCTAAACCTAACTTCAAAGTGTTTTCTCCCAACTTGTAATTATGAACTTACATAAATATATACATAAACAATAACTAGCTTACAAAGCATCTGGATAAGAGTAATAAAAAAATGAAAAAGTTAGGACACATGGTTTTCTTTCCAGTTTAGCTTTAGTTTAAACCCGAGTTAAAATCTTACGTGAGATCACATTTTTGGTATTTTAATGTAAAGAGACATTAATTATGACCTCCCCGTGGCCAGAGGTTTAATACATCGTGTTAAATAATTTCTATATAATTCAGCTTGTTTATTTTAAGTAATTGTTCAAAGTTGATTTATAGCTTTTTCATTCTGCTATCTGAGAAGAATATTCCAACTGAGTAATTTTTGAATGGTGTATATCGCTGATGTGACCTTGGGATAACATTGCGTGTGATGCACTTCTGGAACAAAGCCAAGCCCTGAGAATTGATTACTATACTTTGAAATTGTCTCAGATGTTTAATTTTGTGTAATCGGATCATCTAAGTATTACATGTACTTATTTTTCCGTTAGCTGAATCTCTTTGTCATTCTGTATGTATTGGTATGAAAGAGATATCTTTCGATTCAGAGACTTCTTGCAGCCAAAAAAACACTCTTTTATAGGACAATTTCTAAAAAAAGTGTTTTTTTTTGGCTTACTTTCAGCACACTTAAATCTCTTATTGATATCACATGAAATCTGGCACCAGTACCAAGCTAACAAGTTTCAGGACTTTAAGTAATACACTCAATTGCTCATTTAATATTTATTCCCCTTTGCTTTTATTTTATGTATCTTAGAGGTGTTACGTGATGCTTTTCATCCTGTTTCACCTCAGTAGTTTCAATTAACATGTTCTATCATTGCACTCTTTGTTCTGTGAATCTTGTATTGATCGTTGGTTGGCTCACGTGTCATGTAATTCTTAGGGTAATGATTTTCTCTGTGACAAGCTTTGGAACACTGATTAAGTGCAAGACATTTTTTGACTCATGAATGTATCCGTGTCTTTCACAATCCTCTTGTGACTTTCCTGAGTCAGCGCAGACTTTCTCCTTTTGCTTTTGAAAAACAAAACTATTTTACAATGAGTCACTTACAAGCCGGATCTTCTGCTTCAACATGAAACATTGTCACCCAGCTCAGTCATATATCACTAGCATGAAAAGCTCTATTGGTCAGGTTTATGTGAGATTACCCCCATTTGAGGAGTAAGCCATATAACAGTTAATTTGAAAAGCTTCACGTGATGCTGGTCCTTATTAAAATAGTCACCTGGCTGTTTAATGTCATTGGCTTTTTCTTTTTTACTTCATTACATAAGCATCAAAAGATTAATTTATGTTAAGGACAATCAATGCCCATGGAATATTACGCATTTTCTTGATTCACAGATTTTTTTAGAATAGCTCTTTCAATGTGTTCAAACTGTTAACACAGTTGTTAAAGTCTAAGATAAAAAATATCTGTATACTTCTTCTGTGGTCGGCTGGTGCCCTGCCCGGGATTTGTTCCTGCCTTGCACCCTGTATTGACTGGGATTGGCTCCAACAGACCCCCGTGACCCATGTTAGGATATAGCGGGTTGGATAATGGATGGATGGATGTATACTTCTTTCCCCATCATGTACAGAAATGTGGCCCACTTTGTTTTCCTTGCTGTGATTAGATGTAACTCAAACGTCTTGAACCACACTGTCCAAATGTTGAATAGATTTTCTTCTAGACTCGGGACATTTGGGTGTTTTAGTTGTATTTTTTACACAGAGCTATCTTTTCTTTTCAGACTCACAGCATTTTTCAGCTTTTGAAATCCTTTATGCAACACAGAGATTAGGTGTGCATGCAAAAAACAACATATACTGTATATATGTTATACATATAATTAGCCAAACCGAAAATTGGATCGACTTGGTTTGTTTAGACAATTCGGCTACTTCTGATTCAGATTTAGTCTCTCCAGGTCCCACTGTAGTCAGTGCGCGACCGAAGTCAGCAGCACCAATTCAACCACAGGGCGAGTGGGTAACAGTAAGACAGGGGTCTAAGAAGCCAAAATGTAGTCCCCCAGCACCCAGGTCACCAATTCGGACCCAGAACAGATTCTCAGCACTCTGCAGTGCGCCTGTGCAAACTGAGAATAAGAAACTGCTTATAACTGGCGATTCCATAGTGCGGAATGTTAGAATTCCAAACTATGTTAAACCAGCAGTTAATGTTAAATGCCTCGCAGAGGCCAAGATTTCTGGCATAGAGGCCGCATTGGACCGTGTCGCTGACGATGAAGTATCTACCTTATTGCTGCATGTCGGCACTAATGATATTTGTTCACAGCAATCTGAGGTATTAAATTGGGACTTCATCTCTCTATGTACCAAAGCTAAAAGAAAATGTCAGAATTTTATTGTATCTGGTCCCTTACCAAGATTATATAGAGGGGATGTGATTTATAGCAGATTGCATTTCCTTCACTGCTGGCTAGAAACCTGGTGTACAAATAAAAGCATAGCGTTTGTGAACAATTGAGAAGATTTTTGGGAAAGGCCTGACTTTTTCAAAAGAGATGGTCTTCATCCTAACTGGAGGGGATCTTATGTATTATCCCAAAATATGGCAGCAAAACTACCTGGTTGACTGATCAGAGCACCATCCAGGCCGCAGTCATGTGATCTTAAATCACAGGCTGTTGTTTATCCCACCTGTTACTATACTGAAGCTGTTACCCAAAATCCCTGTTGTGGGGCATCCAGCAAATTTAGTCTTGATACAAACCTTAAATTAATTGATAACCAAAAAATAAGGTGTATAATTAGACCAAGGGATAAAACCAGACCCTCCGCAAGGGGCATTTGTAATAGAAATTTACTTCGAAGTAAAGCAAAAAATATATCAAAAGTTCAGAAAGAATCATGCAGTTTTAAATACTGCTTATTGAACATTCGCTTTCTTGGCAATAAAGCTGTTTTGGTAAATGATATTATATTAAGTACAAAATCTGATCTGTGTCTTCTCACTGAAACCTGGCTTAGTAAATGTGACAATGTTCCCCTAGCTGAGGCATCACCAGATGGATACTCGTTCCTTCATAAGTCTAGAGATTCTGGTCGAGGAGGAGGCCTTGGAATAATTCATTGTAACAAAATGCAAATCACGTCTAAAAATCTAGCCAACTTTACATCCTTTGAGGCATTTATTTTAAATGTTAAAACAGATTTCAACACAATTATAGTGCTAGTCTACAGACCACCAGGGCAATATTCATTGTTCATGACTGAATTTAGCAACCTTCTATCTGATTTGGCTATAAATTATGATCATGTAGTACTGAAGGGGGATTTTAATATACGTACACATTGATGTGGAAACTGACACTCTTAGCAAATGCTTTACTTATTTGTTAAACTCAGCAGGATTTTGTCAGATTGTCAATGGTCCAACTCATAATCATAACCACACATTAGATTTAATTATAACTTATAAAGTTGAAATTCAAAATTTAAATATTACTCCATTAAATGAAGTTATTTCCGATCACTACTTAATTACATTTGATTTAGTTCTGCCCTTGCCAACGCACTCACAGATTAAAACAAAAACAGTGCGACATCTAGATTGTAGTTCTGCTTCAAAATTTGTTGATACTTTGAGTAAGTCGAGTGTTATTGTGGAAAACCATTTAGATCAGTTAACATCAAATGTAAGCGTGGAAAACAATTTAGATCAGCTAATATCACATTATAATGTGACCTTGAGAGATGCTCTGGACACCGTGGCTCCTCTTAAAACAAAAGTGATCAAAGCACATAGAAACTCTCCCTGGTTTAATGAAAACACTCGTGCTCTTAAATTAGAGTGTCAAAAAGTGGAGCGCAGATGGAGAACAACAAAACTACATGTCTTTCAAATTGCATGGACAGAGAGAGTTAACAAATATAAAAAAGCCCTCTTTAAAGCTCGCTCAGAATACTATTCTACAATAATAGATAGCAATAATAAAAATCCTCGGGTACTGTTTAGAACAGTGGCTAAATTAACAAATGGAAATTCAGATCTACAGTGCAAAATACCAACAGACATTAGCAGTACAGATTTTATGAACTTCTTCAATAAGAAAATTAAAAATATAAGATCCCAGATCTCAGCATCACAGTACAAACCACATACTAGCTTAGCTGACCCTGACGCACATTGCATTCAGCACTTTAGTCATTTTAATCCTGTAACTGAGCAGGAAGTCTTTAATTTCTAAACTGAAGCCCACTACTTGTTCACTAGATCCAGTGCCAACAAAACTAGTAAAAAGTGCCATGGATGTTCTTGCAGTGCCTATTCTAAACATTATCAATAGTTCATTATTGCATGGTACAGTACCTGAAGCACTAAAAGTGTCAGTCATTAAACCATTACTTAAAAAGTCAGACCTAGACCCACACATACTTAATAATTATAGGCCTATTTCAAATTTTCCCTTTCTCTCTAAAATACTACAAAAAGTAGTTGCCAATCAGCTTCAGTCACATCTTACGCATTACAATTTATTTGAGAAATTCCAGTCTGGTTTCCACACTGGTCATAGTACAGAAACGGCACTAACGCGGGTTGTAAACGACATTCTGATATCCTCTGATGAAGGAAACTCCACTGTAATTATGTTGTTAGACTTAAGTGCAGCATTTGACACCACTGACCATCCTATTTTACTGCACAGGCTAGAAAATTATGTTGGGCTTACAGGCACTGTACTCGCTTGGTTTAGTTCTTATTTATTAAATCGATTCCAATATGTACAGAAATGTGCTGACAGTACTCCATCATTATACACAGAAGTTCAATATGGTGTCCCACAGGGCTCAGTACTGGGACCTTTACTGTTTTCACTTTACATGCTTCCACTGGGATCTATCATTAGGAAACATAATGTTAATTTTCACTCGTATGCAGATGACACCCAGTTATACCTTTCATTTAGATCAAATGAAGTTTCTCTGATGTTGTCTTTAATTAGTTGTGTTAGTAAATTAAAGGACTGGATGGATGAGAACTACTTGTCTTTAAACACAGATAAAACAGAGCTGTTAATTGTTGGAGGGAATGACGTTGATCACAACAATATTCTGTCATCGTTTAACTCAGTTGGAATCACCATTAATTTTACAGAATCAACCGGAAATCTCGGAGTTCTCTTTGACTCTAGCATGTCATTTAAAGCACATATTACAAAGTTGTCCAAATCATGTTTCTTCCATCTTAAAAATGTTAGGAAATTAAGACGCTTTTTAAACAAACAGGATTCTGAGAAATTAATTCATGCATTTATTTCTAGTAGGATTGACTACTGCAATGCGGTGTTCACTGGATGTTCAAACTGTTCTTTATACAATCTCCAGTTAATCCAAAATTCTGCTGCAAGAATTATCACAAGAACAAGAAAATATGAACATATAACTCCAGTTCTTAAATCCTTACACTGGCTCCCAGTTAAGTTTAGGGTAGATTTCAAAATCCTCCTTTTAACATATAAAGCATTAAATTGCTAAGGTCCAGCTTACTTGTCTGAACTTATCATAGCTTACAAACCAGAGTGCACATTAAGATCTTAAGATGCCAGTCTGCTTATGATTCCAAGGATTAATAAAATAACAGTGGGAGGTCGAGTTTTTAGTTAAAGGGCCCCTAAACTGTGGAATGGTCTGCCTGCTACAATAAGAGTTGCCCCTTCAGTCTCAGTTTTTAAATCCCGGCTGAAGACACACTACTTCAGTTTAGCATATCCTGACTAGAGCTGCTGATTTACTGTACATACTGCATCTCTCTTGTCAGTCATTAACACTTAAATATAAGTAATATGATGGTTGTAATTTGATACTAACCCTCACCTATTCTGTTTCTGTTCTCGGTACTCAAATGTGGCACTTGGTGCCATGGCCCACCTGCCAAGTTGTTGTGCCTGCTTATGGTAAAGTCATCCCTGATGGAGGATCGCTGGAATCATGGGAAAGAGAAGTCCTTTCATCGGATTGGCTGGCCCAGCACTGTTTCAGCTGTGGAATGGCCAAATAGGGGAGGCAGCTTGATGGATGAGGTCTCCAGGACTATAAACAAATCCAAATCATATTATGTGATGTCATCCATTGTTAAATTCACTTCTAAAATTTTTATTTTTATACTGTTTTGAGGATTTGTTCTGTTCTGTGTATTGTATTGTATTGACCCCCTTCTTTTTGACACCCACTGCACGCCCAACTTACCTGGAAAAGGATCTCTCTTTGAACTGCCTTTCCCGAGGTTTCTTCCATTTTTTCCCTACTGGGGTTTTTTGGGAGTTGTTCTTTGTCTTCTTAGAGAGTCAAGGATAGGGAGCTGTCAAGAGGCAGGGCCTGTTAAAGCCCATTGCGGCACTCCTTGTGTGATTTTGGGCTATAGAAAAATAAATTGTATTGTATTGTATTGTATTGTATATTTATTTATATAATAAAATATAGATTATTGTTAAAGTGACACTAGTAACTTCAGGTACAGAACTATCCTTGTCTATGTATGATAAATTACATTAAGACTCATTTTCTAAAATAAAGAATTTAACTTGTTATCACCTTCATACAGTACATAAGATCTGTATGAGACTCACATTGATGATGATGATGATGATATACTTTATTAATCCCCGAGGGGAAATTGTGTTTTCAAATGACCTTTGGGGGGTCAGAGCACAGGTTTAGCCATTGTACAGCACCCCTGGAGCAATTTTCAGGCCTTGCTCAAGAGCCCAAAAGAGTAAGATCCCTTCCTTGCAGTACTGGGATGTGAACAGGCAACATTCCAGATACCAGCACAGTTCCTTAGCCACAGAGTCACCACTCCGCTAGGTCCGATAGCTGATGTATGAGGAAATGGAACAGTCATTCATTTCACAATTACAGAATAACTTCAACATTATGAAACCCAGCTATGAGTTAATCTCAAAAAATGCTTTGAAATGTAATTTTATACACTTATTTTATGTGGTATTACTACAAGTAAAATCAATCAGAAAATACTCTGCACAGTTCTGATTATTTAGCAGTAGAAAACTTTCAGCTTTCTAGACATATGCGAAACATCCATACAAATAAAAGTCTAAAATACAAAATAACAGAGGAAGTAATCATAAAATATTCTTATAATTATTGTAGTTATATGTCAGTTGCCAAATACGGATTCTCTAAGTCCATTCATTATCGTTAAATATTAGAAGATGTTATTGGTGGGCACAGTAAATAGTACTGATGAGCTGAGATGAATTCACTTTGTCTTGATTTCAGCAAAATCATAAAATGTTTGCAAACTTCTTTGAACTCTGCAAAATGGACTGAAGTTAACGAAGAAGTAGGAACAGAACTAGTTTTGAGTGGATTATAATGGTGCAATTTTATTTTAATTGTCCCTAAGGGCTAGGGAAAAGTCTGTCAGCTATGTTACACCAATTATTATGGACAAATATGTGATATGAGCTGTGAGGCAGGAGTGCTAACCACTGCATTACCATGCCTCAGAAAACATAAGATGCAGGCGGAATAAATACTACAAACAAAATGCAACAAACAGTCTCATTATAGCAAGAAGTAAATAAAATATAGATCATTCCACTTATTGAGTTCCAATCATGGAGCATACATTGGCTAGATAACAAAGTGCTATCGTGGGACTAGCTTGTTCCATTGTTTCAATTCCTTGGCTCCAGGCACAGCAAAAACATTTTTGTTGTTTCTCATGTATTTGTGCAGATGCTTGGCACTTTCTTCTCCCAACAGGAAGTAAGAAACTCCTTGTAAATAATATTAAATCTTTTGTTTTTATTATTCCACAGCATGTCCTGTGTTTTCTGATGAAGGGAGGGGGGAGGGAAAGCACTCCTTAAAGGCTGGTCTTGAGATCCTTGCTGGGCACATGGCTAATTTGCATGTAAAACATAGCCCTGCAATGCTGCACAAAAATCAGCATTACAGTCATGGCCAAAGGTTTTGAAAAAAAGCACAAGTTTTGGTTTTCACAAAGTTTGCTTCTTCGTTGTTTTTAGATCTTTTTGTCGATGTTTCTATGGTATGCTGAAGTATAATTACAAGCATTTCATAAGTTTCAAAGGCTTTTATTGACAATTACACATTAGGTTTATGAAAAGAGTCAATATTTGCAGCATTGGCCGTTCTTTTTCAAGACTTCTGCAACTCACCCTGACATGCTGTTAATCAACTTCTGGGCCAAATCCTGACTGCATAATGCTTAGAGTTTGTCAGAATTTGTGGGTTTTTGTTTGTCCACCTGCCTTTTGAGGATTGACCAAAAGTTCTCAATGAGATTAAGATCTGGAGAGTTTCCTGGCCAAGGACGCAAAATTTCGATGTTTTGTTCCCCGAGCTACTTAGTTATCACTATTGCCTTATGGCACAGTGCTCCGTCATGCTGGAAAAGGCATTGTTGGTCACCAAACCATTCTTGGATGGTTAGGGGAAGTTGCTCTTGGAGGATGTTTTGGTACCATTCTTTATTCATGGCTGTGCTGTTAGGCAAAATTGTGTGTCTAGCAGTGTTTCCAAATCTTTGTGGCTTCAGTAACCCATTATTGCCTTTTGAAGTTCACTGATGACTCCCATACAGCAACTAAGGAACCCTTTTTTTCTTAATTTCACCTTAGTCAATTTCTTGTATTACGAATTTGTTAGTTTCGTATACCCCTTGGGGTCAGAGCGCAGGGTCAGCCATTGTACAGCGCCCCTGAAGCAATTGAAAGTTAAGGGCCTTGCTCAAGGGCCCAGCAGAGTAGGATCTCTTTTGGTAGTGACAGGGATTTGAACCGGCAATCTTCTGGAAACCAGCACAGATCCTTAGCCTCAGACCCAACCCTGGGGTTAAAATGACTGCGAGTTCAAAACAAGTATGGTTAGAGACGGGAAAAATATCACATGTCAAGTGCTTCGTTCAAAGGTTTCAGAGCATGTTTGTAGTTGAAACAGTATTTTTTTTTCTTGTGTTCCACTTATGGTCACATAGGCAATGTTCTTATAGTAGGCATGAGTGAAAATTGTGTTCATGGCTGATACAGCTATATGATGTCATGCTTACCTCACAATGCATCATGGTTTGATTGAAAAAAAAATGTTCACCTAAGCTGGCCACACAACAAATTTCCAGGAAAATATTCAGTAAACACTGTCTCCAGCAAACACAGCATATTCACTACAAAAAACACTTAGTTTAACACTAATAATTAGAATTGTCTCCAGGCAGAGGTGGAACACCTGTTTAATTCTCAGTTCAGAGTCCATCTTTGTGGAGTTCATGCTGGATGTCCTCAAGAACTCTACTTTCACCCCACAATCTTAACACTTATGCTAGGTTTATTAGTGAGTTAATATTGGCTCAATTGGAACTAGGATGGAAGTGTGTCCAGTGAAGGACTATAACATGCCATGCCCAATCTAGCGTTTCTCCTATTACTGCTGGAATAGACTTGACCTGCTTAAAGTAAGTTTACAAATTAAATGGATTGATGACACTTCAGAATTGAACTTATAAAATAATACCTTTCAAATACTCCAGTCCTCCAACAACAAGAGCCAATGGAGACTATATTTCAAATTATACATTTAACAACTGTTAGATTGTGGCAGTGAATTATCTGTGATTCATTCAGATACCAAAAATAAGTTTATCAATTTATCAAATAGGAACTATCACTGCTATGTTTACAACTCAACACATCAAAATCCTACTTAAAAACAAATATAAATTAGAGGAATGGCAAAGGAGATAAAGAAACTGATTAGTTCAGCTAATTTTTCAGTTAATAATTACTAGTCATTCATTTTCATAGCATAAGTGACCTCAGACATGTAGCCCTCACTACCACTGTACTGAAATTTTTCTAAAAAATTTGCTTTAACACATTAAATGTAACATTCCAGAGAGTGCGGACAACCTCCAGTTAGCATAGCATCATAACCTGCTGCACAAAGGGCACTACACCCCTTGCACTTTGTCAGGGTGGCACACCTGAATAACAAAACTGCTTTGTCAGATTACGCACCATAGACAATTCAGTAGCTCACTTAAATTTTTTTTTTATCATTAAAGCAGATCTCCAAACTAGACTTGGTACTTTGTGCTACCCTTGGCAATTAGATTTTGGACTTTCTTACTGGCAACAACACATCTTCTACACTGATCTTCAAACAATGGCCCTCCAGCTCCATCATAAAATTTGCTAATGACAATACTGATCAGATTGATCACCAAAAATCATAAGCTGAACTTACAGAGAAGAGTTCTGCCTTCTAACACTGCAGTGCTAGGACATAGTGTCCTCCTTAACTTGAGGAAAACCAAGAAGCTAAATAGTGGTGTACGGTTAACACAACATTCATAATTAATGTTTATTATTCTTGATATTATAATTGCTAATATAAACTTGATTACCAGCACTACAATGAAATATGTATTTTGTGTTGCCAATTACATATACTGTATTCTGTCTACAAACAGTACAGCAGAGCCTCCATTTAGCAGTTTCCTAAGGACCCACTTAAAAAATTGTTGATGTGAAATTGCTAATTGCTGGATTAGTTGAATTTTAAAATTTTGTTTCTTTTTAAATTGTTTACAACAAAGATACAGGAAACATAAAAAATATATGTATGTCACATTTTTGTAATATGCTTAATACAGTAAATTACTAATATTTAAATAATTATGAAATGAATTGTAAGTATAACGCAGACATCTTTTTTCCAAATCAAATTTTACTTCTGAAACATCAGCCACCAGCACCACTTACCACTCAAAAATGTAAAATGTAGAAATGTGGGAATTTTACATTGGAATTTTGATGCATTAAGAAAACAAAAGTTAAATGTGTATGTAAAACAAAAGCACAGATTAAAATCTTAAAAGGCAGTTGTGAAAGATTAAGAAGTTAATGTAAACACAGCTTGATAGTTCTACTGCCCTGATATGAAAATGTATTAAATATTAATATATTGCAAACTTGAAACGTATTTAGACAGTAACACATTTCTGTTGCCATTGTGTCATTTATATAAAGTACTAGAATACACATATAGAACAATCATATCAAAAAAAAACATTACTTTAAGAGTTCACTACATGCTTACACAATATTTACACATTACCAGTGTAGGATAAAGTGGGCATCTGCTAGGCCAGGGGTCTCCAACTCCAGTCCTGGAGAGCTACTGTGTGGCTGCAGGGATTCATTCTAACCCTTTTCTTAATTAGTGACCAGATTTTGCTCCTAATTAACTCTTTGCCTTAATTTTAATTGATGCACAACTTAAGACTCAGGCCCCTTAATTATTTCTTTTTTCTTTAATTAGCAACCAGACCAACCAACACATAAACAACAACCTGTGTCCATCACACAATAACTAAAAATGTTGATCTGCTCAGGTCCACAAAACATTTTGAGTGTGCTCTTAAAAAAGAAGTTTTGGAAATGTCTGCCATGGCAGAATGAGCGCAATGTAATTAAATAATGAGAACTGGCTTTAGATTAACAAACTAAATGAAGTGAAGTTGGTTAGAGGCCCCAACTTAGTTGGTCATCTGTTGGCTCATTTAAGGAAAAAAGAATCAATGCAGCGGTCAGAGTCTCAAGAAAAGTCAATTAAAATAAAGGGAAAAACCGGTCACAAATTAAGAAAAGAGTTAGAATAAATACTTGTAGCCACAGTAGCTCTCCAGGACTGGAGTTGGAGACCCTTGTGCTAGGCTTTTGTGGCATACAAAGCCTGGTAAGACAGCATATTTATCACGTATGCAGAAATACAGCTGCACATCCAACTTGATTTCCAGAGTATGTGGCTGAGTTGCAGTTCGTACCATTATCAGCCCTGTACATCATCTGATATCAAAGGTGAAAATCAGAGTTGAGCTGACACCTTTGCAGAGGCTCTCTTATATATGAAGGTGCCTAAACAGACAACCTTCTTAGGCTTGTTACTGAAAACTGACCTGTTTCTATATGTGATGGACAAAATTATGTGTCTATGAGAAGGCACTAGTTCAGTAACTGGAAGTGACCTTGATCCAATCACCAGTGGTCACACCTTCCTTCAAAAACTAGCTGCACTAGTCTCTTCTGCCTCTCTGAAATCTCTTTCTAAAACCTGTTCTCTTTCTCTGAAATCTAAAAACTGACGTGCTACTCTCTCTTTGGAGAGTTGAAAACTGACAATGTCTTCTCTTTATGGACCTGGGAGCTGAGATCCACCTTACCAGGCTAAGCTCTGTGCCAGTGACTGAGTCTGTGAAGACTGAGAAATAGTCAAAACATCAAGAAGGCAATTTCAGACACATAGCTCTTGTGCCAGAAAGAGTTATGTTTATCCCTATGAAGTTGCAGAGGACACAACACAGATCCTTACAGCGAGCTAAGAAAAGCACAGCACACCACAAACAAAGGACCACAACACAAAGAGAAAGAGTGAATTCCAACATAGGTAGACTGCTCACCTTGAACCAGGAGCGACAAAAGCAACAACTAAACACAACAGCAAGCAAAATCCTTAAAGATTGGTATTGTAAAACTGAATATCCGTGGCAAGATATATTAAAATGTTAACTAATAAACAGCCAGCCACTTCTGCGTTATATGTTTGTTTGCCATGTCTGTCTTGTGTCCCATATTCTATGTTGATATATATATGTGCAGTTATCAAGTTTCTATAATCCTTGTGTTTATCAATACATTTTATTACTCTGATTCTTAAAATGAGAGTGCTTCAGTTGCCTTAAAATAAGTGTCTAATGGTAGGAATCACCTTCTACAGAGAAAGATAAGGAAAACAAAGTAGGTTTACAAAATTATTTAACAAATCACTGGCATTGTCTAAGGTAAAACGGATAATTAATTAACAGAGTTAAAATTCTCTCGTATTCCTATGTCAGGCAATGAATTGTACTACACGAGATATGACAATATTGCAACAGCACAGATACAATAGTATGCACAGTGTTTAGGTTTACCATAAAAGTCAAGATATACTCAACCTATCGGTAAGCACAGCCTGTGACTAAAGCTTGTAAATCTGCTCCAGTCATTGATGGCAAAAGCATTCACTAAGTTAACCACGTTATCTATGATCATTCAAGCTTGCTGCTTTTTGTTTAAGTCCCAGGTGGCCAGTTTGACTCTTGGTCCTTGCACTCCCTTTCTTGTGGAAAGTATTCTCTTTACTTGCATCTGCTTTTCAGCATAAATCCCTCATCAATATAATGAACAATTATGCTAAGGCATGCTTCCATTGTTCTAGACCTGTAGTTTCATAAAGTGGCACTTGTTTCAGATCCATTTAATTTTCTGTCAGCCACTTGGAATAAAATAAATGCAACATTGAAAGAATAATCACGGGAGGGAATGATGCATTTCTTTCCCTGGGTGTTGATCATTTTTAAAAACGTTTGTTGCTCAGTTTTTATCAGAGCCTTGTCTTTTGATGGCTAAAACGTGATGACTTAGGTCACATTGAGTGCTCAATACGGTAATCTGTGTCACAGGCCTAACATCACTAACATTAGTCCTAGACCTAATGTTACAGGGACTTGGTGCTGCTTGCTTAGGTTTCTGCACTCTTGTGTGCTACTCGTAAGTGTTTGAACTTCACATCACTGTAAATATTTGAGTGCAGTGTTCAACAGTTTGCACAGTATACTCTTTTTATCAACCTCATTACCAACAAAATAATTCAATATTATGGATGCTTCTCTTTATTTTATTAATAAAAAATGTCAGATGATATAAGTTTAACATTATTTACAATTCAAAATCAATCTGGTGGTTGCTGAAAACAGAGGAAAAAGAAATTCACACCTCGTAATAAAGACATTTTTAGGAATGAGACTCCTAAAAGTGTATTCAGCATAGTCACCTGAAATGTTAAATCATGGTAGCACGTGGCTTCGCCAAAGCACTTGCACTTGGTGAATGTATCTGTGATCAGTTTAAACATTCACTTCCTTTTCAGAGTAGTCTTTAACTAGGAAGGTTCCATCTCTGACAGACAGGGAGTATTAAATGGGAAGAATTACATAATTACCACTTTTTGCGATAAGTATATTGTGGCAGCTGTAATTGTAATCATGATTAATACATTATTAATTGGGAGGCTCTAAAGCTAGCCATAGATTTTGGGAAGGAGGAAGAAGACCACACTCCCAAATACTGTACATCAGTGGCGTTGTAGTGGTCAAGGCAAATATCTTTAATTTCATAAAGTCAAAACCATTGAAACCTAAAGTAGACACAACTAATCTGCTATCGTGAAGAAGACTTTCATTTATCTCCTCAGATGTCTAGGAAAATCTAATGAAGGGATGATATTATACAAGCAATACAAATTTGTTGGTAGTTCTTTATTTTGACATTCTATTTCTCGTCTATTGTTGACTATTCATATGCAAATTTAAACAAACCTAAAACTAGTAGTTTGTGTAGGACTGATATTTTTAAGCTCATTCTTTTTGAAGAGGAGCTAAGATGTTAGAAATGCAGCGTCACTCAAAGTTGAGAAGTGTGGGGCAGTATATTAAGAGAATGATAAAAATAATTTACATTAGGTTATTTGAATTTGATCAGCAAATCTTTTTTATTATCATGAAAATTCTGGTGGGGCCTCACCAGAGTCTTCCTTTATGTGTGCAGATTTCTGTAGTGTTAACATTAACACATCTAGTTAATAATATCTCTCCCTCTTTTGCTAATGACTTGTGAGACGTTTCAAGTTCATGTTTGCATCACAAAAAATTAATCCAACAATGGGATGCTGGTGTCTGGTCTGTCTCGACTGGTATCAGATTATTGTAATACCCTTTAACATCATCATCTGACAAAATTTAGAAATATAGGTTTAGATGTTAAGTAAACTGAAAACCTCACAATCACTTACTGCCAGGAAAATACATTGGCTACGAAATGCCTACATTGAAGAAGCAAAAGCCACTGCAGGGCTGGAAAAAGACACTGGGCACAAAGACCACTTCACAAATGGAAAAATTGGAAAAAAATGCTTAAGAAGACAAACATGAGGGTTGTTATAAACATTACCGGGGGGAGCTTAATACTTTCCACACAAGTGGGAGGACTCTGTCCCACAGGCCCATAATGGAGAAATTTGAATGGTTATAATTAAAAGGATCAGTCAGTGAGACGTAGTGCTCATGTTCTGGAATGTTAAGTGTTTGAATGCTGCTTTAGCACTTCGATAAAAAGGAAGCAGAATAAGAAATCAGCGCCCAGTCTTTAATATTCTGTGACTGTTCAGATACAAATGCCTTTCCTGAAATATCCAAATTAAATTTCTGATATTTTAACATTTTAGTAAATAGCTAACATATTCTGCAGAAATATAACTGGGCAATGGCTGAATTCATTATGAAGTAAACTGTGAACTATGAATCACAAACATGTGTGACAGAAATTCATCCATCTTTGGCATGTGCTTTGCCCTATTCACTAGCAGAAGCCTATACTGGGTGTAATGTAAAATTCAGAGCACACAAAAGTGCACAGAAATTACAAGGGACTATGATTTTCATTGAGCTCGGAATTTGGCAAAATGTGAAACAGCTATGTACAGGCTTGACGTTCATTGCAGGAATCTTGGACACAAGCTACCACACTCACTAACACTACGTTGTCAGTTAGAAACAGCCTAATGATTGACAATATGGCATTATGCATAACTTTGTTAGAGGAATAACATTCAGCAAGAGACACAACTTCATTAAAAGATAATATATTTTCATTCTGCAAAGTCTTAGATTTTTATCCATTTTACCACAAGACTTTGTTTTTTTTCCATAACAGTGTCTAGATTACTAGTATTTAGCAAGTCATCTCCTCAAAAAAACATGCAAACCTCCTTGCAGATGTACAGCTAAGAAACGTTACAAACATGAAATGAGTTTGCATTTCCTTGCATTATTATGTAAAAATTTCATGGATGGGGTTGATTTGATTCAGTACTCGATTGGAAAATTGGACCTGCTTGTATGGAATATTATTTGAGTTTTTAAAAAACTCAATAAAATGTTAAAAAGAATAAAAAGTAAGTACAAATTTATTATTTTTTGCAATGAATTTTTTTATGCCAATAATATAATATAATATATAAATATTTAAATATTTAAAGATTCAGTTCAGTACTTTCCAAGTCAAAGTTAATTCTTCACAACTATGGGATATATTTATTTGCCGCATAAAATTGCATTGTACAGTGAAGTGTATTTTTTTTACAAATCTTAAAAATAACTTCCTATCTTGCAGCTTACCATGGAGCTTAAGTATACAAGAGTCCATAGGTAAATTTAAAAACCTTAAAAATGAATAAATATGTAAATTTTTCAAGCCAAAAGTGTTAGTGTATTAATCTTCATCTTGAAATTACACATATGTTGTGAAAGGACACATTCATGTTGTTTTAAGAAGGTAAAAATGTAAAAAGCAAAGTATTGTTGTAAAAAATTAAGCCATTTTAAAAGGAGACCAGCCATACATTTCACTTCTCCAACTACTGCATTCGTCATGGATTTCACCTCGGAAACAAATTGTCAAATGTCTGTTATTGACATTATTCAATGTTGATATGAAGATGTGAATTTCTGTGTCAGTTCTGTAGACAACTATACATTAATAAATGAAAAAACACACATTGTGATCACTTTTATTCTTTAACTATACAGAAGGGTATTTATTTATGTCAAAAAGATTGCCTACTGTTGCTAGAATGATCATGCAAATATGTCCTTCCGTGAGAAAGAATATTTAGTAGGCACATAGTATGTAATCAGGTGACAAGAACTGAACAGGTAGGCATCTATTTACTCATCCTTCCATCTTCTTAACCCACTTATTCAGGGCAGTATGGTGGAGCATTTGGAGCTTAACCCAGAAAGTATCTGACACAAGACAGAAAGAATCCCTGGAAGGGCAAACACTTCTTGTAGGAGACCAGAAAATGTGAGGAAAACATGTAAACTCCAAGCACACATGAACCTGTCTCATTCACTGTGAGAAAGCAGTCACCTTTCCACCCATTATTATTATTATTATTATTATTATTATTAGTAGTAGTAGTAGTAGTAGTAGTAGTAGTAATTATTATTATTATCTTCAATAACTCTTATCCATTATCCTATTCTAATAGAATTGTGTGCCTCTGATGGTATGGTTACTTGAGGTGCAGCAACTAGGAGTCGATTACAAACACAGCCTTGTCCCTCAGTTCACAGAAAAAGTCGCCCTGTGGGAGCCCAGAAACTTACTGGCTCAATTGGTTGAATGATGATTTGCTGAAAGTCAACACCACCCCTTGAAGATGCCCAGGGTCAGAACAAATGGAAAGTGATGAGCTGAAAAGCGACCCTGTGTCAGCGCAGGACAAACGCTAGGAGAAGATTAATCTATTCACATATTTTTCTTTGCTACTGGCACAATAACAACAATAATAATAATCCATCCATCTACTAACTCACTTATCTATGGCAGGGTCATGGGGCAGCTGGAGCCTATGTCAGACATCATAGGGCACAATGTAGGAACAGCACCTGGACAGGTACCAGTTCATCCAAGGGTGAACACACACAAACACAAGCACAGGTCAACTTAGCAGGGCCAATTCACTATTATATTATTTTTGTGCCCATCTGTCTTTTGTTACAAGCCATGGCAGAACATAACTGCGGCAGAAACAGAATTGCTGAAGTAAAAATAAGATAATAAGCATAACATAACTTGGCACTGGAGGCTTTTGTGCTGTCAAAACTCCAACCCATGCCAGAGGCTGTGAGCAGACATGAGTTTACTTACCTCAAGAAAATTATTTCCAAGAATCTGTGATAAAATAACTATTTCTAGTTTCCTATCGTTATCACAAGGATGCCTCATAAACACAGAAAGCATGTTTACTTAAATCAAAACCTTTGTTACTTCAATGTGGATGTATTGGTGAAGTTTTAAGGCTTTTTTATTCACCTATGGACTTATGTATCTTTAAGCCCCATTGTAAGGTACAAGAACAAACAACATATTTTTAAAATTTATAAAAAATGCTTTACTTTAGAATTCAATTTTATGTTTCAAATTAATATATGTCATGATTTTGAAGAAATAATTGGACTTGAAAAATACTGAACTTATCCTGCTTTTGCTAATTTTAAGAGCAGCTTCAGTATCACTAATATTATATTAATTTTAGTTATCTTGAGTAATACACACTATCACAATAAGCAATAAATAGAGCTCCTGGTGTAATGTATATGCCATCATTTTTAGTTAAGCCAATGAATTATTCTAATAGTCATATGAATATTTGATTATCAAAATTGTACTTGTTCTATGGTTGTACAACAGAGTCAGCATTCACTGGTGCATTACATTGTGGTTCAGCTGGTGCACAGCTCCCTTTTTTTCAGGGTATGAACAGTGTAATACAAGCTGAGTTAGAAAGGCAAACTGTATTATTAAAGAGCTTAGCCATCCTGCCCAGTCACTTTTCCACCCATCCCTTTCTATCAACTTGAGAAAACACATCCATTTATTTTCTTATCCCACTCAAGGCAAGTCTGTAAAGACAGAAACAAAGTCCATATGAAGCACTAGTCAATTGCAGTGAAGAAAAATATTAAAAACAATGGCAATGTATAACAAGGTATAATAAGGTTTAAAGGTAAACTTTATTTGAATTCTAGTGGACTAATTCATAACTACAACAGGAAAATCTACAAAATTAATTAGAAAGGCTACTGTATCACATTATTGACTATCCATGCAAAGCAGGTAAAGAAAAAGTGATAGCAATTCCTTTGCCTGATTTGCTTGCTTTTTGTTTCTACATTATACTTCTATCTCACCAGTATGTCACATCTTTGAGAAAGTGATATCGTCCCTACAATTAATAATCCCTAGATTTCATTTTTACTAAGTTTCATGTACACAATATTATTTTTTTTCACAAATCAGCAACACCTGCCACTTAAATCATGCAGTCGAAGCATTTAAATTACATGATTGTAATCCAACGTTTTCATTGGTAGAGAGTCTTTCCTCATTGGTCTCAAGAAAATTAGTCTTTCCTTCCTTGGCTTTGCTGATATTAAGATGCAGACAATTCTCCTCTTACCAAGAAACAAACTTTTGCACCTGACTCCTATAGTCTGTCTCATCCCCTTTATCAATACACTCCGTAAGTGCAGAATCATCTAATAAGTCCTGCAAGTGACATGACCTGGTATTATGTTTGTAATTGCTGGTGTACAGTGTGAAGAGAAGATGAGACAAGACTGTTTATTCTGGTGCTCCAGTGTTAGAAACAAAGTCATTGAGTCTCACAAACTGTGGTCTGCCCAACAGATAGTCCATTATCCAGGACACCATAGGCTCATCTACCTGCATATCTCTTAGTATATCCCTAGGCTGGATAGTAGTGAAAGTGCCGGAGAAATCAAAAAACATAATGCTCATAGTGCTGCCAGCTTTGCCCAGGTGAGAATAAGCCTTGTGGGGCAGATATTTAATTGCATACACCACTCCAATCTTTGTTCGAGAGGCAAACTGCATTGGGTCTGGGTGGTCTACCACAAGAGGACTAATATAGTCCGGGACACAGTCTCTCAAAGGTTTTCATGATATGAGACATAAGTGCCACTGGTCTGTAGTCATTAGGTAAAGAGGTACCTGCCTTTTTTGGAACAGGAACAATGCAGGATGTTTCCCACAGCAGTGGTACTTTCTGAAGCCTTAGGGATAGATTGAACAGGTGACAGAAGGAGACCACAGAGTCCTGCAGCTTTTTCTGTGTGTAGCTTCCTCAGTTGTCTTCTTACTTGGTCTTCAGTTATGGACAGTTCACACTGATGGTCAAACAAGGACATGTCACTGGCCATTCCAGTTTAAGTGGTAGGGATTGTTGATGTAGTAGGGATGGTGTGGGGAATCTGGTCAATGTAAGAGGGTGGCAGTGGGAGGGAATATCTAAAAATTGGTTCAGGGCATTAGCTTTGTCCACATCCCCTCCTAGCACCTGAGCCCTGGTTTGCTTGACTCCCATAATCATACCTAGTCCATTCCAGACATCCTTCATGTTGTTATGAATGAGTTTGTTTTCTGTTTTAGCTTTCTAAGCATCCTTTCCTTCACTCAGCTTTTTCTTTAGAAAACACTGTATGTCTTTCAAAGCCTCTTTATCACTGGATTTGAATGCTGTTTTTCTCATTAAGGATACCTTTTAGATAGATAGATAGATAGATAGATAGATAGATAGATAGATAGATAGATACTTTATTAATCCCAAGGGGAAATTCACATAATCCAGCAGCAGCATACTGATACAAAAAACAATACTAAAGAGTAATAAAAATGAAGGTAAAAACAGACAATAACTTTGAATAATGTTAGCGTTTACCCCCCCCCGGGTGGAATTGAAGAGTCACATAGTGTGGGGGAGGAACGATCTCCTCAGTCTGTCAGTGGAGCAGGACAGTGATAGCAGTCTGTCGCTGAAGCTGCTCCTCTGCCTGGAGATGACACTGTTCAGTGGATGCAGTGGATTCTCCATGATTGACAGGAGCCTGCTCAGCGTCCGTTGCTCTGCCATGGATGTCAAACTGTCCAGCTTCATTCCTACAATAGAGCCTGCCTTCCTCACAAGTTTGTCCAGGTGTGAGGAGTCCTTCTTTATGCTGCCTCCCCAGCACACTACCGTATAGAAGAGGGCACTCGCCACAACTGTCTGGTAGAACATCTGCAGCATCTTATTGCAGAAGTTGAAGGACGCCAACCTTCTAAGGAAGTATAGTCGGCTCTGACCTTTCTTACACAGAGCATCAGTATTGGCAGTCCAGTCCAATTTATCATGCAGCTGCACTCTCAGGTATTTATAGGTCTGTACCCTCTGCACACAGTCTCCTCTGATTATCACGGGGTCCATGAGGGGCCTGGGCCTCCTAAAATCCACCACCAGTTTCTTGGTCTTTCTGGTGTTCAGGTGTAAGTGGTTTGAGTCACACCATTTAACAAAGTCTTTGATTAGCTTCCTATACTCCTCCTCCTGCCCACTCCTGATGCAGCCCACAATAGCAGTGTCATCAGCGAACTTTTGCACATGGCAGGACTCCGAATCGTATTGGAAGTCTGATGTATATAGGCTGAACAGGACCGGAAAAAGTACAGTCCCCTGCGGCGCACCTGTGTTGCTGACCACAATGTCAGACTTGCAGTTCCTGAGACCCACATACTGAGGTCTGTCTGTAAGATAGTCCACGATCCATGCCACCAGGTGTGAATCTACTCCCATCTCTGTCAGCTTATCCCTAAGGAGCAGAGGTTGGATGGTGTTGAAGGCACTAGAGAAGTCCAAAAACATAATTCTTACAGCACCACTGCCTCTGTCCAAGTGGGAGAGGGATCGGTGTAGCATATAGATGATGGCATCCTCCGCTCCCACCTTCTCATGGTATGGGAACTGCAGAGGGTCGAGGGTGTGGCAGACCTGTGGCCTCAGCTGGTGAAGCAGCAGCTGCTTCATGGTCTTCATCACATGTGACGTCAGAGCAACAGGCCAGAAGTCATTCAGCTCACTAGGACGTGACATCTTTGGGACTGGGATGATACAAGATGTTTTCCAAAGCCTTGGGAGTCTCCCCTGTTCCAGGCTCAGGTTAAAGATGCGCTGTACAGGACTCCCCAGTTCCAGCGCACAGGCCTTCAGAAGTCGTGGCGATACTCAATCTGGACCCGCTGCTTTGCTGGCACGAAGTCTCCTCAGCTCTCTGCTCACCTGCGCTGCTGTAATTGTGGGTGGGGATGTCTCTCCTATGCTGGTATCAGCAGAAGGATGGTTGGAGGATGCAGTACTCCGAGGTGAGAGTGAGTTAGGGTAGTCAAACATGTTATAGAAGTTGTTCATTTGGTTTGTTCTCTCCATGTCTCTCTTGATGGTGGCACCCTGCTTCGAGCTGCAGCCAGTGATGATCTTCATCCCATTCCACATTTCCTTCATGCTGTTATTCTGCAACTTCAGCTCCAGCTTTCTCCTGTACTGCTCCTTCGCCGCCCTGAGCTGGACTCGGAGTTCCTTCTGCACGCGCTTGAGCTTATGCTGATCACCGCCTTTAAAAGCCCTTTTCTTCTGGTTCAAAAGGCCCTTGATGTCACTTGTAATCCATGGCTTGTTGTTAGCATAGCAGCATACTGTTCTTACTGGAAATACAATGTCCATACAGAAGTTGATGTAATCAGTTGTGCAGTCAACAACCTCCTCAATGTTCTCACTATGTGACCCCAGCAGTATATCCCAGTCTGTAGTTCCAAAGCAGTCTCTCAGAGCCTGCTCTGTCTATGGGGACCACTTCCTGAATGATCGTGTGATTGAAGGTAGCTCCATCACTCTTGGTTTGTAGTGAGGCTGAAGCAGAACCAGGTTATGATCTGCCTTCCCAAGTGCAGGCAGCGGGGTGGCGCTGTATGCGTCTTTAACGTTTGCATACAGTAGGTCAATAGTCCTATTTCCTCAGATGTTGCAGTCCACATACTGGGAGAAGGCAAGTAATGTTTTGTCCAGCGTTACATGGTTAAAGTCTCCAGAGATTAGCACGAGCGCCTCAGGGTGCTGTGTTTGTAATTTAGCAACTGCGGAATGGATGACGTCACTCGCTATCTCTGTGTTCGCTCGAGGGGGGATGTAAACAATAACAACAATGACGCGTCCAAACTCTCTGGGCATGTAATAGGGACACAAACTTACGGCCAACAGTTTGATGTCCTTGCAGCAAATGGAGATTTTAACGTTTACATGTCCAGAGTTGCACCATCTTGTATTGACATAGAGAACAACACACCCTCCTTTCTGCTTCCCGCTGGTACTTGCATCTCTGTCCGCTCTAACTGTGCTAAACCCGGGTAGCTCCACGTTAGCATCTGGGATGTTAGTTGATAGCCACGTTTCACTAAAACACACCAAACTGCATTCTCTGTAGATCCTGACATTTTTCACCAGTGCAGCCAGTTCGTCGATCTTATTTGGTAGTGAGTTTAGCTCCTTAGTAATCCAGGGCAAGTTGTTTCGAAAGCAATGCACTGCCTTTGTGGGTACCACTGCGTGAACACACAAGTTAACATTGTCTGTGATTCAGTGACAGAGTCCTTCAATATTGTTCTCATGTGACTTGCACATTATTTCCCAGTCTGTCATTTTGAAGCAGTCACTCTAAGCTATTTCATCCTCCAGGCTCCAATTCCTTACTATTCTCGTGGTAACAGGTTGCCGTATAATAACAGCCTTGTAGCTGTGAATAAAGTGAATCAGGTTGTGGTCAGATTTAACTAAAGGAGCCAGTAGATTACACTTAAAGGCACCAGAGTGGAACCAGTCACAAACCGGTCGAAGTCTGTCATTGTTCTTTCCAAAATCACATGGTTGAAGTTACCACATATTATAACTGTTGGGTTGAAATGTGTCACTATTAAAGAGTTCGTGACAGAATGAATCATTTCAATTGCTAGGTTCCCAACTGTGGAGAGGGGAATATAAATATTAATAAAGATGATGTAATTCATCTTACTGAACAAATAACGTGGATGAATTCTGACAGCCAGAATTTCAATGTCTTAATTACAAACTATAGTTTTACTGTAATATGCTCCCTTTTACACCATTCCTCATGCAGATAGATATCCAGTCCACCTTCTGTCTGTTTTCCATACCACACTAGGTCTCTGTTTGCTCGAATAAGATGAATCCATCCAGCTTTAAAACAGATATGTCAGGTTTACACCATCTCTCTATAAAGTACAAAATGCCACTGTACTTGTATGCTCCATGGCCTGCTATGATTGCAAACAGTTCATCCATCTTATTTGACAGCGATTGAACATTTCCCATTACAATAAATGGTACGCCAGTTCTAAAACCATTTTTCCTTGTCGTTACTCCAATACAAGTATGTCACCCTCTTCGTCTTTGGACAGAGCTCTTGTGATAATGTGTAACTGGGCTGCTTAGGTGTTTGCGATTGCAGTGCAAGTAGCTGATTACAGGAGTATTTAATATACCCTACTTTCATTTTCTCAGAGTATTTACTGTTTCAGGTGTTACAAATAAAAGGCAGCCTTCCAGTTCCCTTCCTGACTCCATCCAAGTTTATAGCCTGTTTGATGTTTAGTCATAACAAGGCAGTACCTAAGTCTACATGCTTTGCAGTTCATCTGTAAATTTAAAAACCATTTAAAATCCATTATTCGATTTCTAATGTCTACTATCTGTGACAAGTCAGAAGCAATGTCAATTGTAATTTAAAATAAGACTAGTAACTAGTAAGTAAGTTGAGAAAAAAAAGATAAACAGTGACAAGTACAGAGTTTCTGTAAAAAAGTAAATGTATGCATGTATGCAAACCTAGAGAGAATGTATTTTATTTTTAATGACACCAGTTTCAAATTTCCACTAATAAAACTAAGTCAATAGGTTTTGTAGAAATTGACACATCAGTTTAAGTCAGCACTTTCAAGAAGTATTTCATGACTTTAAAGTTAGTCAGATTTTAGATATTCATAATGTCGATACTTCACATTTAAAATGAAATCAATCTGGCTTGGAATGTTAAATTTGCTATTTAACCAATCAGTATACATAAATATCTAAATTTTATGCTGGAAAAAAGAAGACCTCAAACCTTCACATTATTCATTATGACTAAATCAAGATTACTGCATTTGACATGAGTCAGAGAGTCAACAGTTTAACATATGCACTATTAACAGAAAACAATAATTCATAAAATCCGCCCTACATGGCAATGAAGGAAATTAAAATTGCTATTATAATTAATCAATCTGTAGATAACCATAATGCAGATTAAAAGGAGAAGAATTAATTTAAAAGAAAGCAGGCTTCTACCAAGTACATGACAAAAAACATTGATGCTTGTAGGAAGATAACCAGTTCAATATAAACAAATACAATAAAATTCACATTTGCACTCAACCATATGAGATTTAAGGATGACTTAAACATAAAAACACAGCCTCTCCTTCTGAGGGACAATGAATTTTGTATAAAAATGAATCACCAAATAATTTAGTAGTGGATTGCAGCAGTTCACAGCAGCTATCTATACAAGACAACAGTCAATATCAATCCACAAATCAAAATATTATTAATAAAACAGTTGTACTTAGGTGTTTTTAAAGATATAAAAAGTACATTGATATGCTTAAATTAGCAATGCATTATCTATACTAATAAAAGGCAAAGCCCTCACTGACTGACTGACTCACTGACTGACTCACTGACTGACTGACTCACTCATCACTAATTCTCCAACTTTCCGTGTAGGTAGAAGGCTGAAATTTGGCAGGCTCATTCCTTACAGGTTACTTACAAAAGTTGAGCAGGGTTCATTTCGAAATTCTACACGTAACGGTCATAACTGAATACTACTTACGTACATACTGTAAATACGGCCATAGCCTGCAGCTCGGTCGCCGTGTGAGGCGGAGTTGTGTCCCCCATCACCGCGCCTCCCACGTAGTAGGCTGCCTGCCTATATTGTGTCCTCCATCCCCACGCCCTCCACGTAATTGACTGCCTGCCCATATAAGGCCATCTGTCAGCAGCACTAATCTCTTATTTATAAACGGCGCAAATATATTCACATGTACTTAACCTATATTACAACTATATACACATATAAATTAAACACCCAGACACACACAATCCCCACATGTTCCCCAGTCCTTTATCTGAACTTTCTTTTAAAAGTTTATAATCACACGGCCTGGGAAGTCTGCAGTGAATCCGGCGACCAATCCTGATGTGCGCCGCGGACGCGTTTACTTAATTTACATGTAAAGAAGCGATCTCACCGGCTCGGCGACAGTTCCTTTATTATACTCGCAGGCAAATCCACAACTTCATAGAGACGCTGCCGAAAACGAAAGAATGCAAGAAAGAAAGGTAAAGAAACGGAAAGAATATCTTATTTATAAACGGCGCAAATATATTCACATGTACTTAACCTATATCACAACTATATACACTTATAAATTAGACACCCAGACACACACAATCCGCACACGTTCCCCAGTCCTTTATCTGAACTTTCTTTTAAAATTTATAATCACACGGCCTGGGAAGTCTGCAGTGAATCCAGCGACCAATCCTGATGTGTGTCGTGGACACGTTTACTTAATTTACATGTAAAGAAGCGGTCTCACCGGCTCGGCAACAGTTCCTTTATTGAAGAATGAAGTCCGTCTCACCCGAGTGACTCGCCGTTACCGTCCATCCATGGCCGACGCCCGCTCCACAACAGACAAGTAAAGCCGTCAGCTCCGAATATCCCTTTTAGGATAGCAGACACCCCTTCCACATGCTTTACTGCTGGTTATGTTATTTTTAAAATGTTTCCTTTTCTTTTTCATAACTTCTTTAACATACTACTTCTCCGCTGCGAAGCGCGGGTATTTTGCTATCTACACATATAAAAGGCAAAGCCCTCACTGACTCATCCCACTTTCCATATATGTGGGAAGCTGAAATTTTGCGTGCTCATTCCTTGCAGTGTACTTATAAAAGTTAGGCATGTTTCATGTCCTATTACAACACCCAAGGGGGGGAAACGGGTGTACCCCTAAACTGTATATATAGATAGGGGAAACCCCTCCTTACTATTTCTGCTACTTCCAATTTTCTCATGCTCATCCTTTATACTGTACTTACAAACGTTAAGTACGTTTCATTTCATGTTGTGCCCCGTAATGAACTTTTGAAAATAACGTCTTCTTTTTGGTGGTTCTCACCATTACGCCATAAGGAAGTTTAGGAACTGAGCTCTCCTTTTGGTGGTTTCATTCCTTATTTCCATAAAAGAGGATTTATTTCACACACAAGGGCCACCCCCAGTCCCCCTTCCTTTTTCCACACGGCCGCTGTCCACACACCTACCATGTGGTTGGCTCCCTGCCTATATACATTAACGACATCCCGTGCTCATGTGCCTCCTCACTCGCTTCCTTACTGTCCTCAGCTGTTCGTGCTCACTGCTCCCTTCTTCTTTACTCCACCACTTCAAGCCTGTTATTGTTCGCCTTGCTTCACGTCTGCCTGCTGGTGACTCCTGCCTTTTCGTTTACTCCACCGCTTTACTACGAAACTTACAACCACCAAAACTTTGTAATGGCACCAGCCTTTAGATCGAATCTCTGCACAAGAACCTCATTGAGGTAACTGTCTTCACTGAAATAGGCTCAGAGAAGACTGTATTTATTCCTCGCATCCCTCTCATACCCTCTGACCTCCCATTCCAGTTCAAACGCCTCCAATTTCCAGTAAGGGTCTGCTTCGCTATGACAATAAATGAGTTACAGGGCCAGACTCTAAAAAAGGTCGGCATTGACTTGACACAAGATTGCTTCTCCCATGGCCAACTGTACGTTGCATGCTCAAGAGTAAGCTCAGCAGTCATTTTACAACCTGAGGGCAGAACTGCAAGCGTTGTTTACAAAGAGATCCTGACATCCTAAAATTGTGTATTTCTCATACACAACATTTACAATCATACTCATCATTCTTAATACTAAAATAAGCCTACGACAATTACATTGACAATCACGTTACGTTATTTTTAAAATGTTACCTTTTTTTCCCTAACTTCTTTAACACACTACTTATCCGCTGCGAAGCGTGGGCATTTTGCTAGTATCTAATGATATTCAAATATATTTAATACAATTGAGAGCCAATACCTAATATGTTTTCACTATTCTATTCCATATTTACCTTTTCAAAGGCTGATTAGCATTATGAAATGGTTAGTGAGTTTATTTTTAGAATATATTGCAGAAAAACTTATCAAAGAAGCTGATTGCACACCTACTTCTTTTCAAACGTAGGCCTCCAATTTATACATTTATACACTTCTAAGCCATTCTGTACATTCTAAAGTTACTTAAGTGACATTTCCTATACATCAACTGTCCTAACAAGCTGTCTAAATAAAATCATTGCCTAGTGTGTAGTGATGTTTTTAGCATGTAAATTCTCATTGGACCATATCGGAATTTTCCTTTACATGTGCAGACTTCTGTAATGTTAACAATAATATTAACATACATATCTAATGATATCTGTAACCATTTTTGCAAATGACTAGAAAGATATTCAAATTTACATAAAATTCACATTACAAAAAATTAGTCAAGAATTGGAACGCTGGCACCTGGTCTTTCTCAGTTGGGATCAAAATATTGTGATAATCTCTGATATCATTATCATCTGTCAAAATATAGCACTACAGATTAAAATTTTAAACAAACTGCTAGGCTTGCAACCACCTGCTGTCAGAAAAATATATTACATTGCCTAAGAACTGGCTAAAATAAAAAAGTAACAACTCAGATGTGAATGGCTTTAAGGTGAAAAAGGACAAGCAACAACAACATGGAAAGAACATGCAGACTACACATGTACTGCATAACTCACCCGCAACACTCTATGTTAGATTAAGTTTTGTTACTTTCATTTTTTTGGCTGAATAGATTGTTCTGTATTTTGTTATTTTATGAAAATATCAGTAAACCAATTATATCTTCATTTCCTATTGATAACATATGTTTACAGTTATTGTTTTATTTTAGCATTATGTTTTCAAATTTCCACAATGGCATTTTTATTTTTTCTATAGGTGACACCAATTTGATTAGCAGTTGCCAGGAAACTGATCCCGACTCCAGGTTACTAGTTCATGTCCTAGCAAACCCAGAAGTCGCATCATGTGATGTCACTAGTGCAACACATTTAAGCCAGCATCATGTCTGCCTCGTTTATGATTGTGGATACTTCTCTAACCTGTTACTGTGCTTGCACTTTCTATAGCGCTCCAGTTCACGAATAACACAAACTGTTACTTTTGTCCTTGACTTAGGGATCTAGCTTAGATGCATGTTAATACTGATTTCCTGGTTTCCACCTGTTTAAACCCATAAAGACTATGTCTTTACCTCTTGATCCACCCATCCCTCTGCTTACCTTGATAGAACAGCACACTTCGGGGTTGTCTGGTAGCTGGGCTAACTGCTGTGCAGCCAAGCATTTGCTGGACTTGACAGACTAGAGGCTAGACGGCTGGTTACTCGATAATGTGATGATTATGTCATCAGATCACAATTTTTGAGTTTGAGACAAGTTAACATCTACAGTTAAAGTTCTAACATAATGTAACTGCATAAGCTGAAGGAGTGTCAAGAACTATTTCACACCAGAAGATTTTCACAAATAGCTTTAAAATATGCACTGCATGTTGTATATTTTTCATTTTTTTCTTTATACTCTTCTTTCCACTATACTATTTAAATTCTGGCAGTACATAGCTAACTGTTCACCATGTTGACATGCCTCTTATTAGCGTAAAATCTCACTTATTGCTATTTTCTTTGTTGTATTTTATTGGTAAAATTTTAACAATTAATTTAATTAGAGATCTCTACATTGGTAAAATGGAACCAAGAAGTAGGTTTTAAAATGTTTATTTCATACATAAGTTGGGGTATAAAGAATTCACATCCACTTCAACAGTAAACAAACTATAAGCATCACTGACACTGCAAGGATGAACCAACCAAGTTGTGCCCATTCTTTGCACCTTTTGAAGAGCATAAATTGATTTTACTGGATAACATTCTGATGATTGGACAGTTTTAGTCCTTACTTATAGTGTTTTTGGCACCTTGGTGAAAAGATGCTGCCCTGTTAATGACCTTACGTTAGAATAATAAAAAGAAGTGACACTCAATATAGATATTATTTCAAAGGTAAACATTACATCTGCAGTTTGGACATATTTCAGTTTCAAAATGAACAATAAAGGACAGTCAAAAAACTTAAACTGATTCAGAAAGATTGTTGTTAAATTGATGAATACAAGCCATTTTTGAACTCCTAAAACACAGTCACTAGATGCTCTACTTGAATGATATCATTGACCTCTCTATCCACACTCAAGCCCCTTAGATTTTTAACAACAGTGAATATACTTTTGCTTTGATATTGTTTTTTATAATTAGTTACAACTTGGTGCTTTTATTTATTTTTTATTTAGAGGCTACTTGTTGTTAAATAAATAAACAAATAAAAACCACAACATTTTTTAAATGAAAAAATGACCTTATACTCTATAAATTCTATCGCCTACTGTTGGTAGTGCTTTGCACTATTCAAATAAAAAAATGCATTGCTTGTTTAAGTAAAAATTTGACTGTTTATTTAAAAAAAAATAAACCATTTGTTTGTTGAATGAACTGCAACAGTAACTTTATTACTTATGTGCTGCAACCTACTGTTATGGTAAACCTCAGGTATGCCTCCTCCATGCCCTGGACTTACTGCTAGGAGTGTCTTTTCCAAAAGACAAGATTTATGCCTTGTCATGGCCAGAATTTAGAGCCACAGAAGAATACATTAAAGTAAACCTCCAAAATGGATTTATTAGACTATCTAGCAGTCCTGTTGGTGCTAGATTTTTCTTTGTACAAAAGAAGGATGGCTCATTATGTGCCTGTATTGATTATCAGTTGCTCAATAAGATAACCTTTAAAAAAAACTATTCACTTCCTTTAATTTCTTTATGCAAAATCAAGTTACAGGTTAAACTGTCTTTTACAAACTATACTCATGCAGTGGTATTCATTTACCCATGATTCATGTTTACTGTAACCTTACTAATATATCCAAAAAAATGGATGAAATTGTGAAATATTTAAGCAAATTTCAAACTAAGTTCATTTGAGAGATGCTTATACTTTGACCACATTGCTAAAGACTGATTTACTTCAAAGTCTAGAGTTGCCATGTCATCTAATTTTATTTTTCTGCTTCTGTGTCTCTATTTTTGTTGTTATGTCTTTGTTTTTGTTGTTGCTATTATTATTACTGTTGTTGTTATTGTTGGATTATTATCTAAGTTGTTGTCTATAATTTTTTGCCCACACAATGTTTATGAGAAGTCAGTGCTCTTCGTATACAGTTGTTACACAACTGGAGCCTCATGCATAACTTCATGCATAGAATTCACACTAAAACATGGTGTACGTACAAAACTGGAAATGTGCGTACACACAAAAAAATCCAGATACATAAATCTGTGCATATGCCAACTTTCATGTTCTTCAGCCACATAAATCCCGGTTAGCGTGAAATGTAATGCACGTGCACGCGCCTGCTGCCTCACCCCGTCTCTTCCTAGAATTATGCCACTTTGAATATGCAAATCAATGTAAATAGCCCTTAAGTTCAACGCTAAGTGAAAAGGCAATAGCAAAAGCATGGGGAAAATAGAAGGAATTTCAGCGAATACCAAGTGGAGGGAAGTAAAATCGTACTATTTTTTGGTTTAAGCAGTGGTATAAACAACAAAAGGAAGCTGATTGAGTGACACAAAGTGTTGGAGAAACTTGAAAGTTCAAAGTCGCCATGATAAGGCAAGTCGTAGCCCACTGTCTGAGTGTCATATGGAAGCTTATCTGGGTACAGAGAAAAGAAAAAAAAATTGGAACACAGTGGAAGAAAATGTCAACTTTACTCTCAAAATTTCCACTTTAATCACGTTGTTTATTTTGTCATTAAAGTAGAATGTCAAAAACTTCATCTTACAATCATCATATGTAAATTCTTCTATTGAATTGAATTGAATTCCTTAATTGTTATTTTATGGTACAATGAGATTCAATATGCAAATCCTCCATAAACTAATTTTCCTATAAAATAATAATAATAATAATACAATAAAAACAATGACAAATATACAATATGAAAGCAGAAGTGGCTCAGATTGTGCAATATTATAACTGTAGTGCAAGTTTACAGTGAGGTAATTGTACTTATTGATACAAACAGTTCTACCAGGAGCACTTGATGGACTGATTTTGTGTGTTTATAACTCCTGGAATGAAACTGTTTCTGAACCATGATGTCCCTACAGGAAAGGCTCTGAAGTGTTTGTCGTATGGGGCATTTCAAATAGACTGTGTGCACAGCTGATGCAGCGTGTGCTAGATAGATAATCTAAAATCTTTCCGACCACCTGCTGTAGAGCTGTGATTCCACACTCAGAAACAGTGGGGTTAAAAACTCTGAGTGGTGCACTGAGAGTGACAATGCTAAAGCAGTCAATGGTATTTGGAATAGTTTGGCCATTCCGTGGACCATTATATTGTTACAGGTTGATTGCATTCAGATGCCTTAAACTAATAAATGCTATGCGGTTAATATCAGTGTATTTGATAAAGCCGTGTCAAAAAAATAAAGGGAAACCACACAGTCACCGTAGCACTGCTTTGATGCTGGGTGCCACCAATTTGCAAAAAAAAAAACAACCAGAAAACTTGCATACACAATGGTTTGAGCTGCCATGAGAATGTGCGTGGCTTTATGGCAAGTATAGTTTTTATACATCACGATGTGAGTGTGGAAACAGGAAACATAACATTTTTGTGCGTATGCACCATTTATACATGAGGCCCCTGGTATTTGAATAGTAACATGTTTCAGTGAAGCAGTTTAAAGTGTGCTGTGTTTTATTTTAGTCTTGGGTGTAGCAAAACAGTCATGTATTCACAAGTAGTCACCAATCACGATAGCCGAAATGTCTTTTGGTTCAGGGAGGAAACTGAAGAAACCTCACAGAGAGAATGTGCAAACTCTCCACAGAATGGTGCATGTGCTAGTGGAAATTACTTTAGTTTACTTTTTTAACAGTGCATTGTGTACTCCACATTCCCCAGTTAATAGAACAATTTAGGCAAGCAAAAGGGGCGATAGATAACTGTGTAAAACCCTTTTTACTGTTTATAGATAGTCAGATATCGCAGACATGCAGACAACACTGAGGCCAGCAAAGGACAGAAGCAACAAGATCACATATTCAAGGCACCTTTTTTTTAAGGCGTATGTCTATAGAAAAAAATACAAGGAACTGAAAGCATAAGGAACTATTGTTATTCATAGTACTCTCATTAAAAAATAGGATTTAAAAAATGCTTTCATATCTCACTAGATTAACACCCTGTGCAAAGAAGGTAGCTGAGTTACAACAGTGTGTTGGTGATTGTAGTGCTTTGCATTGTGACAGACACTACAGAAATTATGTGGGAACTCCAAAATATAAACATGTAATTTAGTATACAATTAAAATTATAATCTCCATAGAGGTGGTGTCTGTTTGTATGTATGTATACAGTTCAGTGTTGAATACAGCCTATACTTGCTTTGAAAACAATTTATCACAGCCTTGAATACTGCTCTTGCACTTTCCTTTAATCGACTAATCAAAGACTAGCCTCAGTATTTTGTAATAAGAGAGAGGCAGGAGTGGGTATAGTCCTCTGACTTGTTTATTGCACTTACATCACCACTGCAATCTGTTTGGTGTTTTTTCCCTGTCCTACTCTGTAGTTTGCTAACTTCTTAAAGCAGTCATACATCTGACTGAAGTTTCATAACAAATTGGGATCATAATTAAATATCACTTCTTTAGCTTTTAAAGTCTCATTGGCCTGTTTCATACGTGCCCTACTCCTACCAAGTGCTCTGAGCAGCTCTTATTTGCCTAAAGTTACTGCAGACTAGATTTAAGGTGGAAAATTCTATAGCAAATGCTGTCCAATGCACTGGACCATTAAATTGTTATGTATTGAGATGCGCCCACTTATATGGCAGGAAAGAACAGCACAATTATTGTTCTTTTTACTAAAATACTTTATACTCCAAGACTATGACCAATAATTCCAAAACTTTCTGTATACAGTTTTATTTTAATTTGCCACTGTAATCTCCAGATTTTAATCATAGACTATCACTTGTACTTTGTAATGACCTTAAACAGGTTACAAAATAACCATTACTAAATAACATGCTTTTTTTAAACGTAAATGTATTGGAACTTAAAAACAGTTTAATAGGTAAATTCCCTACATAATCTACTAAAGTACAGTAACAGTAGTAAATATAATTCATTATTTTATGCCATTGTATATTATTTTCTATTCTTCTAGTTTTTAAGAGGAAAAACTCAAACTTTTGCTTTCCGGTCATCTGCTTGTGTTCCTTCTACAAATGTCAATCAAGTGTCCTCTGAAGTCCTGCTTGTCTTTTGCCACTTATATCCACTTCTCTATGACACTAATATCGTAGGCCACAAGAGAAGAACAATGTACAAGTAGTAACAGGGCAAAACCGATCTCAAGAAGATGAAAAGTTAGACAGGAAAAATGAATGAGGAAAAAATGCATTGGGTAAGATATGTGTGCAGTATGCATTTCAACTTTTAGGTTATGATAATACGTGGGGTTGGAAGTACATTATTAGAAAAATGCTGTAACTAAATGTAAATTTCTAGGAGCACTGTGCTAACCACTATACAGCCTTTGCATTTTGATCACCATGCTTCACCTCACTTTGTTTCTACTCTCTCCATTACAACTAGTTCTGTAAAATAACAAATTGCATTTACCTTTTAAACTTCTTAGCTCTGTCCACTACATTTTACCACCATGGGATTCCTCACCTGTGTTCTTCATGCTCAGGCTCTTTCTACTGTTTCCAAATTTTATCCTGCCAGAATGGTACTGTAGATCATGTGTTGCATTTGTATTAGTGACCCATGTCCTTTTGTTTTCTGAGGGGTTCAATGTACATACAACAGTTTAATGCTTCATGGCAGACATTTCTTATTGAGTTGCAAATTTTAATTATGCATTTGGGGACTATATTCTTGGTTGCTATAGAGACACAGGCCAATGAAGCTGTCTGTACCACAATAAGTTTCAAGGGAAATCAGACCAGGCAGAAAGCTTTCTGCATCAAGAAGAGTATGTACTTAATGATGCACTGATGTGCATGTACAAAAAAAAATAAAAACTGGGAACATTTTTGCTCAATGGCAAATGAACACTTGAATGATACAGAGAGTAGCCTGAGGCTAACAAACTATTACAAAATGTAAGGTCTTCATCAGAGCTGTTGAAAAGAATTTTTCTAATTAACTTATTAACTGTTTGCAGAAATATAAACGCTGCAAAAAGGAATTTGTTTGATTATGGCAAGTTTATCCATCCATCATACATTTTGTGTGTGCAAGGGGCTACTACATCTCCATGCAACTCTGTGTGCAAGGTGGTAAGTAATCCACAGCTAGCTAGAGGGCAGCCATACATACCGACACTGGCTCAATTTAGAGTCACCAATTCAACTAACACACATCTTTGGAATGAGGAATGAAACTGAAGTAACTGAAGAAATAAATACAAAGACACATACTCTACCCAGTATGATTTATTACAGCCACCTGTTAGTATATCAGCAAACAAAGGATCCAGTAACTATCTCTTTCAAAGAGGACAAATTCTCAGGATAAAAAAGAATAGCCAGGCTTTTTGACAAGGCAGATTCACTTGGGAAAACTGTAACATCAAATCTAGTAACAGGAGATCTAAAACAAATTACACTGATAACCTTCACAGCCCTCTGACTAGTAAAAAATATAATTTTATGATTTATTGATATGGCCTCCAGATATGGGTGGCATGATATCATTGTTATTAGGATTGCTGCATCATGGTGCCGAAGTCCTGGGTTCAAGTCCTAGTGCAGACACTCTGTGTGGAGTATGTACATTATCACCATATCTGTGAGGTTTATCGCTCTAGTTTTCCGCTCATAAGCTGTCTACACTAAAGTAGCCCAATATGACTTAATAAAGAAGCAAGTGTGTACTGTGCTGGAATGGCAATTCATTCTAAACTGGTTCCAGGATTGTGTCTGATGCTACACTTAATAGTTTTCATCCTAACTGACTACCACCTGCATTAAGCAGATCTCAATATTGACGAACAAACCTGGCACATTTTCAAATGATGAACATTGACGAACAAATGATGAAGATTTGCAATATTAACTGAATTTAAATGTTAAACTGACATTTTTGAAATGAATAATTAGTGAATTTCACCAAACATTATTTTACTGGCATTATTTTTAAGGTGTCTACACAGTGTTTTTGCTGCTTACACTTTATTTGACAAATCTGCCATTTATGGCTTAGATGTTATGCATAGATTGTGCTTTTTGGTCAACCAATACAGTACAGCTGGATGGTTCTGTTTCTTCAATGACCTCTACTATACAATGTCCCTTATCAAACCTAATACTTCTTCAGCCACTGGACAACTTGCTGTGCTAGCTAGAGATTATTTCATAAATCAAGAAAACACTGTAGATGTCACTTTTCAGCTAATTAAAATATTGCTTTGTTTTTCTAGCTAAGCATGGTGGATTTTCTTGTCCCTTCGTTGCAGCTCATCTCACCCTATTTTTACAATGGCTGCTGTGTTCATTACTTCTCAATCAATCTGGGTTTTGGGTAGCTTAAAGTACCACCTGCTTACATTTTACGTAAGTCTTAGTTGTTTTTTTTTAAAGAGAGACAGATGGTCCCAACAGAAGTTTACTCACTGTAACTGGTGTCCCAGCTTGCCTCCAACATTAAGACAACTACATCCATGGATGTTAAAAAAACTGCAAATAGTGACTACATAAACATTTAATATATCCTGATACGGCATTTTCATTAATTACACATGTTTCACATATTAAAAAATATACCACTGAAAAATGTATATTATTTACCCTGTGTTTTTTGTAGTAATGGCTGAGAGAAAATTTTAATCTCTTGTTTTTATTGAGAATGGAGATAGCAAGGTTCCTGACATATTAACAGTCTCCTATGGGCACCAATGTTCAGGTCATAGTCATATACCCACAACATCGCAAACATGTTGTTTGAGTAAAACATTCTTAAATAAACCACTTGCAAAAAATAATTCTTGTGTATGGCTTGGGAGGATGTTTAAAGGGCAATGATCTTTTCAACTGACACCCTTCCTCCTCATTCATTGGTCATAAGTCCTGACCACTAATAATTCATTTATTGGCTACTAACCATGGCACTTCATGTAATGTCAGCAATGCAGAGTGTGTTCTGAGAAAGTTGAACAACTAGAAAGAGATCAGGTATTAAGTATGTCTTGTATATGTTCATATCCAAGATGCTTGAACGAACACTTTACCCAGAAATAGAATTCTTCAGTTCAAAAGCTTGATCTGGTTTGAGCGCTTTCTCCAAGCCATTCACAGAATAGTTTATTTAACAATTTTTAAGCAATTGAAAAAAAAAACAACATGTGTTTGGAACATTGAGAGCATACAATTAGATATTTGACATATTGATTACCAGACACGAGTAAATTCAGATTTTTTATGGACATTTTCATATTGATTTCTGTTTGTTCAGCACTGGTCCCTATAAAAGCCAGTTGTGTCATGAACACTGTTACTGCAACTCACCAGAAAAAAACATGATTTTTTTTTTTTTCTTAGCCATTACTACAAACAATAGGGTGTAAGTCACAGATAAAAAATATACTTTTTTGATTGAATGATCCTTTAATTGACTTTGGAGATGAAATGGGTCGATTTTCTTTGTGAATATTGGCCTAGAACAGTGTTTCTCAACCAGTGTGCCACGGCACAGTAGTGCACTGTGAGAGCTACCCAAGTGTGCCATGGAAATAATAGTGTAGCACACCTGGTTCTGAGCCTGAGAGGGACAAGTGATAAGGTAGTCACCCCTAAGGTGATTGAGACCTGTCAGAGGAGGACAGATCTATCTGGAGAAACTGACATAAAAGCAGTTCAACAATTGCTATGTTGCAGACACAGCACTTAGAGCACCTTGGAAGATTCTCCTGGCTTCTAGAGTCCATCTGGCAGAGTGTGTGCTCACCAGCAAGTCTCACAGTGCTGGTGGATAGTGGGCATAAGAGTTGCCTCTGAGGCAGCTGGGAAATGCACACAAAGTGCTCACTAAGTGCCATGTCTGCGAAAGCTGACCTCTGAGCTGTTTTTTTACTGGACTTTCTGATAGGCAGAGGTAGTTTCTCTGGTGGGCAGTTGAGGATGTATACGAGACATGTTTTTGGTTACTGAAATAGTTGTGTGCTTTGGATGTTTTAGGTTACAGAAAATATGCCACCACTGAAAAAAGGTTGGGAAACACTGGTGTAGTAAGTTTGTGATGAACCATTATTTTATTCTACTGGTCCAGTTGCTTATCAGGTAAAAAAGAAACTTACCTGAAAGAAAAATTAACCGTAGACTGCAATTTGATTTGCCAATACTAAACTGGCTTAAATAAAGTTAGTACACTTCAGATTTTAGCAACCTCATTTTGCTTGGCCATTAGTTTTTGGTAACACTTTAGGTTTGGTAAAATGTGTCTATTACTCCTTTACTCATTTGTAACAAGACCTTAGCAAAGGTTTCATTTGGTGTTAATAACACTTACAAGGCTTTAGTAATGTATTTATTCATCTGTGCAATATGCACTAGTAAATAATTTTACTTTGAAATGGTTAGAGGTGGCTTAAGTGAGACAAATTCCTCATGATATTTCATACTTTAATATAAGGTCTGAGAATCCTTTATATTTACAAGTAATTTTATCAGTGTATCAAAGGCTTTTAATATACCACACTACATATTTATTGGTGGTTTATAAGTGTAATTAAGAAAAAATAATAATTTTTAATGTGTTATTACATAACAGTAAATGAGTAATAGATGCATTTCTGCAGTACCTAAAGCATTTCACTGTTTTTGTTGTTTTTTTGTGTAGAGTACCTTTGACAGAGTATGTAAGTAGTATGCAGTATACTAGAGATCTTGAAGAAGAATTGTTTTAATCACTAAGAAATGGTGTTAGGTAACCAGAGACCAGAAATATCATGAAAGCCTTCATAAAATATCTGAGGGGTAAGAATGCTGTTGGTGGTGGAGAAATGGTAGCTAGAAAAGTGCAAGGTAAAGAATATAAGGTAAATTCACAGAGGGATTCATGGGACCTGACAACATTTTGTGGTGTTGGAAGGAAAGTTTTTCTTTGAGTAGTCAAGGACTAAAGTACAAAACTAAAATAATTTTATTCTTTAAAATGTCTGTTTTATGTTGCATAAATGTGTTTGAAGAGACCTAAATCATTATTCTTTTTGCTTAATATAGAAAATGTGTGTGAATATAGACAGCAAGAAATGTGCATGTCTTATCAGCAGCAATGTCTAAATTTGTGTGCAACTGTGTGTTGGCTGTGGCAGGTAAAACAACCACCACCATTTCAAAATGCTCTTAAAATAGGAAATTAAAGAGCACTGAAATGACAAAAAGAAAACCAGACAAATGTCATTTATTTCCTTTATCATTGATAAAAAAGGAAACAAGCTTCCACCAGCTTGCTATGATAGATTTTGAAAAGTTAAAGCATGGATTAGCCATAAATCGAGCACCTCATGCTCAAGAGCAGAGAGAAATGGGATGATACAGTTAGCATATGGAGGGAAGCAGGATCAAATGTTTAGTTTGTGGGTGGGAAGAAGTGTGAGTGAGGCTGGTTCTGTGCAGGAGTGGGCAGCAAGAAAGTAGGTATAAAAAAAATTGGTCCTGTGCAGGCCACCAGTGTAACATGCTTTCACATCATGAAGACCTCTGAGAGACAGGTCGTGGACTATATGAACTACTGGGGCTCCTTTATAGCAACAGCAATACAATTGCAGAATGCCTCACTGTAACTGTGACATTCATTCTTACTATATAGTCATTCTGGTGTGCGTTCAGACAAAAGTGTGTGTCTGTCTATCTATCTATCTATCTATCTATCTATCTATCTATCTATCTATCTATCTATCTATAATATAATATAGATATTAATATTAATATCTTAATATAATATAGATAGATCTATCTATCTATCCAACAATCCATTATCCATCCCGCTATCTCCTAACTACAGGGTCACGGGGGTCTGCTGGAGCCAATCCCAGCCAACAAGGCAGGAAACAAACCCCGGGTAGGGCGCTGGCCCACCGCAGTCTATCTAAGATTAATTGTGGCATGGCTTGCTCATCACTGAAAAAGGCTACTTCAGAAGAAATGTGTTCTATGATATACATGTGTGAGAATAAGAAATTAATATAAAGCAAACAACATACTTTACACTAAGTTTATGTTTGGGCTGCAAGTTCACAGATGCTCAAGTGTTGCAACTTAAAACAAATCAAAGATATTAATAAACTGCTAGTTAACAAACATGCATTTGTGCAGTCCATAAATTATATTACTATAAAAAACCTTGCCTCAATTAGAGACCCTCCTAATTCAGCTTCTGTAGAGTGGAATCAGAGACTTGAGGGTGGGCAGTAGTAACACAGAGTATAGTATTATAGCAACAAAAGAACAGAATGGAAAAGTTTGTAAACAGGTTAGAAAATATAAACCATAACAATAATGATTTTTTTGTCCCTGGCTGACAACTATATGTCTTTGAAAACACTTACATAGTCATATGATGGATTACTAATTAAGGTGGTAACATCTCAAATGTGATTCTCTCTCCAGTTTTAAGGTTTTATATTTAAATTACATTCAAAGATTAGTAGAATTCTTAAAAGTACCAAGTCTTCCGAACTCTTCTCAGAGCCCATCATTTTAACTGTGTATTTTGTGTTATTAACATCTTAAACAATAACAACACAATTTCAAAACGTTATAAAATTTCTGTTCTTAACGTAAAGACAGCGACAACTAATAGGTTCTAAACCTAGTTCTACATTACCCACATTTTCTTAAACTGTACATAATACAATTGAATAGTACAAAGCAGAACACAGAAACTGCATAACATTTGTTGTTTTACTTGTCATAATGGACTGATAACATCAAACTGTACAGAACACCAATTTTACTTCCTTATTCTTCTAAATACAAACTCTTTAAAAATTAAAAGTCTTTACTTTTCATATGAGACATTAGTTAACATTGTCTTTAAGAAATAAGGCTCGCAAGGTAAAATGTCTTCTAACATTAGAAGACGTGGCTTCATAGACCATGTCAATAGAAGATTAGCTTTGTAAGTATGCAAACAAAGCATTCAGCTTCCATATTTGAAGATAATGGAACTCAATAGATTACCTCACACAAAAAGTATTTTAGTATCTTTCAATTAATTACAGAATAGGAAATTTGACTTTAATTCCCAAGAAAAGACTATCAGTTTGTCCATTAGAGCCAATAAAACTGTTAAAAATCACCTCTGTTGTAATTATTGAGCCACTGCACAGTTCAATTATTACTTTTATTTTAGTAAATGTTACTCATGATTCCTTCAGACTTCCTGCTGTTATATGTTTACTCCAAGTAGACAGACATAGCTTTTAATACGGTTGGGAATTAATGAGAGGAAAAAGAGGTTTAAACACGCACAATATATATTTGAAAATCTTTACTTTGGCATTAATAGTGGACATGGCACAAAATAAACTTTAACCCAAGTTATTAATAATGCATTAGCATTGCCCAGTGCAGTAAAAGTTAAAAGTTAATATGTTCATAGGCTATCAAGACCAAGTGACTTTACTGCACAGGCTAAGTAATTATGCTGTGCACTCAGGTATCACTGTTAGATGGTTTATGCTGTCTTTATTAAATTGATTCCAGAATGTGCAATAACATAATATCAGCATTTCATTTCTGTTCTTTTTACTAATTAATCTGCTGCCCCATTCCCACCCTTTCTGAAGGGAGGCCATCAACTAAGATACCCCAGGGCATACTTAAACACACCCTTACTTACATCAGATTAATTTATAAATATCTGTCAATCTAACTTACAGGTGATTGGAACATGGGGGGAAAACTGGTATACTTGGTGAAATACCACACAGACCTCAGGATGCTGTGAAGACTCCATACGAAAAGTGGCAAGGCCAAAATTTGAACCAAGACTCTAGAGCAGTGAAGCAGCAGCAACAACCAATGAACCATCTTGCCATTCATCTTTTTTTTGCTATCAAATGCTTACCTTTTTAAAATACAAAACAAGCATATGAAAATCAGACATTATCCTTTACAATATGTTTTCATTTAATAAATATGGCTAACTCTGACCACGTTTCAGCTTATAGCTGTGGAATGTGACTTCGTAACAGATGGGAGGAGCAACAGCATAAAAACAAAAAAAAAAAAAAATTGAATACAGAATTGGACCTAATCTGTTGCTTCACAGGTCACAGTTCTAATCTTGAAACCTCCTGTATAGTTTCCTCTGCACATCTTATAAATGACCAAGGAGCAGTTGGGAGACCAGGTGGCCTCTTATAGTAGGTTTGCCAAGAGCCTTACTTGATGAATGTACCAGAAGCCCATGGGAATTTGCGTTTTTTTATAATTTGCATTGTGTTAGACCCTTGATTCTCTTTTATTTGTTTATGACAAGAAAGCTTTTGGAATTTAATATGTGCTTTAGTTTGCATTTTGTATGCTTAATTGACCTTCTACGCTGGTTGATAATGTCTTTGATGGTCTATTCCACACTCTAAAGCTGACATTTACTGTATGAAAGGCACCACCAAAAAGATGTTGCAGTGCCGTTATTGATTATTTCTCCAGCTTTTCAGGCTAACAGAACTTAGAAAAAGTAAATGCACTCTTACATATGTACTGACCAATGGTGGAAAGTAACAAACTGGATTTACTTTCGTGACTAAACTTGAGTAGATTTTGTAGCTATTTTGTACCTTTTAAATTATTTTCAAATCTAAATACTTTTAGTCTTTAAAAAGTATATTTATTTAGTAACAATCCAGCGCTCACAGCAGCTAAAACGTTGTGGATTGTAGAGAAGGTCAAGGTCTGGAATCGCAAAGTATTTTAGTAAATGATAAAATGGCAATGCAGTGTTCTTTGACTCAGTAAGTGGATGCATCTCAGTATATCACAGGTCCAGTTTATTGGCTACAGTGGCCCTGATCCCACCTGTTGTCTCCAGTGCTGTATGTGGAGATACTGTAGCTGCGCAATGGAAGATGCAGCATAAAGGTCTCTGTGTAGTGGTAGCAGCAACACTCTTTTTAAAAAAGGAGATGGTATTTTACATCACTGGTCACATTTAGAGGAGTTGTTCAGACTCAAGGACATAATACCAAACAACTTTATTGTGAGATGTAAACTAAATCCCAAAAGCTGTGAAGTTACCTGTATACAAGAACTATTCCTGAAATTTTAACAAAAATTCATGGACATTGATTTTTAAACTTGTGAAGTGTTTAAGATACAGCATAAACAATTAAAAAAGACCATAGTTAATTGCACTGAAAAAGTTCACAGTAAATTTCTGATAACCACTTACTGCTACAAATGAAGCAGTGCCCAGTTGACCAAAAGGATAAGCTAGTATGACAGGTGGCATCATTTTAAAAAGATGTTTCACTTCAGTGTGTAATATGAGGTACATTAAGCACATTTCTTAAACAAGCGTAGTGTGTATTGATAAGTTTATAATAATTTATAATATTTCCCTGTACTTTTCTGTATAACAATCAAGCCTCTTGCAAATTGCTTGGTTTCATAAAGCTTAACACTGAGATTGGTAATGATGAGTCTATAGCAACTGCCTTTCAGAGCACATGCAATATCCAAGAAGCAGTCACACAAAGGGCTTAGTAAAAAAAACTCCTTTGACATTATAGTGAAGACAACTCATGCTGTATTCATCTAAGCTCACATTTCAACTGAACAGTTAATAAATAGAAGTAGTTCAGCTTATCACCTGTTAACTCCTGGAACACCTGTCTACATGCTTTTTTTTTACTTCAGTATCAGCAAGAGTGAAAGGGAAGGTCTACAAGATGGTAGCGAGACCAGTTATGTTATATGGGTTGGAGACAGTGACACTGACCAAAAAACAGGAGGTAGCGAGTTAAAGATGTTAAGATTTGCATTGGGTGTGACAAGGATGGACAGGATTAGAAATAAGTACATTAGAGGGTCCGCTCAAATTGGACGGTTGGGAGACAAAGTCAGAGAGGTGAGATTGTGTTGGTTTGGACATGTGCAGAGGAGAGATGCTGAGTATATTGGGAGAAGGATGCTAAGGATAGAGCTGCCAGGAAAGAGGAAAAGAGGAAAGCCTAAGCGAAGGTTTATGGATGTAGTGAGAGAGGACATGCAGGTGATGGGTGTAACAGAACAAGATGCAGAGGACAGAAAGATATGGAAGAAGATTATCCGCTGTGGCGACCCTAACGGGAGCAGCCGAAAGAAGAAGAAGATTCAGCACTTATGTAGTTTAAAGGCATGTGGCACAATCACAAAATTTTTCCTGAAGCTTGTTCACTGCTTAGCTGTTTAGAGATAACTTATTAACCATGGTTTGAGTTTTTAAAATTTGCTTCTTTATGCTGGTTTTATGCAGATTGTACTTGCATAATGTAATCCTGGTAATGCACTTTATTTGCAAAAGTGTTTTTCTTTACTGGAGTCTTTGCTGTCTTAAATTATACTTTATAATGATAACTACATTTTGCACTGTCATCTGATATTTACAGAGGATGCCAAGATCTGATGCCAAGATGTCATTTTTTTTGCATATTTTAGTATTTGAAATATACAGGTTACTTCAGAGATGTGCACTATAGTTCAATAGGCCAAGATAAGTATCATCAATAACTTTTTAATAACAAACTAAATAATATAGCAGCCTTATTGATTTCAAATTGTAATTTGTATAGTGCACAAGTAGTAATAAAATATATTGATTTGTTTTCATAAGTTTAAATCTCATTCTGGGGTGGGAGTATGACGCACTTTCTAGTTGATGAAGGACCCAGTTTCCTAGAAGTAGACAATAATAATTACAGTTTGAAACCACTGCAGCAGCTGTGCTGTTTATTTGCATTCTGGTTTAAAAATAAAAATGGTTTTATATGTTGAAATTCAGTAGAAAGCTACAAACAAAGAGACTGTATTTGGGTCCTCCTGTCATATTTGCTTGGATTTTTTTTTTCATTTAATCAGTTAATCTCTGACATTTAATAGAAAAATTGACAGTTGCAGTTTTGCATGAAAGTTTTTCTACTGAGTTCATCTACAATACTTAAAAGCATTTTTAAGGAAAATCTTAATAAAGAACATAGTAATTTTATTGAATTTATATTTAAATGATCACTGTAAACTTCTAGCAGAAAATATGTGGTCTTTTTCCATACTGTTAAATCTCATTTTAGGTGAGGGGAGTACAGTGTGCTTTGCAATTTTACGAAAGGGCCTCTTTTGACAAAAGTATACAATAATAACTACAAGTTGAAATCAAGAAGTCAGTTGTGTACTTTTTTTAGATTTTCTTAGAAATGTTTTTTTAGTATTTCATAGACAAGTTCAGGCAAAATTTGCTTGAAATGTAATTACCCTATAAAATACAACATATTATTCACTCTCATCTATCTATCTATCTATCTATCTATCTATCTATCTATCTATCTATCTATCTATCTAT
>JANRMT010062854.1:60910595-60946620 GCA_026402145.1 Polypterus bichir lapradei | reverse complement strand
AGTGAGTGAGTGAGTGAGTGAGTGAGTGAGTGAGTGAGTGAGTGAGTGAGTCAGTCAGTCAGTCAGTCAGTCAGTCAGTCAGTCAGTCAGTCAGTCAGTCAGTCGGTCAGTCAGTCAGTCAGTGAGGGCTTTGCCTTTTATTAGTATAGATAACTAGCAAAATACCCGCACTTCGCAGCAGAGAATTAGTGTGTTAAAGAAGTTATGAAAAAGAAAAGGAAACATTAAAAATAACGTAACATGATTGTCAATGTAATTGTTTTGTCACTGTTATGAGTGTTGCTGTCATCAAGGATTTGATTATCATTATTTCTTTCAATCAGGTTCGTATTTGGAGGATGTGTTGTGTTCAAGTTATATTTCGTGTTTGTCAACCATTGTAAAGATAACAGGTTTCATTCATCGAAGTGTTCACTACCCAAATTGGTGCTCGTGAATCCAAGATGTTATAACAGGCATACCTGGTATTAAGTTGTGGATTTGCTTGCGAATATTTAGCGGTAGCGTGTCTATGAACTTAATTTAACCTTTCCTAGTCCTGCAAAGTCAGTTCACGTGAGCCGCTCGGAGTACATGCATCGAAGCTTCTCAACTGTGCTTGTGCTATCTCATGCGATCTCGCGATGTCCACGGCTTTATTTAATGTTAGCTCAGACCCGGCACTTAAAAGTTTCTCTCGCACTTTTGCTGAGTTTGCGCCAAACACTATTCTATCCCTGACCATCTTATCTTCGTTTGCATAAGCACAGTCCTTCACCAGCAATTTTAACTCCGCTACAAAGTGCTGAAAAGTCTCGTTTATACCCTGCGTCCTCTCATTATACTTGTATCTCACGAATATTGTATTTGTCTTAGGCATGACAAACATCAGCGGCAGTGTGTCAATGAACCTAATTTAAAGTTAAGCTTTACACCCTGCTTTCCTATTCATTTGCATAAGCACAGTCCTTCACCAGCAATTTTAACTCCGTTACAGCAATTGTAACTCTGTTACAAAGTAATCAAAAGTCTCGTTTATACCCTGTGTCTTCTCATTAAACTTGTGTCTCGCGAATATCATATTCGTCGTAGGCATGACAAACACCAGCGGCAGCCTGTCTATGAACCTAATTTTAACTTTAGGTTTACACCGTGCTTTGTTTCTGCAGCAGCTGCACTTATGAATATGCTTGTATGCGTCACTCGCTTCATATTCTTTTGCTGCCTTCTCAATTGTGTAATGCGTTTTTTGAACAGGTTTCATTCATCGAAGTGATCACTCCACAAATCGGTACTCGTGAATCTAAGATGTTTAACAGGCACTCCTGGTATTAAGTTGTGGATTTGCCTGCGAAAATTTAGCGGCAGCGTGTCTATGAACGTAATTTAAACTTAAGCTTTACACCTTGCTTTCCTATTGATATGTGTACAAAGGCTTGTTCAGCGTCAAAGAGGGTTTCCACAGGAAGTTGGAGAATTAGTGATGAGTGAGTGAGTCAGTCAGTCAGTCAGTGAGGGCTTTGCTTTTTATTAGTATAGATAATAATAATAATAATACATTTTATTTAAACCATATTTCATGACACTTAAGCTCACCTCACAGAGTAAAACAGACCAGTAGTAAAATCCATGTATATACTGAATAACAAGAGTAAACATCAAAACAATAAGTAAACAATCAATAGTGAAATCTGCATGAACTAAGCTATAATGGAAACCTTAATTAGTAAATATCATAAAGAACAGTTGGCTACAGTGCAAAGGCTTGTGGGAATACCAAAGTACATAAAGAGTTTTTAAGATTGTAATGGAGTCCAGACTTAGGATGTGGGAGGGTAAAGTGTTCCAAGGTTTGGAGGGCAGCAACAGAAAAGCCTTTAGCACCCATAGAACTGACAGTTGGGACCGTTAGTAAACCTGCAGATGAGGATCACAGGGAATGAACAGGACTATAAAGTTGGAAGTGGTCAGTGATGTAGCTGGGGCCGGGTTATGTAAACCTTTAAATCAGAGGAGAGGCATTTTGAAGTTAATCCGGAATGCCACAGGGAGCCAGTGGAGTTGAATAAATTGACGCGTAATATGGTTGGCTAGCAGAGCTTTAAATGAGCTGTAATCTGTGAGGGAGTTTATTCTGGGTGTTAGAAAGAATGTCATTACATTAGTCAATGAGATAACTAAAACACTAACACTTCAGTGCTATATTATATTGGAACAGGGTGAATTCTAGTAATATTACGAATGTGGTGGAAGGCAATTCAGGAGACATTATTTATATGTGGGGCAAAGGAGGGGGTGCCATCCATGATTATACCGAGGCTATTATTATTCTGAATGGAAATGGGTATGGTGCAATCCTCAACGGAGAAGGTAAATCTGTTGTACTTAGCAAGTACTAATTTACAGCCTATGATCAGTAATTCAGTTTTACTGCTTTTGAGCTTAAATAAATTGTGAGGGAGTTGAAGTGGAAGAATGGATGAAGATTTGATGATATTTGGCAATTTATACAATTTTTTTGTAAAGTAACTTTCACTCGAGTAATTGTTCCAGGCTTACTTTGTTAATTTTACTTGAGTAGTTTCCATGTCATATACTTTTACTTGAGTAAATTTCTGTCTCTTTTTTAAGTACCTTTTCCAATTCTGGTACTGACTATATCTCGGACTAAAAAAACATAAGTTTGTTCTTTCCACCTGGTTACACCTGGGCATAAAAGATCTGGACAAATGGTAGAACAATTTGAAAGGATGGGCATTAGGTTTTAACCAGGGGACTAAGTTTGAGCACCAGTTTTAACCACGTAACTCCACTGGTGTCTCGAAATACATGGGCCAATGAGGCACAGCCCTACCACATCTTTTGGAAAACAAGTAATAAATGTTCTTCCATAGTAATTTAATGTATTACTAAAATGTTTAGAACAGCTCTCACCTTTGTCTTTTTAAGCATTTTTTTTGCATTTTTCTCTAATATGATCAATGCATTTAATTATCTAGAAAAGTATTGCTTCTTTTTTTTTTTAAATTTTTATTTTTTATTAATTTTATTACAATCCATACAAAGCAATCAAGTTTTTACAAAGAGAAAAAAATTAAGAACAAATCGATCCCCACCCCTGAGAGAGAGAGCAAGCCAAATGGCGTTAAATTTAAGGCTTGTAAGCATACCTAAATTAATAAATTCTCTGTGCCTTATGAACTTATTTTAAAATATTACTGATTAAATCCTGCCATGTTTTGAAAAAAGTCTGTACGGATCCTCTAACTGAGTATTTGATTTTTTCCAACTTCAGATAATATAACACATCGGTTTCCCACTGACTTAAAAGAGGAGAGTTTGGGTTTTTCCAGTTTATGAGAATAAGTCTACGTGCCAAAAGTGTAGTGAATGCAATCACAACTTGTTTGTCTTTCTCCGCTTTAAACCCATCTGGAAGAACACCAAACACAGCTGTTAATGGGTTTGGAGGGATTGTGAGTCCAAGGCTATCTGAAAGGTAATTAAAAATGTTTGTCCAGAATAATGTTAATTTGGTGCAGGACCAGAACATGTGACCTAGTGAGGCTGGGACTTGGTTGCAACGTTCACAGGTTGGATCATGCCCTGGGAACATTTTGGAAAGTTTTAGTCAAGACAGATGTGCTCGATATATAATTTTGAGTTGTATGATTGTATGCTTTGCGCATATGGAGCTCGAGTGAATTCTCTGCATTGCTACTTTCCACTCCTTTTCTGATATATTAATTGAAAGATCTTTTTCCCAGTGTCTTCTTGGATCTTTGAAAGGGAGGGATTGTAAAATGATTTTATATATTGTAGAGATGAAGTCTAAGTCCTTGAGATTGAGCAATATTTTTTCCAGCATGGTTGAGGGTGCAAGATGAGGAAAATCTGTAAGGTTTTGTTTAACAAAGTTTCTGACTTGAAGATAGTGAAAGAAATGTGTAGCTGGAATGTTAAATTTGGAATGTAATTGCTCATAGGATGCAAAGACGTTGTCTATATAAAGATCTCTAAGCGAGTTAATTCCAAATTTTTTCCAAATATTAAAAACTGCATATGTTTGTGAAGGTTGAAAGAGGTGGTTCTCTTGCAGGGGTGCCACAGATAGAAGCTTCTCCGTCTTAAAATGCTTTCTACATTGGTTCCAGATTCTAAATGAGTGGAGCACAATTGGGTTATTAGTGTATTGCCGATAACGTGTGTTTATTGGAGCACAGAGCAAGGAATACAAAGAAGTACTGCAGGATTTTACTTCTATTGCGGACCAAGCCTGTGTATGTTCTTCAATTTGTGTCCAGGTTCTTATCGCCTGTATATTTGCTGCCCAGTAATAAAACTGGAAGTTAGGAAGAGCCATGCCGCCTTCTGCCTTTTGTCTTTGTAAGGTCGCTCTTTTGATGCGTGGATGTTTTGAATTCCAAATAAATGAGGTTAAAAGTATTGCTTCTTGTAGTGTGTAAAATTGTTGTCATGTATCAAGTAAATCTGTGACCCTAGCCGATCCTTCAATCAACATTTGGCAGTGGAATACTTCTAGATTTTTAAGCACACTCGGTAGTACTGTTGCCAGGAGAGCTAGCAGTTATGTTTTCACTTGCCACTGGGGTATCACTGAAACCTTCAGTGTTAACATGGAATGCACAGCAAGTCAGCAATAGAAGTGCCCACACTGGTTCCAGCCATAGTGATTTTACTGTTCAAGAAGGAGTAGACGTAACCTGTATAAATTTCAATCTGGTCATCTGCAGGCTACAGTTAAAGCTTCTTGATGACCAAGGTGTTGAAAAAAACAATCACATCAAACCCTGCCTGCCTGTTTTAGGGTAAGAATCAACACAACCAACACAGTATTTTGCTGCTCCTGTAAGAAGATCAACAGTGGCAGACAACTGGCACAGCTTATACAAGTAGTTGACACTGCCCCAGGAAACACACCATAGAGAAAAAGACAAAAGGTCTTAAAAACACTACATCTGGAACTTTCTGCAAGTGTTACTGTGACTGTAAACTTCAGTATAAGACCAAATTTATTGAGCTGTAACAAACTGTCAGTGATACCAGCATATTGCATCCTCAAAGCAGTCACGCGTAATCAAGAAGAACAAGTATGCAAGTCGCCAAAGGCACAAAAAGATACAAGGATAATGGTGAGACGGAGCAGCACAGGTCATTGCACAGTGCAATTGATGACATGTTTGGAGAGCACAACGTACAGCATGCTCTTCTCTTTCTCTTCGTGTAAAACTTGGCATTGGTGCCAAACTTATTAAACACATTATAGATTGAAGAAATTCAACCATAGTATAGAAAGTGTATGTTGAGACAAAACAGTTCTTTGTGAACAAATGGATAGCATAAAATTGGGCAAGTGAAGAACTGCTCCTTCTAACTCATCACAAAGCTCTAGAGGCCATAACAAGTATTTCAATTTTTCATGAATCTTATCTTTCGGTGCTTTCGTGGCAGCATGGGAAAATTCATTTTTAGTCATTAAAAATATTGACTATACTTAAAATGAGTTTCAATTAATCTGAAGCACTAGTTGCTATACATTTTACACAAGCGGTAGTTTTGTGAGCTGTGGTTGTGAGTTGGACTGTAATGTGGTGTGGTGTACATTGTAGTCACAGAAATGTTCTCTAATAACCAGCATTTAAAGATTAATAATTGCAGATGAGCTAAAAGAGTTCACCATTATGATATTGTAGTAGTGGCTCCTGATAATGGGGCATTGCAGTTACACATGAATAATAATTTATAATTAAGTAATTGCAAGCAACAATAATAGTCTGCAACATAAGTAATGTCTTGGTTAAACATTTTAATCAGTTTAAAGGTACCTTGATAAAAAAAAAAATTAACATTAAAAATATGAAAATTATTGAATGATTTCAAACATTTATAAACTGATGTACATTTTAATAAACATCTCCCTTAAATATCAATTAAATAGAAAAATACATAACAAAATGACCAGTGTTAAATTAACTCTTATAGTGATAAAGTAACCCATATATAGAAAAGCATATGGATGGTAATTTTGCCGTGTACGTCTGCCTATCACATTCTAGAAATTAGGAGTACATTTAATTTCTTTGAGCTTATATTTTGTTTTGTTTATTTCAGAAACTTCCATTACAAAAGAAGGGATACAATATGACCAAACATAACTTTTTAAAGTTTGTTAAGTGAGAAATACAATCAACCCCATACTGTATATCACAGGAACAATTAAGATGTGTGATCATAAATCATACTTAATGCCCACCCTCACCCAGAGATTGACTTTAAATTTCAGCAACAACAGTCAGCCTGTATGTCTGCCATTACAGGAGGCTATCAACTAGTAAGTCTCCGAATTTACTAGTTATGTAGGTATGCCCTGTTGGAGAGAAACATGAACAAGGCAAGATAAGTGTGAGCTATGTCTTAACAAACAACCCTTAAAAACAAGAACATGACTGGACAATTCAATCTGATTGCTCGCTTGAGCTTAATTAAACGATGCCCCAGTAACTCCACTACTAACCACCTGTTTGGCGGTGACAGAAGGCAGTCCTCTGCCGTACTTTTTTATATTCATTACTTGAGCTAAGCCTATGTTTCTGATTAAAGAAATTAATGTAAACATTTATTGACTACAAATAGCCTTGACAGCTGCACAACAGATTCCATACTAAAACCTCAAATTTACCTTTGGATCTAGCTTAGGGGTTTTCATTAGTCATTAAAGAAAAAGAAAACTTGATTAAGACATTAGAGTAGTTATAAAAGTATATATTTTTTCAATTTCTAAAAAAACATTCCACATTGTTGTACAGTAGCTCATATGGGGAACACTGCCAGACAGTAAGCATGTTTTTGTGAATTTGGGCATGCTACACTCCTGGTTTTCATTGACTTTGTATACTGAAATACATTGCTTTTCCTGCAGATGTGAGGCTTCTGGGAAGCAGGTCTTGCTTTTGTATTTTAATATTAATTGGGCTAGTAGGGTAGATCAGCAGATATACTGCATATCTAATGTATATTATGTTAAGTACTACAGCTGCACAGTACAGTGAAACTTTAAATGAATCAGATTGTAAAGTTTACTACATGGTTAGATCTACCATCAGGTAGAGCAGGTAGGTATGGTCAGGTAGGGTGACTTAGCTGCACACCCTGGAGCCCTGGAGACCTTAAGCATATGCAAGGGAAATGCCTAATAAGTCAAAGTTTTTATTAACAGTATAGACACTCACAGCAAACTGCTCTCCAGCACACACTCTGACCCAACTTCGATCCTCACAATTAGAAAAGTATCCAATCAGACCTAAATAAAAAGCATTTCAAAGAAAAATATGGGCCCTGTTTGGTTAATGTGGGTGGCCACTGCCAGAACAGGTGTCACATAGGTCACTTTAAAGAGATCAGACATTTGATGTGTTACTGTGCTGCAAAAGAGACAATGGTGGATGGTCATTCAAAATGAGAGCCCAGTGAAAATTAGATTAGAGTAGATGAGATAAAAAAAATGAAAAAAAAAGTTTTTCTTGTAAATACTACAGTTGAGACTAATGAGATTGACCTTACAGAGAAAGTCAGGAGAGGGCTGATGTCACCACTTTTAGAAACTTTAGAATCTATGTGCAGTCCAGTTCCCACAGATGTGATATTGCACTCATTAATTAGGTTCTTACATTCATTGCAATACACCGAAGAACAAAAGGGAAGGTAAAATTCACCCAGTACAACATTTTGTGCTATACTTTTTTATTACTTTTACATCACATACTGTATATCATTTATTTTTGAGGTATATTCATAATTCATAATTTGTCAGTATATTTGTGTGCCTAGTGGGCGGGTAGTGATTTGGAGAACAGAGGGGACTTTTCAGTTTCGACATCCTAGGGCCTGTAGGGGTCTTAATCCAGCCCTGAGTTACTATTTGCTTATAAATACAGTGGATCCGGAAAGTATTCACAGTGCATCACTTTTTCCACATTTTGTTATGTTACAGCTTTATTTCAAAATGGATTCAATTAATTTTTTTCCTCAGAATTCTACACACAACACCCCATAATGACAATGTGAAAAAAGTTTACTTGAGGTTTTTGCAAATTTATTAAAAATAAAAAAATTGAGAAAGCACATGCACATAAGTATTCACAGCCTTTGCCATGAAGCTCAAAATTGAGCTCAGGTGCATCCTGTTTCCCCTGATCATCCTTGAGATGTTTCTGCAGCTTAATTGGAGTCCACCTGTGGTAAATTCAGTTGATTGGACATGATTTGGAAAGGCACACACCTGTCTATATAAGGTCCCACAGTTGACAGTTCATGTCAGAGCACAAACCAAGCATGAAGTCAAAGGAATTGTCTTTAGACCTCCGAGACAGGATTGTCTTGAGGCACAAATCTGGGGAAGGTTACAGAAAAATTTCTGCTGCTTTGAAGGTCCCAATGAGCACAGTGGCCTCCATCATCCGTAAGTGGAAGAAGTTCGAAACCACCAGGACTCTTCCTAGAGTTGTGTTTGTGAACCACCAGGATTTTTCCTAGAGCTGGCCAGCCATCTAAACCGAGTGATTGGGGGAGAAAGGCCTTAGTCAGGGAGGTGACCAAGAACCCGATGGTCACTCTGTCAGAGTGCCAGAGGTCCTCTGTGGAGAGAGGAGAACCTTCCAGAAGGACAACCATCTCTGCAGCAATCCACCATCAGGAGTTTGCCAAAAGGCACCTGAAGGACTCTCAGACCATGAGAAACACATTTCTCTGGTCTGATGAGACAAAGATTGAACTCTTTGGTTTGAATGCCAGGCGTAACATTTGGAGGAAACCAGGCACCGCTCATCACCAGGCCAATACCATCCCTACAGTGAAGCATGGTGGTGGCAGCATCATGCTGTGGGGATGTTTTTCAGTGGCAGGAACTGGGAGACTAGTCAGGATAAAGGGAAAGATGACTGCAGCAATGTACAGAGACATCCTGGATGAAAACCTGCTCCAGAGCGCTCTTGACCTCAGACTGGGGCGACGGTTCATCTTTCAGCAGGACAACGACCCTAAGCATACAGCCAAGATATCAAAGGAGTGGCTTCGTGACAACTCTGTGAATGTCCTTGAGTGGCCCAGCCACAGCCCAGACTTGAATCCAATTGAACATCTCTGGAGAGATCTTAAAATGGCTGTGCACCGACGCTTCCCATCCAACCTGATGGAGCTTGAGAGGTGCTGCAAAGAGGAATGGGTGAAACTGGCCAAGGATAGGTGTGCCAATCTTGTGGCATCATATTCAAAAAGACTTGTGGCTATAATTGCTGCCAAAGGTGCATCGACAAAGTATTGAGCAAAATACTTTGCAAAAACCTCAAGTAAACTTTTTTCACGTTGTCATTATGGGGTGTTGTGTGTAGAATTCTGAGGAAAAAAATGAATTTAATCCATTTTGGAATAAGGCTGTAACATAACAAAATGTGGAAAAAGTGATGCGCTGTGAATACCTTCCGGATGCACTGTATGTATCCAGTAGAATATAGGCAAGTACTTTACCCTTTGATGCTCAGAAAAACTTTATAACTTATAACTTTATAACTTTATTTAAACAAGCATTATCCAGAGATAAAAATTTAATTTTTAATCCAACAATCAAACAATACCTGTAAGCATCCAGTGCACCTGCCTAACCCACTTGTTAACAAATTTCTTCCAGAGGGATAGCACAACAGCATTCAGGATGCTTTGAGATTTGGCATTAATTTTTTCCATCATTGGCAGCAACCTCTTAGTTAGGAAGAAACAATTTCAAAGAGGAAACTGAAGAGGGGATTGCAAAAACCTCACTCACTCTTATTGAGACACAAGGCAAACACTTTCCAGGAGGTCAGTCTTCTACCTTATGCCACCTACAGTATTTGCCCAGTCATATTTTGGCACAGCGAAACTAAGCAGCTGTCACTCTGCATAACCTAGGCACTGGGTTCTTTTCAGGGACACAGATGATAATGTAGGCTTTCTGTATTCCTTTATCAAAAATGGTACATCTTTTACAAGATTAAAAATAAAGCATTGCGCTAAAATATTAAACCGTAATTATAAAAGCTTAGCTGTTCTTTTCCCCTCAAGCCAAATACATATTTATTACATATTTAAAATGGAAAACCACTGAAGCTATTATCAGCAAATGTAAAAAGGGCAGATAATAAAAAAAATACCCCTTCTCTTTCTTTGAAAGAAAGAACAAGATCTGAAGTACAAACTGGAAATAATTGTAAATTTTATACAAAGATACTTTTCTTAAATTGGAAATATCAATGTTAATCTAGATCAGCCCTATATAAACCACAGTGATATTAAAGCACTGTTTAAATCCAATTGTTTATTTTTTCAAGTTCACAGTATAAACAGGAAAGGGTGACATTAATTGGACTGGTCTAGACAGTCCAGTCCAAAGTTCTGTGATACTGAAACATGCTGCACAACAGGGAAGCTATAAAAAGTAAAACCTAAAATGATGCAAGTAAATTTGAATCAGTTTTCACCTGCTAGAGGACACATTGATAATGTATTCTTATGAATTATTTACTATCCAAAGATTACAAGATGCAGAATATAAAAAGGTGCATTCAGCCATTCGTTAGGGTCTAAATATGGATGGATGGTTTAATTCATTCTGTTACAGAAGCACAGAAATACAACAAATATCATGTGCAACACAATGCAACATAGGTTTGAGAGTCTCCTGGCAGAGATTATAATACACTTATCATTATCATACAAGTGAATAAATAAGCTGTATTCTAAGAAATGTGTGGCTATAGGAACAATACATCTTTACAAATATGATCAAGTAAAGCAAAAATATGTTTTACATGGATAAGAAAAAGTCTAAATAGACATGAGACTGGAATCTTCAGTGATATTTTTATTGCAGGTGATACAGACAAAGACATGACTTAAGATTTGAATGATGCACATAAGTGCATAAATAACCTTTTATATAAATTTTGTTGTCAGTCTAAAATGTTCTTTCTTTCTTTCTTTACACACATAGAAAAAGGAATCAGAAAAAAAGCAGACAAATGCCACCAGCCATCTATTTAAGTAGCTCTGTTTTTAATGGCTTATATCATAAAAAAGTAAATCTATTCTTTCATAATAAGTTTTTTTCTTTCTAATGTCATTGACTACAGGTGTGTCCTGTATCACACTAAAAAAATGTTTTAAATTTAAATAATAATGCAGTGATTCAACAATTAGGTTAAGTCATCCATTCTACAGTTGGGCCAGACAAAGATCATTGGTCTCATATATAACACCGTGCATAGAATTCACATTAAAACATGGCATATGGACAAAAAGAAAAATGTGCGCAAGTGTGCACAAAAAAAAAAAATGAGATGCATAAAACTGTGTGTAAGCAGAGTTCCATGCGCTTCCCCTTGATGAAACCCAGTCAACATGAATTTTAACGCACATGAATGTGTCTACAGTCCCAGTTCAACTTCCCCAAGAATTCTACATTTTTGAATATGCAAATCAATATAAATAGCCCCTTCTGTTCAATGTTTTGTTAAAAGACAATGGTAAAAGCATATATAAAATGAAGAATTTCATAAAGGAAGTTTTTAGATGTCGAAGTCGACATGAAAATGAGAGTGTCTCAAGTGTCTTACGGAAGCATATTACGGCCACAGAGAAGAAAACAAATAGGGGCACAGTGAAGAAAACAAAGATCTATGTCAAGATTAAATTTGAAATTTCCACTTTAATCTCGTAGTTTATTTTGTCATTAAAGTAGAACATCATAAACTTCATCTTAATATGGATGTTTAATTTACTAGAGTTTCTCAAATCCCATCGTAACTAAAATACCACATTAAATGCTTTGTATTCCATGTGTTCTCCTACTAAGTCGTTAATTATCTTAAACAGGCAGTCCCTTACAGTGACAGGAGCGTGCAAGCAGTGATTGCTACACATAATATGTTACATTCATGATATTACAGCTGTCAGAACATTTTAGAATACTAAAATGTATACTTGATATCATTTTTCATGAAGAAATGCATTAAAGCATGCATTAAACATGTGGGGGCATGGTGGCACAGCAGTAGTGATGATCTGATGCCTTGTCCAGTGATTTTTCCTGTCTCCAGCAAAATGCTTGCTGGTCTGTGTGTGACCCTGGATAGAATAATCTAATACAGCAGTACTGTCTCTGTCAAATGGACCAACCCCCAATTCCTGTTCTTCTGTTTTCTTTCACAATATAACCAATCGCCGTACAATAAGCATCTGTAATAAATGAAAAACCAGCTACAAGCTTAAAACGCTGATTCTTCCAAACATTTAAGGAACATTAAGAAATCTTCATTATACATATTTAATATTTCCATCCATCTATCCATCCATCCAAGGTCACACCAGTCCCAGCAATCATAAAGTGAAAGGCAGGAACAAACCCTGGGCAAGGTTCCAGCTTATCGCTACCACTGCTCCACCGTGCCCTAACATGTTTAATTATTAATAGCATACATTATTTAAATGAAATTAACAATTTATTTGTAAAATGTAATATACATACTTTATTGCATTTTATTATAAAAATGACGTCAAGTATGCATCCTAGTATTCTAACAGCACACAGCTCCAAGAGGATAGCTCTTGAAAATGTAAATCGACTTAGAAGCAAATCATAATCATCTGTAAATATGTGCTGTTTTCTATTGAATTGAATTCCTTTATTTTCATTATATGGTACAATGAGATTCAATATGCAACCCCTCCACAAACTTATTTTTCTATAAAATGATAAAAAAAAATAACAAATATATACAACATTACAGTTGTAACAGTATTACAATTGGAATTTTAATTTCAAACAGTTGTACCAGGAGCACTAAATGGACTGATTGAGTGTGTTTATAGCTCTTGGGATGAAACTGTTTCTGAGCCTCAAGGTCCATGAAGGAAAGGCTCTGAAGTGTTTGCTGGATTAGAGAAGTGAGAAAAGATTATGGGTTGGCTGAATGGAATCCATGCAGATGTTGGTGGCTTTATGAGGTAACTTGTGCTATAAATGTCCTCCAGGACTGTAAAAAACTGTATCCCGATAATCCTCTGTGCTCCGACACAACCTGTGTAGCTGTGATACCACATACAAATAAAATAAAGGTTAAAATACTCTCTTTGGTGCACTGAGAGTAACAATACTAAAGCAGCTATGGTACTTGGCATAATTTGGTCATTCGGTGCATCATTATATTGTTACAGAATGATAACAATCAAGTGCCTTAAATTTGTAAACAATAAATTAATTTTGGTGCATTTGATACAGCCAGTGTCAGGAATATGAATCTAAAAAAGAAAGACCACAGAAACAGTAGCAGTGCTTTGACGCTGGGTTCCACCAGTTTGTAAAACCAAGCAGAAAAGTGTAAGTGTACATGCATAGTGTGAGGCTGCTGTGAAAATGTGCATGCCTTCAGTATTTATACATCTCGAAGATGGGTGTATAAACCATTTATACATGTGGCCTCATGGCATTATGATATAGAATCTTTAATTTGTATAACTTGGTATAAAATGTTAAAGACCTGAATCAAATAACCGTGAATGCTGACAGTGAATAGGTTGGGTTTTACCTTAGGCCTATTTTAAAAATGTAGGCCTTTTAGAGTGGCCTAATCATAACATTAATGAATATCTAACATTTCAAAGTGGTTGTTTAACCCTGAATTACTATCAAGAAATGTAAATTAATAATATTATTGTCTAGGAAAGTTTTTTGCAATTTGCTGTGAGATACTAACACACACTACAAGTAACAACTAAAAAAATCAGTAAGGTATTTATTGACTTATTAATTTATTATAGTTCTTTTGTTTACATAGTTTTCTGACATGGGTAGTGTAGGGCTATACATGTTGATTATGATTTAAGGCATTTTAACTGTTGTTTGGAAATGTTCTATTGATTGCATTTTTCAATACGTCATGTTTACCTATTGCAACAAGATCTTTACAATTATATTGAAATAGTAAAAATTAATTAACTAATCATTGTAAACTAGTATGTATATATGGTTATATATAATTAAACCAGCTAATTGCAAAATATACAAATAACAATAAATCTGAACCTGATTTTGAAATTACTGAATGATCTTCTCCACAATCTGATTTAAATTGTCTTCATATGCTTTATAAAAGGGCGGCACGGTGGCGCGGTGGGTAACGCTGCTGCCTCGCAGTTAGGAGACCCGGGTTCTCTTCCCGGGTCCGCCCTGCGTGGAGTTTGTATGTTCTCCCCTTGTCTGCATAGGTTTCATCCGGGTGCTCCAATTTCATCCCACAGTCCAAAGATATGTAAGTTAGGTGCATTGGCGATTCTAAATTGTCCCTAGTGTGTGCTTGGTGTGTGTGCCCTGCGGTGGGCTGGCAACCTGCCCAGGGTTTGTTTCCTGCCTTGTGCCCTGTGTTGGCTGGGATTGGCTCCAACAGACCCCCGTGACCCTGCAGTTAGGATATAGCAGGTTGGATGCTTTATAAAATCTCTTGGGCTCAGGTGCTCTGTAAAGGCCACTATATAAAATAATTGATTGAAACTTCACGGCTCTCAGGCAAATGCGCCTGCAAATTTGTAGTTAATTATTCTTTTTAATATTAAATAAAAATCAATCAGTGAAAAAGTCAAATGCAGTGACCCACCTCTGTCATTTAAATTAGGATCCAGGATATGCTGCCATAACATCATGTATTTATCTCATCTGCACTTATTCATCTAAACCTTGTTATATATATTTTTCAATCTTGGTGAAGGCTTGCTAGTCAAGTTGCTGCTTTAATAGGTATTCTTTCTACAGTATTAACAGGCATTGAAGTTTAGGCAGTACTTTTCCTTGTCTTGATTCTTGCATTCTGATTTTTGCCTGTTTTGGAATCATCCCGTGCTTCATAATTGTTTTTATAGTTCAAGTTCACATGAGCTAATGACATGTCTATTACTCAAGAATAAATTTGTCTCCTCTTGTTACAATTTTCGTACCTCAAATCCCTCTATATTTATGACTGGGGAAGTCATTTTTGCTAATATAACCACACATCCGAATAAGCCAAATACATTGATGAGATCTTTACCCTCATGGGTGGTTTCATACTCACAAAAAGACAGATCTTGAGGGCTCTGGAGAAAGTAGGAGACACTTAAGGCTAAATAGCAACATGTAACAGTTTGGTATTACCACAGGGAATAAATGAGAAATAGTCTGCTTTACCTGACAGAATTCCTGACTCTTATGCTGAAAAGAAATACAGTTAAATAAATAAATATAAAGGCAATATTACCTTCAGTGGCTATGGCATAAGACAATTAACTTACAAGGCAATTAACTCCAGCATTAACCATAGGGCTTATGAGGACATAAGGGCAAATGGTTAAAAAGGCTATTAGAAAACCACAAAGTGAGACAGAGCAGAGCATTGTGAAAAATTGATTCAAAGAGGTCCTGTCTACATTTTAGTTGTACAAAACTTTCAAAGAAGTGATAAAATGAATTAGAAAAGAGTTAGGGTGTAATTAAATAAATGGAAACGGAAATAGCATCTCATCTAAATTCAAATTGTTTTGAGGTTTTTACATGTGAAAGATTAAAATGGCTGAAATCAAACATAATGCCTGAATAGTAATGTATGACATTTATCTGAGAATGTGCAAGGATATTAGTGATAACACATATAAACCTTTTTCAGATACCACACACATACTGTTGTCACACCTAAAGACTGGAAGCTAGCAAATGTTGCTCCTTTATATTAAAAAAGATGGCAGTAAGCTTATAGGTTAATAAAGCCCAGCCAGTCATTAAAGAATAGCTTGAGCACCACTGGTCAAGTATCGGTGCGAACAGTCAACATGGGTTTGGACAGGGAAGACTGTATTTAATTAATAGGCTAGAATTCTGTTAAGAAGAAATTCTGTTAAGCAGTTCATCAGATGATTTCATATAATATTATTTATCTTTAATTAAAAAAAAATCCATAATGGTACCATGTGAGAAGTTAGTGATCTATCTAAAATAAATTTGGGTTAAAGAACAATTGTGTGGATGAGTGTAAAGCTGGCCCAAAAAAGAAAGCAAAAGATTATAGTCAATTGACCTTTTTCCAAATTAGCTGACATTAAAAGTGGTGTCCTTCGGGTCTCAGTGCTGGGGCCATTTCACTTCCTAAAAGATATAAATCATCTTCATGAAAATATAAATAAAAAAACTGATTAGGCTTCCTGATGACATTAAACTAGGTGGAATGGCAGTTACCCCAAAGTAGAAACATTACAGGAGGATCTGGGCAGAATTCTCATTACAAGTAGCGCTTGGTAGAATTCAGACTTGGGTAAGTATGTGGTAGCTATAATTGAATACAAACAAATGCAAAGTATTACATGTATGAGATAAAAAGGTTAGATTTGAATATACAGTATGATGTTAGGTCTGAAATGTGAAATTCTATTGTTATATTAGAAGGACTTAAGAGCTGAGCCTGTCCGTCCATTAGTTAACCTAGGCTGCTGCCTAGAGGGCTAACACCTGAGGGGCACCATTTATGAAAATTAAGCGGTGGGTGCTCCAAATTCCTCCCCCACATTGAACTATGGACAACAAGAAGGCACCATTTATATAACTGATGGTGGACACACATTTGACAATGAGAGGGAGCTCCCCTGGTCATCTAAGTCTAATAATACTAAATATGCATTCTGGAAACTTAGGGCTGCCATTTATGTAACTCAATATATTGCAAAGCTTGACAGTGGACACTTGAGTGGTTCATTTATGTTTGGAGTGTGCTTTTTTGTATTGCTTTTTCTGATGATTTTTTTATATTATTGCTTGTATTCCTGGATTTTGCTCTTGTTTTATGAATTGCCTGATTTTTCCTTTTTTCCCATTTTTCATTCCTCTTTTACTTATCTATATTAATAAATTAATCTTTTAATACTAGAATCCCTGAAGCCTATGAAAAAAGTCATAATGCCGGGCCACCTTCAATTCCTTCGCAGCTCCTCATCAGCATCTTTGCTTTGCAAATGTGTCGATCACCACTGGAAGCAGGCTGTCTGCTATCCCATCACTGACAAAGCAGAAATCAAAATTCTCACAGCTCAGGTCTCTTTATTTGGGAGTTAGGTGTCTGGAATTGTATAGGGTAAATAATAGGTTGTTATTTGTAATACATGCATTTCATGTGTGTTCTGTGTCTACAATGATATGTGTAAATATAGGATGACAGGAAATGTGAGGCAAGAAATGTTGAATACATAGCTAAAACAAACTTTTTTCATGTTGTAGTAATAATTGACAAATTGTTGACATGAAGTGTATAATGTTTGAAGACTGAAGTCCAAATATCAAATAAACACTTTCACAAAAAGTAAAACAAAACAAGTGCACTTTTATTCAAGAATATAACAAAAAAAAAATTGTTCAATTTACTTGTTACTGGCAATGTGTAAAAAGTGAAGTCCAACTCTCAATCAATAGGTGGTAGCCATGTCACTATAGTTGGTGCAGAGCTAAAGACTACTGTCTTTTAATCAAGTGGTTGCAGGTCCGATCCCGGGTTATCCTCACATTTACAGTTTTGAGTAGTGAGTTGCTAGTATTGTTACTATCATATAATAAAAACATACATTTGATTTGAGTCTGTAACGGCCAGCGTAAATTTATGGGACTTGTAAAAGTTAGCGCTAAAGGGATAAAAAGAGACACACAAACACAGCTCACATGTTTCTTGTTGGTGCCTTGTTGAGCAAACAGACACCGCAGTGTCTATGATGGATGTTTCTTTTCCTCACACACGGAATTCACATCAACATGTCATTTGATTGATTTTTTTTGTAGAAGAGTCCAATAATAAAACTGAATAAAAAAATAATTCAAATTCAGTTTTATTCAAGAATCTATTAATAAAACTGAATAAAAAAAATGTTCAAATGACTTGTTGATATGAATGTCCGTGTGCGAGGAAAAGTAACATCCTTTAGAAGTACCATAAATTTACTCGGGATGTTACATGCTCACATCAAATTTATGTTTTTGTTATATGATAATAATAATAATAAGCAGCTCAATACTCAGAGAGCTAAATGCAGAGCCGATGCGGGATGTGAATCTGTTACCTTGACATTGCTAAACGATAGCTTATCCACTATACAATTTGCACAGACCCTTGTGGGAGTAGTGCTACTACTGTGACAGCTGGTTGAAAATGAAATGTGTAAACACGCACGCATGTGAACATCTTTTACTTTGTCCCGACTGATAGTTGGGCTTCACCAATATGTCAATTCAGCAATTTCTTTTTCTTCGGTTTTATCTTTGAATAAAAGCATACTTGTTTTGTTACAACTTTTGCAAAAGTGTTTCTTGGATATTTGGGCTTCACCTTTCTACACTTCACGTCAAAATTATGTCAATATTACTAAAACATATGAAAACATTTTCTGTTTTAGCAGTGTGTTCAGCATTTCTTGCCTTGCATTTCCTCTGTCATTCTTTATTTACACAGATAGTTGTAGACACGGAACACACAGGAAATGTATGTACAGTATTTCAAATCACAATATTTCATTACCTATATAATTCCTTACAAATGCATTGTCAGCTGTGAAGATTTCAGCAGGGCAATGCCTTTATCAGACTGAATGGGGGTTTGGGGGGTGTAATGGCTGTGTTCTGCTAATCCACACATTTGCAAAACAAAAGCGGGCTAACAGCGCAGTGATAAGAAGCAGCACGCTTCTTGGCATGTGTTAGGAAAATTTAAGGCGGTCAGGGACAACTAAAAAAATCGTAAGCTTCAGGGATTCTAATGTTAAAGAGATTCTGTATATTTTTATGGTTTGCCTTTCTCTTGGGAGGCATTTTAATTTTGGGACTTTTTTAAGTATTTTGACTCCTAAAAGCCTGTTGCCCATTTTTGAAGCCTAGACAAGCCTCAAGCCTGTGTGAGTTGGGTGGTCATGCTGCCTAGTGTAAGGTCTATTCTAGGTAGGCTAGGAAAGGCCCTGGCCTTGTTTGGTTGGTCTTTTAAGGCGCTTTTCCACTGCATAGTACGGCACGACACGGTTCAGTTCAGCTCACTTTTGGGGGGTTTTCCACTGGGAACAGTACCTGGTACCTGGTCCTTTTATTAGTACCACCTCAGCCGAGGTTCCAAGCGCGCCGAACCGTTACCAAAACGTGACGTGTAAACTCTGCTGGTCACTGATTGGCCGGAGAAAATCGTCATTACTGCGTCACTGAACTTGCGACACAAGACACAACAGACCCGCTACATTTTTAGCACAGCCAGCGAAAGTTCGGACGCACCATTTTTGTTTTAACCAAAAATGGCTGTTTCGTGGTCTATTGAGGAAGTACAGACGTTCCTCTCGTTGGTAGCTGAGGAGCGGATCCAGCGAGAGCTGGATGGGGCGACGCGGAATGAAAAAGTTTTTCAGGAGGTCGCTAAGCTCTTGGGCGCACACGGCTACCATCGGACTTACAAACAGTGTAGGGACAAGTTAAAAAAAATGTCATGGCAGTAGAGGCGGCGCAACTATAACCACATGTGAATAATCCCGCCCACTCTAAAGCGGTACTAAACTGCAGTCGAAACGCAAACCGAGCCGAACTGAGCCGAACCAAGGTGAGCTGTGCTGAACCGTGCTGTGCCGTACTATGCAGTGGAAAAGCGCCATTAGAGGTCTCACACCTCTTTTCTATTTTGTGTGCTGATTCATCTGAATAGAGACTCTATACTGAAGAAAGCAAATCTGAAAGATAACTCTTTTTCATTACTGACCCCACTAATTTAAACATTATAAAGAATTAACATTTTAAAACACAGATTAAAATTTGCAATCCCTAAAAGCTTTTGGTGCATATCATAAACTTACATACCGTCAAATATAAATTTGCCCAAAACAGCTGAATCTGTAGTGTGTTTGCTTTTCTCAAAATCCTGGGTATGGCTGTGTTGTAATTAATTATCTTTTGGTTATACAATGTGAGAAATATACATCTGTACAAATGACCTACAGTCTGTTCCTATAATAAATATTGCATGTGCTTAAAACCTCTATAAAGTGCGGGCTGTTTCTAACAAAATGGACTCTTGGGTGTGATTTTCAGGAAGAGCTCAATTGTATATAGAGTGTACCGTAGATGCATGTAATATTTCAAGAATAAATAATTGAGTGGAGAGCAAAGGCAATGCAAACTTTATGCGAAAATACTTAAACAATTATCCAAAACAACAAAAATATGTTTGTCCTTATGCTATAAGAGAAAGGATAGTTTGAAGGCTTAATTGAATTTACATTAGGACAGAGTTCAATAGAAAAGAGAAAGAAAATGTAAAATTTTATGCACAGTTCTAATTAAAAATTTTGTACATGACTGTACCTTAAGTATAGCAGCCCTGCTATAACAACTAGACCAGTATCATTGTTATGACAGACATATAAAACATAAAAAAAAAAGTCCTCCGCATTATGAGTGATAGTTTTATCTTAGGTCACAGCGTGAAAAAACAACATTAAACTACATCAATGAAAAAACAGAGATAATAAAAAACAAATATTGCACTTTTCTTTACATACATATACAAATGGCTTTTCATAAAAATATGGGCACTTTATTCAACAAACAAGAATGAAACTGCTTTCTCGATTAAAGCAGTGCAGTATCAGAATAGGATTCAAAAAAGCATAGATTAATGGCAGTGAAGGTGAGCAGGTGCACTTAAAAGCTAAACATGCAAATGTGTGTGCACAATGCTGGCAATTAAGATAGAATCTAGCATGTGTTAAATCAAAAGGCATGACTAGATTAGACACAATCATTAATAAATTCCACGAGGAACTGATATTAACATGCTGTAGCAGTGAGAGCAGACCAATGCTGCCATTAGAGATGGAGCATCTTAACTGATAAGCAAATCAAAGGGGACTGGTGGGTAATGTGAAAAATATGTGGCATACGGTGCTAGTGAATTCCCCTACTTAGCTAACACCACAGTGGCAAACTGGGGCTTTGAAATGTTTGTAACATACAATTCTAAGCATCTATTTTCCACCACCACTAATTTATCTAAGCCAAGATAATCAGTTTTGCTGGATTCCCATGGTGACTTGTAAATTTTCTTAACTATTTGCAAGCAAAGAGTTTACAATTTTCCATCCAACCTATTTTATCTATGATCCATTACCCACTGTGCCTGATAGCTTTCATTTCTCATTTTTTGTTACTTTGCTGAGGTCATTGGGGTGGAACTTATTTTCATTGTTTCTGGGTTTGAACGCATTCACTTTTCTGTCTAGGATGAATACACCAAATAGTTTTTTGATTCCCATTACTTTCCTGCCATTAAAACACCTGCTTCAGAACAGTTTACACCACATTTACAAATATCATTAAAATGTAGCATACATCCTTTATCCTTACTGCTATAAAACCTTTATTACATCACATTATCATTGACATCTAAGTTGCCATTTTTGTTTGAAGTGTTTGGGAAGATTATTGCTAAACAGCTGCAAGTCCTTTTAAACTTGAGTGACTGTTACAAAGTATTCCGCCCTGATTGGAGTTAGCTTCATGAATCTTTTAGGGCTTTTTCAATACTGTCTACTTTTAAAGTTAATTTAAAAACCATCCTTTATCGCTGTGGATTTGCTAAATCAAAGAAATTAAAATTCAACCCTGGTCCCTTGAGGCTTTTTATTTTTTCTGTGTCTTGTGAGGCATTTCCTCAACATGTTTTTATTACACTGCCAAATTCTGTCATGTGTTTTTATTATGTTATTACTGAAGAAGTCATAATCCTTATAGATAATGCTGCCATTTTTAACAGCTGAAGGTAAAGCATTTGGATTAAGCAGGTCTATCCAGAATTATATGATGCAAAGTCAAGTCAATGTCTGGATTACACTGCCAAGAATGTCCTAGCACGTGAATAATAAATTGAAGGAGGCAGAAAGTGCTACCGTCACAACAGTTGTATGGAATAACCCTACTTAATCATGTCCGCTTCACTGGCTGGTTCATGCATGAATCATTGCAATGTAAAGTTGTTTTGAGAGCTACAGTATTGGGTAATAATCATACTATTAATACATATTAATTCATTATCAGGAAAATGAATGTAAAGTATATTTTCCACAGAAAAGCAATTACATGGATATTATGTCTTTGCAGTTAATGCTGCCATAATGGCTGGTGTTATGTAAGCTGTAACATAGAGTACATGAAAGGCTTTAACTATTGCACAAAGCTACAAGTTAAAATATTATTTTGTGTGCTGACTATGCCAATATCAAATTTTACATTAAATAATATATACTAGCCAACCCGCGGCGTAGCATACGCCACATAATTATTCATTGATGGGTGAACACTTCCTGAAAGACACAGTTGTCCAAATGGGGTTGGTTTGAGGATACGACTGTGAGTGAATGAAAAGATGGAACTCTGGAGAGAGCAACATACAATTGTCCGTGACTGAAAACTGGTTTTGGCAGATACAGGCATATCTTTTTGAAAGTATGGTCCTTTGCCTTATTAATTGTCATTGCAAAGGCTAATCTAACAGGAAACTGCGTGTAAAAGTAAAAGGCAAATTTGAATCTGATGGGGTCAGGGAAATCCGGGGAATAAGGACAGTTTGTGAGGTAGGAGCTGCGATAGTTTTACACTCCAGTACATTGCGGTGAATGCTGGTAACAGTCAGTCTAGTGCCATTACAGAGACCTCTTGCTGGCATGAGGTTTCTGTGAAGCATGACGACTGAACCAATTTTAATTTTGAGTTTATGCGGAGTTATGCCAGTGGGAGTAAGACTAGTAAGAAATTCTTCGGGGAATGAAAGTTGATCTGCAGGATCGTCTGTGATGATGGAGTCAATGCTGGTGAAAGTTACTTCGTCGGTTGGGATAAGTTTCAGTACTTGTTCATTAAGGTGTAGTGAGTCTTCGTTGGTGACGCTTAATATAGCTTGCATACTGAGTGACAGTTGAGAATTCGATGTCGCCATATAGTTGTTGAACGAGATCAGAATTAAAAGGAAAACAATGTGAAGGTAATGTTACAGCTGTTCCGTTTTTCCCATCTCCAACATCGAGGAGCCATTTTGCGAAATGTTGTTCATGTTGTTCATTGTTGTCAGTGTAAGTACATGCATGTGACGCCACAAAGGTTGCTTGTTAATGCAACTGGTGACAGTAAGTGCTCGGGAGCCACGCATAATGACGGGGAGTATTTGTCGGAAATCTCCACCCAATAGTATTGTTTTCCCTCCAAATGGCTGCTTGTCACCCGTGAGGTCGCATAATAACCTGTCAACTGCCTGGAATGCGTATGCATGTGTTATTGGCGCCTCATCTCATATTATCAATTTGGATTGCAGAAGATGTTGAGCTTGTGGCGAGGTAGGTTTGATGTTGCATGTGGAAGTAGTAGTCAGCTTCAACGGTATTTTAAAAACGGAATGTGCAGTATGTCCACCCGGTAGCAATGTTGCAGCTATTCCTGTAAATGCTACGGTTGCAGGAATGTCTCCCCTAGCTCTGATGGTATGAATCAGGGTTTTGTAGACAAAGGTTTTCCCTGTTCCTACAGGACCATCTAAGAAGAAGCATGTTTGTCGCAGATGGGAATCGCTGTATGCAGCGTGTAAACATGTGTTTGGTGAGGTGTTGGGGACGGGCACATGAGCAGGCAGTGCACATGCCTCGAGAGTGAGGGTGGGCGTGGGAGGAGGGTTAGAGTTGGAGGATGGGGCTCCGTCGTGCGTACCCCATGGTCGTGCTTCCCATGGTTGGGCGACTAGGTCGATTATATATATATATAGATATACTGTATATTTTTTTTTTTTTTTTTTGCTTGTGTGAAAATAAAATCTATATTTATTGTCCACTATATACTAGTGGATAATAATGTATTAGGTGCAGACTTTAAATTTCATCTGACTTAAAATATACAATACAATTTTTATTTATGGTTTAACCTTTTATCTGAATGTAAACTGTTGTTGAAAATAAGCAGCACTCTCCTGTGACACCATTTTGTTTTTCTTATGGGCACTACCTCTTTGAAAAGTATTTGTGAATGGTTGCTATGCTGTTGCTAGGCGAATCGGAAGTGTGTGACACGTATTATTTCTATTGGGTGCCTCATGCACTTCCTGATTGTCTCTGATTGGATATAACCCAAAAGATCTTTGTGCTTTTGAATTCTTAGTTATGAATATTTTTTCCTGGGCAGCATGATTATGCAGTGGTAGCACTGCTGCCTTGCACTAAGGAGACCTGGGTTTGTGTCAAGGGTCCTCCCTGTGTGGAGTGTGCATGTTCTTCCCGTGTCTCTGTAGGTGTCCTCTGGGTGCTCCAGTTTCCTCCCACTGTATTGGCAGTCCTAAATTGGCCCTGATGTGTGTTCGCCCTGCAATGGACTGATGCTCTGTCCAGGGTTTGTTGCTGCCTTGCCCCCTAGTCTAGCTAGGACAGGCTCCAGCCCTCCTTGCAACCCTACTCTGAATTAAGCAGGACAGAAAATGACATAAATATACAGTATTTGCCCACCTGTTTGACTGCGATTTATGATTGTGGCTCTGGTTACATGTTCATATTTATTTTTGGTTACCAAACTTTTCCACACTGTTTCCACACTGTACTTTTTCAAACACATCCTGAGCACTGTTTGCTTAACTATTAATCTTATTGGTTCTGACACTTGGCTTGACGTTTTTGACTTAGCAACATCTCCTAATGCCAATTCTTCTCAAAGCTGCTGCCACTCCATGCAGTACATCACATCGTTATTTTGCAGCTTCTGGATTTTGCGAATGTATTACTAGGATGCGCTTCACTATTTTAGGGGCTGCCTCCCAGAAGGCACTTTGTGCCATGTCTAGGATGCTTAGCCTTATAATCCCATGCTGCATTCAATGCAGGGTCAGAGATTTGGAATTCCTACAGTCAACACTTCAGTGTGGGCCCTCTGGGGTGAACATCTTTGGATTTTTGGTTATTGTACGGTTAACACAAGCTGTTAATTGTTACTGTTATTTGTTGAACCATGCTCCCCCTTTGTCTCATCATTTATTAACACAACAGTCATTCACGTTCCACCCTCATAGTGATGTTATAAATGTCTATGAAAGTCACGTAAAGCACATAGATCCCATAATAAGCTTTTAAATACAATGCACCCCATGTGTCTCACGTAGACACCCGTTTATCTCTGGTTTCAGTTACATTCAAAACGTTTATTGAAGCTATATAAACCCCTGGGTCTGGTTAGTTGTGGTATACAGCAATTTGAACCTCTGTCTACATGCTTCTCTTTGTCTCGATCCGATCAGGGTGTTGTCAGGAAGTAAAAAAGCCATTGTGCATTGCCTAAGGTATGTTGAACACCCCTGAAAAAATGACAGATACAACAAAATCTAGGAACAAACAAGAAAAATGAGTGACCCTGAGAAGAATTGCATTTTTCAGGACTTAAAACAAATACAAGGTAAAGTAGAAAAAATAAAAGAATAGTGGTAGACAAACAAATAAGAGAAGAAGTGTTTGCTTGGAAATTAAAGATGAGCTTGCAGCCCATGATGTTGGAGCAACACTGGGGAAAGTGATAAATATAGCAGTATATTGCCAAATGTATTGGGATGCCTGCCTTCACACACACATCCGCTTTAATGACATCCCATTCTTAATACATAGGCTTTAATATGGAGTTGGCCCACCCTTTGCAGCTATAACAGCTTCAACTCTTCTGGGAAGGCTTTCCACAAGGTGTTGGAGTGTGTTCATGGGAATTTTTGACCATTCTTCCAGGAGAGCTTTTGTGAGGTCAGGCACTGATGTTGGACGAGAAGACCTGATTCTCAGTCTCTGCTCTAATTCAACCCAAAGGTGTTCTATCAGGTTGAGATCAGAGCTCTGTGCAAGCCAGTCAAGTTCCTCCACACCAAACTCGCTCATCCATTTCTTTATAGACCTTGCTTTGTGCACTGGTGCGCAATCATGCTAGAACAGGAAGGGGCCATCCCCAAAAAGTTGGGAGCATGAAATTGTCCAAAGTGGCTTTGCATGCTGAAGCATTAAGGGTTCCTTTCACTGAAACTAAGGGGCCAAGCCCAACCCCTGAAAAACAATCCTACACCATAATCCCCCTCCACCAATCTTTACACTTGGCACAATGCAGTCAGGCAAGTACCGTTCTCCTGGCAACTGCACAAACCCAGACTGGTCCATCAGATTTCCAGACAGAGAAGCATGATTCATCACTCCAGAGGACACGTCTCCACTGCTCTAGAGTCCAGAGGTGGTGTGCATCTGCTTTGCGTTGCAGTTGGTGATGTAAGGGTTGGATGGAGCTACTCAGCCATGGAAACCCATTCCATGAAGCTCTCTATGCACTGTTCTTGAGCTTTTGGAGGTCTGTAGCTATTGACTCTGCAGAAAGTTGGCGACTTCTGCACACTGTGTGCCTCAGCATGCGCTGTCCACTCTCTGTGATTTTACATGGCCTACCACTTCAGTGGCTGAGTTGCTGTTGTTCCCAATTGCTTCCACTATATTATAATACCACTAACAGTTGACCGTGGAATATTTAATAGCGAGGATATTTCATGAATGGACTTATTGCACAGGTGGCATCCTATCACGGTACCACGCTTGAATTCACTGAGCTCCCAAGAGCGACGCATTCTTTCACAAATGCTTGTAGAAGCAGTCTGCATGCCTAGATGCTTGAGTTTATACACCTGTGGCCATGGAAGTGATTGGAACACCTGAATTCAATGATTTGGAGGGGTGTCCCAATACTTTTGGCAATATAGTGTAGCACTTCACATTGGCACCTACAACACAGAATGAAAAGAGGACAGGGACACCATGACGGGGAAACCTACACAAGGGAAACGTGGTGGAATCTGTTGAGTTAAGTAAAGCATTAGTAACAAAATAATGTTTGACATTAAGAAAATTTTCTCTGGTGTATAATACACACCTTTTCAGACTGATGAAGTGCTGTATAGCCAATAGCAGAGTTAGCCTTAAGAGGGTACCATCTTGAAAACTGCCTCAACATTTTACTGGTCCTTATTCAATGGTGAAACAAGTCCATTCGATTTCTTGTAAACTAGCACTTTCTGTTTATTTTCTGTTCATCTTTCATGTTCAAACTAACCAGTCTGTGCTTTCTGTTTCACCCAGGAGATCTTGAGGTCTCTTCCATGTCAAAATGTGGAATCAGTTCTGAGATGAGGGGTGGCCATTTATGGCTATAGAGCCACTTGGTAGGAGCTCTTTCTTTAGTTTCCTTGCACCTCTGAGCCCAGATTAGTTCATAAATGGCCAGTTTTCCAATGCACCTCATTTCATTCTTCTTTATTAAAAGGGAAACACGGCCATTTATTTTAGGCAAGAACTATTTGCTATCCATAGCCGCCTGCTTTAAAAGTTCTGTCTTTCAACTTGCCCCTCAGCTCTTATGGGGTAACTGGTTCTTTCATTCCCAGTTAGGAACTGTGAGATGCAGCCTACTGGACAGAGGAACCATAGCTTCCCACCAGCCCTGCATTGTCTCACTCCATTTTTAGTTAAAAGGTAGTGAAACAATAGCATAAGCTTACGAAAGGTATCATTACAACACTTACAGAATTTCGGCACTAACCCTAGGGATTAGGACTACCTGAGAGCTAAAGGAAAATTGGAAATGATAAAAACCAGTTATAGAATAGTAATGGCTAATAATGTACTGTAAATGGCCTTAGGATGTCATTTCAGCATTTTTATAGCAACAGAATTTTCAAGAAAGACTTGCAGGATATTAAGGACAGTAACAGAAATAAAATATTTTTAAATTAATATTTCACTTTCTCTAGTGTATACACATACAAAAACAAAAAGAGCCCCATACAGTTGAACATACAGTTCACAAAATTAGCTATTTTAAAACTTCCTTTATCCATCCATTATCAAAACTCACTTCAGCAAGGGTGCATAGGCCACATAACATCCTGGCCAAACTGGGAGTAAGGAAGGAATCAACCCTGGACAGAGCATTGTAAAACTTCACTTTCAAGCAAATCTCTTTGTTCATGTGTTACACCCTAAAGTTAATCCAAGATGCAGCAGTGCGGATTATAATAAGGAGAAATGTGATCAGATCCTTTTAGTTCTTAAATCTTTTTGTTGGCTTTCATTTAGGTTTAGGACTTAAAAATCCTCTTTTGGCTTATAAAGCTGCAAACGGTTTAGCTCCCCTGTACCTTGCTGAACTTATTAATGCTTATACTCCAGAGTGTGCTCGGTGATCACAAAACGCTGGCTATTTTATAATTGCTAGGATAAATTTTATCACTGCAGGTGGTAAAGTCTTTAGTAATGGGGTCCCTAGACTTTAGAATCATCACCCAGCATCTGGGAAGCAAGCAGTGCTGCTAACTAAGGCATTAGAATTAAAACCACAAAGCCAAAGGTTCAATCCCCACAAATGACACAAAGTGTCACCCCACGTAAGCAGCTTAACCTGCCAGTGTTCCAACTGTTGAACTATATAAGAATTGTACATGTAACATTACACTGTATATAAGTCACTTTAAATAAAAGAATTAAAAAAAAGTGACACATACAGTATAAGAAACATTTTCCTAAAGCCTATACTTTCACACATTTTACTGTGTTACACTTTAGAATTTAAATGTATTTAATTCTGATTTTTATAACATTGATGAACAGAATAAACCAGTATAATAATCAAATATAAACAAATTAACGATAAATAGAAAACAGCAACAATAACTTATGTAAGCACTCACCTCTTTACAGTTAGTCTTCTAGGAAACATCTTTGCAAGCTTTGCATCATCAAGCTCCCTCAATTTTAAAAAGAACCCGTTTTGAACAAAAATATTTAGCTGCTTTCTATTCTCGAATGGACCAAGGTTTGAGTTCTCACTAGAATACTGTAGATTTTTTAAGCATATCAGTTGAGGCTTTGACTAAGTCTTAGGTCACTATCTACTTGGAAATTGAATCTTTTGCCAAGTGAATTATCTCTTGCACACTTCATCAATGTTTCCTCCAGGATTTTTATGTGTATTAGCACAGGTGACTTTCAGAGAAATGTAAATGAACAAATCACTACAGTAGACAATTATTTTGAAAAAATGCAGGGAGTAATGGGGGCTAAAATTTCAGGCTGGGTTTTGTGTTCTCTGTCAGTTCAAAGATTTAGACATCTTCAACTAAAAATCTTTCACTTTTTAGCACAAAACTAGAAATATTTAGTCAGCCCAAAGTTCAATGATATACGAATTAAAGATAGGGAAGAAAAAAGACATTGAAAGTAACGTTTTTGTGGTGTAGATTAACCAATGTTTATTATCAGTTAATTTTCTGTTATTAATATTTCTTGCCAGGAAATATTAGTGCACATGTTGAACGATTAAAGATAGCTGGGCATTGTTTAAAACAGACAGACTGCCCATGCATGCCACTTTTCCATCTCCATTCAGACATAGCATGTACTGCTTTAAATTCCACTTCCTTTCCTGTCTCAAAGATTATAGGAATTCTCTGTGAAATTTAGTGGTTTGATTCATTTTACTTTCTCGTATACAAAGTATAGGGAAAGTATTGCAATCATCCAAAGATCTGATGTCGCAATTTTGATGAATCTCGATGTTTTAGACCTCCCTGACTTTCTCTCATACGAAGTATAGGGAAAGTATTAGAATCCTCCAAAAATTCTACTTTAAGATTTTGATGAATCTTGACGTTTTAGACCTCCCTGAGTTCAAAAATACTATTTTTGGAATTATGTCTCTGTGTCTGTCTGTGTGTTTGTGTATGTGAACACAATAATTTGAGTACACTTTCACTTAGGTCAACCAAATATTGCACCCAAGTATTAGCTATGTAGACTAAGCCCCGGACACAGACAGGTAGACATGTTATTAAGCACCACCACCGTTTATTTACAATAATAATAATAAAGTGCCACACAACCCACTTTAACCCAAAGTCCAGGCCTTTCACACTCTTGCCTCACTCTTCAGACCACCTCCACTCTCTTCACCAAGCTTAGTCCTCTCCTCACCCGACTCCAGCCTCGAATGCAGGGAGGCGGCCCCGTTTATAGTTACCTGGATGTGCTCCAGGTGCTTCCCGGAAATCTTCCACCGGCACTCCCAAGTGTGGCGGAAGTGCCGGCTGTGCACCCGGAAGCACTCTGGGTGTCCCTGATCCTCTTCCCCCAGCACTTCCGGGTGTGGCGGAAGTGCTGAGGTCCAGGGCTCTGTAGGCATTGGGGCGCCCCCTGGCGGTGACTACGGGCCCCTACAGGGATGAGCTTCCAAGCTCCCAACCTGTGGTCCCCAAAGCAACCAGGGCGGCCGCCCCATCGTGGTCTGGAGAAGGCGCAAGCCCTCCTCCGGTCCTCTTGGGTGTCCTGGCTGGGCACCACCCCCAGGCACTCGCCACAGCTACAAAACGTTGATCAACTTTTGGGCTATTTCCGTTAACTGGAAGCGGTACTTTACCTTTTTTTCATGCAGCTGCAGAGTCCAATTTATTCAACTATACTTTTATACTAATTGTTCAATATATTATTAATTTGATTTGATTTATTGTTGATGGTTCTTTAATGTACCAAATATAAAAATATAATTATTGTCTTGCAGTTTACAACTCAATTATCCATCCCCATATCTGCATATGCGAGAAAGTCTAGGGGAGACCACTCCCGATTATTTAATAGGAGAAAGCCATGAAAACCTGGGACTGCTTTAAATGAAGCCACATACAGTACTGTACAAAATTATTTAAAGGATTTACACTTTTTCTGTAATCAAGGCATAAGAACCTTTTTAATTTTTAATAAATTTCCCCAAAAAAATGTAACTTTTTTATTTAAGAGTCTTTGGTTAAAAGATCTTAATATAGATGAAAATGTTTTCTTTAGAATTTAACTGTATATCAGCAAAAGCTGAACATTTTATGCATACATTTTTGATATATGTTGTCATCTTGGTTCTGGCTCATGATGTTTCCTTATGTTAGTGGAAAAGCAACATTAGAAAAGGGGACTATCTTCGGTACAAGCAAGACTCAGAACACAGTAGGAACATCCATAAAAGGGTGTGACCACACAAAGGATAGGTCAAGCCTTTAACATAAAATTTGCAAGATAGCACAAGACATTAAGTACAAGAGAAGAAATAAGCTGAAGTGTGCTTAAAAAAGCTTAGACAATTTTGAAAGCACAGCTGGTGCATAAGCCCACAGTGACACATTGCTAAGCAACAAAAAAGCCGCTTGTTGAAGCAGAAAAAGTTCTTAGCCCACGAAAAAGTTGTACAGGGTATTCCAGAAAGGAGGAGATAAATGAACACCTCAGACATAGGATCCAGTACTGTTTGTTAATATTGAAACAGCAGTACCAATAATTCAGAAATGGCTATTTTAGTATTTTGTTAGATTTTAGATTTGATTAGATAAACTTTATTAATTCCAAAGGAAAATTTAGATGCTTACAGCAGCGAAACATACAAAGCAAAGATACAGATACACAGGACAAATTATAGAATTAATCAATCAATAAATAAATAAATAAATGAAGTATATTTGTGCAGGGTGGCGGCACGGTGGCACAGTGGGTAGCGCTGCTGTCTCACAGTTAGGAGACCCGGGTTTGCCTCCCGGGTCCTCCCTGCGTGGAGTTTGCATTTTCTCCCCGTGTCTGCATGGGTTTCCTCCGGGTACTCTGGTTTCCTCCCACAGTCCAAAGACATGCAGGTTAGGTGAATTGGCAATCCTAAATTGTCCCTACTGTGTGCTTGGTGTGTGTGTGTGTGTACGCCCTGCCCGGGGTTTATTTCCTGCCTTGCACTTTGTGTTGGCTGGGATTGGGTCCAGCAGACCCCCATGACCCTGTAGTTAGGATATAGTGGGATGGATGAATATTTTTTGCAGAAATAGCAAATTAATGAGTGACACCAGGAGGAAGCCCTGAATTGCCTGATAGCAGCTGGCAGAAAGATCCCCACAGGTGCTTCTTAAAACACCATACAGAGTTGAGCCCGTGGCTAAAAGTGCTCTAAGAAAGTAAATCCTGGAAGGGGTGGAGGGGATTAGTTTAGGATGACATCTGGTTTTGCCACCATTCTTTTTTCCACAATAGCTTCCAGTGTGTCTAGTGTAATCCCTGTGATGGATCAGGCTTTCCTGATAACTTTAGTTAGGCATTGTGCATCTTTTAAACTCAAGTTTCTTACCCAGGAGACCACAGCATAGAATAACACACTGGCTATAACAAACTATTCAAACATTTCCAGCAGCTTGCTACATGCATCAACAGACCTGAGTCTCCTTAAGATGTACAGTCTGCTCATGACCTTCTTGTACAGCTCTACTGTGTTGTCAGACCAGTCCAATTTGCTGTTTTTAAGTGAACCACAAGACACTTGTAGCTGTGCGCCACACATACAACTTAGAGGCTCTTTGGCACACCAAAATTGCACCACCAACTATTATATTTTGCTATTGTAGAGCTGCAGGAGGTTCTCTTTGCACCATAAGACACAGTCCTCCACAAGCACCCTGTACTCTGACTCGTCCCCATTTTTGATGCAGCCTATGATGGACTCATCTGAGAATTTCTGTAGATGGCATGTGTAAAACAGACAAAACAGTTCCTTACTCCAGTATAGCACACCATCATTTCTGCCACACAGTCCTTGAGCCTTACAAACTGCTGTCTGTTGGTCAGGTAGTAAATGATTCAGAAGATTGTAGGAACATCAAGGTGCAAAGCCTTGAACTTCCCAGTCAATGAGGCAGAATGGTGTTAAAGACACTGGAACTATCAAAGAACAATACCCTGACTGTGGTACTGGTTTTGTCCAAGATGAACTAGGATTTGTGGAGCATACAAATCAAAGCATCCTTCACACCTATATGTGCCTGACAGGCAATCTGCAGAGGATCAAGATGTTCGAAAACCAGGGGTTGGAGCTGTTTCAGGACCAGCCTCTCAAACGTCTTCATGATATATGAAGTAAGAGGAATTGGTCTGATGTAAGAGAAACTGGGATCACTGGAATGATCTTTCTTTGGCACTTGAACCACAGTAGATGTTTTCCACATCTGCAAAGAAAAGTGAGAACAGGTGCTAAAAGGTCCCTACAGAGCTGGCTGGCACATTTTTTCAGTACCCTGAGGCTTATTCCATCCAGCCCTGCAGCCTTGTTTGTGCAGAATCCCCAGCTCACTAGTGGCTTGATCAGCAGAAAAAGACGGTCCTGGAAGTGAAATGGGACTGGGGACTATAGACGCAATGTCATTGTAGGGGGAGGTCATGTAGGGTGGATATGGCAGGATTCCATAACTGTCTCAGTTTGGACACAGAGGCTAGATGTGATGGTTGAGGGCTGGACTGACAAGAATGAATCATCTAATATATAAAGCAGAATCTCCGCCATACAAATCTGCACCGGCCTCCGATCGCCACCAAACTGGGCATGGGGCTCCTTTGTAACCAGGAGGAGGTCATGGGGTATGTTTGGTTGGGCAAAATGTGCAGGGTGAAGCGCACGGCACCTTTTCACTGACAGTTCCGCACACGTCCCCGTACTGCCAACAGGAGAAGGGCTGCTGATGCAAGACCGGATAAAACAGCTGAAGAAAGGGAAGGGAGGCTGTAGTCAAAGTATGTTTGTTTGTCCGCCATACAAATATACACCGGGCATCCGATCGCCACCAAACTGGGCATGGGGCTCCTTTGTGACCAGGAGGAGGTCATGGGGTATGTTTGTTTGGGAAAAATGTCTGATGCAAGAGCAGATGAAACATCTCAAGAAAGGGAAACCAGTCTGTCTGCCAACAGGCGAAGGGCTGCTGATGCAACACGTGGACAAATGCAGCACGATTTAAAAAATGTGGCTTTCGCATATAACCGACAGGTTGCATATCATGAACATCCTGTCGCTGTTATTGGCTGAATGGATCAAATCTGTGTTCATTGTAGAGCTCTAAAATGGAAAGGAGAGTCACTGGGATTGTGTTGCTCAAATTGGAAGGTGAGCAACTTCGTCCACCTGAACCTCTACACTCTGATGGCAGGATCAACACCAATTTCAAAGCATTTCTTGAACAACATCAGGAAGTACAATTCCTGTTTTCAAATGACTTCTTTTAGTGCAACTAAACAAATACGAGAGGATGGGTTCTTGCTCACATTCAAAGTGCAAGGTCAAGTTTACCATACAATAGGATCATTACTTCCATTAACTGATGGGACAACTGAGTTCCTTCAGATCTACTTCATGGGAGATATTTCCACAACAGCGCATCATAGACACAGCAGAATACTGAACGTGAGACTGGACATCGTGATGGATTTAGAACAACGCATATGTCACCCTTTTCAAGACTGCACTTCAACGTATGTCAATAGATGATCATAAAGTTGTCATAAGAGCTGACAAAATGCCACAGGGAGAGAGCATCACCAATGATTCAATGCTCCAACACTTGATGAAGTTGCCATTGTAATGGTAGCCAATGACTTGGGAAGCGGGACATTATCATTGAGAAAAGGAACAGAAGTCTTCGGCGTGTGGCAGACACACACAGGTTGCATGATGCCCTTCAGTATCCACTAATCTTTTGGCAAGGCGAAGATGGATATTATTTTGGAATTCCACAAACAGATCCATCTATGGGCAACTCTGTTGCTGGCAAGAAACAATGGACTTTTATGCTTTCCAACTAATTAGTAGAGTTTCTGAAGAGAATGGCATCTTGAAATGCCAGCAACTTTTCCATCAATACATATTATTGAGGCAACTATCATAACAGGTTGCGCAAGACGTTAAAATATTTTCATACCAAGAATACCGCTGATTCCGAATGATTTACCATTTGATTTCAAACGGCTACAATTTCCTGTTCGTTTGGCTTTTGCTATGTCAATTAATAAGGCTCAAGGGCAATCTCTGCAAGTTGCAGGCATCAATTTGGAAATTTCACACGGACTACTCTGCGTAGCATGTTCTAGAGTGGGCAATCCTCAGAATTTATTCATTTTCGCACCACAAGGGAAAAAAAAATATAGTGTATCCAAAGGCTCTGGAATAACCACTTGTATTACCTATTACAATAAAATGTGAATTAGAAAAATGTTTGTTCTATTTCTATGTTGTGTTTCTTTCATTTGGGAAATTCATTATACATTCCCGGGCAACGCTGGGTACTCCTGCTAGTACCTGATAAATAACTGTTTCAGTTCATTAGCCTCATTTTTGTCCCCTTCATCTGCAGATTTTACAGCCTGCTTTTAGCCAGTAATAGTCCTTATCCCTTTCCAAACTTCCTTCACTTTGTTCTTCTGTAACTTGTGCTCACTTTTATCTCAGTAGCATGCTTTCCCCAAAAAGAGCTGCTTCCTCAGTTCTGACTTCACCATCCTGATTTCCTCCTTATCTCCAGACCTGAAAGCCCTATTCTTCTTATTCAGTAATGCTTTCAGGTCCTTTGTGATCCATGGTTTGCTATTGGGAAAAAAAGCACTGTTTGTGGGGACTGTGTTATCCACTCAAATGGCTTCACAATGTGACTCACATGCTGTAGCACATCACAGTCCGTGTTCTGAATGTTTCTCTTTGACATAAGATTCTGTTTTCCCTTACTTGTACAGTCCACAAACTGGTAAAAAATTGGTGAAGATGGAGGAGAGTAAAACATGGTTATTCTGCTTACCACAGAATATACTGTATCTGCTGTGATTGCTGCATCTGCTGAGTAGAGGACGTAAACTGCAAGCACAATGTCATGTTATAAACTCCCTTTGAATATACAGGTACAGTAATAAGGCTACAAGCCCACCGCCAGCAACTCAAAATTCAGGTTGCATACTTGTGCTTTAATTGTAATTGGCTGCACAATTTTTCATTCTAGATAGATAGATAGATAGATAGATAGATAGATAGATAGATAGATAG
>JANRMT010062854.1:60863156-60910585 GCA_026402145.1 Polypterus bichir lapradei | reverse complement strand
TAGATAGATAGATAGATAGATAGATAGATAGATAGATAGATAGATAGATAGATAGATAGATGTTGATTAAATATAAACTCAGGGACCATGGCTTGAAGGGCTTGGAAAGTTTTGAAGTTTAAGATGATGTTTGGTGTATGTGAGAGAAATTCACTTTTTCCTATCCTGCTTAAAGCACCAAAAACTCAGGTATATCCCAGAGTTATTATTCTGTTTAAAGAATATTCCAGTGGAAGTAATATGTAGAAAATAAATTTAAATAGTTCATAACACACAAAACAAGAGCTGTTTTCAGACATTTAAAGGATATACTCACTGTTGTTTTATAATTGACTTATTTCTCTCATTATATCTAATTTTGAAATATTATTTATTATAAACTTAATAATTACCATCCGAAAAAAATCTTTTTGAATATAAATTTCACTTAGCTTGGTTGATCTTGAAAGCATTTTCCAGATAAATATGCCACATGCATACTTTTCACAAAGACATGACAATTAATCAATACTTAACAATAATGCATTAGGAAACATTTCAAATCTTAACTTACACCAATAAGAAAGTTTATAGAGTTTAACAATTATTCCACAATGTGTAGAACATAATTCCTTCAGAGTATGTAATATATATAGTATTCTGTTTTTCCCATTTTGAATAATTCAATAATTCGAGTTATCACTAATTTAGAGTGATGGATGCTATCTTTGAGGCTATGGACATAATTCAGTTTTTTTTTTTATTTTGCAGTCTGCTAGTCATTTTCAGTTGATATATAATAAGAGATCTAGCAACAACGGTCTCAAAGGAATGTTAACAATTCTCACTGCTTACCTGAGGTAGTTTACATTATCAAAGATTTAACACTAAATGGTGCAGGAACTTGACCTTGCAACCACCTGACTAAAAGGTGATGCTTTTGAATTTTCAGTTTCTTGTTTCCTTTTGAAAGTATGCTAAGCTAAATAAAACATACAAATAATGCATGGAACTGACAGTAATATATTGCCAGAAGTCTTTAAAAACACCCACATACTGTTTCTTTTTTTTCATCAATGTAGCATAAAACAATTACTCTATTGAAAACTGTGGATTAGACTGGTAAGTTAAAACCACATTTGTTATGCAAGTGCCTGCCTCTGATCTGCAGACGCCTATTCAGTTAATGGTGTCAGATGGATTCTAACCCTCTGCCTACTCAAATACTACAACTTTTGAGAACAAGCTACTTGTGGTGGAGACTCATTCTTCAATTGTTCTCACAACGCTTCTATTGGTGTGACCCAAGGTCTTGAAAAAATTAGCTTTTTGTGCTTCTTTTTTATTTTTGTTCGAGTCAAAAGGGGATGTCATACTTCCATGCATATTAAGGTTAAAATAATATTAAGACAAAGGAACAAGCATTTTTTTCTGTTCTGACTGAAAAAATTACAGATAGAATAATCATCACAATGTTCAAACCTGAAGCAAAACTCTTCTTTTTACTCCAATATTCAATCTGCTCACCCTCACTATCAGTTAGTTATAGATAAGCATTAAATTATTAATTGATTTTTAAGAGAAAAAAGAGAATGCTTAAGCAGAGAGTTTTGTTTACTTTTCTATCAAACTGCATAAAAGTTAAAACAGGGATGTGTATGTTTGAAATATAAAGTGCGTTCTTTTTTAATGCACTGATTATGAACAGTGTGAAGAAACAAAGCATTACACCACACACACCGTGAGACTTGTGCATCATGATTACTAGTAATCACACAGAATGCCTAGTGGCACCTTTTCTCACTGAAGTCACTGAATGTCCAGGAAACTGACTTTTTCAATTAATGTCCAGTGTTATGGCATGTTGTTTGCTGTTACAGGTGTTATAGAAATACATATTAAACAGACATCATTATCTTGGCAAAAGAAAACAAAAAAATGCAGGAAAAATGTGCTGGGAAGAAGATAAGTGAGTCAGGCTGCAATTAGGATATTATGATGACCTGAATTGCTCAAAAAGGGAGATGGAAAATCAAGTCAAAGTAAGTGGCTTTATTGTCATACCATCCATACACAGTATTGCAGCATACAGTGGTATGAAATAAATGTTCACAGGACAAGTGCAAGACAAGTAAAGAACTAAACTATAAATAAGTGATAGATAAATAAATAAATAATAGGTAATAAACAGATATTAATGAATTGAAATAGACAGTAATAAATAAAAAAATAAATAGTAAAAAAAACAAATAATAAAAGCAACAGTACTAACAGATATATTGTATATAAATAAACTACTAGAAGCAGATGTGAGGGCAGGAGGAGACACAGAGTTCAGAGTCCGGACAGTCAAGAGGTCGAAGCTGTTGCAGAACCTGGCAGAACTGGTTTGGATGCTACCAGATGGAAATGGGACAAAGAGATCATGGGAAGGGTGGGAGCAGACCCCTATAACACTGTAGACTTTGTGGATGTAATGCTTAAAGATAAAGATGTCTTTGATGGAGGGTAGAGAGGTCCCAGTGATCCTTTCTGCTATGTGAATTTCATGCAGGAGTACTGTCAGAAAATGACAAGGGAAAGACAGAAGCAGTAAAAAAAAAAAAAAAAAAACTTGTCAAAGTCTAAAACAAAATAGTCATCAAAACAAGCATCAATACTAAACATAAACTCAAAAATCTTTGTGAAAGATAACATTGCAAAAAATCTTTAGCCATTGCATAGATTCATCAAAATCTCGAAATGGAATTTTGGAGGATTCCAATACTTTCCTTATACTTCGGATACGAGAATGTCAGGGAGGTCTAAAACATTGAGATTCATCAAAATCGCGACATTGAATCTTTGGATATTAAAATACTTTCCCTATAGTTTGCATAAGTGAAAGTAAAAAACTGGCAGTAGATAATAGAATCCTAAATAAAACTGCAATATTTCATGCAACAAATTTATTCAGCAAAATTTCTACTCTCATCTTGCTAGGGCACCTGAAAAAATTCCTGCACATGAAGAAATCACGTCACCCAGTGATCTAATTACATAATCTCTAGCAGTTTCTAGTTTGTCTCTAAACAGGCTTATTTATTTAAGCCCTGTAGGGTCTATAGATTTTCAATATAGATAATCTTTCACTTTTGGTCATAATTTCTCTGGTTTTTATTAACGTCATTTTACCACTGGCTTCATTTTCCAGGTAGAAACAGGCTAATCCTGGTTCAAGTTTTTGTGAGACACACAACACTTGGATGTGCCTTCAGGGGCTGTCACCCTATCAGGGCTTTGTTCAAGCTGTGGTGTCCAAGAGGATGAGCCACACAGTGAGAACACTGAGAGAAATGGCACCCTGTCAAGCTCATTAGGAAGTACTTTTCATTGTGAGAAAGCAGATCAGGGCAAATCAAAAATTTAAGAGACATGTCAAGATGTTATAAAACAAACTATATAATTCAAAGTCCATAATCCAAGAGAATAGTCAAAAACAGACAGTAGGTCATACACAAAAAATGTAATGTAAAAATACAATAGACAAAAAAGTAATCTAGTAAGCAGGCAAAAGGTCATAACGCAAATTAAGTCTACACACATGAGACATTAGAAGATCTAGAATGGAGGGTTTAAGGCAAATATTAGACACTTTAAGAACCTGAACAGGGGCTTCTGCAGAGGCACTATGTGAACCATGAATTTCCTCGCATCAAGCGACTGCTTGGTAACATGAATGGGAGTTGTTCTGTGTTTCCCACAAACCATTTCAATACAGAATGCGAAATCTAGGCACCAACATACAAGACTCTAATGTGAAAAGGTGAGAAACTACCTTGGCAACAGCTCTTCAGCAATATCACTTAGTTCTGAACAGAGATGAAATGTACCTTTTCTAATGTAATCCCCATTAAACAGTACACTGGCAAAATGGGGTCTCATGGAGTGTTAAAATTTATCTTAGTGGAGCAATCTGACAGATATTTGTTAATACATCCATTCATTCATCCACTCTTCAATCCATTTTCAGAACCTGTTTATTGTCATCATTCAAATCAGTGCTTCAAGGCACGGGCAACGTTGAGGAAAATAGTAATTTTGTATTAAAATAAGAAGAATAGCCAGATTACCATGAAATTGGAGGAAACAAATGGGGGTGCTGTGTTGTGCCTCACTGGAAATATGGAATTTGCCTGTTAAAGTTTAAATATATTATTATTTGAGTCTTAATAGCTGCCCTATTCCTGGTGTATCCACACACACATCTACTATATAATAAAACAGTAAGGTCTGTATGTGCAGTCCTCCTGAGCAATGTGATTCGTCAGTTTGGCTTTGGTGATGTGACAACAAAAAAAGAGCAAGTGTGAGACGCACAAGGAGGATTAATGGCTCACACTGACAGAGTCAACTTCAAAGACAGTAAGTATAAAACTGGACAGACGGTGAGAAAGGTGCTTCAAAAATAATGACAGAGTTTGAGAAGCAGGCTTTACAGGGGCACGCTGGAGAGAGGGAGCGCCAGTAAATAGATGTTCATGCATGTTCAATACAGAGGAATGGTGCCTAAGGTGTACATAGTGCAAGAGATAGCAAATATTTTTTTATTTATTCTATTGCATATCTTTGACAGGTAGCATGTCTAGTATATACATACTGTATATATCATCCACTAATTTGTTCCACTTTTTCTCTGGATTTCACAAAGCTGGAACCTCAATTAGTAGAATCTGAAACTAACCATGGATGAAATGCGAATTGTTCTAGGGCATAGTCATGCACACAGTCATTCTCACTCAGACTGGACTGGTTTAGAGATATGCTAGTGTTGAAGCAGGCAGACACGACAGGAGCACTCACAGCCCCAAAGAAAACTCGGAGTCTCAGGACAGGCTGCAGAATAAGACTTTATTGTACGGCACACATACAGATCCAATTCAGATGGAACAATGAGCGACCAGCCATTGGTACCTTTTACTTTTACTACAATTCTTATAATTTAAGCCATTATTCTTCCTCATCTGACTTCTAGCATTCCACTGCTTCAGTCCTGCCTCTAACTAATTCCACCAATAATTCTTAGTTGAGAGGGTGTCAAACCCAGCAATGTCCATCTTATTTGTTTGATAAGGACTATTCTCTCCCCCTACTATCTCAGCACTTACTACCATAATTTACAACCAAAGAGTTCATATTTCCTCTCTAAGCGTTTGGAGGCATCCTTTTGGCTCTCCTGCACGTCTAACATTTGGCTTAATAAACTATTGTTTGTTTCTAGCTCATACAGAATAATAAAAAATATGTAGGTATATGCCTTTTTAATCCTAACTCTTACATATTAATACTTAGTAAAATATAGTGTCTACTTTTCTCATGCGCTTATAATACTTTTTTAATATGGACATGGGGAAAACATTCAAACTCTGCCCAGACAATGTAATATATCATATCCAGTTGTCTGGAGTTATGCGGCAGCTTCTGAGACAATTAATGGAAACAGAAATCTTCACTGTATGCCTTGGTAGGTACACCAGTGACCACTAAAAGGAATTCTCCACCCAAAAATGTTTTTTTTTAATATATTACTTAACCCATTTAGTTTGTAGTGATGGCTGAGAAGAAAAAAAATTGATGTTTTTTTGTGGAGAATGGAGATAACAATGTTTCTGATAGAATGGGAGGCTATGATGATCAGCTGTGGACAACAGCAAACAATATTAAAGACATCCATCAAAAATCTCTCATTACCTGTATTGTAGAATCTGCAAGACAAGTCATCCAGTTATATCTTCACAAAATGCATAACTCCTGCATTATTTGCTAAAATATTCCAAAATGACTCTTTAAAAAAAGTAATCCACAAACAGGAAGCCCTTTCACATGTGCTTGCACTTTTGAAGTGAAACCAGGATTCTTGACCAATGAATGGGGGTTGTTGTGTGGGTCTTCAATCCAAATGAGCAAACTTGCATCCTGGCTGAAATATTACTTTGAATTGAAACTGTACAAGACAATCATATATTCACACCACCTCAAAACTACCAACTTTTAATTTAAGGAATGTGATTGGCATTGAACTCACTACAGTTGTTTATATTGTGCATATCTTTTATACTTTGAACAAAAGTACTTTGAATTCAGCCTTTCATCAACACATTTCTTTTGCTACCCACAAATCGAAGACTTTACAAAAGGAATCCTGGTCAACTTTCCTAACCTTTCTTCAATATTTTCTATGAAAACTATACTATATTGCCTAGTATACAGATAGTATCCCTGAACATTACTATATTTTCTTTCAAAAGGGTTTGCCTCTAGATAGTTAGGGTCAGTGTTAGTAATGGAACTTTTCAATTAGAATTTAAGACAATGAATTGTTGGCAGCTACCAATAAAGTACACTCATCATCAATTTGTACAAGGCATGATTTAACTCTGTTTAAAACTGTACACATTTACAAACAATTACCTCATTGAAAAATTATTGAAAATGTCCAATAGTAAATGTCTGCTAATTTTCTACACGATGACCTTCTTGGAATACAATTTTTGCTTATTTATGAAACAGCCTTATAATCAAAATGAATAATTTAAGAGTCCAAATTTTCAAAAAGGCAAATACAAAAATCTACTTTAAATTGCTAGCACATCAGTATAATCTTACTCAATTTGAAGAATCACAACTACTTACCATGATACAATGGAAAAGGGATATCCCATTTTAGTTAAGCATTTCAAAAAGTTACATTCACTTCATTAGAAACTGTTCAACACTTTTGGTAGACATGTATTAATGTTATCCTTGAAGAACTAAGCACATTGAACCTCTAGGATGCCCCAATATCTTTGAGTAAATACTTCAAACTAAGTCTTCTGCTTTATTGGTTTATATTGTAAATATATGAAAAATGATTTAGAATGGAGTGTGCTATTACAAACAGGCTTTCAAAGAATTCAACATTATAATAGCAAAGAAGCAGAGTATACTCAATTATTAATATAACCTTCCTATTGCTGCTGGATTGAAATGAATGAGAAAAAAAACAAAAAAAAGCCACTGGCTTTTATCGTACGTAGAAGCCACCTTGCTTCGGGTTAGCTATCTGTTTCTACAGGTAGGGCCGGGGGAAGTGGGTAGAGACCCCAGCAAACATTACTCACAGCAAGTCTGTAAGCAGTGAAGAAAGTTGACAAGTCAGAACCGAAGAAAACTCAGTGTTAAACACAAGCAAAGCACTGATTATGCACTTAAAAAGCCTTATTTATTTACTTTAAATGTTTGTATGGGTGTATATGTGAGTATGTGCATGGTCTGGATACTGAATAGGGAATGTCACTTGTCTGAAAGAAGCAAACAGAATCTGCCACTGGAATTTTCAGAAAGGGTTCCAGGGGAGTGAGAAGGTGATTGAAGCAGGTCAATTCATTTTATTAGGTACTCACCCTTGTCTGTACATGTGCCCACCTCATCTAGGCTCAGACGTTTTGGCAGGTATATCTGCCCTTGCCCTGCCCTCCACCAGTAATATTGTGGCAACGGGAAGAGAGCTACCCCCACCCTTAAATGGGTGTTGACCCATCCAAGGTTGTTCTGCAGGTGTCAAACTGCTGACCTGCTCATTAGCAAAACCAGCACACATACCAGGCTACAAAAACACTGCCAAACAAACACACACAAGGAGGTTTGCAGAAACACATCTGCCAGCAAAACAGTGAGCCTGGAGAATTAAATCAGCAATTCAAGTTCTGTAATGCACTGGCACAAAGGGTGACAGTTCTCTATTATGCTCTAGGCCAATTAATCAAATCTGAATGGCCACTACATTGGCACTCAGAGGGGTAGCTTTTCATTTCTACATCCTTGCCTACCTGGCCTCAGGTTTCTCCTGTCTCTGAGCCTTAATCACACTCATTCTTTAACTAACATAGGCACACAAACTCCCAGGAGTCACAACACATCCTGCTCTGTCAACGCTTGGTAATACTTGCCCGTTGTCAGGTGCACTTAGTGTGCTATGAACTCAGTGTCTGCTGTCTCGCTGTAGCTTTCTCACAGAACACCGTCCATTTAGTTAACATCAGTGAGTGAACAGTGTGTTCGAGTTCTCACTTTGCCTGCCGCTCTAAATGCTGACTAGCCCCTGTGTTTGGCTGCCTTGCAGCACTTTGGGATCAGTGTATGACAGTCTCAAAGTGAAATGGTCTCAGTGGGAGACTTAACAGTTAAGAATGTGCTTTTTTTAGTTGTGCAGGTGGCTGACTCTGCAGCTTGTATTCAGCCAAAAGGATGTTGTCAAATATTCAGCATAGAGGAAATTTATAAACGTCAAAAGGCACAGTAATAAATGAATGCCTTCATCTGAGTGCTAATTTCCATATCATAGGAGAACTGTAATTAAACCTTCAGAGTCGTTTAGCAAAGAATGAAATGAGTGCAATTACAACACAAAGAGAAGGAGGCACAGCTTCGCAAAGCAGCTACTGGGAGAAGCTGGAGATTACAAATGCACGTTTTTGAAAAGCCAAGAAGCGCCGTAGTATCACATATTAACTTTTTTCAGCACTCTGTCTCTTGCGAGCACCTTTTGGGAAAACAAAAAACTGCTTCCTGTAGAAAACACTCCACAGATAGTTTTATTTCCCATGTGTGGAGAGCATGCTCATTATGAGCGCATTCTGTCAAGGAGCTGGCTCCACCAAGGAGATGTCGGACCTAAGTGAAGGGAAATGGCCTGTCATATGAAGAGACCAGTTGTGGGAGGAGTCAGGCACTGTGACAGACTCACTTTTAATGTTCTCTTTTGGAATTATCCTAGATAGATCTTATAGTTCTTATTTATTTCAATGTAGTAATCTTAGAAAATTTTGCTGACTCAGAGGAACTCTACATCATCCTCTACAGCATGATAATTTAGACCTGAAACTGCAAAAAAAGATTTACTACTTCAAGGTAAGTAGAAGTAATTGTAGGCTATTTTGGAAATCTTGCCAGACTGTTTCGGACACAGTTTTTCTCACAATTTTAGATCTTTTCTCTTTATTTGTTTATTTCCTAATATTAGCACAACAATGAAGTAAGAAGGAAAACAGAAAAAAGTAATCAAATATATAAATTATTATATATTGTATAACTGAACATTGAACCATTTATTAAACCTGCTTAGTTCAATTTGGAGCAATGAAGAACTGAAATCACCTCATTCAGAAGTTGCAATATATATTACTGTTGCATATATATATTGTCGCAGATGGCTGGGGGTGGGGGGCGACCCAGCCGGGGCGCCTCGGAGGAGGGCTTGCGCCTCCCTCAGACCATGTGGGGGTGACCACCCTGGTGCCTTTGGTGGCCACGGGTACAGGGCTTTGAAGCTCAACCCTATAGGGGCCCGTGGTCACCGCCAGGGGGTGCCCCAATGCCTTGGGGACCCTGGACCTCAGAGCTTCCACCACACCCAGAGGTGCTGGGGGGAAGAAGAGCAGGGACACCTGGAATGCTTCGGGATGCAGCCGGCACTTCCGCCACACTGCGGTGTGTCGGTGGAAGATTGCCGGGAAACACCTGGAGCACATCCGGGTGATTATAAAAGGGGCCGCCTCCCTTCATTCAGGGCTTGAGTCGGGTGGAAGAAGGACAAAGCTGAAAGGCGAGGAGTGGAGGCAGCCTGAAGAGACAAGGCAAGAGTGTGAGGCCTGGACTTTGGGGGAGTTTGGAGTTGTGTGGCACTTTACTTGTAAGTAGACTGTAAATAAACGTGTGGTGGTGATCTACAACATGTCTGCCTGTCTGTGTCCGGGGCTCATTCCACAATATATATTGTGACAGTAGGGGGCGCTATCGCTCCCTTGAACCCTCAGGTACCACGCCAGACACCAGGTAAAAGTTTCAAAATTATTTGTTTTATTATAATAATGTGCACTAAGCACCCTCCACTCCACACTACTCATAAACCAAATACAATACTCCAATAATAACAATAACCAATCCTCCAACTCCCAGACGCGTTGCCCTCCTACCACCCAGCTCAGCTCGCCGTCTGGGAGCTCCCATAGTCCTTTTATACTCCCTGACCCGGAGGTGTTCCTGCCCAACAGTCCACAATTCCTTATTCCTTCCGAGTCAGGGTAAATAGTCCTTATCTTCACCCCGGAAGCACGTTGTTTCTTCCTGTCACGGGATTATGACGTACTTCCGGGTTATAGGGCATATACGAGTCCATGAGCCTCCCTACAGCGACTCCTTGTGGTCCCCAAGGTATCCAGCAGGGCTGTGCATAAAAAACTACAGAGTCCATGATGCCCTGCTGGAACTCGGGACACGTCTATGCTGTCGGGAGAGCTCCTCCTGGCGGCCTGGGGGTGAGGGCCAGAATATGAAGCCAGCCATCCATCACAATATATATATAATAAAAGTGTTTGTCCTTTAATATCATTCTGCCACTATGGAGTCGCATTGTGTTTTCATGAAGAAGTAATCAGTCTTGCTTTTGGACTATTTGGTTTAAATTATTATGATAACTGTAAAAGAATGGATGTGATGGTGTGTCAAAGGTTTAAACCAAATTAATAGGTAGAACAAGGTACCCTTTATGGGATACAGAGTATGCTCCCATAAGCATACACTTGTTCACACCAATTCATTTCTGAAGAAAAACAAACACAGACACAGAGAGAACCACCAAACTGTACACAGACATCAATCAGAACCCAAACTCTATTGATGTGACGTGGTGGCACTAATGGCTGTACCACAGAGGGCATAGAGAGTTGAAAAATAAAGCAAGGTACAGGAACAGGTACATGAGGAATTATAGATAAGAAATGTGTAAACAGTCACAAAGAAAATTCTTCATCTCTGTACCTAAAGATTTTTTCTATCTTCGCTTAAAATTCCTGACCTCAGTCGTGCTTCAGATCCATCAGTCTAACACACAGCATATCTTGCTATAAAGTGAGCAGCAGGATGCCATTACACTATGGTGTATAAAGTATAAAAAAAGAAATAAAAAGAGCTTTGAATAAAGAGGTTCTTTCCCTAAATGATTTGTGTGATTATGCACTGGAACAGGTACTAAATAAGAGAAAGACTTACTCGGAGTGATTTTTCACTCTCTTCCTGAAGGTCTATACCAATTATAGAAGATAAGAAAATGTGAAACCTACCAGCTTCCTTTGGCACCACTGGCAGATCCCGCACATTACAACCATAGCTGCAGCACAGACAGTCACAGCAAGGGAGATCAGGATCACACTGATAGACTCTGTGCCTGATGGGACAAAAAGATAGAGAAGGACTGAGTCACCCACAATGTTGCAAAATGCTTATTTCTTTTCATATTCTAACATGTTCACATAATTAGAAGTATATTAAAAACTTACAACAAACATGACATAACATTCTCAAAACCATTTCATTTAATTCAGGGTTACAGTGGGCTGCAGTCTATCCTGGCAGCACTGAGTGCAATGCAAAAACCAGTCTAGGGTATGGCACAATTCCTATGCAGGGTTCACCAGTGTTTGCTGCTAATGAACTATTTGTGTTTTAATATTGTTTGGTTGTTAATTAAGGAAAAAAGAAATAATTAAGGGGACTGAGACACATGAGTTGTGCATCAATTAAAATTAAGGAAAATAGTTAATTAGCAGCAGAATCTGGTCGCTAATTAAGAAAAGGGTTAAAATGAAAACCTGCAGCCACAGTAGCTCTCCAGGACTGGAGTTGGAGACTCCTGTGCCACACTATTATAAAATCTAATAAACATGCCCTCAGTACCAATAAATACATTAAAGAAACCCCCAGACCACTACAAATTAGACTCAACTTAATTCAGAATGCAATTAATGAATAAAATGTCAGTTGGACATGCAGAAAACATTCACACAGATACAAATCACATCTCCTTTCTCCTTCCTGTTTTTTTTCTGTTTCTTTTCTATCTTTACTCTAGGAAGCTTGGGCATATTAGGAACCTTGGAATGGGATCTATTTAAATTCTCCTAAAATGCGTGGACTCACGCCCAAGTTAAAAAAGACATGTTATTTATGCAAAAATCTTATTTATGGCATGCCTTATAAGAAGGAGTCCCCTCGCTGTTTGTCAGAATCTTCTTCAGGACTCCTCTAATTAGGAAGCTACATTACATACCTAATATGAATGCTCATCTCTACTATAAAATGTGGCTATTATCTTCAGCATGAGAGCTCAGCAGGCCATACATCTAAAATGGATAAGTGGGTATAACATAAAGCTGATAAGTGGTAACCATCATCTCTAAGATCACACTGACCTGTTATGTGTGTAGAAATACTGCACCGTTTCTCTTTTTAGCTTGTTTGTATGATCCAGACAGCAGGCATATATTATATTCACATTATCTAAGGATGCTATTGTAGTTTTCATATTCTGTTGACAAAGCCCCATGGCAAAAAGTGAGGCCATGCTATAGCATTGTTTCCACACTGGCTTAGTGATAAGCAGTTTTCTGGCAACTTCACATGAATTTTAATTTATTCATTAAAATCTTAAAGAGTAATTTCAGATACATCCACTCTGTCAGTAAGATCACACTTATGTATTATGTGCACATACTATGTGAATAGAAAGTGTTCCAAACACTAGAAATGATGAAAAGACACTGACTGAATAAGGGCCAGGGTGAGGTGTCTAATTCGCCTTGGACTGAAACTCTGCAGAGAGGCGATGCCTTTGAAAACTGCTAGTCCTTATCTGCCACTAGATTCTGCCAAAGCAGGGAAACAGAATTCAAATATGCAGCTTTAACCTCTATGCGTCATCTATTTGCTGATTCCAACCTTTGCTGGATTATTTTTACATTATTGATTGTGAAAGTAAAGCACAAAAGAAGAGGAACAGATAAACCCCACGCTGCTCTGAGAGGTTATGAATCAGTGCTCTTACCAAATTTGGGAACGAGTTTGAAAAAACAAAAAAAAGAAATCCTAGCAATCCTAGCAGAAGCTTTCTTTGAGCAGAAAACGAAATGTACTGTTTGGAAGGAAAGCCATGAGAGTCTTGGTTTTTGGCACCTTATCTCCCCCACAGAGGTAGCTGTGTTACGATTTGGCTGGAAGAAAGAGCTGCCTGTGCAGTAAACATGTTTGATTATTTCTGACAACCTCCTTCCCTCACTTACTGGCTTCCCTATGACCTTGTGACATGTGTTACAAATCTGTCTCTGTGATTAAACGATTTGCACATGACAGCACCAGGTGCTGGATTTGATCCATTTAGCTCTTGGACCTGACACAGTGCAGCTCTTCCTGTACATATTCATTTTTTTCTGCCAGGAGCATGGAATGTTTGGCCAAGTAATGTTGTCTCACTTCTACACATCAGTCATTGGAAACTAGTACATTGCAGTTCACACCACATATACAGCATTTCCACAATAGGACATTTTACCTAAAGTATCTGAAGGATTCTCTTGATCAACATGTTTGTCACTTGTGGAAGAACACCCAAATATTGTCATTGACTTAAAGTAACAGCTTAGAAGAGCAACATTTGAAAACGAAATGCACAGCTAAATAAGCTTGAAAGCTGTAAAGCAAAATTAAGTACTACCAAGAGCACAACTATGCAGCTGACCAGACCTGAAGATGAACATTCCAGTCTTCACGTTTGCAGAGACCTCTAACCAAGTGTCTATTCTCTGCTGAGCTAACTGGTATTTACACAGTTCCAGACTGATAGTGCTAAGGTCAAACAATCATTTTATTTTCTATATGTCATTTCATTGCAAAAGCAGCAGTAAGGTCCAGATAAAGAAGCAAAAACCAAAGGGTCAATTAAGAAATAAACAGAGGTCATTTTCCTTATTAAGGTGTCATCAAAATCACAAAAGGAGATGATGGACTGCCAAATGCTTATTGAAATGCAAATTAAATTGGATTATTTTTTAAATGGAATGGGAAATCATGGATGGGATTAAGGTTAAAGACAACACATGAATTGAGCATTGCTGTCTTCAATACAGGGGCAAATTACATAAACCAATGTAAAATGAGGAGGCCGATTGGAAGTGCACAATGAAAGGTGCAAAACAACAGAATGTTAGGTTCTGTGCAGAAGAGTAGACAGCAGAAGGTCCAGAAAACCGTTTGGAATGAAGGAGAACTTAAAGTCAGAGTGAGTTGACATTTGAAAGAGGGATGGGAGATGACAGGAAAATAACATTCAAAACAGAGCAACAGGGAAAACCATTTTCTTGTCAACAGTTTTAAAGAAAACACTGAAATTATCCCTTACTGATTTTTATTTGCCAATGGCAGTATCAATTACTTTACTGTAATACCAGAGATGCAACTGTTTTTGTATTTGGAAACAGGACATTATAACTGGTGTGGACCACCACGGGGAGTACAGCAACCCAACCCCTGGACACAGCAGACACAGAGCCTATGTCCTTGTTACCTAGCACACCTTTAGTGGGGAAGTGCTTTTCTTTAGCTCTCCATAGTACATTGTACAGTACAAAGCACCAAAATTACAAATAAGCCCAATCCTTCCTCCTTCTTTGTCTCTTCCTCTCTTTTTTTCTCAGTCTCCACTCTTCCTCCTGCAAGCTAAGTCCACCTCCTCCCAACTCTGGTTTCTCAACTCAGGTGAGGTGGCTCCTTTTATTGTGCATCCAGAAGTGTTCCAGGTGTTCCCAGACCTTCCGGGTGTGGTGGAAGTGGTGTGACAAATGTCTCAGCCGTACCTGCAGCATGCCCCTGGCGGCACTCATGGAACCCAACAAGGCTGTTCCAAAATACAACTCCCAACATGCCCTGCGGTGATCCATGGTGCTGTAGCAACCCAGCGGGGCTGCCCTCTAGTGTCTCGGGGGAGATAATGTCCTAACTGTGCTCTCACCCTCAGACTTTCCACCCGGTTGCCATGCCAGCTGGGTAATGATTCTGGCCATCCATCACACACATACAACTCAATCAAACAAATGACATTAATATAGCAAGTACCATAGTATGCTTTAAAAGCAATCCAAAAAAAACAAAAAAACTCAGCATTGCCCCCTACTGCATGAAGCGAGCAATGCAAATACAGAGCTACATCTAAAATATGTTCTTTGTATAGTATAAAAGAGCAAATAGGTAAGTACAGACCACATATGTTTACTTATATTACATGATATTAATGAGTTATTGCCAAGTTCTCAATAAAATTCAGTAGATTGGGATTGTTCCAGGTAAACAAACTTAGTCTTTGTGTAAGCAGTGAGGTATAGGATATTACAACAGATTAGCAAATAGCACTGTTTGCCCCAAAGTATACTGATCAGGTTTCCATGCAGCATTAAACGTGAAAGATACACAAGCTCTTTCCAAAGTTTTTTTGAAGCATTCTCGTGCACTTACAATAATTCTTGAATAAATATTACCAATGAAGTTAGAAACTCACATGGGTATGGGAAAATCATACTTGACAAAAATCCTCGGCTTAGGAAATGTAAGATAAAAAATGTAGATTAAAGAATGGAAAAAATGAAGACACCAGAGCACAGTAAATAAAATAGCAATGATACAAAAAATATGAATGTATGAACATCAAAGAAATACACAGCACACAAGAATATACAGTGAAATGAAGTGTGATTTGTAAGTTCACACATGCATCAATAAATAAACATGAATATAAATAGTATACTATAATAATATGCAGCTAACAACCAGTACATGAATGACAAGATATATTACGTGCAATGAATCAAAAAAGTGCTCACATTGGTAAAGAAGGGAAGATGGACACCGGAGTACCGTCTGGATAAAAGAATATACACACATTTAAAAGTAGCAGTTACCAAAAAAGAGAAATGTACCGTATGAAGAACATTCTGTCACTTCAGTGGTGACAATTGTGAAGAAGTACCAGCAACCACTGTCAGGGTTTCTAGAAATAATACCACAGTGGAAAAAGAAGGTTTGTGGTGAAGAAGATAAAAGGTAACAGCTACTAATGACACCAGCATGATATGGGATTGCATAATAAAAAACAGCTTCAGAATATGGTGATGTCATTAAAAAATAAAGTCAATGGAGTGAAAGAAAATGAAGTGATGACTGTAGGAGAGTGGTCACAAGTACACTGTTGCAAGAGAAAGAATGGATGCTGGGAAAAAAAAAACTAAAAAACATAACAAGGCAAGACAAAGTCCAAAGGACAGTGACCAGGCTGATTACATGACTGCAACATATGAGCTGTGAGAAAAAGTTGAAAAGCTGAATCTTTTTCAGTTTAAATACGCAGAGATTAGGAGTTGACATGATTGTGGTATTCAAAATTATATAGGGAACAAGTATGGTTATTTTATAAAGAGTTTGTAAACACTGGAACCTTGTTAAGGATAACTAAATGCTAGAAAATGTTTCTTCATATACAGAATCATAAATGTATGGAATAATTACTAAATAATGTGGTACAGGGCAGGACTTTAGGGTCCTCCAAAACTCAATGTGATGCTATTTTGGATTAGGTAAACAAATGGTCTGCTTTGATCAAAACTCTCTAAATATTCTAATGAATATTGGGAAAAAAGAAGGAGTGACACAGGTCCCTCCTATAGTATGTGGAGACTCCATTGACAAGCAGAAAAATGAGAAAAGAGTTTATGAAGAAATTTGACTCATTGAAACATCCATCCATTTTCCAACCCGGTATATCCTAACTACAGGGTCACGGGGGTCTGCTGGAGCCAATCCCAGCCAACACAGGGCACAAGGCAGGAAACAAATCCTGGGCAGGCACCAGCCCACCGCAGGGCGCGCACACACACACATCCCCACACCAAGCACACACTAGGGACAATTTAGGATGGCCAATGCACCTAACCAGCATGTCTTTGGACTGTGGGAGGAAACCGGAGTACCCGGAGTAAACCCACGCAGACACAGGGAGAACATGCAAACTCCACGCAGGGAGGACCCGGGAAGCGAACCCGGGTCTCCTAACTGCGAGGCAGCAGCGCTCTTATTGAAACAACAGTCTTTTATGAGATATAACATGCATTTTGTTATTTAAACTATTATTAAATTGTTAATTTTGTATGACTAGTGTGAAAAATTATTTTCATAAAAATGTACCAATGACAACACTTTCATAACATTTTGTGGTCTTAGTATTAATTTTTATTTCTGTCTTTCCATCCAAAGTGTTTTAAAGATTGCAGTAATGATTTTTATACATTTTTTAGATGCAAGCTGTTATTCAACACCTGACAAATAAGGTACTTTCCTGCAGAATTTTTTTTTTTGATTTTTCAGCTATATTAACATTTTATTGAGAGTCTTAGTAAAAAAAAGTTTTATTCTAAGAACTCCAGCCCAATCATAGAGTAGCTAAATGGGAACTCTTCTGGACAGAGCAGGGTGCATCTTGACGACTCATTAAAATCTGTATATCTGTATTGCAATATTATTTATCTAATACAGCCAATTATCTATGTTCTTTACCTAATGAATCCATCCAGTACAGTGTCACAGGAAAGCAAACCTAGTATGGCAGCAAACAGTTTGGAGTTAAACTTGGATAAAGCAAAGGTCCATCTTGGATTGCCATCATAGCCCACATCTTAAATATGAACTTGTTCATCTTTTTCCATGGAGAAAATATAATAATAATAATGACAACAATAATAATAACACAATTTAGTTATACAGAACCTTACCCGTGCTCTAAGAACTTCACATATATTCAATAGGAAAAGCATAGGAAACAAAGTCCGATAATGAACACTGCCCTGAGACTCTTATCAGATGTACCAACACCACATGAAGAGATGCATAAATAATGCACAAAATTCTTAGTTAACACAAGAAAACAGCAAGCAAGCATAGCAATAATAGATTGCTAGATGAGAGTGGACAATATGTCTCTAGATAAAGAGTTAGAGGAGGTGGACTGAGGGAAGTTAATAATTTTAGTGTAAGTTAATTATCTGTCATTGCTGGTCTACAACTCAGAGACATATTTTAGATTTTACACCTGTCTTTTTCTGGTACTCGTTTTTTTCTTGCTTAATCCTGTCCATTAACATAAACCATATATACTCAATCTTCCACACAATTTTGTTACTTTGTAAAACAGTTTGCATAATATGTTTATGGAAAACCTGGAAAAATAACAAATTCTGGTCACCAATGTGTCATGATATGTCCTACTCAGGCTTCCTTTTACTATTATTTTGTAATAAAATAAACTGGAGTGCAATAACAAGTGTAATTTCTTTGGCATCCCTCTTCAGTCTCGCTTTCTAGAAATGTTGTTCCTGCATCTCCAAAATAGACTCTACTGTGTTGAACTGAATAGCTTCTCTGCCACAGTGCATTACTCTTTATCATCAATGTCAGATCTTTGTCAATTTCCACATGCACTCCTTTTGTTAATATTGCTTCCAACTCTGTGCTTTATGCTGCTCCTGAGTTTGTTAATTCCACAGTGTATTGATGTCTTGTTTGCTCTGTAAAGTGTCTTGTGATTGTTCATGCTATTAAGGGCACTATAAAAAATTAAATTAAACAAATAAGAAAATCAATAATGACAGGATGCACACAGAAATCTACCACAGAGTTGTGTGTGAGGTTTTACAGACATTGGAAATGGTCTTTGTTAGCGATAATTAGCATCTGCATTTCATTACAAGCATTAACACAAGCACACAGCTCATTATCCTCTACAGAAACAAATTAGGATGAATTAGAAAAGTCTCGTTAGCAACACAAAAATGACATCAGAATGACTAAATGAGATGCACTCTAGAAAATCAGAAAAAAAAAAAAACACGTCTTGTGTAATCATCCATCAATCTGTATCTGTACCACAAGTACAAATCTCTGATGAGTCTTTGTGACTTTGAACATTGTATTGTCCAGACCCAAAGCCATGCAATCATTTAAACAAATGAGTAATAAAGCAGCATTTTTGTCATCTAAACCATTGACCAAACAGTTGAATGTCCAGTTGCATGGTGCTGCAATTCAGCATGAGCATGATGGGTAACTACACCCGCCTGGCTTCAGCTAAACAAAAGCATCGAAGTGCACAGGGGAGCAGGCATCCTAGGTATGACAACTGATTCATCTCACAAACAGGCATCCCATCAACTGCTAATAGGTTTGTATAAGTCAAATGTTTAAAGAGGAAGGCCAGCTAATAAAAATCAAAGCCTGGTTACTGACAATAACTTTTTTTATTTAGTTTATTATAGCCAAGCATGTAGTGAGGACAACACCCAACAGATCAAAAGAGAAAGATATATCATAAATGATTCTATAATTGAGTGCCACATTTCTTGCATTAGTTTAGAACAGAACCACCACAGTCATTTGTTCATTTCACTATCCACTCACTAACTATTTATGGCTGTAATACAGAATGAAAAAGCATTGACTTATTTGCAGACAAAAATATACTAGGCTAAACAGCGGTATGTTTAACGTGCAACATTCACATCAGTACTCATGAAAATGATACAGATGAAAAAGTATTGACAACAGAGTATGAAATCAACAGACAATGACCACATCCTTGAGACAAAGGTGGACAAAAGACAGCCAATAAATTACACTTTGACAGTGCGATCCTTAGGGTGAAATGCTTGAGAGTCATGTTTGGTCCGTTACACTGGTGATGGATTAGAAACGCTATACAATATGAGAACACTAAAAGAAATATGTTTGAGTTAAGTACACTGAACAGCATAACTGAAAATTCCACACAGAGCCATCAAAAATATACAGTGTCACCCTATTATTGCCCTTGTCATGCACATGTGCATGGGAGGCAGCTAAAGGGTTCAAAAAATGATAATTTTATGCTGGACCAGGGGGTGGCAGAGTGCACTGATCCTTTTTCTCTTTTTCCTCTGCAGTCCAACCACGGGAAATTCCGCCTGGGCTCAGCGATGTCACTTCCGGTTCCAGGCACAATGACATTACTGCCAGTCCGGCCCAGAGAACATCATTTCCGTTTCCTGCCCGGATGACGTCATTTCACCTGCCTGGCTTTAAAACCACCATGTTTTGTCTGTCTTGCCAGTTCTGTTTTGGACTAATGTCTGTTAAGACCTAGCGAACTAATCTGCTTTTTTGACAGCTTATTTCAAGTTTATGGGTGGCTGCCCTCAAACCTTTTTGCTGTGTGGTCTGAATCCTTTCATACCCTATTCTTACATATTTGACAATGCCATGAAAAAAGGAATCTGTCTGACTGTCTTGAAGCAGTTACCAACTGCTGATTTAAAACTGCCTGTCAAATCTCATCAAGACAAACAATGTTTGTAGCCATTAACCCAGATGGGGCTGGGCAGTCTCATGGTCTGGAACCCCTGCAGATTTTATTTTTTCTCTCCAGCCGTCTGGAGTTTTTTTTGTTTTTTCTGTCCTCCCAGGCCATTGGACATTACTCTTATTCTATGTTAATTAGTGTTGTCTTATTTTAATTCTTACTTTGTCTTTTTTTCTATTTTCTTCATCATGTAAAGCACTTTCATCCATCCATTATCTAACCCGCTATATCCTAACTACAGAGTCACGGAGGTCTGCTAGAGCCAATCCCAGCCAACACAGGGCACAAGGCAGGAAACAAACCCCGGGTAGGGCACCAGCCCACTGCAGGATGCGCGCGCACACACACACACACACCCACATCAAGCACACACTAGGGACAATTTAGAATCGCCAATGCACTTTGAGCTACATTATTTGTATGAAAATGTGCTATATAAATAAATGTTGTTGTAGAGAAAAAAAAGTAAGGACCTTTTTTCTTAAACCAGACTGAAAAGTCGGAAAAAAGCAAGGCAGATGCATGCTTAGTGACAAGGACTTATTTTAAAATAAGTCCTTAGCACTCATTTTCAGAAGAAAAGACAAGCATTTCAATGAGAGCCCGGCTGACGTTGCCTTCTTAAACTTGGAATTTATTATTTCACAGGGCTCACAGGATTTTAAAAACTTGAGTCTAGATTAATTGCAGTAAGATTGTTAACCATCATGGATGAGGCTTTCACACCTAACCACGTAATTAGAGTCATTGTTCTTTATTAAGTGTTCGGATTTCTTTCCTGTTTAATTAGTGCAACATATAGCACAAGATGATCTGACAACCAAACTGTTTTCCCACAGGCCATTTGATAATTTAATGAATAAAGTGTCTTTTCAGCAGGCTTTCAAAAAGTTGTGAAGTAGCCGCACAGCAATAGGACTCTTGTCACTTCAAGCCTGCTATAGACAAATTAACTTTGTTAGACTGGGAACAAAATGACAATTGTTAAGAGCGAGTTTAGCTTTAGTGGAGTTGATGTAATATTGGTGGTACAGTATATTTGCTTTATATGTGGGCCAGGAGGTAGTTTGTACCCCACTGCCATTGAAGGGTATTAACACTCATTCTTTTAGGCACTGCTCATTCTAAAATGACACCTGACATCATTCTTTAACCTTTAATAGATGATCTTGCCATTATAATTTTAAAGATGACACAACACTTTTGATTAATTTGACCATTAGCTATGCTCTGTCAACTGCTTATATACATCCATTTAATCAAGTTAAATCAAGTAAAATTTGTCAGTGCCACCACTGTAAAGCTCATGTCAAATCCTCGACCTTCCACTCCATCTTACTGCAACAGGAGGCATGGAGTTTCTAGTCAGAAAATCACACAATTCAGTTCCCTGTTCAAAATCATATAAAGTACAAAATAAATTAAACATTTCCATTGGGAAAGTGGAAAATAAAAATCAACACAGAGTAAATTTGCACTGATGTTTCCATGCCACGTGAAGAAATGATGCAACTGTAAATTACACAGCGAAAAACTGGGGAAGAAAGGCACCATGGTCAGCGCAGTATTAAAATGTCAGTAAGTCAGTCATTTTTTTAACCTGCTTATTTCTGAAAAGAGTCACAGGGGGTGTCGGTTTTCGGAGCATATCCCAGCTAGCATAGGGCACAAGGCAGGAATCAACCTACCGTGTGTTATGCTAAATAATAAATGGTGAAACTTCCTCCTCCCATAAAACAACCTCCCTTCTTTAAAAAGATCCTATTCAAGAAGAAGGAAACTTTGTTTAGTTTTACTTTGATAATATGTGGACCCCCCCACATCGATGTTTATGTTCTCCAAGAATGTTATTAACTGGAGCTTTTGATTTCACCTCCTCCACTGCCATCCAGAAAGATCTTCTGTTAGCCAGACCTTCTATTACTATTGTTACCGTTTATGAATCTCACTGTTACTGTACGTTCAAAGAGATCTCTGTGATTAGATATACATAGCTATGTCCTATTCTGCCATTATTTTGTTTTTGTAAGCCTGTATAAGCGTGAATATTATTCATTTGAATTGAATTTCAACACTATTTCAGTTACTCAGTTTTAAAAAAAAAAATGTAGCGTGAGCAAAGTATTCACGTATGAATGTGGAAAAGTCACAAGTAAATTACTTTTTTTTAATTCAAACTAATTTGTATTACAATTGATTTTATATTTACATTTAGAATACAATATGTATGTTAAAATTATATTCTCTTTAAAATATTGTTGCCCAGAGTGGAGTACAGTTTAAATAGTAGCAGCCATCTAGGCTCTTACATTGGCCAGATTAGGTGATGCATAAAGTACAAATCTAACATAAATCGCAGGTACTCATTGTCACACAAAGACATACTACAGTATTTAGTTCTAAATAGCCATCTCATTTCTCAACTGAGCTCCTGTTATAGTGAATTTTCTTTTTTTAATAAGGTATACACAAAATACACAATGGTGTATTCTCGATTTGCAGTGTCTCTAAGGGTTTTGGAAAAGATATTTGTATTCACATGCTGTATCTTTAGTTGTGGTGATATTCTATACACCCTGTAGTTACCCCTTTTCTTCTGAACTATATTATAGTTATAGCAACCTGCTTAGAAATAGTGTATATTGATTTCAATACTACTGTATTTCATTTCTCATACATTTAATTTCAATGCAGTAGTACAAGATTAGTGTTAATTGGAAAAATTCACCAAAGCATTCTGAAATATTTTCTGAGTTCACCAATGACTTTATTGGCCAAATATCTCCCAGAAAATTCACTGTGCAGCTGGCTTAGACAGAGTTTTTTCCCTAAGTCCCATGATGCTTTGCAAGGCCAGCAAAGAAATTACAGAGCTGTAGTCTTCATGTTGGATGGAGATGTCACTACCCGATCTGCTCTATCTGCCTGATTTGCGTTGTGCATGCACCCAAATTTTATGCATTCATACAGTATGAGTACTTCACCTCACATTTTATTTTCAGGTGGTGCTCCATAGCCTCCATTGTAAGGCACCAGTGCAAGAAACATATTTTTTGAAATCTATAGAAAATATTTAACATTGTAACACAATTTTGCCTTCCAAATGCCTTTATACCATGTTTGAGAAGAAATAATTTTGAATTGAAAAATACTAAACTAGTTTGGTTTCTCCATCTCCACTAACATCAGGGCATTTTGCAGAGTTTGTTGAAATTCCTGAACATTTCTGCATTTAACCAAACTCAGCACAAAGCAAATTCACTGGGGTTCACGTATTATTATACAAGATATGTGCCATGAGAATGAATAGCTTTGCACTTAATAGATGAACTCAAATCACTAAAACAAGAGAGTGAAACCCCAATTACTGCTCGAACATTTTCTGTAGTTCTATAATTCTGGCAATTGCAGGAGCTTGTAGGTCAGGCATTACCTTACCAAGACAGGGTATGTAACCTCAAGTTAGTATTAAGTAAAATTGCATTGAGTAAAGAAATCCTGTGTTAAATTGTTACATCCCTTGGTTGCTTGCTAGAGACCCTAAATGACTTTGTTTCACATGTTTGAGAATTCATAATCCTTAATTAACTTTTTCTTTTCTGTTTTTATTTGGATATTTTTTGTCAAACCATTTCACTACTCTTAATTTTGTAACAATAACATAATTCCTGTTCTGCTGTACTGAACTACAATAAAACTACATATTTCCTTTCAGAATTCTTCAGTTGTCACAGCCTCATCAACAGGCCATTTAAAGATACTTGCTGCTCTAGGACCCAATCTGCATTGCAGGCATGAGATCAAATCCTGACTAAGAATTGCTTGGAGGTTTGTGGCTCACAATTATACAGGCAAATCACAATGACTATCCTGCATGTCCTCGAATAATGAAATCCCACTTGCACTTAATATTCTGTTTTCTTGTAATGTACAAATGCCAAAATAAAGAATGATTATCCAAATATTTTTCTAAACTGCTTACCCAGTTCAGGATCATAGAAAAAAAAATCAACAATAGTCAAAAAAAAAATCAGCAGCTACATTTTTTACATAGAAAAAACAACTACTGAAATTAAAGCTAACAGGGACTGAAAAAGGTTGGACTTCATCATTTCCAAAGAAAATATAAAAAGTGCGGAAACTTTTTGAATGTCCCTCATTATACATTTTTTATGGCAAAAGATTGGGATAATATGCAGAAAAAAGTGGTAGTGGGCTTAAAAATTAGTTGTTTTCAGTAAATTAATACATGGATGGAGATTAAAATTACAATAAAAAGTAAAGATAGGATAAAAATATTCAGGTTTTATTTTCGGTTTCTCTATATAGGTGTGGAAAATTGTATGTTTAGTGAGGTTTATATCCCGCACTTGTTGAACAATACATTTGTCTCTCTCCAATTCTACCCAATCACAGGGAACACACAAAATTGCTTTCCAGATACTTCAGTAGGTCTCTTGGAAGACAAGGCTATTGTTCTAAAATCTGTATTTATTCAATGTTTTATTTTATTTTTTATTTTTGTAATGTTTTCTGCTACTTCATAGCCTAATTTTTGTTTACTATGATCCAAGGATCTCTACAGTATGCTACTAGACCCAATTTGATTTCTTTCATTTTTCTGGTTATTGTTTCGTTCTTTGAAGTGATGTGAAACTCTATTAAGCTGATTTAGCTCATCTGGTTGAGATTTAAGTCTAGCATGTTGAGAAGAGTCTCCCTCTCATTCTTTCTCTCTAGCTCTCTGTCCCTCTTTTGCTGCAGGCACAAGCAAACATCTCTCCACTCAAGTCTAATCACATCTCTGGTAAGAGTGGAAATACAACTGGTGCTATGATGCTCAAAGACAGAACTTTCTTAATCAGCTATTTTCTTCTTCAGTTTTATAATTAATTCCCAGGAGACCAAGCAGTGTTAGTTTATGCCTGAGCAAAAGTTGTCAGAAAAGAAAAAGACAGTGATCATAAAAGTATTTACGTTTTAATTTTCAGTTAATATAGTGCCTTTCATTAAATTCCTTTCTAAGGAAATAACATAAACAGCACTTCTATCCAATAGTATCTACATGTAATCTCTTATTTCTTGGAAAAGCTGGGACAACTGCTCACTAGCACACCTTCTATAGGAAAAATCCAAGGAAATGAAAGCTGTCAACACGTCCATTCTTCTATATTTTCACTTTCAAGTTAATCAGATACTTGCATCACATCAAGGATTGGTTTCTGTCTTGTGCGAGGAAAGTCTCAGGCCTCTATGACTCTGAAGTAGATGAAACAGGTCAGACAAAACATTAATGGGCAGAAAAAAATCGGATTTTCCTTCTGAAAATGAGCAAGTATGATCATCCATCTTCACTGATGCTGCAGCTCTTTGTCGGGAGTGACTGTAGTGGGGATGGGTTATTTGCTTAGAACTTCAATTTATACTGACAGTACTGTATTAAATGATCCTTACAGCTACATTGGTGCTAACATTAAAGTACCCTGTTGGATTTTTTCACATTTTGTTGTGTTAAAATGCAGGATTGTAATACATTTATATGTAAATATCCCATTAAAGCTCCACTTGCAAATAATGTGAATACTAAGGATGCTACCACATTCTAGTGCCAAACACGCAAAATTGTACAATGTCAATGAAAATCCTGAATATAAAAAGTGTCTAAGATGCAAACAGTGATACAAGCTGTAATAAACACTTAAAAGGTGATATCTATTCATCTTGGCCAAAAGTCACAGTTAAATGTGTATAGTATTATATTGTCATACCATAAAATGTGGGATAGTATAAAGTGGTGTTTTTTTTTCTTATACACACTGCATAAGTGGTTAAATATTACCAAAGTTATTGAAAAAGAATGTGCATTACAAAAGCCAGGCCAAGAATGAGTGCAGAATTCTGAAATGTATCAAGAAATCACTTTGCTCATACAAGGACCATTTGTGCACAGAGTCAGGTCTACAGGGATCAGCAAACATTGTGTCCCACTGAACCTCTAAACAGACTGGACAGTATCTATAGCATGGATACCTGGATTATTGTTTAAAAAAATGCCAACTGACCACATACACCCATCAAAATTAATAACTTAATATTTAACAAGAGTCTAAAAGGCAGCTAGTTTACTGGCCAGACAAGACACGTCAATGTTGGCTAGCAAGAAGGACATTGTCATCGCACATTGAAGAAGTGTTTTGCAAAGAAAGAAGAAAAGTAAGTCAAAAGCAATTTTAGCATACAGGTAGGACTAGGGTCAAAACGAAATAGAAGTTCTGTGTTTATTCTGTTTTTTAAAAAAAGTTCAGTAGCATACCTGCTGCTTGCATTTAAAATCTAACCATTAATGTTGGTAACTTTTAAAAAGAAGTACAAAGCAATTGAGAGCTAAAAATAGAGCAGGCATTTTACAGTACCTATGGAGCATTTGTGTCTTATCCTCGTTTATCATTAAATAATAATAATTCTATAGATTTATATAGCACTTTCTTCACTACTCAAAGCACTTTACATAGTGCGTAGGAAGCCACTTCAACCACTTGTGTGCAGCATCCACTAGGATAATGCAACGACAGCCATTTTGTACCACTACTCTCAACACACATTAGGTGGTGAAGGGGTAAGAGAGATAGCCAATTATAGACAGGGGATGATTAGAGCCCAGAATGACTAGGTCATGTTTGACAATTTAGCCAGGACATTGGGATATACCCTACTCTTTACAAAGGATGCCTAGGGATCTTTTATGACCACAGAGAGTCAGGACATTGGTTTTACATCTCATCTGAAGGACGGCATCATTTTTACAACACAATGTCCTCGTCACTTCACTAGGGCATTGGGATCTACACACAGACCACTGAGTATGCACCTTCTGCTGGCCTCACCAACATCTCTTCCAAAAACAACCAACCCAAGCTTTTCCATGTTGGACTCTAATCCAACTACTGGTTGGGCACAAACTTGGTTAGCTTCAGGTGGATAACCTGTTCTGAAGTGTAGGTGGTATGACTGTTGCCAAACAGAGTGATAGCTCCTCACCAGCATGTAACATGTCTTCAGGGTGTTTAAACTGATGACTGCATTTTATTTTTATCAATTGCATCCAAGTATTTTGAGTTATCTGTCATGTGCATTCCCTGACTCAGTGACATCATCCAGAAAGCAATATTACATGTCCTCTCTTTTTCATTGTGTTTTGATAATATGTGCACTCAAGGACCTCTGGTCCTTCTTTAGTGCTGGAGATTTCACACTTCTACTTGTTCAGTGATAAGTAACAAATATAGAGTTAAATGGAATAAAGTGTACAAGGAAGACAAAACATGCAGCAGTTTTACTTTGATGATTAAATGATCCATTAAAAGGGTGTTAGTTTAGTCAGTCAATCTTCTTACACACACAACCCCTCAGAGAAAAGATGTAAACAAAGCTGGGAAACATCTGCAGTATGGAGCTAAAAGTTTCAATGAGCCTCTTTACAAGAGCTCATGAAAATCTCCTATTTAGTAATGAAGGTTGCTTAGCTTACTAGCAGCTCCCAACACAACAGAGCTACCAGAGATACGTTACAGGGTTGAGCTATGTGGGAAGATTGATGAAATTAAGTCCTTCACAGCCTTAGCAAAGCAGACATTCAGAGAAGCCATGAAAACACTAGGTAATGTTATAAAGAAAATAAATAATGTAAATTACTAAAACACTGTGTAATGTTATAAAGAAAATAAATAATGTAAATTACTACTGTTATTTTAAAATGAATTCTTCAATGAGGCTGCAGGTGCACTAATGAAAGTTGGTTAAGCATACATTTCACACAAAACATTTCTTGATGCAGGCAGCTGTAGATACAAGCAATCTAGCAAAGTAATTAAAAGAAGCACCATGGGAACCTTCAAATCTTGAACGTCATTCAAGGCACATTAGGAAATTGAATGGATGATATAATGTTCACTGAATGGCCTATTTCTAGACACATGTTTTACTGCAATTGTACAAGTCCTCAGTATTGTCTAGTCTGTAAAACTCACATTACATGTTTACCCCTTGCTAGTGTCAGCTGTGTTCGTGACCTCAGCTTTTGGTGACAAATAAGCCATCAACAATACATTGCTGTGAATTGGGTTCCAGATTTCTTAACATACAAACATTATATGCTCTTAATGCATCTATATGAAAGCTGTACATTTACCTTATGTAAAAACACATTTATACTATGCATAACAAGTGTTTAATTTTCTATAACAATTAGCATGTTATTTGAACTAAGAGAGTATGTAATATAATGGGATGAGTGGGAGTTAGCAACACCAAAAGCAGGAAAGAGAGACAAAAGAACGAAGAAATATTAGTGTTGCAAGTAAATATGCATCTCCAAAGAAACAAAGAAGGTAGTGCTCTGGAAAGAATATTTTTCCAAGAAGCAGAAGTGCCGTAAAGAAGACAATATTATAGTTGGGAATAGCAAAGATAATAATAGTCTCTCAATCTGGTATCCAGAGTGCAGAAACAAGAGTGAAGGGCAAGCAGAAGTTCTTAAAATTTTAATTAAGACTTTATTTTTTCAACAAGTCTTTGCATTTTTAAAGTTCAGATGAGTAATAAAAGCTACCCCTTATCTTTATAAAAAATTGTCAAATGTAACCAGAACACGTACAAATGCAAATAGCAACAGTGTGCCCATCAATCAACATAACAATTAAAACATGCCTGCTACCAATCGTCATAGTGCCCACAATAATAATAAAAAAAAAAAATCAGAATAAATTAATAACAAAATATAGGGAAAAAAATCAGAAATAATGGAACTGAACACATCAAATCAGCCAGTGAGGGTAGGTTAAGGACTTCAAACCCTGAGGTTGTGGGTCCAAATCCTGCTACTCACACAGTGTGACCCTGAGCAAGTCTCTTGACCTGCCAATGCTCCAAAAAAAAAAAAAAAACAAAAGAAATGCAAACCGATTGTATCATAAATGTTGTACGTTGCCTTGGATAAAGGCGTCAGCCAAATAAGTAAATGTAAATCTGATATGGAATAAGGACATTTAAAAAAATTGTGTCATAAATTTCTGTTATGGTTTTCCTGAAAGTTGTTAAGTTGCATTTGTAAAATTATACTAATCCTTTTATTCTCTATTATTTCTACATTTTAACTTTATAGTGCTGATTTCCACCATTTTGTACTATGTTTGCAACCATTTTATTGCCGTATTGTTCTGGCTGCTATGGCCATTGACAATTATGTGACATTGAGGTCATGTGACTCTGTGAGTCATCCTACCCCTCCTATAAAAGATGGTGGCACACAACTACTATATCCCTAATTACAACAAACAAAGTATGTGACTTAACATTCAGGGAAAAAAAAAACATCCCAGTTAGGTTAGGTCATTCAGTCATTTTTGTTTAAAACCTTCATTTCTGGTACGCATTCTTGTTTTGGTGTCTTAGGTTTGCTTTAGTATTATATGGTATTCAAACTTCTAAACTGTCGTCTTACTACAACCTTTTCTATTCTCTAAATATGCTTTAAATTCCCTAGTACAGATCTAAAAAACTATTCTAAAGTTCCAGTCACTTTAAATCTCTAGCATATTGTGGCAAAAGTAAAGCTTTCCTTTGTCAAATATGGAAGCTGCCAACATAAAGTGGGAGTGAATAAGCTAAAAACAAAGTTATTTGTTTTGTTTGCAATTAACAGAGAGAAAGTAGAGAGAAAGTGGCCAATTTTTCGTAGACTTTTATGTTTGTATGAAAGTTTTCTTTAACATTTGGGGTTTTGAAATATGTAGAATCTTAATTCATAATCATTTTCATGTAAAAAAATGTTTTTGATAGAGTTAAAATATTTTTGTGTCTTTCCCCAAAGTCATGTTGTTTTACTGAGGATTCTGACATTTTGTCTTTCTAACCACAACACTATGCTCAGATGGACTTGTCTGGTGTTGTCTGGTTATCCGAGACTGCAGATAGAAAGGTATAGTGTACGCAAGTGTATTTTGCTTAGCATTTCTGTAATATACAAGGTTAGTATTTCTTGTCAAGGCTTTAGGATTTGAATTTTATGACTGATTTCGGGTTTTATTTTGGGCTTGGTGACAGATTGAACTGACTTTTTATTAACAAACAAACTTTAACTCATTAAAATTATGTTTCTCTATCCTGAGTCAGCATTAAAAATTGAGAACTGAATGAAAGTTATTATATAACTCCCGTAACCTGGGATGAACAAGCAATCAGTCAGCAGGTGAGCTCAGAAGACAAGTGGCCCTGTTGCTACTGTGATACGAAAGATCATTTCCTGCTTTCTTAGAAAGTAAACAGAAACTCTCATGATGATGCCTTGCTGTTTCCTGTATCTCTTTCAGCAATCTGTATTTGAGAACGTAAGCAAGTGTTTCCATTTAGGGGCGATAGCTCCCTAGTTGGAATAAGTTCTTTTGTAATTGTGGCGTTTTAAGTAACCGAAAACTATATAGATATGATATTAAAAGGCAATATCCCTCCCATAGTGATACGGCGGTAAAAATCACATAAGAGAAAATAACTTAGTTTTCTTTACTGACGATTTACGCGGCATTACAGATGGGAAGTCAATAGCAAGACAATACCAAGGTGGGATCTTGATCTATACAGTCTGCCATTTTTCGTTGCTGCGCTGGAAGGCTTTTCAGGACGGACGACAACATCACCTATCCGTTCTTCAGCTTCAAAGTGTTTGGCTGCTGTCCAAGTCTTTTTATACTGTCTTCTCCACGTGCAGGCCCTTACTTAGGTAAATAGTCCATTTCCAAACAAGGAAAGAAGATTTTGTGCTGACTGTTAACAGATGACAAAATAGTATACACCTGTTTTTAGGCTGACTATGCATTCCTCCAGCTGTCTTTGTCTATATTGTCCTATGCTTGGTCCAGCACTTCTAAATGCTGAGAGCCCCTGTGTGCTAACTGTGGCCTGGCCTGTACATGTGCATGGATTTATAAAAAAATTTTTGTGCAGAGCACAGTGACATTAAACTTATATTCTTATTACAGCAAGTTTAAGGTAACAAGCTGAGCGTGGTACTTTCTATTTAGTGCTCAAGCTCATTTCTCTGCCAGGTGGAAGCTGTGTGAAGGAAGGAATGACAGTTATTATTATAAAATAACTTGTTCCCTGGGATATAATGGAGTCCCATTAAACATCCTTTAATAAGTGCTTTACATAAAAAAAGCATAACCATGTGAGTGAACAAAATAATCCATAGACTGAACCATAACTGTAAAATGCATGGCAGTAAGATGCACCTTCTACCTTTCTAGCAATCTAACTTTAAATGTATGATTATAAACACTGAAAGATTGCCTTACACACGAGTATGACATACATGATAACTAATGTAATTAAACTGGGTGTATAACCTTACTTGAAGGCAGAGTTGACAGGGAACTTTTCTTAGGACCAATAATCATTTGTTTATTTGCTCACAATGAGCATGTGTACGTCTTCTGTTTGTTTTCCCCTCGAGTCTAATTCTTATGCTCTGCCACTGTGCTCCGAAGCATGAAAACACTGAATAAACACGATTTAAATTCACTATATATACAATATTCATTCTCTAAAGCATACCATCACAGATGTATACTGAATCAAGTGTATAATGAATTATTTATTTTAATATGAAAGTATGGCTTGTGAAATAGTCACCAGGTGCAAGCATTGTTCATCTAATCACGAGTTATTGTATACTGTTAATACAGAAAGCTACCAAAGCAACAGATTACACTGTAACGTGCCAACATCTGGTGAACACTTGACCATTTCAGAGTTATTTGGAGCTTATCCATACATTGGTATAATCTCATTTTGTGTGGTGCTTTTTTTTAATATAAATTAGATAATGTCAAAGAAGAAAAGAAAAAAAACTGAGGATGATGTATTAGATGATGTATTATATCAATGCAGACATATGCCATATTTTTCACATTGATTAGTTTTTTCTTACTGATTTACTTATCAGTAAGTGAGTGACCAAGTGTCATAAAGCCAGATAAGTTTGTTAATACACTAGTTGTGCTTATTTTTACATATTATATTCAGCCTGGGAGGTAGCTGAATAGCTTAATTAAGTCATCCAATGAAGGTGCTGGGGGAGAATAAAATTAAGGGAACGCTTAAATCACACATTAGATCTCAACGAACAAAACACTGAAGTGGAAAATTTCTATTGAGTATTACTTTGTAATTCATTGAGAACAAAAAGATGTAACCACAGTCAATGGAAACCAACATCACCAACCCACTGAGGGACGGATTCAGCACCACACGAAAATCAAAATCAAAAATTTAAATCATGGGCCAAACTAACTTGCATGACTATCAGCACAGCAACTCATAATGTGATGCAGTAGTGTGTACGGCCCCCACTCCTGTATGCACTCCCAACAACATCTGGGTATGGCCCTGATGAGATGGAGGATGGTGTCCGGAGGGAGCTCCTCCCAGACCTGGATCAGGGCATCAATGAGCTTTTGGACAGTCTCTGGCATTACTTCATGGTGCTGGATGCAACATAATGTCTCAGAGGTTCTTAATTGGATTCAGGTCTGGGGAATGTGCAGGCCAGTCAATGGCATCAATGCCTTCGTCATCTAGGAAATGCCTACACACTCCGGCCACATGAGGCCAGGTATTGTTCTGCACCAGGTGGAACCCAGGGCACACTGCACCAGCATAAGGTCTGACAATGGCTCTGAGGATTTTATGCTGGTACCCAACAGCACTCAGGTTACCGTTGCCTAGCACGTGGAGGTCTGTGTGACCCTCATGGATATGCCTCCCCAGAGCATCACTGACCTGCTGCCAAACTGTGACATAACATAAAAAGAAACATGACTATGGACTTGATCATGAAACATGAAATGTGCCACACTAGGGTTTGTTCCTGAAGGAACTTTCAGGAGGTCTCTTTGTTTCACTTATATAAACAGCTGGGCCCCTATTGTAACAAATAAAGAAAGGGAAAAGGTTTTTATCAAGAGGGTTACGGTGTGAGGCTATAAACTCAGAAGCACCACATCAGACTGATTTGTTAAAAACATAAGGTCAGGTGGGCAAGTGACTCCTATTGCAGTAAAAATGCCGATATGGGTAACACAGTGTAAGAGGAAACAGGAGAGAAAAACTCCAGTTTTGACTTTTCTTGGCCTGTATATTGCAGTTTCTGTTTATTGCTTGACTGATAGCTTTATCAAGAATTGAAAAGCAATATCCTCTCACCCAAAAAATGTTGAACATTCAGTAGTCTGTTTTGGATGTCAGTCAGTCTGTTGAGGGTGTGTGGGGAAGGGTTAGGTACTTGATGTTTGCTAGGGCATTTCAGAATACTCTAATGACTTCATCATGGGGAATGGCAACATATTTATCTTCAGAGTGAACATAAAGCTGAAAATGAAAACTAACACACAGATACAAAGTGTAGTTGCAAAGGAAAGTTTGTCCCCAAATGACCTGTAATAAAAGTTATCACAGTTACACGCAGAATAAATAAGGTGTCCAGGTTTGTTAGGTTTGCAGATATTGGGAAAAAAAAGTTGCAACAATAAGACCATTTTCACTCTTAAGCTGTTTTGTGTTGTTGATGAAAAGTGCAGTGATGGATGTAATTAATCTCCAGATATGTCCCATATGGCCCGTGTAGGAGTGTTGTTTGGAGGCCTCTTCATATCCATATGTCTGAATACAAATTCACCCTTCATTTGTTGTCTTGTTGGCAGAGTTTCTGAAGTACCTAAAAAATCATTGTTAGTGAAGCTAATCTTGTGTTTATTGAGACGAAGGAGGTTATTACTTGTACGAACTCTGAACGTGCACTGCTTGGTGAAACAGTCAGTGAATACTTTTGGTTCCTGGTTGTCACGTAAGTAGCTATCCACCTGGATAGCGTTAGAAGATGACAGGGATAGTTACAGTTAAGAACGTCATAAACAACTTTGGTGGAAGATCTAATAAAGACAAACTAAGAATGGGGTCAGTATCACAGATATTGATAAATATCAGTGGCTTTTTAATACCTGAGTTGATTATCAATTGGTTATTGTTTGAAGACCTATTCAGTTAGGGCCTTTCAGCATCAACCATAACTTTCTTTTAATACTATCAATAATATATATTTTTATACATTTTTGGTGTAATTATGTACATGAATATTTTAAGCTGACTTCTAAATTACACTATTATCATAATTTATGTAATAAATATTGCATTGACAATACTGAAATATTTTGCAGCAATTACACAATTATTACAGTTTTTGTAATACATATAATAGATTTCCCGTGGACAACAATAAAATATTCCCAGGCAATTACACAGTTGTTCCTATTTTTGTAAAAAATATAATAGATTTTTCATGGACAATACTGAAATATTTTGAGGTTAAATCCACTGTAGAACAATGAGCATTTTGAACACTAGTGTGGTAGAGCTGCAGGCAATATTAAATTGACTTAACATCATTTTCCTAACAACTTCACTGTAACAAATCAAATACAATATGTAATCAACGTTTTAAAGTTGTGGAGCTATGAAATTACTAAAGCATCCCAAGTGTGTGTCCGTATACACATGTGTGGCTTGAGTTTGGATATTGATCTTGCTTCTTTATTTTTATCTTTATTTAAGAACTCAATTAATCAACAACAGAAACAATATCAGCATTTATTTATATAGCACATTTGCATACATAGCTGTAGCTTAAATTTTTTTTACAAGTAGAAAAGGAAAATTAAAGTATAAAAGAGGTTATGATGGACGGCTGGGGTTCTTACCTGGCCAGGACGCCATGCTGATGGAAGGACCGCCGGAGAGATTTTGTATGGGACATTACCTCCCCCCGGAACAACAGAGGGTACCACCCCTGGCTTGGCACAGTGCCACAGGCTTGGAGCTTGGAAGCTCAGACCTGTTGGGGTCTGTCGTCACTGACAGAGGACACATGGAGAACTGTGGAGCCCTTTATTGCAGCACTTCAGCCATACCTGGGAGTGCTGCTGGAAGGAAATCACGGGACACTTGGGGCACTTCCAGCTGCTCTATAAACGGAGCTGCCTCACTCCATTTTGACTGCCAGAGTTGGGAGGGAGAGGACAAACCTTGCCTGAGGAAGATTGGTGGCGGCAGAAGGATGGAAAAGAAATACAAAATGCTCTCTGACGTGCTGCCTGTTGTGCTGGGACTTGTGTCTTGTGGCTGTTGTGTCGGAGGTTTGGTGAGCTGGTGTGCCCCCTGGTGTTCACAAGGTAAAATAGAAGCATTCCTGGTTTTTAGGCTGTAATGGTCAACATGGCTAAAATCTCAGATTTCATAACATTTCTTACAGTCAGATGGCCAGTGACAAGAAGAAAGCAAAAACTGCAGCTGGCAAGGATACATATAGAGAGCCTGTCCTTTTAATTACCTAGCTGATTTGGTGGGTGCTAGAGAAAATAAAACTTAAAGGGATTGAAGGTCAAAAGACCACCTGGTATCATCTGGTCATTCTACAGTACTTTCATGTGATCAAGTAGTCGGGTATCTTCTGTGTTTAAATAAACACTAGTCACTGTAACTTTGCGAGTTCATCATATCAGTAATACTCTTCAACCTTTCCAGCAGTACTTTGGAAGTTAGAAGTTGTGTCACCACAGAATACCAGAAAGAAAAAAAACAAAGTTACTAGTATCATAAAGGTGTAATCTCTGAAAAGTCATACTTGTTGCTGTAAACAAATACAAAGCCCAAAAATGTGATTATGCAGTATTAGTTTTAATCTTTTACAACAGATGCATTATGAATAAATTATGAGAAGGCCAAATTTAAAAAGTGCTTTTTAAGCAGTTTGCTGAAATGTTCAGCATTGCTAGCCTCACACATCTATATTGGTAAGTTATTCCAAATTTGAAATGCATAAAAGCAAGAGGCTGCCTCAACAGTTCTTTTTTTGTTTCACTCTCGGAACACAGAGTAAGGCAGCGCTCAAAGATCTGAGAATGTGTGGAGACAAGACTGGCAAAATAATATTGCTGAGAACCTTATAAACAATAATTAGACATGTTTTAAAATTAACCTTAAAAGAAAGAGGTAGCCAATGCTAAGATACTAATAAATATGATCAAATTTTTATTTATTCAGTATTTTTGAACAAGCTGCAGCTGAAGCATATATTGCCCAACTGAAGTGTATTACAGGTCAGGTAAATTAACCTTTATTTTATATGCTTTTCACTGAGGACACCATTACAAAATGCTTTACAAAAAAAAAAAGAATTTTTCAATATACTTTATACGTGCTAACTCACATTGGGTTTGCTCTTAGCACCTGCCATCGCTGATCACTTACCCATGTCAGAACATTGGCCCACATGCTCACAGCTCACATCTGGACACAAAATCCCAACTGGTTTAGCTAAAAAGAACCTCTGTATTTTATATGGTCAGCATTGCTGTTATGTGCATGCAAGGTGTTGTTATAGTACTCACATGCTGAATACTGTTACTATACATTGTAGATGTCATATGGGTTGGACGGCATCCCGGCTGGGAAGGAAACAAGAAGCAGACCCAAAAAGGAAGGATACGAAAAGATGGACGGACAGCCTATGTACAGTAAAAGAAAAGATATCACTGGGGAGTTTTTATTCCCCCAGCACGCTAGATAGCAGCAGTCCTGGATATCCGTGCCCACTGGGAAGCCAGCAGGCCATGCCGGGAAATGTAGTCCTGCTGGGGTCACTGGGTGCCAGGAGAGGGTGCGCTCCCTGCTATAATGGATTTCCATATAACCTGAAAATGCTTCCATCAGGCACCGGAATTACTCCCGGGTCTGTAATAAAAGGGACCGTACTCCCTTATCTAGCGAGTCGGAGCTGGGATGCAGAGTGGAAACACTTGACTGGAGTAGGGCAATGAGGTGGTGAGAGAATTATAGTAGAGAGAGAAACCTGTATTTTGTGCTTATTGTGACATATTTTGAGGAAATGATGGTTAATAACCAACCATTATTTGAACCAGGGACTGTGCTTCTGTGTTTATGTTGGTGTTTGGGCTTGCTGACGCCCGGGTTTCCATCACAACATATACTTTGTTTATACTCGGTTTTTGGTTACAATTGTACATTTACATATAAATTTAGCTAACTTTTAGCTACTGTACAAGTACAGAAGAATTTATCTTGTACTAGAAAAGGGTTTTTATTTGGAGTTATTTGGAGATGCTACCTAAGAATGACATTAAGCAGCCAGGGAGGAATTACAGAAGTAAACAAAGTCCTATTAAGCGTAATCATTCAGATATTAAATGCAAGAAAACAGGTAAAGCTGAACAACAGATACAAGATTTCTTTATATTATAGTTTTTTTTAATTAGTATTTTTCAGGATGTTCCAGTTAAGAGACAACTAAAATGGTTTATATGACTTTATATATGAGATTAGGAGGCAGCAAAAAGGACCAAATGAATGTAATTTCATGCCAGGCCAGGGGATGGCAGGGCACACTAATACTTTCTTTGTTATCTCTGCAGATCAAAAATGGGAAATTATGTCTGATTCCAGCTCCGGCCCTGAAAACATCACTTCCTGGTGGTCACCTTAAAACCCACACCACTTCCTGTTTCTAGTCTCAAACCTATACATATCTTTGCAAGTTTATTTGCCATTTGTATCCAGGGCTCAAGTATACAGGTGGCTGCCCCAAACCTTTTTGTGTGTTGAGGCTATTTATTTCACTACTATGCCCGCGTAGTAGTGAAACAGGACAAACTTTAAAAATCAATAAACAAAACGTGGCAACAGGGAGAGTGACTCAAACAGTGGCTGGAGCATGAGTAAGAAGGGTCCGCCCGGCTCCCCACTCCTGACGTCATGGTTCCCCCTTCCCTCGACCCGCTGTCAGGTAATTGAAGGAACTACTTTGGGCATCTCTCTCCTAGGAGGATTCGTTTTGCCGATGTGCTTATATCGCTTGTGCATTAGCGGCGGGAGGAAAAGTAAAAGGGATACCGTTTTGCCAATGTTAGCCACTAAGTGATTTTGTCTTTCTTCTTAGGCTTCGTTTTGCTGACGTGCTGGCCTTGCTTGTGTTATTAGCGGCTAAGCGAGTTTTCTGTTTCCTCTCACTTCCGGGCCGGACAGAAACACACACTTTCACGTGTAGACGTTTATATAAGATAGAAAAAGGGCTCAGAATTAAAAGTCTAGCAAAGTGCTATTTTACTGCAATGGCTAAGATTTTATTCTTCAATTGCTTCTTTTAAGGTGTGTGCTTTTTTGTTGTTAGCTGATTATTATAAAAACACAGTGGTGGGATTCTGACTTCTAGCCAAAGCTGGAGGAAAAGTAAAAGCTTCTACAACTGAATGGAAGGATGAATATATACAAAACCAATAATGGCGCACTGCACGTTACACTTGACTTGAGCATTCATAGTTTACATACTCTTTCTCTGTACGTCTAGCATTCGTTTGCTCAGCGGTTGATGTACTTGCTGCTTCATGACCAGCTCTTATTTTCTCCACCCTAGCGGCCCGCTGCTTCTCTTCTTTCATCTGCATCTTTTTATGTTAAAACTGATTAAGTCACTGTTTGTGTTGCAATTAGTACATTTTCCTTAATTTTTCACTTAACCTGGCACTTAAGTCTTCAATCTGCCTCAAGAATGATTTAAGATATGAAGAGGTAGGGGAAGTGACGGCGAAGGTGGTAGGGATGAGAAGGGCGCCTATACACATGTGCCACATGGCCGCCCTGCTGGCCGCTGCCGAAAGATGATTCCACAATAAAATAAAATAAAAAGAAAAACCTTGGAGGTCAATCATCACCCCGAAAGCTGATAGTACACGTTACATAGTATATGTGTGCCAAATTTCAGGGCAATAGGTCAAACGCTTTGCGAGCTACAGGTGATTTAAAATCCCAGACAGACGAACAGACAGCCACGGTAGCGTATTATATAAGAAGATATATATGGTGACTGAATTCCTGAATCTAAATGGGTTTATTGCCAGCTGCAAGTGTTACTTGCATGTGTCACCAATTTCTGGTTCTTTGTACCAGTATGTTGACTTCCCCTCACATCCCAAAAACATGCATGTTAAGTTGACTCATGACTAAACTAGCTTTATACTGTATGTGTATCACATCCACAATTCCTGGTTTGCTACCCCAAGGTGTCAGGATAGGCTCCAAAATCCTGTGCCCCAGCCTTAGCAAAAGCAGGTTTATAAAAATGGATGGATTGGTGGCTGAAAGAATAGGTGAGTGAGTGAATCTGTGTGTGTAAGCAAATATGTCGCATGAAGTCGCATCCAGGATTGGTTTCATTCTTGCACCTATTGTTAAGATTCCACCTTGTAAGCAGGAGTGAAAGAGAAGCCTATTACAGTGTGTCAGAGATGGCTGGGGGGGCGACCCGGCCGGGATGCCCAAGAGAACCGGAGAAGGGCTTATGCCTTCCCCAGACCATGTAGGGGCAACCGCCCTGGCACCTTTGGGGGCCACGGGTACAGAGCTTTGAAGCTCAACCCTGTAGGGGCCCATGGTCACCACCAGGGGGCGCCTCTATGTCTTTGGAGCCCTGGACCTCAGCACTTCCGCCACACCCGGAAGTGGTTGGGGGAAGAGGAGCAGGGACAACCGGAGTGCTTCCGGGGAGGCAGCCGGCACTTCTGCCACACTGGGGCGTGTCAGTGGAAGATTGCCAGAACACACCTGGAGCACATCCGGGGGAATATAAAAGGGGCCGCCTCCCTTCATATTGAGGCTAGAGTCAGGAGAGAAGAGAGGACAAGGTCTGGGAGGAGAGACAAGGAGGCGGCCTGAAGAAGTGAGGCATTGTTGGTTGGCCGGGACTTTAGGGGTTTGGTGTGCACTTTTGTAAATATGGAGTACTGTAATAAACGTGTGTAGGATGATTCAAACGTGTCTGCCTGTCTGTGCCCGGGTCATCTTCCACAAGTGAAACACCTAAGAAGAAAACATGCCTACAAGTTAGAAAGAAAACACCCAAGAGGTGAGAAACCAAAAGGAGCAGGCAAAATATAGTCAAATAACAGTCAACAGTCTGTAAGCAGGAAGATCAAAAGAAAGGCATCAGAATCAAAACTAAACTGCAATGGCTGCAATGCCTATCTAGACTTTAGGCAATAGGAAAAGAGATGGAGATGGCCAGAAGAAGAAAATGTTGAGAATACTAACTAATAAGGTTGTTAACTTAGGGTTTTTCCAAACTATCATCACACCAAAATGCTAACCAAAAACTACGGCCATTTTGCAGAAAATAAGATGTCTAAACCAAAAAATACATTCTAACTACTAATCACATCCGCATTAAGAAGTCTTTGTTTTATACTTGCAAACTCAGATGACCAGGAAGTACACAGTGCCGACCTTTTATTCTGTTGTGATAATGACATCAGCACCGTGCATCTTCAGGTGATATTGCATAGCTCAAAGTGGTGGCATGCATGAATATCAAGATGATATTGGAAAGAGATGCAAAATATTTTTAACAATCTGAAAACAATGTCAGAATTGAATTCTGCTGACCCACCCAAAAAATGTATGTTTGCATATAAGCTAAACCTGAATAGGTCTGAGAAAATGCACAGAAAATTAACAATGAACATTGGTCATAATAGCAAGCCCAAAAACTTTAGCAAAACTCAAAAAAGATCAAACAAGAGAAGATATTTCCCTAACAAAAACCTAATTTTAGAAACAGGAAAATTATTCAAAAATTATTACAAAGCTAGCATACCAACCCTGCTGTGCCAACATCTTTTATAGGCAAGTCTGATGACATAACATGCTATATGACATTCGTGTCACATGATCAGGAAAAAGTGTAGCAACTGTAACCAATAAGAAACTCACAAAATGGTGGCAACCATAAAAAGAACAAATCACAAAATGCTATTGCCAAAATAATGATAAAAAATAATCATCTACTTTAAATGTGTAATAAATGTGTGCAAAAATAATCCAAAATGAATTTTCAGGCAAAATAAAAGGAATAAAAACACCCATTGCTACAGTTATTGTTACTAATTCCCTGTGTCCCAGTATTATTATGAACGGATTTAGAAAATGCAAAAATATGGATGGATGGATGGATGAGCAGGCCTAGCTGAATATGTAAGTATGCCCTTTAATTTAAAGATTTTATACGTTTATACTACCCAGAGCAGATAGCATTCCTGTAGCCACTGCTGCTGAAAAAAATACCAACTTCCAACGACTGTGTGTGGGAATAAGAGACTGATGAATGTGTGTGTATGTGTGTGTGTGTGTGTGTGTGTGTGTGTGAATGTGCATGTGACTTCCTATGATGGACTAGTGTCCTGTCCAGGGATCATTTCTGTCCTACGTTTGGTTCATTCAGATCCGGTAGGTGAGAAATATACCAGCACACTTTCTGCCTTGGATTCTGAGTGACATGTAAATCTCATGTTGTGTTAGGATGTATTAAACAGAAGCTTTGCGTTGTTAACAATTTAAGAATAAATATATTAAAAAAGTATGGGCAGAAGGTAATGTGCCATATACTGCTACTAAACAGAGTGTAGAGCTAAGGGCTACACAAAACAGGAGATAAACATTTTGCTGTGTTAGTCATTGAGCATCCCCATGGTCAAGGCTATCAAAGTCACTTTGCAATACAGTGGAGCAGCAGCAGGGTGTATAATTAATGGTAATGTTTAATGTTCCTGTCTCTGCCCCAATGTAATTGTCCTGGCACAATGCTCTGCCTTGTAATGCCAATAAAGCTTTTCTGAAATTAGCCTGGATTTGAAATGTTGAAGTTTACTGCTGAGTGCAACTCTTTATAAGTACCAACAAAAGAAAAAGAAGACCTTGTACAGAAAGAGCTGCCGTGACAACAAGGAAGCACCTGATGTTTTAAATGAGAAATGACAAATAAGATTAAAAAAAAATGTTAATGAGATAAAAGTTACTGACTTTAGAAAAGAGCAGATCATAAAGAGTATTTAGAGCACACCCTTAATTGCCAAGCTGGAAACTGGAAACCTTCAAAAAGAACATTTACATTTTCTGCCTTCTGTGACTAATAAAGTTTAAACATGGGAATGTATCTCAGCAACAGCATGCCTACAAATGCCATAGAGGCCACGGAGCACCTAAATGCTACAGAGTAGTATGCTATATAAAGGGTTACTGAGTTGGATAGATCATCTTGATAGGTCTACACGAAAAAGTCAGCCTTATTCTGACTGAATTTCTACCAAGGGAGTGAAGGCACAGAATCAGACTTTGATTTGATTAAGCTTTTATTTCAGAAGTCTGCTTCATTTGGAAAGCACAGGACAATGGAGGCACCATGCCCAAGAGCACCAATAAAAGAGTTTACCCAGTAAACACCATGGTGTACAGTGGTACACAGTCCACCAGTGAGATTACTAGTCTCAATATGCCATTGCAGTGCTTCTTAAACACTGGGTTGGGGCCAACTTTTGGGTGACGGGCTGCTGCCATTTGGTCGCAAGGTGCTATTGTTTATAACGGTAGTGAGTCATGAAGATTCGCTACTCTGATGATCACGCTCAATTGCCTTCCACCATTCTGAAGATTATGCTCGACTAACCAAGGGGGACCCCATTCTTCCCCTTGGATGGTCGCTAAGACACTTCTATAGGACAAAGTGGGCGCGACACCAAAAGGGTTGGGAAACTCTGTGCAATTGCATAAAGTGGAAGACATTTTTCATTTTATATAACATCTGTTCCTGTCTACTGTAATAACCAAACAAATGTCTGCATACACAGAACGTCATCAGAACGTTACTCATTTCCTCAGACTCTATAGTGTGATTGAGCTGATGTTGTGGCCTGTGTAACACAAGACGACTACCAACAAGTGACATGTCACCCCTAGGTCCCTGGACAGTCAATCAATTGATCAATCAGCAAACCATTTGTGGCTGTACACAGTGTCCATCTTTATACAGCAAACAACAGTCCAAAGAGAGAAAGCTAATCTGTAAACAAGAAGGCAAAGCAGACGGTGATCAGCTCTTCAGCCAAAGTGTTATGAAAGATATGTGACAAGAAGCCAATTCTACTCCCCACACCACGCCATACTGAAAATGACACATTATTTGTTTATTTCCCTTCAATCTGCAGCTAGGGGGTCTTTTGCGGTTTGTGACATCCAGAGAACATGTCTTTCCGCATTTTGTACAGGGGAGAATGAAACATGTCTCCAATCGAGTTAAACTGATCACAGCGTTCTTGTCTTTCTTGGTCTAGAGGTGACTGAGCAGAGACATTAACAGCTAGTGACACAATTCCCCTGAGCACTTAGCTCAGGAACATGCGCACGTATGCACACACATACACACACAGTTTTTCTGCCTTTTCCGCATCTCCCTCAGGTTACAGAGCATGGACTGGAACCAAAGTACTGGCTCTCTATTTACCAGGCACTTTAGCACAGGATGTTGGGACATGTGGGAACCATTGCACCCTTACTGCTGACGTAACAGCAGTCCATTTAAGCAAGTCTCCATAGAGGTGCCCTGTTCTGCTCCTTTCTGACAAACCTTTGAAGTGTGACATCCGCCTGTCTTCACACACACACACAAACAGAGGACAGACCAACAGAATTTTTACTTCAGGCCCTCCTGAAAATTGATCACTTTCTTCTAATTGAATAAGAGGTCTCAGTGACCTTGCATTGCTCTAAGCCAACGATCGATGTGCAGCCCAGAGTGGAGGGTTGGCAGAGGCAGGTAATTTTCACTCGCAAGCAAAGGCAGCTTACTCAGGGGAAGGGTGAAGAGGATGGTCGTGCACATTACAGCATTTAGTGTGACACTTCTGTCATTTTATCATATTAAATGAGACTTTCTTTGGCAGTGAATCATGTGCACGAATGAGGTTTCTGATTAATGGTGGACAGATGATGTGTCCTTGTATTACTAGCCCAAGTCTTGCAATTTTTAGAACTGTTGCTCTAACATTGAGTGACTTGAGGTGTGCTTGTCAGTGGGCCATTGAAGGGCTAGCTTTATATAACAGTTCATCTTTGAAAGACCAGTACCTGCTTTAGACACTGAAGGTTCTCAGCAACGTGTTTGCACCTGGCTGCAGGATCAGAACTACAAAAAAGCAGACAGCATGAAAAACAGAAGTGGAGAGGGTATAAAAGTGCTTAAAAAGTCAAGTAGAAAGTGGGGCAGAATAGCAAAGATGTCAGCTGAGGTAAGGCATAATTAGGCACTGCAATTGTTAGGCTACCTCTGGTACAGTATATCATGTGCAGTGTTTGTCATAACAGTAGTAGTGAACATTCGCTGGAGAGCTACATAAATTATTTTAGGACCAGAGGGCATGAGAAGAAATGCGCGGAAAAAGGAATGCTAATGCTGAATGAGAGGAGAAACCAGGAAATATTTTAAATTAGGATGCAACAAGTAAAACTGATGGCAGTGGCTATTTTAAAATAAGCTTTTCATTGAGGTCTGGGGGAACATAAATTGATGCTGGTTAAGAGTACATTTCACTGAGAATTACAAATCAATTACATAACATTACAGCCATTCAATACTGACTCAGTGCTGCTTGGGAAGAGCCACATGAATATGACTTAATAAGTTTCAGTATGTTTAGTTAACTGTCAAGTCATCTGAAGACATTTTCTGAGATTCTTTACTCACAATGGGTTCAGGAATACTTCTTTTGTACCTACTATTCTAGTCCTTGCTCTTTTCAAATTTGTGCCTCTTGACTTCTATTGAATTAAACCAAGGGTGATTACTGGAAACTGAGAGCAGGCAAAGATCTCTGCCAAAATGAGGCAGACAGGATTTCCTAGCTCAGTGACAGTAGGGTACTTGATGACTGTGACTGCAGAGGTTATTGATATGCAGTGATTCTGTCACATCATCTTACCTCCTCTCCCTGATCGAGTGTGTGCAGACCAGGTAGTTATGGTTGTATAATGATTCATGGGAGATGACAAATCACTACCCTCAAGTATAATGCAAGCTCATGCATCTCATAATGACATGTTAGTCTGCTGCATCAAAATGGACACTGCTGGGAAACTGGTGTCTTTCCACAAGCTGCCACAGTTGTTCTACCACATGGATTGACCTGTTCAATAATCCCAGCTTCTAGCTATGTGCTGGTACATATGCAGATCAATTTCTGAGTGAACACCTTAGCTATTGGGTGGGGCACTTGTTTAGGGATTAAAACTGCCAATTTGCAGCTCCCCAAACATGGTTTAGATTCCCAGTTAAGAGTCTGCACTATCATGAGAACAAGTCAAGGTGATACAGTTATTAGAGCTGCTACCTTACAACACCTGGAAACAGAGTTCAATTCCCATCCATCTGGGATATTTCCAAAACCTCAGAATCTGTGGTGGTTTTCTCAGGCTGCGCTAGTTCTCTTCCCCTTCACAAAGATGTTTATGTGGGAGTATCTGTTAAGTTAAATGTTGTCTAAAATTTCCTCAGTTTACTATTTGAGTTAGCATGCTTAGTCATATGGTGGCATCCCATCCATGATACAGTAAGTACTAGCTCCAAGGAACACTTTTATTGATAAAGCACTTTCACAGAATAAGAATGGATTTTTGGTTTGCTCATTGAATTTGCTGTATTTTCATTTAAAAAAGAGGAATTTGCAGGACTCTTCCAGTAACAAATGAAATGGTATTTTATTTTTGTCTTTGGTATCTTTTTCAGTCATGCCAGGACCTGAATCACTGGCAAGCAGGGCCAACGTTCAAAAACTGGTTTGTTCCCCAGCCGCCTCAGGCAAGCCCCTTCTGGGGTGTGCAAGCCTAGGTCCATTGCCCCACCACCATCTCTTACTGATGTCTATAATACAATCTTCTCCCCAGATGCTCAGCAGGAGCGACCCTACCCTGTGAGTACCTTACCTCTTGCACATCACAGGGCATACACCCGACTGCCAAGCCTCCTTTCCATCATACAGGCTTGCTCACTTAATTGTATTTTCTGTCACTCCTGTTGACAAAATGCTGAACTTTGCTTTATTTCTCTCTTCTTTTGTTCTTGATCTGATTCTCTTCCCTTTTAATCTCTCCTTCTCTGACCTACTCAGGATTATTTTAAATTCTTGTAGGTGCAGGTACCTTGATTATGATGCATGGAGCATCAATGGGAAACAGCGGAGCTGACTGCAATTGCATGTTAACAAAAAATCATCTTGCTTCCTTACCTCAGCGACAGCTTTACAACAGCGTACACCCGCACCCACAGAACCTGACTGCACTGTTTTTATTTTAAAACTCACACTGCCACTGACCTCTGATGCTCTTTACCACATGGATTGGTTTGGACAAAACACAGTCATTAACTGCTCTTCCTTTTCCTAACCCACAGCGGATGAGGAGCCCACAGAAGACCATTGAACTCACTTCCAAACTAGCCCGGAAGTCCCACCTCTACCAGCCCCAATAATATAAAAGAACAGAGCTTGCCAGAAGTCAGTACTCAGACCCACAAATGCCAGAGCCACATTAGATTTATTGAAAGTCTTTTTGTTTTTAACTAATTAGGGGCCTCCGCCCCTTGCTCGCTTCACTCGCCCACCCCCGGGTTTGGTTTACAAGATATACAATTTAAAGAGATTATTTTCATGTTACATACATTTGCATTATTTTCACTTTCACTTTAAAACTTTTGTAAAAACAATACTTGTCCTTTATTTCCGGCCCCGGGCGTGGTTAAATCTTTTTCTCGCAGGACGTATAACGCTGCTCGCGTTGTGAACGGGGGGGCGGCTGAACACACGCTAAGGAGAAGCAGACGGATCATCTGCTGGCTTCCTGCTGCTGCTGCTGGCGTATTCTGCTTGTTGTTTGTTGTTGTTTTAAGAACTGGGAGCACATGATGTCTGCCTGCCAAAAGCATTCCAACAACTGCTAGCTTAGATGTCCGTGAACTTTGTTTAAAATGTCTCACTGCCTTGTTTCACTTGATGTTAAAGTGGCTCTCACATGACATTAAATTGCAATATCTTGGCACCAAGTCTCATGTTTAAGGTCCCCGCGAGATGCTCCGTGGCCAATCTCTTTCATCTCACGGGTTTTTTAAGTGTCTTCCGAGAAGATGACGTCTCATCTCCCTGCTCTACCTTCAACCAAGATTTTTTTTTTT
>JANRMT010062854.1:60836693-60862756 GCA_026402145.1 Polypterus bichir lapradei | reverse complement strand
TATATAAGCAAAAGCATTTAAAAAAAAGAAAATCATGGTTAAAGCACATCCTAAGGTTATGAAGTATTTTGATTATGTACCCTAAAATTCCTCATCCCCCTGACTCAAAAAAAAAAAAAAAAGAAATAAAATATTTAGTGTAAGGAAATGTTTTGTTGCCAACAGCTCATTCTGCCCTACATGCAGTAGCTTAAACACGTTTGAGATTTGAAGGGCCACAAGGGCAGCTGCCAAAACAGAGCCTTACTATAGACTAGTGATGACTTGAGTTGATTAATCATGGATTAATTGCTTCAGGGTATTTTCAAGATTTTCAAAGTCAGAATGTGCATAAACTTTCACTCCATATTTACTTTTTTGCTTTCTGTTTCGAGAGAGGAGATTACAGATTGATTTAATTGTTTGTGTCATTTTGGCAGTTTTAATTTTGAGTAGAAGGATTTTTATAAATGGTAATATTTGCACTCTTTTTAGGAATTTTAAATTATATTTTGTATCAGACCAAATATGCTACTTTAAACACTATGGTGTGTATATGTCCCCTGAGTAAGTTACATCTTGGGATGTACATTATACATTCTCAGAGGGAAATAAGCATTTAATCCATTTAATCTTACAGACAGCTGAGAACACTATAGTTATCCTTAGTTATGTGCACCATATTCTTTTGTCCCCTTTTATTACACTTTAGCACACAATCTGGTTATGTTGTGATATGGAGTTTGTTATTATTTATGTAATATCATTGTTCTTTATTTACAAGACACCTCTGTCCAAGGTGACTTACAAGAACGATTCATTATACCTACATTACATTTGAGTAATAATGCAAGCAGTGTATTATTCCAGCATTAATGGCATGATATAAATATATGTTTTATTTTCCCTGTCACTTGCTGCTGTAATTGTATTAAAGCAATACATATAAAATTGTCAGCTCAGATTTATGGATGCTGTTGAGCAGAGTTGGCACATGCATGTTTCTGCTGCTCCTCAAAATTGTTGATTGCAGCACATGTACAGTCAACAGTGAAACAAAAAAGGGGCTCATATGGACACCAACCTGGATGACTGGGGTCATCCACATTGAAGTCACTTTGAAAGCTTGTATAAGTATAGATGCAAAAAGTAATAATTTGCCCTCACAAAAGCAGCCGAAAAAAACAGATGCTCTGATAGCATTTTTGTTCAGGCATACTCTTTAGGATGTCTTTAGTCTTTTGCCATTATTAAGATACACTGTATCTTAAACTGGTCATTAACTGTGCATTGCAGCCAATGAGTAAAATGTGATGCCAAGGCTTGGTTCACAGGGGGGGCCAAATTAGCAGCTACAATATCTATTGTATTATCATTACATACAAGTTTAGATTAACCGTCTATTCAATTTAAACTCTTAATGGAACCTAACTGAACAACAGTTAATCATTATCATCCCTAATCACAATATAAAATTGAATACACATAAGAATTTGGTGAGCTGTTAGCATGGCCACACTGAGATTTTCTGATCTGTAGATGGTTTGATGAAAGTCTTTTTCTGAAAACTATTTTGACATTGTCTGCGGTTTTTCCATCCAGCTCATCTCAATATAATTAATTTAAAACAGCAGTTGTATGCATCAGTGTCATTTTGGTGTTAAGGTTAATTATCATCAAGATAATATCACTATTCTCACCAGCCCCTGCCAACAGTTTAGTCACACATTCAAATAGACAGCCGAGGGCAAGGACTCTATGAGAACAGCACAGGGTAAACCAAAGTCCAAAAGGCTATTAGTACCCAACAGTGCAGCATGTATAAGAAAGAGATAAGCAACATGGTCCTCCAAGATGGTAGAAGTTAGACAGCCCAGAAGATGCTAGAGCTGCCTGACCCTGCTCTTAAAAAGAGAGGCAGAAAATCCAGGGAGAATCGGCTAAAGGACCTAGACTTCCTGGATGATCAGTGGTCGAGTCACTAGCTGGGTATTCAGACACTAGGTTGAAATTCAACTGTGACATAAAGGTGGAATACCAAGTAGTCTGTGCTCTCCAGCCCAACTGCTACGAAGCAGCATAGTCACTGACTTAGAGGAGAGGAGCCATGCACTTTGTTAAGGGAGCAGAGAACCTGCAAATAGCATGAGAGACAAAGCCTGCAAATATCACTTGTCTTTACAACCAAGTTGCTAGAGAGAGTCCTACCCGAATGTTCTTAAAGACCCAAAGAATTCACAATGAACATTTAATGCTGTACCAAGTGGAGCAACACTGTGATGAAGGTTCAATGGCAGGAAGAAGAAACATGGATTACATATGAGTCAGAGAGATGATGCAAAAATCAGAAGAGTGTGATAGGTGGTAGAAGGACAAGTGAACAATCCAGACCACTTTGGGAAACAGCAGGTCCAAAGCTGTGCAAGCAGGCCAAGTTGGATAGTAGAACTATACTTTCCTTAGGTCTGTTTGTTTGTAGTTTGTGTTCTCCATTAAATGTTCCTTATACTGTATACTGTATACAGCTTCATGTGTGTATGTTCATCTGGAATGTAAATCTACACCGTTGAACATATCTCCACCAAATCTTGAACAGGTTCCCCACTATTACAGGGAGGACCATAGGCAATATTTTACCCCTAGTTGTTGCCCCCACCTCAGACATTGCTGGAAACTCCTACTAGTGCAGTATATATAGAAATAGTAAAGGGACTGGATGCTGTTGAGGCATTTATCCACACCCAGAATAATGCCAATGCTATGTAGACTTGAACCCCTGTATATTCATTCACCCACCTGCACAACTCCCAGATACTACACCAAAGCATTTTCCATTCACACCACTCTCTCCTCAGTGAGAATAAAGAGCTGCTCTATTCCATAATTCTTACTTAGTAAATTATCTGGCCTGGGGAAGTTTTAAATCCATACGTATCTGCAACCTTCAGGCCATATTGCCAAATTTCCATGCTGCCCCTTTTCCCTCTCTCTGTCTAGACAGAAGGTCATGCATCATCTTGCCAGTATGGGTCTCTCAATTTAGTGATGGCCTGTAGTCAACTGTTGTCAACTTGGTGGTGGCCTTGCCCCAGAAAACCTTTATCTACCAACCCACTTTGCTAGATTCAGATAGGAAAATAAACTATGAAGAAAAGTTGCTGGAAGAAAATAAAGACCAAAATATAAAAGTTATATGAATATTTATGAAGCTATGTAAATTATATTGCAAAATCAAGAAAAAAAACAAATGATTCATGCGCTGAAAATAAAGATAATGTAAACTTTTCAGTGCTTGTTCTTAATGATATTCAAGCTTTGTTCTCTAATACATATACATGGACATAAACACGCTCACGCTCACCCTCACAGATATTAATTATGTATGCACATACACAAAATAACCTTATAACCTCATAATCAAGGGCTTCAGTTTAAGCAAACAAAAGCTGTGCATTCCTATAAATATCAGCTGCCTTTATTATCACCCCCACATACCCTTAGTGAAGGTGTATTTAACACTGAAATGGCATTAAATTAAAGGAGGTACACCTACAGACAAATGGATGTTAGTAACTGAAGAGGGAAAGTACGTCTTGCCAGGCAGCGCACTGACTATCTGACAGCATGGATTAACTCTTTTGGTGTTCTGTCTTTATATGTTACAGCTGTGACGATGTTCATATTAAGAGATTTTCAGCTCAAAGCTGTCAATAATGTTAATATTCCTTTCCTTTTCAAGTTGTCAGTTTTAGATTTAGAACTGATTGAATCTGACAGTGATCCATACATTCAAGATCACATGTTCCATTCAAACTCTTCCCAAGTCTCAATACCCAAACAGAGTAAACTGTGATATTTGGCACCTTTGGGTCTTAACAGGCAGTACTTCACATCTGTTGTGTACTTTACCGTGTTAAGAAAATGTCTTCATAAACTCACTAATAAACCAAAATAACTGCTTATAATGCTAAAAACATTTAGCATAAAACAAATGACTATAAATTAGACAGGCTCCAGCTGTTAAGCTATTGATGTGAGAAGATCGATTTCATTCTAAATACCTGGAATTCTAATGAGGTTACAAATGGCTGTTTCATTTTAAAATATTTGTCAAGCACTTCATGTTTTGCTTGTAATATTGTGACTGATAACAAAAACACAGTAGCTTTTTCACTTGAATGGGATGCAGAGACAGTCATTATTTATTCAAAGGTATAAACAAGGAAAAGTGCAACCTCTTTATGCCTGAGGTCATAGGTCTTCACAATATTGCACTCATTTCACTCCACCAAAACACCTGCGTTGCTGATTCTGGTTTGCACCCCTCAACACTAATTTCTCTCCTCCTCATGAGTGTCACCTCTTTCCCTCAGTATAGTGTACAGGGTCAAAGTGACCTGAACGCCTCTAGTTAGAGATGTGTGAACCTCTACCATAAATTCTTTTAGCACTTCCATGTTGTCAAAAATCAAGGCTCATTAGAAACATTCACATATTATTATGAGGCAGGACCAAACATAGGACAGAAGCCAAGAATCACCCCTGGAAAGAGGACCGTAATACTGTATGAAGTAGGCCCCAGCTCACTATGGCTCTAAAGTGCATGGGTTTGAGAATGTTATAATTTGATTCTGTTATTGTATTAATTAGGAGAAACTGAAAAATGTTTATTTGGGAAGGAAACAAGTAAAAGCTCCCAAATTGGGAATCACATTTTGCACATTTCCAGGGGACCTTGGTAATCCAGTAACATTATGTACTTAGTCATCTTAGAAAATGGCAGCTAATACAGATTGTTGGTTTATTAAAATTCTGGATATTAAAGCTTTTGCTTTATTACATTTTTCACATCCAGTATTATATAAAGAACACTCATGCAAATTACAGTGTTTCCACATTTTTAGAGAACTTAAGTGGATAGGATTTGCAAGCTTTGTAGGACTGAATGGCTTGTTCTTGTGAAATGTTTGTCAATACTCAAACATTCACTAGTCAGGAAGGCAGAGGTCATCTGTCAGGCCTTTCTACAGAGGTATGAAAGGTGCTTTAACAATGATGTCCACAATCACCTTTCTTGCTTCAACTAGCTGGTGTATTTGCACCCAACAATATCTTATGAGCTGGGCACCCCCTTACAATACAGTATACACTATATAAGGAACATCCAGCTGGTAAAAACTAGTTTGTACCTAGCTGGCCTCAGAAATGCATATACTGTATTTGTTTAGTTCTGGAGTCAAAAAGAAAGTGAAAAATCAATGGCTTCCATATTGAAAATCAGCTGCTTTATATATTCCTCCTATATATAAGTGTATTCTCCCCTTGGAGTCTCCCACTATCTGCAGGATGTTCAGTAACTAAATCGCCCTTCCTTAAAACACATATGGACTCTGTGATACCCAGCTAACCTCTTGCAGAAAATTACATACTCACCCGAAATACTGGAATTAAGCTACATATGAAACAAATGACAAAGGGAAGGCACAGTACATTCCTAAGTTGTGTAAACAATATTTCATACTTTGTTGTGCCATAAGTCTAAGGTAATTCAATTATGTTTTGTTATCTAATAAGAACAGGCCTAGATAGCATTGGGGGTTTCAGAGGAACCAATACAGCTTTCTCTTATTTTTAGCTTTTTGTTACTGCTGGTGCTGTAAACCCAGGAGAAAAATCTGCTTGGGTACGTCTATACAAGAAGAAAGAAATGAGTCCAAAACCAAGGGAATTAGCTTCTATGCCTCTCCCACTGACAATGTGGATCACTAGTCAAATCCTGGGGTCAAGAACCTACCGGTGAGCCCCTGTAGTTGACTCACATACAACAGTTAATTGCTATTAAGATGAGCATGAACTTCCACTTACTGGTTAGGATCACCTGCAGAGAGAGCCCTTCACACAGTGAAGCAGGCAAAGAGAACAACTCTTCCCCTCTCATTATTAAAGCTGAACAGAATCTAAACTGTTTTTAAACAATGCTTCTCCAGAAGCATTAGAATGTCTACTATTTTAGCTAAACACAAAAATCTGGTACAGCATTTATACCAAACGTTTTACACTGGACAGAAAATGAAGAGAATATTAGAAATCTAATAAGATTCTGCCTAAACTGAGTAGACAAAGATCTCTGTCTATAAATGTATAACAGGTTTAACATCTAAGCTAAATCACTAGCACACATTAAGAGGACAGCTGCTAATAGAGAAGGAATGCAAATAGCAGTACACCAAGCCGCAGTTGACATTCACAAATTCAAATGTCTTTAGAAAAGGATAACCATGCAGTTTAACATAACACCATTCATTAAATAGAAAACATCAATGTTTTCATTCTTTTGTGATCACATTTTTATTAATAAAGTCAAAACATAATTAATATAAGTTCTCTTATGGCATCTTCCATACTTCTACTATCATAGAGGTGTAAAAATCCATTTTGGACAGAATTTAAAGAAAGCTTGATTTAGTGACCTTCATAGATGGCTCAGTTCAGATGGTGCAGTACATAGTGAGCTGTGCAAAAATGTATTACATTCATCCATCAATATGTACTCATCTATGCTATTACTTCAATTCTCCCATTTTTTCTAATCGATTTTCTGTATTACAGGATATTGAAGCCTAACCTGGCAACATCAGACACAGAGCTGGAACTGTGTATCAGTTTATTTTTGGGGCACACTCACATAGACACACCAAAGTTTAAAGATGTTAGTTAACGTAAAACACAGATGTTTGGCATGTGGGAGAAAGTCAAAATGACGAAAGAACCTCTTGATATGACAATGACCAAGCCAGGAATCAAATCTAGCCTCTTGGAGCTATCAAGTAGCTGTGCTAAACAACCAGCCACCGTGATGTCCTACATGTGATAGGCTCCAGCTCACAGACAGCTCTGAATCAGAAAATCTGGATTCAAAGAATTGCCTGATACATGTACGAACTAGACAAAATGTTCTTTCCTTTTTTGCGTGAAACCGCTTTTTTCTGTCAGACATCATTTTTTTCCTCAAATATCATAATAGGGAATATACATCTTAGCAGCTATCAAGTTAAGCAAACATATGTGTGCAGATCAAAAACTACAGTCATACCATAACCCACACCAATACCTCAATTTTCTTTTATTCTTAATTTTGTTCAATTACCAGGATGAAAAGAATTAATTGGGGGAAATAAATTGTCTATCACACTTCATACAGGGCAAAAAAACACTACTTAAAAACTCCTAACAAAGGATCATACCCACTGTGATAGAAGATTTGACTTGGAACAACATAAGGTGACCTTGGCTTCCTTAAACTCTGATTACTAGACTTTCATGCTAGTTTTTCATGGATGTTGATAGATCCATTAATCTTACAGTATGTATATTATACTTATAGGACATTATGGTTGTGATTTATCACATGATGTAAAATTATCCAATGACTCTTAGTTTAGTGGAGGCCAGATTGCAGACATCAATAGAAGCATGAGATCTTTAGTCCTAATTTTTATAAGATAAAACAAGGGGGGCCTTAAACATGTGCATAACTATCAGAAGTTATCTGAACATACAGATTATGATTGTTGTTTGTGGCATGGTTAGTACTGACCTGAATATAGCAGACAAGCAAGTACAGGTTATGGCAAGAAGTGAGCAAAATGTCACCAGATGTAGAACCCAGACAAACTGTGGTCATTTAAACAAAGTGAAGATATAATGTCACGGGACATGGGCTACGAAGACAAGTGTTAGAAACTCAATGGAAATGTAATGTTAAGTAACAACAAGCAAAAACCATCTTGCCCTATGACTACTCTTAATTATGAAAGCATTTCAGAAAGGCGCCATTAACAAATAATGCTGTGTGCTAAACAAGAGCATTGTTAAGGCATTAGGATGCGCTGCTTATCCTCCTTAAAGCAGGACCTCTAAAATTGTCTATACAATCAATCATGAAACATCAGCGGAAGGGCCATACAAATCAGCTGTGCAAAGCCCAAATATTCTATTGAAATTATACTTGCAAAATGGTAAATGTAACACTGTAAATATGTCACTAGTAGGATCAATTAAAAAGTCCTAAAATTTCTTTCAAATCGCTTGAAAATCGGGGTGATTGGCTCTTCTTATTCTATGGCTCATAATATGGCAGCTACAGATATAATTTAACAGAAAACTGTAAAAGTCCTTAAACTGGCACAAATAAAATGATTTGCCTTGTCTCTCTATAGATTTTATTTAGAATGGTTCACTTCTGCTGTTGTAGTATTGCAGTATTTTAACCAACACCCTGTGTAAGAGACCCTGTCCAATTCCTGACAATTAAGCCCATGACAGTGTATGAGCACTGTATGTAGATACACAGACACAGATTATTGATGACAATTTCCTTCATTGTCATCTTTCAGCTAACTTTATATATTTTTGGTCTGTATCATCACAATTTTTATATATGGCGAAACTAGGGCTGGGTGATTCAACAAAAAAAAAAAAAAAACTTTGATTTTCTTAAAATGTTTGGATGTTTTACAAATTTTAAAGGTTTCAAACTATAAAAAACTTTCAACAATTCTTGAGGTAAAAAAACACAAAATGAGTAGGTTGTTCTTGTTTCTTAAATTAAAAAATAACTGTATCTCCTTGAAATATAAAAACATACATTGTTAAGGTCTATTCAAGTGTGGGTCAGCACATGCTCCCAACCTCTCTCTATCAAAAAAGGTGTAAAAGAAGAAAACTTCTTTCTGTGCAGAATTTTCTATGCTTTTTTTTTCTTTTCATAGTTTGTTTTAGCATTTGCAGCACACATTCTTCTTACCTGTGGCCTCCACATTCCTTTCACATCACCTACACGGATCTTTCCTTAAACTGCAAAGTTTTCTTCAAAACTTTTTTGTTTTTTGGCAACTCTCTCATCTCTTCCTTATACGCAGGACAACCCTTTCGCTATATCACAGGTGACTTTTCTTTTTCTTCAAACAAACAGTTTAGCTTGTAGTTCACACCAGCCAGCTTCTACCCTCTGCCATAATTACAGGTCTCTGGAGTGAATCGCCTGTAGAGAAGTCCCTTCCTCCAAGTGCACTTTGATAGCCCTTTGACCACCCATTGTAGGCAGCCTGCTCACTCTTCTCCCCCACCGTAGCCTAGTCACAGCTGCAGGCTAAGAAAACATGATAGATTGCTCTGGCATATTCGTCCCTTGGCCCCAGATAAGGCATGCTCCATTTCTAGCATAATCATGCCTTGTGTGGTCCATGTTGAGGCAGGGCAAAGAATGCTCTTGAGGTTTTCTCACACTGGTTCTATTCTGCTGTTTCTGTTTTAAGTGTTGAAATAAACTGGATGTGCTGCCACATTTAACTTCTATTATCTTTAAGCAAAGTCTGCATTTTAGTTTAGTTTGTTCAACATCCAATCTTATATAATTGTCTCAGTGTCACAGTCTGGGCTGCGACTTGCCTTTTCACGGTGACTTTGATATTTGGCCACATCTTTTTTTATTTCAGGCACTGTACGACTTTCTGAACTTGAACTTTTGAGTACCTGTGCCATGCTGTACCACTCCATCAATTTCCTTTTGTTGTTTATACCACTGCTTAAGCCACCAAATAGTACATTTTTCCTCGCCATCTACTTCATTGAGCATGACTTCCATTTCACATTGGTGGAAATTCTTCTTTTTATAAACATGCTTTTGCTGTTGTCTTTTAACAAAACATTAAACAGAAGGGGCTATTTATATTGATTTGGATATTCAAATAGATATAATTCTGGGAGGAGTCAGGGAGGGGCTGTAGGCGTGTGCATGTGTGTTAAAATTCATGTTGATTGGGATTTATAATGGGGAAGTGTGTGGAACTCTGCTTACGCACAGTTTTATGCACCTGAGTTTTTTGTACAAATGCACTTTTCCAGTTCTGTCCATATGCCATTTTTTTGTGTGAATTCCACGCACTGCGTTACACATGAGTCTGATCATAATGACCTTTGATTTATTTTTATACTCAATACAATATAACCTAACACTTAATTTGCCTTTTTAGTCACTTCTGCACATTGCTTAGTGTTATGGTGTATAAAATCTACATCTTATTCTGTATTATATTTTGCTCAATCCCAACAAGATGAATTCAGATGTAGGAGGCATTATAATAAAAAAGACATATCCTCTTCCTTATACCTCACTTTTATAACAGTTGTTCATAGCTTAGTGCTAATTTGGTTTACAGCCTGGGAGAGGAAGCCTGAGATTATACCTCAGGCTATTGATTACTTTAAGGATGAACATCTGGGACATCAATTGGGTTTACGGCCTGGGAAAGGAAAAACTGAGGCAATATCAAAGAACTTTACTACCTGGGGAGCAAAATTCATCCATCATATTGACAGCCAGCCAATCAGGTGCATGGAACATTCATGTGTTGTGAAACCACGGCATGAAACTTTATAATAAATGTGCCTCATTTTGAAAGCAACATCAGAAGCAGATGAAGAAGAGAAACAGTAACGATGGAAGAGCAACATCAGAGAATAAAACAAAGACATGTGTGACCAGTTTTCATCCGATCGTCAGTTAACAGCATTCTCATGAATATCGATTGCTAAATCAAACGCCGCCTGGGACTTTCATCCTTGACATCACTGATTCGTTTCAGTAAGCTTTTTTAAAGACTATTTTATCCAGACTTTACTATCGAACTTATTTTCTATTACTTATTATTGTTCTTTAATAAATAGTAACTTTTTTTTTTCATCTTTCTATGCTTTGTCTTAATGTCTGGAGTGATTGAAGTAATAAGGTAGATTTCTAAGAGCACCTGAAGTAGCCAGAGATTTTGTCATTTAGCTCTGTACTGGGGGTTTTAAGGCTGAGAGTGAGGGCGCCACTCAATAGTTAGGGACAGTACGAGAAGCAGGTGTTCTTGGCTGATAAATGGATTATAGTCAAGGATACTGAGTCTTTGTATGTTTTAATATTTTCTTGGAGACCAAAAGTAATATTTAGGTCTGAGGTCTATTTAAAACATCGTATGTTGTTTGTGCCGATAATAAATAAGTCTCTTGATGTGCTGAGAGAGTGACAAGTTGTGTTATACCTAAAGCATTTGTGTGGTTTTTAAGTGCTAAAAGTTAGCCAACTGTGTGTGTGTCATTCATAGGGCACTGTTGTGGTTAGGGTCTGGGTGTATGTGTATCTATGTATACGTGTGTGTTATTATTTAGGGTGTGGGAATAGACCAATCCAATAATGAACTTGACAAAGAAAAGGGTAAATAGATGATAACACACTTAGACATTGCTTAGATCCTTTTCAAAGGTTGCTTCCTGTTAGACAGTGCCTATCATACTGTATTTAAAACTGCCATCCCATGTGTATCATTTTGTATTTTAATATGTTAAACAGCATTTCCCACGTATCTGCCCAGTTCTGAAGATGGTCCAACTGTTTGTGAATTATTCTGCTGCCTTCTTAGTATCTGCTCTCCACCTAATTTTAATATCATATGGGAATTTCACAAGTTTACTAATTACACCAGAACCTATGTCATAAATATAAGATAGAAATAGTACCCGACCAAGGACAGACTCCACTGATGACCTCACCCCACGCGGCACATTTTCATTTTATCTGTACTCTGTCTCCTGCCTTTTAACCAGCTTAAGATACAATTTTGTCATTTACTTCTGGTGCCAGTGTTGTGATTAGGAGTCCCAAACATAGAATAATGGGGTGTGAGGCTTCCTGTAAGAACCATAAAGGCAGTGTTATAACATAACAAGTCTTCCCAAGGAGACTCACCCCAAATCCAGCAAGCTTCAAAACTGCTAACTCCAGGCTCCAAGTCTAGCACACCCCAAACAAGATAACAACAAATGTTCCAAAATATAGTAAAAGTCCCACAAGGAAGTAGAGTCACTGCCAATCTCTGGCTTGTGCACAAAAAGGGCAACAAAGCATCTTTATAAATAAAGGATTTATTTAAAAAAAATAGGAAAATAAAGTAAAATGCTTAAAAGAGCTCAGTTTCAGTGTCTTCATTGTAACAGCATTTTCCAAAAATTCTGTGGATGGTACACCACCTGTGACATCATCGATGCAACAGTGTAAAGGTTGTTTCAAACATCTCCAGAGTGTCCACATTTTTCACGGATAATACTTATGCTCAAATCTTTTGAAACCTTTTGATCCTTTTGGCTAACTGTTTTATTGATTTCTTGCTGATGTTTCTCACTACTGATTTTTGATTTACATTTCCAATGTCTTTGAAAGATACTGTAGGATTGACTTTCAGTTTCAATTCCAACTTTAGCTTGCCTTTTGACTATGCATATCTCCTGGGGCCTCATGTATAACGCTGTGCGTAGAATTTGCACTATAACATGGCGTAAGCACAAAAGGCGAAATGTGCTTACGCACAGAAAAATCCAGATGCAGGAATCTGTGCGTACTCCAACTTCCACGTTCTTCAGCTACATAAATCCCGATCAGCGTGAAAAGTAACGCTCGTGCACGCGCTTTATGTAATGCCCCAACTCCTCTCAGAATTACACCTCTTTGAATATGCAAATCAATATAAATCGCCCTTAAGCTCAGCCTTCTGTGAAAAGACAATGGGAAAAGCACGGGGGAAAATATAAGAATTTCAGCGAATACCAAGTGGAGGCAAAGGAAAAACATACTATTTGTTTATTTAAATCGTGGTATAATCAATAAAAGGCAGTTGATCGAGTGACATAGCGTGTTGGAGAAACTTGAAAGCTCACGTTCACAAAATCGCACAGTGCCGGAAGTAAAAAACAAGTCACATATCAAAGTTGCCGTGAAAAGGCGAGTTGTAGCCCACCGTCTGAGTGTCATATGAAAGCTTATTAGGGTACAGAGAAAAAAAGGCACACAGTGAGGAAAAAGCATGAAATGTCAACTTCAATCTCGAAATTTCCACTTTAATCACGTAGTTTATTTTGTCATTAAAGTAGAACATCATAAACTTCATCTTAAAATCGTTTAATTAACCAGTTTCTGAAATCACATCGTAATTAAAGTAGCACGTTAAATGCTTTGTTTTGTATGTGATCTTCTATGTGCTCTATGTGTGTGAATCACTACTTGCTTCTTAAACCGGCTCTCTTCCTCCAACTGGACACAGAATCCATTATATTTGTGATATTACAGCTCTCTGAATAACTAAAATTCTGAGATGTATACATGATATAATTTTCATGATGATAGGAGTTAAAGCACGTTATTAAACATGGGTTTCACAGCGCAGTGATTGTGTGCGACCTTCAATGAAATAATTTATTGCAGCGGTACTCAGGGGCGGCTCTAGGCTCATGGTAGCCCTGGGCAGAGAAAGAATCGGTGGCCCCTTCACCCGCCGATGTCAATATGGTATCTTATGCACGGTGGATGGCCATGTTGCGGACACTGCATAGCCGCCTCGTGCTCATGACACATGCATTTAACTTTTGTCGAAATTTGTCACTGCGTTTTTAGCTGTGTTGTTATTTTGTCTCTGTTTTATATTCAATATATATTGGTGTAGCCGCCCCTGCAGTCCTTGTTTTTCTTTATCCAAGTAACCGATCACCACATAATCAGCTCTGTAACAGAAGTTACATCATCTGTAAGCTTAGAGCGCCGATTCTTCAAAACCTTTAAGGAACATTGAAATATCTTCGTAGTACATGTTTAATTATTCTATCCATCCTATAGATTATTTAAATGAAGTTAAAGTTTTATCTGTATAATATAATAAACATATTTTGCTGCATTTCATCTTAAAAATGATATCGTCATCATACGTAAATACGCGCTTTATAAAGTGGCTCAGGTTGCGCAATATTATAACTGTAGTGCAAGTTTACAGTGGGGTGATTGTACTTATAAGTACAAACAGTTCTACAAGGAGCAACTGATTGAGTGCTTTTAGAGTTCTTGGGATGAAACTGTTTCCGAACCGCGAGGCCCGTACAGGAAAGGCTTTGAAACGTTTTGACGTGGCTGAGGTAGCATGTGTTTGAAGCTGTATATCGATAATTCTCTTTCCGATCAGCTGCTGTGATTCCCACTCAGATACAGTGATATAAATACTCCGAGTGGTGCAGTGAGAGTAATACGGAAAAAGATGATCTGCTGTGGCAACTCTTAATGGGAGCAGCTGAAAGAAGAGGAAGAAGGTGCAGTGAGAGTAACAACACTAAAGCAGTTATGGGATTTGGAATACTATGGCTATTCCCTGGACTATTATATTGTTACAAGTTAATTACAATCAGATGCATTACACTAATAAACAATATGCGGTTAGTTTCAGTGTATTTATAAAGCTGCGTCAGGAAAATATGGAGTAACCACACAGGAACAGTAGCACTGATTTGACGCTGGGTACCGCCAGTCTGCAAAACCGAGCGGAGAACTTGCATACGCCAGGGCATGAGGTACCGTGGAAAAGTGTGTGGCTTTACGCCAAGTGTAGGTTTTATACATCGCGATTTGAACGTGGAAACGGGAGTGCGCAACATTTCTGTGCGTACACACCGTTTATACATTAGGCCCCTGGTCCTCTACATTATAAAAATGTACTGTCTCAACCTGGGTCAATATAGTCATGGACTTTGTTTTTGTCAACTGCCTAATAGATTGGTTTGGTAAGATCTTCCTGTCATAAATCCATGATGACTTTAATTTTAACAAAGTATTTTCATACAGGTACTTTTCTAATTTACTGTATATCATATGAATTTTATAATTCTACATGTTATAGAAGTAAGACTTATTGGTCTGTAATTCCCATGAACCATATTGTCTCTCTCTTATGGATTGGAGTCACGTTTGTAATTTTCCAGTCATCTCATACTTCTCTCTGAAGTGATTTCTCAAATATGCCTAATAAAAGTATATAAATAATGTCTTTCATTTCTTTAAGTACAATCCCATCAGGTCTGGAGGTTTTATTAGTCTTTAGTGTACTGAGGGCTTGAATAACATCTGATTCTTCTAATTTAAAATCCTCCTTCTATTTAAATATGTTGTTTAATTCAATAAGGGATTACATAAGTATACAAATATATATACAGCAAGCATTTACACATACAAGAATACATTGTAGCATGTAAGCATACAAGTTATTGATCCATTTTCTCATCCTTTTGAGTTTACAGCCATAACCACTGTGTATCCCTTACTGTAATACTGTAGCTTTTTTTCCACGATGGAAGGACACGCTGTTACTGCTAGCCTTCTTTACTTAATGTCCTCGCACAGAGAGGCTGGCTGTGAAGTTGGTGCCATCAAGTCACAAAGCATCCGCTTGGCCACTTGAGCTAAATGGGACTGCCCCTGCTCAGTAAGTAAGAGGGCTTCTGACTTCTAACTGCACTTGTGAGGATGTCATACTATGCAGCAGACTTTCTCTTTTTCTCTGTTTTCCTCCTTGCTGCCCCTCACTAAAACTATAACAGGGTGAAAATCTTGTGCCATTTATGTCAGACCTGGTAGTCTCTGCGGTATTCTCACTGACCATTACATTAACTTATAGTCTGCTTGCTAAATTTAATTCCCTCATTTAAATAATGTCCGTGGAAATTTGTTCCACCACTGTTAATAAGCTTTTCAGGGACAGACGTTTAGGTCAGTGAATCAGTGTTGTGCAATAGGTGGTTGAGAATTCTGATAAACAGGAACATCCTACTAATAAGAAAGTAAGGAGCTTGAATGAAGCACTACTGTGGTGAGGAAGAAGTCACAAAAATAAGACATGTGCCAGAAGAAACCAGACAGTTAATCTAGGCTTGTGACCCAAGCAGTGTTTATTCCTACCTTGTACCCAGGACTGGTGGGAAAGTATCTATATCCCAATGAACATGTGGAAGAAAAAGTTCATTAAAAAAACACTTGATAGTATAAACAAAAAATGTTTTGAAATCTAAAGTAAGAAAGAATAACAGATAAAATTCCATATGACAAAATTTATGTTAATTTGTACATATAGGCTTCATTCATCTCCTTTCCTCAGTTTCAGCTCTTTCAGCTGAACTAGGCATATTTAGAAATTCTAAAACTCTTAAAAGCCTTAAAAATATCACATACTGGCAGATCAAATCATCAGGCTTAGAAGGCTGCAAAGCATGAACTCGGAGAAGATGAAATGAAAAACGCTATTAATAATTCATTCATTTCTTTTTTCTGTGTCTTGAGAGAAAGTGAGCGAGGGCCTGTATTGCTAATAAGCTTTCCCAGATCAGCCAATTAGTGCGAATTAGACGATTAGCTTAATCACATCATTACAAACTGCAGCTGTCGGCAGTCCTCCATTCTTTCTGCATGCGCAAACTTCCAAGATAAACGATTTATTATTAGTCGAATGTTACTGCACACCCCCATGTTCTCACATGGTTTGCTCCGACACCACACCCCTCCCTTACTAGAGTGCAGTTAGCTGCCCTGTCAAACAAACAACCTCCATCACAAAACAGTGACTAATGATCATCGTACGAAAAGATGAGAAATACCCCCCAATATCTGTCTCTTCAAACTATTATCAATGTTTGCATTTTCCTAAATTGTAGCCTTCATGAGAAAACTAGAATGCTAGCTGCTCATACAGAGTAAAGCCCATGTCATTTTCCATTCACTAAGCTTCATGTAATGAAACCACAGAGTTGTTCCCTCATGGCCCACACACTCAGCAACATATGCATAACCACTTGCCTACTGAACTAAAAAGCAAAGAGGTAGTGAGGCAGGAATAGAGACTGGCACTCAGATGTAAGGAACAACGCAGAGCCTGTAGGACAATGTGAGGAAGTATGCAGATTGGCAGCAAGTAAAAAGACCAAAGATAAGTATGTTTGGTTAACATCTTACACTAAATTGTCTTGGTTTTGAGTGACTACGGCTATGATTGAATCAGTGCCTTGTAATGGACTGATGTCTTGTTCAGAGTTGTTTCTCCCTTTGTACTCAGTGTTGCTGGGACAGGTATCTGAGACCTTGTGATTCTGTACTGAATAACTAGGTTTGAAAATGGATGGAGAGATGGATAGATGGAGACAAATTTATATTGAGACCAACAATAATGAAGAACAAAAGCCGCAAATAAAAGAAAAGGGCAAAGTGACTAGTTTTAAGATCAAACATAACACATTGTTTCTAGCCAATGTATTTAGTTTCTCCTGAGATTTAACATGTGCAGGTTATGTTGACTGACCACTGCTATGAGTGAGTGTGCTGTGCAAGCTTGCCCAACAGTAACCTGGCATCTTGTTCACTGCTGATACCAGTTCTCCATGTCCCTGAATTTAATTAAAAGGTTCTGAAAATAAATGTTTAAAAATGAAAGTCTCATCTGTGCATTCACAGACAGTTCGTAATTGTGTCAACAGCAGAAAACATCTACTCAACTAAAAAAAATGCTAACACCAAGGGTAGAGACACAATAAACAGTGTGCACCATATTTTAAAAATAGTCTTCAGAGCCTTTTTTATTCTGAGAAATTAGGAAGCTGTTGTAATTTGGCTCTCCAGAAGTGAATGCATAAAAAGTCCAGAGTCAGCCAAGGCTGAAAAGTACAAGATGTTCAATTACAACTGAGAAAACCTACTTTTGGGAGTTAACAGAAAAGTTCTCCTCATCACCCTTAAGAAATTAATTATTTACATACTTAAAAACTTCTTTGAGTGTCTAAGTGGTGCACTATGATTGGAGGAGCTGACTTGTGCATATGTTACACTCATTTTGATTGACCCTACATCCTTGTACAGAAACAAACTGATATGCATTCTTAATGGAATGTAGCACACATAAAGGTAGACATTGCCTGGTCTTGTGCACCTTAGTCTCCTCTTGTTAACCTTTGTCAAATTAATGGTAAGCCCTCCAGACTCTCCAAGATAACAAATATCCCTTAAACAGGGCCATCTCAACTGGAGAACTGGACCCATGGTGAGGAGTGTTGTCAGAGATGGATTGATGACGATTGTGTCTGCTACTGGACAAGTGTTACGGGGTTATTGTGTGGAGTGGTGACAACTGGGTATAACGCTGGGGTGATGAAACAGCTATCTAATGGGCTTGAACAGTTGTTGCTAAGGCAATCGAGGCCTTTAGGTGCTTCAGTAGCAACCTTGTTATCATGATCACCACTCTTGTCTTTTTCTTCTTCTTCACTTCTTGTTTTTACAAGGAATGTTTCAATAAAACCCTTTAGGTGCCACAGTGAAATTCTCCCTTTTTGTTTTCTTTTTTCCCTCACTTCCACTGTAGTAAATTTCCCCTATGTGTGTGCTTTCACTGATTAATTTTGTTTCCCAGCCTAGTTGAGTTATTCTGCATTCAGCAATAACTTTAGCTTGTAACTAATGATGTAGCTAGTTAGCAGCAGCTGTGCCTCCATTTCTGAATATTGCACCTGCTCTCCCTCTAAATTTAACTTTCATACTGAGTAAAAATAATGGGTTTTGTATTTTGCTTTAATAAAATAAGTTAACATTCAAATACAGTAATGATTATTTTTATGCTTGCATTAAGATGGATTGTGGATTCTGGAATGGTCCCCCAACCGACAGTGTCCTGTGTGGCTGCCCTATTTAACCTAATTGAGATGTCTTTGTCCTGAATTCCCAGAAAGTCAGTATGTGAAAGATTTACAGTGTGTTCACAATGTTTGCTATGCCATTGTTAGACAGGGTGACCAGGACAGTGTGACACATGATGGTATAAAGGTCAGCTTTGGGCAAATCCTAGTTGTCCAAGACTTTGGATAATTACAACCACAGCTTTTGCTTTATGTTTCTCATTTCAACAAAAAAAAATGTTGCTGTGTATTCGTCAAATTTGTCTTTGTTTTGTTATTTGGCACTGGGCACTTTCTTGCTTGAATTAATAAAGGCTTTACACAATGTTTTATGACATCAGTCCTAGTTTAGTGATTTGGGTTTAATACTAGGTTTTCACTTTCCGGATTTGACCCCAGCATGTTTATTGTCTGTGTTTCATTTCCTGGTCCTTTCTTTCAATTTCACTGCTCATATCTCATGGGCAGTACAAAAACAAGGAATAACATCTTTCACTCTCTCTTTTAATTAATCCTCAAGTATAATAAGGTATAATCTGGCAAAGCATTCTTGTTAAAATATTTATGAAAATTCTTTCATTTTCATTTTCAGCATCATTCTCATTTTGAAACAATAAATGCTCATATGCTCAAACAGACATCACAAAGCCCATTACCATATGTTGATTTATTGTACTAAAACTGGGTTTATATTCTTTCATTTACACATATTTAGTTTGTGAGTAGAACGTGACATTCTTCAATATGATGTGCTTAGAATGCCAATAAAATGGCTGAAACTCCAAAGTCATTATGAAAAGACAAGCACAGTGTATGTGTAAAAGTGCAGCAGTGCCAACACATATATGCTGTATAAGCTTATTTTGACTGTAAAACTAATGTCAATCCTTTGTTTTAGTCTGACATCTTTGATAAACTTTTCTATGCATTAAACACTTTGCCTAATTCATAGCATAACACAACATTCTGACATCTGCTTGGATCAGTCTGGGGTCTTGATGGAGTTGAAGTCTATCCTAACAGAGCAAGCTCATTGCATGAACCAACCCTGGGTGGCACACCATTCCATCATATTATCTATTCACATGCATACCCACACTCACACTGACCAGTGTGGAATCACTAGTCAACCTTCTTGTTTTGGAAGTCTGCTATTCTTTTAAATAATAACAATTTTCTATTTATCCTATCACCGATTCATTCATTTTCCCAGCTCTTTTTCTATATTACAGAAAGGCAGGGAGCTTGAGCCTATTATATCAATATCAACTGCAAAGAACCCTGGACAGGCATGGCACACACACAAACAAATACACACATACACACACTCATTCTCATTCAGTGTGGAATTAGTTTAAACAAAACAGTTAATCAAACATCTGCATCTGTGTGATGTGGAGAAAAAACCTATATAAACATTACTAAGGTAATGACCAGGCTGGCAATGAAACAGAATGAAACTTTACCTGTAAGCACTAAACACTGTGCCAGCTGCTACCACTAACATTTACCTGTATGATGGTAGTTATGCTGTGACATATTAATTACTTGGAGAATAAGCAGAAATGGGTTAAAGGGGGAAAATGATTAGAAGGCTCGGAAGTAACACAGAGCCATAGGTTCAGATTTTCTTTAAAGTTCTTTATGATGGTGTCACAAACATGCGCATGGGAGGCGGTTTACAAGCTCAAATACAAGTGTTTCTCAGCCGAGCCAGGGGTTGGCACTGTCCACTGATATTTTCTCCTTTCCTTCCTTTGCAGACCTTTTCCAGAGCCCGGCTCCTAATGGCGTCACTTCTGATTCTCAAGCTTGCATATCCTGATGACATCACTTCCTCTTCCAGTCCCCACAAGATACCTCCTTGTGCCTCCTGATGACATCACTTCCTGTTCTGGTCCCCACAAGATCCCTCCTCTTTCATCTTGGAAATAAAAAATACACCATCTTACCTTCTATATATCAGTTCCGTATTTTAACTTGAGTCTATAAAGATTATTTTGAAGTATACAGTGTTTAATTCCCCAAACCTTTATGTCCTTCAGCAAGTCTTATTACAACGGTCATATTTAATCCTTGAAAGTGATGGATGTGTCTAGTTTTTTTTTTTAGGAAATGTATCTTTCATATCGTAGACTATTAGAACAAGTAAGCATCATTGTATTGATATCTTTATATTGTCAACCTCATTTGAATAAAATAGATATTCTCTTGTCATTCAACATGAATTCCACCTTAGACAGAGGAATCCCACCTTTCCATCTTCCATTAGTACCCCTGAATAATACGTCCTTGTCTAACAATCCTGTAAAGACTATTTTCATTCCCCTTTTACTAAAGGATACATCACTAAACATTCAAACAATTTGTGTGATAGGCTCCCCAGTCCCATACTGACTATAATTATTCTCAGTTCTAACAGCTGTAAACCACAAAAACTGGGAGCCCTCTCCTTCTCTTTATAATGCTCCTACAACTTCACATATTTAAAAAAGGTGGGCTTTGAACTTTTTGACATATGATACCCTGTCCTAGTCCATGCAGCCCTGACTACAAGTGCTTCTCTTGCATCTGCATCATTTTCTGACCATGAATATCTCCTTACACAGCTTCATGCCCCCCATTCATTGTTAGTTTAGTTTTTCTGCTTCGCATAATGACCACCTTTGCAAGAAACATTCTTCTAAACTAAAATAATTTATTTCTATTACCTTTGGTTTTGTAAATGATATATGAAATGCTGCTAAAGGAGCAATACATATTTTCATGATAATGTTCAGAAGTGTTTCAGCAGAAAATCACCAAAATGTAATCATGTTCTTTCTGTTCTGGGCCTATCAGGTCTTTGGCATGATGGGACGGATTTTTTGATGACTCTGGATTTGGGACATGCAGTCTAGGTTTGGGATGTTCTGTGGGTGAAGTTAAGATTTAGTAACCCCAACTCTTCTTTCTTCTTTTACCTTACGCTGAGATTAGTCTTTAAGACATAAAGTGGTCCCCTGTCTTATCCTCTTCCCTCATGTCTTCTTTTTGACTTCTCTTGTTCTCTGTTTCTCTCTCACTCTCCCCACATTTGAAGACTGCTCATGACCATTTTGTGTTTAGCTGCATACAGGCCTTAACCACTACACACAGTTTGGAAATATGAGCTCTTATTTTCTGCTCCTTTACTGAAGAACAGCACCTTACAATTCAGTTTAAGTTTGTATACCCCCAAAATTGTATATCATTAATTTGTTAAGTCACCTTTCCTGCCATTTCTATTTTCTAAACACTACTGTTCTAAACACTACTTTTCTCCATATGTTTTGGTACTGCCTACACTTCTCTCCCTTCTGGTTCTTTGTCTCTGACTCTTTCCTTAGTATTATCTGTTAATATCCCTTCATCACCTCATATCTTTCTCCTTCTACATGTATACTTCAATTAATTTTCTTGAAATCCCCTGAATCTTTCTCTTCTAATGTTTGTAGGTCCTGTTTTTACAACAACAGAGATGCTAAATGCTTCATTGGGTGGCTTCGTGGTGCTTTCAGAGAGCTAGGTTTCACTTATACTTTCAACTAAAGAGAATACAGTTCTAGACATTCATGTCTAGGGCAGTAAGGAAGGCTTCAATATAGAGTTGTCTAGTTTTTGTAGAAGGCTTATGTCAAGAGATCCAATTGACATTAATGTCCCTGCAGTTGACAGCAACAGAAGCATCATAGGTTAAACGGATGTTCCTTTAGGTCAAAGGGCTAGTTGATTGTTTTTGACTTCAACAGAATGTGCTTTCAGGTTCCTGTTTTCACCTGTAGGGAGGCTCATCAGAATCTTTTTGTATTAGTTTTATACATAAAGAGCTTTCGGCTACGGACACCGTAGAGTTAACAATGATTTCCTTGGATAAAAGCATAAAGCTCAGAAGGAATAGGCTGTGAGATGGGTAATGAAGTCAACTATCTCACACTTAACAGTGATAGTAATCCCAGGAACATGTTGAGTGTTCTTTGAGGTCACACTAAGCTCCACTAAGGTGTGAGATACATGGATTATAGGTTAATCTTCTGAAGAAGTGCAACAGGATCATGATAGTCAGTACAACAGGGTCTGCCCTAAGGTTTCACAAAACTGTCCTACTTCAAGACATAACACTAGGTGCATCAACTTAAGTCTCTGAAGTCTATTAATCAGAATCTACAAATATGCATTAGATTGACAAATGGAAAGAAAAACTACCTCTGTCAACATAACGACAACATTTCCTTTAAGAGAGCTTACTAATAACTTTAAGGCATTTATCTGCAATTATCATAGAAGTTTCCTTCATTCCTCAGGGCAATCTATATTGATTCCTCCCTTTTCAGTCACGAGGTTCATTTCGTTCAGTAGGATTACATCTTCAGGAAGAAAAAAATGACATATTTTACTGCATCAGCAGTGGGAGATTTAAGAGATCCATGAAGATCACACTAGAAGGGGAAATACCTGGAATGGGGGATTAGAGATAGAGTTTTAAAAGAAAAAGACAAAGTCAGGCATTCTTCAAAGGATGAAGGGAAAATGATAACTGTAAGAGAAAGGAGAAATAAGGAACATTGATAATTAAAAAAAACAAAGCTGATGGTAAGTAGCTGGGTTTTCAAAATGCTCACTTTTTACCAAAATAGAGTGTAATCTTGGATAATTCCCTCTATAGCTCTAATCGCGAAGTGTTTGGGCAGCAGTAAGTCCATGAATAAAAGCTGCTGGATTTTACAATATTCAATTTCATTGCCAAGGTGAGTGCAGTTCCACAATTACAAGCAAAGAACTGTAAGAAAAGGCAAAGAATTGTCTCTAGAACTATTAAAGCAGTCAAGCACAGAAGGCTACACTCACTGAACACACTCAAACACAGAGGATTAGGCTGAATTAGAAAGGAACTGGCTGCATTCTTTCCTCCATTGTTTTCAGTAGTGTTTTAAGGAAACTCTAGCAACCAAAAGTTGATTTTTTTTTTATTGTGATGACAAGCTTTATGATTGTATGTGTATATGGTATGTGAAGGACTAAAGAACTTAATGGAGTAGTGGTGGGGCCACATTTCTCAATGTTTATCTAACTAGCAATAGATAGGCTGGTAACATCATTTCAGGAGAAGCCCACCAAATCATCAAGCTAATTAAAAGGGCATTTTTCAGTTATGGGATATATATACTCTGGACCCCCAAGAGGTAGTAACAAAAGAGAGAATTAAAATAAAACTGAGTATCATTATGAACAATGCTACACATCCACTCTCTGACACACTAACATTGAAGACTTTCATCCAATGAATTATTCAACAGAAGTGTGTCAAGAAACACTACTGGGGCAACACGTCTACATAACACCTCACTGTGACTGGGACTGCCAAGTCAGATGTTTTCTTCCTTTTTGATGTTCTTCCTTTTCAGTCATTTAGTTTAGTTCAGTTAATGAACTTTGCCACACCAAATAATTTCTATGTGTGGTCACTATTCAGAGAATGGATGTAGAGGTGGTGTGTTTCTAAAAGTACTTGGCGATCCACATTAATGACAGGCTGGACTACTCTCAAAACACAGGTAAACTATATAAGAAAGGGCAGAGCAATCTTAGGAGATTGAGTTCCTTTAATGTGGAAAACAACATCCTTCACATCTTCTACAGCTCTGTGATGGTAAATGTAATTTTCTATGCTATGTGTGCTGGGCTGGTAACATCACTTCAAGAGAGCCCCTCTGAATCGACAAGCTAATTAAAGGGGCAGGCTCAGCTATGGGACACACTCTGGACCCACTGGAGGTTGTAACAAAGGAGAATATTCATACAAAATTGAGTGTCATTATGAACAATACTGCACATCCTCTCTCTGACACACTAAATCTGAGGACTTTCAGCCAATGAATTATTTGGCAGAAGTGTATCAACAAATGCTATAGGGGCTCATTTATACCAACATCAATTTGCCTCAAAATGGCTCAAGTCAGAAATTTTCTTTTTTTTTTTTTTATTTTCTTGCCTTTTTTAGTCATTCTGGTGTGTGTGTCATGGCCATGGTATGTATGTATATTTATTTATTTATTTAAAGAGCTTCGTAAAAAGACAGATTTTCACCCAAGTGACAAATAAAGATTATCTATCTATCTATCTATCTACCTAAACAGCCCCTGCAAAAAGGCACCTTTCACCCTGGAAAGAAATATACTTCTATATATTATGTTTAATTTTTACCGGATGATTAATTTGTAAATCTTACTTTAGAAAGATAGTCTGAAATCTCAGATTCTACACCTAGGAGACAAAATCCATCAGGTATCAAAACATGGTAAGGCAACCATGATGAAAATATAGGAACTTATTAATAGAACAATAGTTTATGTAGCCATCCTTTTGGAATTTTACTTATATTTTACTTTTGTTTCTTCACTGTTAAAAACAACAAATACATCTAGGCCATTTGAGATATAGCATGTGAGTTGTACCTGCTGTGGGCTCCACATAGGCATCATAGCTTATGTATTATGGTTGTTTAATGTCTATTCAATAGCAATGAACTGAGTCTAATGTATCTGTATAATGTCACTCTGCTGTCAACCCCGAGCTATGCTGTTTAAACCTTTCACAGTTTTAATGTTGTTGTAACAAGCAAGTGAAATCCCTTTCTCTTATTGGCATTCCATCAAGGAATGAAGATGGCAGTCTTCCTTTGCACTTTTGCTGCCAGCAAAGGGAAAATGTAATTGCATCATTTTCAGGAAAAAATTTGCTAGCAGTGTCATCTATCTGTGAGATGATTTTCTAGTGGTGATTCTGAGCTATGCCATTCAAACCTGCCAGTTAGATAATTTACTCTTTGGATTGTAGTGGGTGAAGGTGACACCAGGCCTTCCTAGCAGCACTTTTTGCTTTCTGCAGTCACTGCTGGCTTTTAGTGTATGTTGCATGTATCCTATCTGCATGTGGGTTGTGCTCTGTGAAAAGCCATTCTCTGTAATTTATGAATGGATCTCTTCTCACTATCTCAGCCATTCTTTACAATTATCGTCCCAGACACGTTGGGATTTCTTTTTAACTGTTACACGTGCTTTTGTTTAACAATTCTGTCATATACAGTATTTATAGTTCTTATTTTTTGGCAGTATTTTGATTTTTGCTTCTATTTTCCTTCTTATGTTCTGTGTCTTCAGAAAAAAGTATTTCATGATAACCTGCTTTTTATGCAACACCACAAATTCTAAGACACTGTCATATTTTATTTAACAGTTGCTCTGTTTCGGTCACATCCTGGTCTGTTTGATATTACACATTTTCATATTGTCACAAATATCATTCCACTCTATGATTTGGACAAAAGTAAAAAGGATATTAAACAATTGTTACATTTGAGGCTGAAGTGCACCAATCTTTTGTCCTCTTGCCAAATCAAAATTATCCTGTTAAGATAGATACAAACAAGAGATAAACCAGCAGATTGACTGACTATCTATCTATCTATCTATCTATCTATCTATCTATCTATCTATCTA